>SIJG01000015.1:1158696-1758696 GCA_023374025.1 Heterodera schachtii
GGCAATACGAGAAAATGAATGTGGTTAACCGTTCGACGTATCGAGTAAAAAATAATTAATTAAAAATACCTTTTTAAATTTTGAGCTTCATATGATACCAAGGTTGCTACAAAGAATAAGAAGTTTCAAATAAAAAAAAATCGCCAAAATAAGTGTTAAAAACTAAAGCCCGGAAATTTCAAATTTGCGGATCCCGCTGCGGATATGTTTTTATTAGCCAAAAGTCCAAAATATATTTTATGTGATCTCGCTCTGATTGATAAGAATAAGGTAAAAATGCTATTTTTTAGCTTTTCATGCGATAGAATATTCACAAAAAATATAATATAAAAACATTAAATCCGGTCCCTGGTAATTTGAAATTGATTAGATAAATCCCATATAAATATGTGTTAATATTAATTAAACTATGAAATATTCGCGCTGACCAACGAAATGTCCAAGCCTCGAAATGTCCAAGCCACGAAATGTCCAAGCCTCAAAATGTCCAAGCCACGAAATGTCCAAGCCACGAAATGTCCAAGCCTCGAAATGTCCATAAGGGTAAAAAACACGAAATGTCCAAAACTCGAAAAAGCTAATAAAAACCCGGAAAACGAGTCCAATTTAGGGTTTTTGGGGTCGCTGAATACGAATACGACCTTTATATTGCCCCTTGCCTAACCTTAGATCCACCCGAACAAGAAATAGGTTCAAAAATACTGACGACTTTAGATTTTTCTATTCATTTGGACCAAATGATTCGTAATAAGCTTGAAAGTCTACAAAAAGGTCGGAAGAAGCGTTATATTTCAGACATTTCAAACACAACTGAGGATGCCGTGAATTTGGGAGTGGAGCTTGGCGAACCGAATGCCGTGATAACTTTCGACAACGTTGAACAACAGACTTTGAACGAGGCTGGAGTATCAATAATGACCTTTGAGTGCGGAAAAACAAATTTTGGGGGACATTGAAACGACACAAAAAAATAGACTCCAAATGTTCAGGATTTCGTTACACACACCACTCAGCGGACCGTTTGAGATGCGCAAATCGCAGTTGCACAACATACGCAAACATCACAAACAATGACGAAATTGGAGCTACTGGAACCTTGGGTCAAAAAGAACATAACCACCTCCCAGCGCCTCAAAAACAACAAGTTTGTTTAAATTTAAAACCAAATAATTAATGCTGTGTTAAAGGCAGAATCAAGGCGACAGAAAATCAAAGAAAGTGTCCTGGCCGAGCCGTGTCTGAAGCCCACACGACTTTTGGCAAAAGTGAGGCGATCAGCAACAGATGAAGCATTTGTGGCGATGAGTTCAAACAATGCGTTGACCCAAATGATGCGGCGCGAGAAGAGAAAGCTTCTGGGAAACGTCGACGTGCAGAACCCACTGGCCTTTGTCATCCCAGCAACGTTACGCGAAAAGGGCGGTGAGGACATCGTCTTGTATGACAGTCGCAATGTCAGGCAAGCGAAAAGGACGTTGTCCTTATTTTCGGCAGTGTTAAGGTAAATTTTCTGGCTATAAACTTCAGTTTATTATTGGCATTATCATTTGGTCCAAATGAATAGAAAAATCTAAAGTCGTCAGTATTTTTGAACCTATTTCTTGTTCGGGTGGATCTAAGGTTAGGCAAGGGGCAATATAAAGGTCGTATTCGTATTCAGCGACCCCAAAAACCCTAAATTGGACTCGTTTTCCGGGTTTTTATTAGCTTTTTCGAGTTTTGGACATTTCGTGTTTTTTACCCTTATGGACATTTCGAGGCTTGGACATTTCGTGGCTTGGACATTTTGTAGGGGCGCCAATATTCGATTAAGTCTGGAGGTACGCGTTCATCTTCGACGACAATTTGTATCTGTTGCTGCCCAGACGACGACGACGACGACGACGACGACTAATGAACTGCTCGCTTCAACCAACAGAAAATGATGGGAGAGAACCGTTGAATGTGGAGCAGTTTATCTCCGTTTTGCGACATTTCCTAAAACCGCCACATTGGGCGTTTCCTAAATCCACCAAAGTGTATGAAAATAAAAATATATAAATTCATAACTTGGCTCAGTTTAACAAAATAATTTTTCATGGTGTCATTCAAAAGCTCTAGGCGTTCTCTACTGGAATATTAATTAAAAAATTTTTTTAGAAATTATAAAAAAGCAATGATTATTAAATTCCAAAAATCTTAAATAGAAATTTTTTGTCCAGAACTTTTTTGAAATTTTAAAGATAAATAGGGGCTATAGAATATAAATTCACTTTATAATTTTAAAAGTTTATAATTATTTTTGCATGAACATGGCAAAAAAAACATAGCCTGTTCAATTCTTTAAAACTTTTTTTTTCAGAAGCAATTTGATTGTATTTTATTTTTAGAATTCAAATCTTCTATATAATATATTAAAAAATAAAATTTCAAAAAATTTCATTGGGTTTCAAAAAAGTTATGGTCAAATAATTTTGACTCAGATTTATTTAAATTTGATGATCATAACTTTTCTGTTAATATTCCAGTAGAGAACAGCTAGAGCTTTTGCTAGACATTATGAAATATTAATTTGGTTGAAATTGAACATATTAATTTGGTTGAAATTGAACAAAGTTATGAATTTATAATTTCATTTTTTATTTTCCTACCACTTGACGGTTTTTAGGAAACGACCTGCACCGTTTATCTCTATAAAAACATCAAAATTAAACATTTAGCATGATTCGGAAGCCCTAATTTGTAAGTGACCTCTATTAGCCTGCAAAGTTTCAAAAAAATTATGTCCGAAAATATTTGGAATTAAGTTTTTGTGTTACTTTTGGCCATAACTTTTTTGAAAACTAAGGTTTAAGAAAGTTTTCCGCACTCAAACGACTCGGGAAGTTGTGACAAATTTGGGATTTATCACAGGGATGGTAATTAGGTATATCCACCAGAGATGTAACTCAATTCAACCCATTTTGAGATTTTTAAGTTAAATTAACGAAAACAAGAAATATTACATTGGAAATTTTTTATTTTTACAATATTATGAGAATTTTTTGCGATTTTATGTTTATCCCATAAATTTTTACGCGTCCTATTTTTCTGAAACTTCGGCGTATCGAATGAGACATTAGCGGATCATTTGGTCCCAGGCCAACTAACAGCAGTCCGCTAGGTCCGTCTGCATATCCAAGACCAAACCGTAAATACAAAATTAAGGGACGCGTAAATATTTTATGGGACGCATAAAACCCAATGGAACCCGTACAAATTCATTCATTCATTCTGCAAATAAAACCATAAAATTACCATCCCTTTTATTTATCATCTTTTTACTTTTGTTTCCACAAATTGACATTCTTTCGCTATGTTTCTTAAATTTGACTTTTACCACTTTTTTTTTTGTCAATTTCCATTCGTTCTTCCTTTTTTCTTTGCATAAATTTTGGCTTTTGAAAATTGTCAGACAAATCAAATCAAATCGAACAATAATTTAAGCAGATTTGGCACCAATCAATACATTAGAAATAGCTTCCAAACTGATAAGCATTCGAAAGATACCAAAGATTGCTGGGTTTTGTTGACGACGAATAAAAAATTATAGCCAAAATGTCTCTAGTGCACTTTAAGCGTCCAATCATCAGTTTCTTTGGCCTAAGCCTAACTTTTTTCTTACTTAGTCAATAAAATTTGATGATCATAACTTTTCTATAATTTGTAAAAAAAAAATTATAAAATAATATTCCAGTAGAGAACAGCTATAGCTTTTGCTAGACACTATGAAATATTAATTTGGTTGAAATTGAACATATTAATTTGGTTGAAATTGAACAAAGTTATGAATTTATATGTTTCATTTTTTAATTTCCTATCAAATTTCCTATCAATTGGCGGTTTTTAGGAAACGACCTAGCACCATTTATCTTTATAAAAACATCCAAATTAAACATTTAGCATGATTCGGGAGCCCTAAGTGCCCTCTATTAGTCTGCAAAATTCCGAAAAATTCTTTAGTTTCAAAAAATTATGTCAGAAAATATTTAGAATGGAGTTTTTATGTTCTTTTGCCCATAACTTTTTTGAAAACTCAAGGTTTTAAGAAAAGCCAAACTCCACACTCAAAGTTCCGCAATCAGACGACCCGTCTGGGAAAAGTTTTGACAAATTTGGGGTTTATCCAAGGGATGGTAATTAATTACTAATTAGGTATATCCACCAGGGATGTAACAGGATCTAAATTTCCCATTTTTGAGATTTTGTTAAATTACAAAATCGAAAAATTAACTTAAATTACCAAATTTATATATATTTTTTTCAATATTATGCGCATCTTTTGCGATTTTATGTTAAAATATGATTCTAATGCAGTATACTCGTCAATTTGTTTCTGTCAATTTCCATTCGTTCTTCCTTTTTTCTTTGCATAAATTTTGCTTTTGAAAATTGTCAGACAAATCAAATCAAATCGAACAATAATTTAAGCGGATTTGGTATTACTGTTATACTTTAACAAAAATTGGTAAATGTGTGTATCAATGGCTCAGAGCCAAAAAACTCAAAACCACTTTATGGATTTTCTTAGGCCATTAAAAATTTTGCGGGATTAATCCCGCGGGATCCCATGAAATCGAAACTCATTTAAATGTTTAATAAACATGAAAAAATAATACAAAAAATCACAGACCCCCTCCCCTCCCCCTCACAATCAGAATGATGCCTCAGAATCGGACGACACCCAACTCGTACTAGGCCAACTCGTACTGCCCCAACTCGTATTGTTTTTCGACAAAAAAATCGTCATAACTTTTGTAAAGGTCGACCAAATTAAACATTCTTGGTATCATTCGATAGCCCTTAGAATTCTCTACCTATCTGCAAAATGTAAGAAAATTTTATTGCTTTTCAAAAAAAGTTATGACCAAAAATTTTTAAAAAAATTTCGGCCCTATCTTTTCAAACTTGATCAAATTTTTTGAAACTTGGTGGGTTGATAGAGAATTTTAAGGGCTATTGAATGATACCAAGAATGTTTAATTTGGTTGACTTTAACAAAAGTTATGACCATTTTTTGCGAAAAACAGTACGAGTTGGGGCAGTACGAGTTGGGTTTTTACCCTCAGAATCACCATATATGCAGGGATTCTGATGCCTTAACAAAGTCCTAATCAAAATCTAATTTCAAATTATTTTTCAAATTTTTGATGTAAAATTCACAAATTCATTAACAAAACTGCAATAAAAAATATATTTTTTTTGACGCGATTACATTTTTTGACGAAATGTACAAAAAAAATTTAAAAAATTTACCACTAAATAAATCTGTCGAAAAATAATCCCCCCCCGTCTCCATTTATCCCCCCGTATCTAATAATCCCCCCCCCTTTCTGGGGAGGTTGAACAATAATCCCCCGGGGGGATAATTAGAGCATTTACGGTAATGCCAAATATTCTGATAAAATTGATCATTTTATGCAAAATCCTTTAAAAATCTGATCTAAAAGAATCGTTTTTGGGGGGTTTTATTCTTAAATTTGACTTCTTTTTAACCAATTTAGCAAAAAACAAAATTTTTTTTTTTTGATTAAATTAGTTAGTTTGCTTTTTTAATTGTTTTTTCGAAAATTAAAAATCCCATAATCCCCCGCGGGAAACGCAAATTTTAAATGCAGGATTTCAGGATCATGTCACGCAAAATTCTTCGGCCCATTCCGTCATTTTCCCAGCGCGAAATCCACAATAACAATTTTTGAGAATTTCTTCTAAGCCTATTTATGTCATTATTATGGCATTTTGTGGAATGGCACTCCCAAGCATTGGCCAAATGTCGAACACAACGAAATCCAAAACGCAAACATTTGCAGTGGCAGTGGCCAATTTTGATTCAAATGTGGCGGAAAAACGGTGAAAATGGCGGAGAAAAGTGAACACAAAGCAAATATGATGGCAAAAATTATTTGCAACAATTTTTACAGGGTTTTAATGCTTCTGAATCCGATGACTTTGTTCGGCAACAGATTTTGAGGGATTTGCAATGCTATCCGATCGGAATTGATTTGCACATTTTGAAATGTTCGTCCACCATCGATCAAAAAAAAAATTTAAAAATTCTCTAAAATTTACAACAAAAATTTGAATTTATAAAAAAAATCAAAAAAATATAATATAATAATATAAAAAATGGCAAAAGAAGACAAAAAAATTAAAAATGAAAAAAATGGGAAGCGATCAACAGAAGAAGAGCCCGGAAAATGTTGACAAATCTAAAACATTTTATCAATAATATGTGGGAGATGAAGCTACAAATAAGGAGAAAGAAAACATGAAAAATAAAAGAGAAAATGGGAAAAAAGCATTAAAAAAAGTAAAATTATCACAAAATTCTTTTAGACTGTTTTTCATCAAAGCAAAATAAAAAAACATTTAATTTAAAGATAATTATTTGATGAAAATAACAAAATTAAGTAAAACCCAATGTCACCCATTCATTTCTTTTCTTAATTTTCCCGCTTGACGCATTTGCTGATAAATTTTCTATTCCGATTTTCATCCTCATTAATTTCGATTAAATCATCTTTTTGTTGGGATCATTTGACTCTTCCGCCGCCGGTAGTTCAGGCAAAGGCATTTCAATGGCAATATTATGTAGAACAGCGGCTGCAATGGATTGCAAGTGACAAATGATGTTACGAAATAGCGTTTTATTTTAAAAAATCATTCATAAGCAGGAACGGATTTATATGTATGTGCTAAAAATGCCAAATATTTGGGGCCAGGACGTTTTCGCGTGAGGCCCGTTTTCGCGTGAGTGCCTGTTTAGGACTAAAATTGGTCGGATGTGTGCCGAACATTCATTTTGACCTATTTCGAATCCCGAACCCGATTTCAAACAATTTTTTGCTTTTATTTACTCAAAAGCGTCCTCATTTTTATGCATGTAAAGATTAACAACTTCAAGTATTGACAACGTGAATGAGACACAGAATCCGACCATCGGCATCACGACATTTCTTTTCTTTTTTTCTTTTTCGGGGGGCGGGGAACTCTTCTTTTCACATATCCAATAGATTAACCAATTGGAAAGTCTAAACTTTTTGTTCAATTTTTTGCCGTACAAAAGTTATGCCCCAAACATTTTACGCCAAATAACTCAATTTTATATAGAAAAAATTCTGTAATAGGGGTTGGAAATTTTTTTAATTAATGATAAATAAGCCTGCCAGAAAGAGAGAAAACAATTTGGTACCAAATTGCATTTGGGATGGTGAGTCTACACTAGAGACCGGACGGGATCGGGATCCCGCGGGATTTATTCGGGATCCCGACCTCGGGATCCGTCCGACCCCAGTTGTCCGGTCTCTAGTCTACACTAATACCAGCAAAGCATTAGACCGTGAAAAATTATTAGACTGTATAATAATTTGTCAGTATTAATTTAGTTTATAAAATTCACTTAAATATAGATTGAATTAAGCACCCGAAGTAAAACGGGAGTGAAAAATTTTTTCAAAATATAAAAAAATAAAAAATTCGCCTATATGCAACCACGCGAAAACGGCCACGCGAAAATGGCCCTCACGCGAAAATGGCCACGCGAAAATGGCCCTCAAAAATGGCCACGCGAAAATGGCCCTCACGCGAAAACGGCCACGCGAAAACGGCCACGCGAAAACGGCCACGCGAAAACGACCCCGACCGCAAATATTTACATTTAAAAACTCCAAAAAAGTCGAAATTAGTCAACCCCCGGAAGAAAATGGCATAAATGATATACCAATCGCTTCGACTCGAGGAGCTATGCATGAAAAAGTAGGCCTCGTCTCCAATTGCGGAAATGCCAAAAAACCGGTTTTTGAACCGGTTTAAAACTCAAAAATTTGAGTGAAAAGGGGGGCTCCTGATCTTTTAAACGGCCAAACTCGGACAAATTTGGTATCATTTGAAAGCTCTTGATGAGCCAAGTCCAAAAAACCAGGTATAAATTCGAACCGAAGCCATCTAAGCACTGGGACAACTGAGTCCCAGTGAAAATCGACACTTCAGTACCAAAAAATGACAAAAGAAACTAACAATTAAAAAGCAAAAAAAAAAACGCAAGAGACGGAAGGCGGAGGAAAAAGTCTGACGAGCGCCACAGGCGGTTGACTACGTCAATCAGTCAACCGCCTGCGGACCACGCGCGGACTTCTTCCGTAGCCCGAAGTCTCGCCCCACCTACTGGCTGCCGTAGTCGAGTGTGCGCTGGTTTTTAGCGCAATATTCAGTATTCAAGGCTAAAAATGATTTTATATATTAAAAGAAGAAAAATCACTTTGTTCTTTTTTTTCAAATTTATACATTGACTTTTAGACTTAGCTCATCAAGAGCTTTCGAATGATACCAAATATGTCCGAGTTTGGCCGTTTTAAAAGGTCAGGAGCCACCCTTTTCACTCAAATTTTCGAGTTTTAAACCGGTTCAAAACCCGGTTTTTTGGCATTTCCTCAATTGAAGACGAGGCCTACTTTTTCATGCATAGCTCCTCGAGACGAATCGATTGGATATCTATGCCATTTTTTCCAGGCGGTTGACTATAGTATATCCATTTCATATTATTCCATTTTTTTAAAATATTAATGGAAATTACTTAATATAAATAATAAATAAACGGAAATTTCTCAATGGAAAAAAGAATAGAATTGTGAAATAAAAGCTTAGAGCAAAATAAGAAAAGAAAAGAAATTAATAGAAGAATAGAATTTTATGAAAATGACGATGAAATGAATGTGTTATAATCAAATTCATTTTCGAAATGTTCTTTAAACACTTTTGTTAACTTATTCTTTTATTAAATGCAAATTAAGTTTTTATGATTAGGGATAACATTTTTAGGTTCTAAAAACTGCCAAAATAATTAATTCCTACTGCTGATCACCCATCATTCACCACGAGCAGTAGGATTATCCAATTTTTTTTATTTTTTATTTTTTGCCAATTGATTTGTATATTACCTTAAGTAATGATGTAATAATTTTAAAATAATACGTGATCATCAGTAGGATTGTCCAATTCACGCATCAATTAAATTCAATTTTTGTTCAGTTTATAAGGATGTATAATTTTCCATTTTTCATTTTAATAAAACACTAATTTTTTTTAAATAAAATAATTTTATCTTATAATTAGTAATTAGATTGTTTATTAGTAGGGCTGGGAATTTAGGTAAGAAAAATCGCGAAATAAGTATTTATATAGGTATAAAAAAACTCAAAATAATTATTAAATAGGTACAAAAACCCCGAAATATCTAGAAAAACAGGTAAATAAAAATTTTTATTAACGATTTTTTAGTGGAATTGACATTTTAATTAAAAATTTTGTCAATAAAAAAATAATAAAATTTTTGAGAACGGATGAGCTTAAAAATTCAGAAAATTGTGACAGCTTCATTTTCTCTCTATTAAATGGCACAACGGAAGAAAGCGAAAATTCATTAATTCATTCAAACTTTGCCCCTTTTCAGGCTTTTAATTGCCGACAATGTCTCCCCAAAATAAGCATTTAAACATAATATTACATCAGAATAATTTTAAAAAGCGAGAAATTTTTATCAAATTGTTTCACACTTGGCTAAAGATACCCTTAATTAATTGGTAATTAGCGGATGCATTAACATAGTCAGTCGGTTCTCTGCTGGGACAAAATTCAGTGCGCTTTTGGAGCTTCGCTATCCATATTTATTAGGGCAGAGAAAAACCGGAAATTTCAAAAAAAATTTCATAACTACAAAAAACTTCTGTAATAATAAAACAAATTTAACAAATTTTCATCATTAATTTACATTTTCTTCTGAGGAAATTTCTGAGTTTCACTTAAAATAAATTAAATGGTTGAAAATTTAGATCAGAAAACAATTCAAATTCCTACGCATTTGTGAAAATGCACTTTTCTTTAATGCAAATCTTTCTGTTGTTGTTGGCAGTTGCCTTCCATTTTGAACTTTTTTCAGTCAATGGAATGCGTTAGTTTTTTATTAAAATATGGAAAAATTAAAAATAATTTAAACAAAAAATGTAATTTAAATAGGCTTATAAAAAATTATTTAAGCAGCAAATGACGAGTCATCTTCGAAGAATGGACCAAGTCGCACTCGACAGAGAAATAAAGAAAGTAATGACAATGGCAATGTTGGACAAATTAATTTTTATTAAAAATAAATAAATAAATAAAATAAAAGAGCTTCGGTATTTTTAATATTTAAGGCTTTTCAATTTTTTTCTTTACAATTACAATTCACTAACAATTAATTATTTTCTAATTATTTAAGCAAAAAAAGATGATGCACTTGGTGAAAACGCAGAAACGAAGTCATCAAAAAAGCATGGTAATGACATTTAATCCTAAAGGGATGACGTCACCATAATTAGGGACATGTTGCACAAAAAATAAATAAAACCATCAAATATTCAATTAATACCATGCAAATTGGGGAAAAAACTGATGTATAAAAAAAGAGGCTTTATCTTATTTTATGGATTTAAGGCCTGAATATTTTTAAGCCTTCTAAGTTTTTATCTTTACAATTTAATTCTAATTAAATAAGAAAAAAATGAATGTACAGAACAGGTGGTGCAATAGTTTTTTGCCAAAAAATAAATATATTTTAAACAAAAAATTCACATTCAAATAAATGTTTTAAAAAATTATTTAAGCAACAAATGACAGTGCAGCAGGTGGTGAAAGCGTAAAAATCAAGTCTTCTTCTATTCGACACAGAAAAAAACAAGGTAATTACAAGGATGGGGATTTTTAAATATTAGGACAAATATTTTGGCATTTTGCGTTTTTTAAATTTCGATAAAATTGGCATTTTTGATTTTTTGTCAATTTTTTGATAAATATTTTTGTAATTTTTTATTAATTTTTTTATAAATATTTTGGCATTAAGTTTTTCAGAGATTTCTTATTTTTCTAATATGCCGTTCTCAGTTTTTTCTTGAGAAATTGAATGATCATTTTTACAAAAATTCTTGTTGAAAAAAAATATGTGCTTTACCTCGGAACCTTTAATAAAATTTACTTGCAAATTTTCGGAATTGTAAAAGTTTTATCTTTAAAACTCATAATTTTTTCCTAAAGGTGGTGAAAATGCAAATAATTCATCTACTAAACAAGGTAATGCCAATGATAAACAAATTAAGCTCAAAGTGAAAGCCGACAGAAAAATGGCTTAATTAATTAATGTATTTAATTAAACAGGTTCTGGCAAACCATCCGCTGCTCCTGCCAGTGGCAGCGGTGGTTTGGCAAAGTTTGCTGTTGGCACGCTGTTATTAACGGCCGCCACCAGCGGAATGCCGTGTGTCAATTGTGGACGAATAATGCCAAATTATTCGGATGCTAACGCACCATCGCCACAATTCAATCCACAAGCATATGATTCCATTGGAGTTGCCGAAACCGAAACAACAGCTCCTGTCGGAGTACGAATGAGTCGTGGTGGTGGTGAAAATCTCATCATGGACAACCAAAAAAATGGCCAACAAACCAACATGAATGTGGTCAATCGTTCGTCTCGAGTAAAAAAATAAATGATTTAAGAAATTAGCCTTATAGCACTCAGGTTGGAATTGAACCCAAACTTCAATTAGTCCTTAGCCAGAAGCTTATCCCGAACCATCGTTGTAATATTTTTCCAGGAAAACGCGTGGGTGGACCCCGGGAATCTTGACAATTTAGGATGACATTGAATCACCACGGGGAGTGCCAGCGTTTATCAATTTAAAGAAGTTGTAAAATTTCGACCCCAAAAATTCACAAAAATTTTGAATTTGAAATCAGAAAACCGCTAAAAACTAGAGCCCGGGAATTTCAAATTTGCTCATCTCGCTGCGAGATTGGAATTCAAAATCTTTGCGGGACGGGATCCCGCAGGTATAAATCCCTTTAAAATTTGCGGATCCCGCTGCGGGATTTTGGAAATTTTGAAAAAAATTAGACATAAATTTTAAAATCTCCAAAAAAACTAAATATACCTGACCAATTTGAAAAAAATTAAGAGGCTGGCGGCATACGTGAAAATAAATTGTATGGATTTACAAATTTTTTCTGCGCATATGCTATTAGAAAGAGGCTCAAAAATAGCATTTATACAAAAAAATTTTTTGATTTGATGATGATTTTTAGTCAGGGCTCCCAACTGAAAATTTTTCGAAATCAGCATTTGGCCAACAAAAAATCAGCTTTTCGGCCGTTTTCGCGAGGCCGTTTTTGCGCGCGTGCCTGTTTTAGCATTAGAATTGTTCACATGTATATTGAATGAGCATTAGCATAATTGTGGAAAAAATTCATTTTGAAAATTTATTAATAGTCTGTGTATTAAGTAGGATTATTTGTGCTCCGAACCATTTAGGTGAAAAAAATTTTCCACTCGAAAACAATGTGCAGCCCCATTTGGTCCCGAATCCCAAAATGGTTTTCTTTTTAAAACTTCCTTTAAAACAATGCTAAAATAAATATTCTTGCAATGCAAAAAATTGCTGATTTCTAGTATTTTAATTTGCGAAAACTCCCTTTCAGAACGGTTTCGCAAAAATCGAAAATTTTGTCCAGCAAATCTAGGTTTTTTCGTCTTTGGCCTGGACCGGGACCTGGATTTTTTTTTCCATATTTGACTTGGACCTGGTTCTCCAGAAGGTACCGGAAGAGTTTTTTTTACTCTAACAAATAGTAAGGGCCAAAAAAATTGTTTTTTCTATTAATATTTTTCAAATTGCTGCGCTGGGGCGAAAAAGCTAGGAATTTGTACCGGTCTTGCGCAAAAAATAACCCATTTTGGAGTCAAATTAAAAAAAAATGGTTCAATGGGGTCCGGCGGTGCCGATAGGCGCCGCCGAGAAAATCTGCCAAAAATAATCCCCCAGTCTCCATTTATCCCCCAGTCTCCAATTATCCCCCCCCCTTTCTGAGGAGGTTGAAAAATAATCCCCCATGGTGGATAATTAGAGAAAATACAATAATTGGTACCTCCGGTTTTCGGTTTCAGTTTTTAATCCAATTTTTTCACCAAAAAATTGAAAAATAGATCACATAATAAAAAAATATCATTTTAATATATTTTTCTTTGGGGTATAATTCGTCACAGGCATTTCTCTCACAGCTTATTTTTAAATCTTTTTAAAATTCAATTATTATTTTGTGGGTCCTTTGTCTGTGGGTCCTCTGTCTTTGTGGGTCCTTTGTCCGTGGGTCCAATCCATAAATTTAACAATTTTTCCTTGCTTTTCAAGTCGTTTTTTGCAGTGCGCTTTTTCAGAAAGTCCTTTAAAATTTTCAAAAAATGCATGTGGGTCCCGCTGCGGCATTGGAATTCCAAAATTTTGCGGGACTGGTTCCCGCAGTGTATAATCCCGCAAAATCCCGCATTTTTCCAGAAATGCGGGATTGCGGATTGGGATCCCGCAAAATCCCGCACCGGGCTCTACTAAAAACTACCAAAACCCCAAAATGTTTTTATTAGCCAAAAGTCCAAAATATTTTTTTATGTGTAAAATCTCGCTTCAATGGTTATTGGAATTGTTAGATAAATCCAATAAATATGTGTTACTATTAATTAACCTATAAAATATTCGATTAAGTCTGGAGGTAAGGGTTCATCTTCGCACACATTTTGTATCTGTTGCTGCCCAGACGACGACGACGACTAATGAACTGCTCGCTTCAACCAACAGAAAATGATGGGAGGGAAAGTGGGCGAGGGGTCTTTTGAGTGCGGGTCGTTTGAATGTGGAGCATTCTTTATTCATAAAAATGGCCAACAATGTTTGGAAAGTTAAGTTTTTTAGTTCTTTTGGCCATAATTATTTGGAAATTTAAAGTCTCTGATGAGAGTTATCCGCTCCGCACTTAATGTCCCACCATCAAACGACCCGTCCGTGAAAGTTGGGACAAATTTGAGATTTATCACAGGGATGGTAATTAGGTATATCCACCAGAGATGTAACTCAATTCAACCCATTTTGAGATTTTTAAGTTAAATTAACGAAAACAAGAAATATTACATTGGAAATTTTTTATTTTTACAATATTATGAGAATTTTTTGCGATTTTATGTTTATCCCATAAATTTTTACGCGTCCTATTTTTCTGAAACTTCGGCGTATCGAATGAGACATTAGCGGATCATTTGGTCCCAGGCCAACTAACAGCAGTCCGCTAGGTCCGTCTGCATATCCAAGACCAAACCGTAAATACAAAATTAAGGGACGCGTAAATATTTTATGGGACGCATAAAACCCAATGGAACCCGTACAAATTCATTCATTCATTCTGCAAATAAAACCATAAAATTACCATCCCTTTTATTTATCATCTTTTTACTTTTGTTTCCACAAATTGACATTCTTTCGCTATGTTTCTTAAATTTGACTTTTACCACTTTTTTTTTTTGTCAATTTCCATTCGTTCTTCCTTTTTTCTTTGCATAAATTTTGGCTTTTGAAAATTGTCAGACAAATCAAATCAAATCGAACAATAATTTAAGCAGATTTGGCACCAATCAATACATTAGAAATAGCTTCCAAACTGATATAAGCATTCGAAAGATACCAAAGATTGTTGGATTTTGTTGACAACGAATAAAAAATTATAGCCAAAACGTCTCTAGTGCACTTTAGGCGTCCAATCATCAGTTTCTTTGGCCTAAGCCTAACTTTTTTCTAACTTAGTCAATACCTACATCATTGGTGTCAACGAAAGCTTAAGGTCCCGGGAATTCTTAAATACAAGAAAGAGCAATAATGACTTTAAGAAAAAAATTACAACGAGAAAACACGAAAGACAGCTTTTTCGAATAAACTCACGAAACAATTCCGCAGGGGAATCAGCGAATTTAAAAATTTCGGGTTCTAATTTTTGCCATTTTGAATGAATTATTGTGAAAAATGATTTATTAAATTGAACACGCAATAAAAAATGAAAATTTTATTTAAATTTTTCAACATTTCTTTGGCCCATTCCGTCATTTTCCCAACGCGAAATCCACAGTAACGTCGACCATCAAAGTGACCGTATCGCTGTTCTCGTCGTACCACCCATTTTCCGAATTCAACAATTTCTAAATTTTCTTTCTTTTTTATTAATTGTCCGTGGATTTAATTGGTTTTTGCGAATGTAGTGCCGATTTTATTATTTTTCACAAAACTCTCATCAGATTTACCTCTGCCCCCAAAACCGACCTCAACCATAATGTAAGAACTGAAATTTGAGTTCAATGAATCATCGGAGTAAAAAAGGCCACTAGTGATTCGACTGTAATTTGGGTAGCCCTCCCATTGCGAAACAATCCAAAAAGACGCGGAACAGAAACAGCACCATTCGGACTCTGAATAAGCAATTCATAGCTGTTAACATTTTTCTCCTGCTTTATGCACTAAAGAATTTTGAGAGCAAAAAAATCGGAAACGGCTGAATGCCGCAAAATTCCAACCTCTTGGAAAACTGCCAGAATGTTTTTCTTTTCTTAAACTTATTTCTTAAAAATCCGATTTTTTTTTTTGCATATTTCTCAATTCTGGAGGCTCTGAACAGAGGCAAATGCCGCATGGGATTTAAAAAAACCAAAACCAAGGGTTTTGGCTTCGCCTTTGCATTTGTGCGGCATTGGAAATCCCTTCCATCAAAGCAACCATACACACCCCTGTTCTCGTGATCACTCTCGACATCGTAGAGGAGTTCAAACTCCAATTTCTTGTTGCCTTTTTTACTCCACGAGCTCGCTGCCCACAGTGTCATCGGAATTCCCATTATGTAAACGACATCGCTGTACATTTGGTTCCAATCTTCTCGCGTAAAATCAAAAAAATTGTCAATTTTCAGCGTAATGCGACCCGTGGATTTGCGGTGATCTGTGAAACGTGCAAAATGTTCAGGAATTGCGTTCCCGAATCGTTCGTACCATCGAATTTTGCACGTGTATTGGTGGAAAATTTCAGCGGAAATGCTTCGGTAACGGCGCTCAAATTCGGACGGGAGTGGTACAGAAAGAGGCTGAGCAACTCTTGATGTGTCAATACGCCGGACAAAACTGTAGAGCGGGAGGGGAACAGCAATAAGAAAAAACGTATTTATTATCCAAGGGTTTTGGCGTGGGGTACCACCCCCAAAGAGAGCAGAGAGCAGCTCATGCACGACGCCCAACTCGTACTGTTTTATATGAAACGTCTGTGTTTTAAAAAGATTGAAAATTTTTTCATAAATTATTAGAAGCTTAAAAGTTCCAAGTTCTTTTTTGAATAACATTGATTTTTTCATGAAAATTTTGAAGATTATGTTTTTGTATTTTCGTCGGGGGAAAGGCGTGGGGAAAAGACACTCAGAGCAACAGCTACCAATTTGGTCACAAAGGTCCTGTTGAGAGATGCGCGGGAAACGAATTTTGTATAGTGCCGGGCCGAGCATTGCGCGCCGATTCGTTCCCGAACATTCCTTGCCATTTTGGCGGCACTTCTCATCGGCCCAGCGGAGGGCCTATCAAACAAAATGGCACACTCCAAATGGCATTTCTATGGTGTAATATTTACGTTTTGCCAAATCGTAATTTCCTCCTCCACCGCCAATTGACTGCGCCCCAAAATGTCGCCCAACGTTTGCTGGTCAATTTGCAGAAATTCCTTGGATCTGATCAGATTGTCCGCATTATTGTCAATGTATGCCAAAGAACGCTCGGCGAGATCCTTGAAAATGATAAAAACAATTAAAACAAATTTTCACAATTTGTTTTACATCCGACCCAAGGAATTTTTTTTCAAAATTTATCGGCGCTTGGTAAGCAAATTGTTGGCAAATTCAAGGGAGCAACAGGCCAAAAATGGTGAACTAATACCCAAACAATTTAAAATAATAAATTTTAAAGGTTTTCTTGGCAAAAAAAAATTATATTTATAAAATTTTAATTCTATTTTTTAGGACGAATGAAAGGGGAGGGGGGGGGGGGGGGGGGTGTCGAGACTCAATTGTAAGACACCCATTGGACCTGTACAAGAGCAAGTTGTCGCCACTTCACAATCAGAAAAAAGTTATTTTAGAAAATTTTTTCAAAATTTTCCATTTAAGAAAAAACAAATTTTTGCACAATGGGAGGTAGGCCTTAGGGGAAAGTTGTTGCCATTTTCATTTACTTACCGATTCCTCAAATAGACGACTTTGGGCCAATGTCATGAAAACGTCGTCACATATCTTCGCAATTGGCATGTTCTTAATGGCAGTGACCAGTCCAGCGATGTTGTATTTTTTGGCTATAAATTTTTTCAAATTTTTTGGCTAAAAATTTCCCTAATTTTTCGATTTCGACCCGTGTAAAGCACAGCCATTGCGTTGTGTCCATTGAGTGCATTCAAATCGTCCGCATAAATGAAGCTGAGCATCACATTGAACGCACCAACTTCAACATCGGGCACCTCCACGGGATTGTTCACTGAAAACAAACAAAAAAAATTTTTTTTTTTTGGAATTTTGATTTTTTTTCACCGTTTCCGACATTTGAATTTTTGGCGTCAAAGCGAAACATTGTCTCGAACACTTCCGAGGCCGAAATCAGAATTGTTTTATGGGCTGCGAGAAGCTTAAACATTTTGACTGCTTTCGGAGGAAAGTGTCCAAAAACTCGCCTTCTTCGCGTCGCTTTGCCCAACCAAAAAGTGCACATCGGCGCCTTTTCCCGAGCTTAGCATCAGCTTCATCCGATCCGACATTGACGCCATCGCAAATATTCAATTTATTTATGTTTGAAATTGAGAGATAAAAAAATATTCGTGGTTTAGCTTCTCGACACCTTAATAGGGACAAAAATGTGGGGGATTTTGATAAGGTCAGTGCAATTATTTGGAAAGAATATTGCCAAAGGTCAATAAACAGCACTGAGAGACTGATCCACCGCAGACATCTCGCAGGCCCCGAGGGGGAAATTGAGTGCATTTATATGCTGGCACAATTGGGATGGACTTTGGATAGGATGAGGGGTAATGACGGCAAAAACACAAGGGGGGACATTGAAGGAATGGATGGGATATGCAACAGAGGTAAGTGGGATAGAAATGGCAGGATAAATGAAGGGGAAAGAAGGCTTGAGATGGAACGCAACAGACAGACAAATTTATGATGGGATTGGGTCAGGAGAAAGTAGGGCAAATCACATACATTGGGCACAAAATATGAAACTTTGAATGCTGTCTAAGGGGTAACAAAAGCACCACCGACATAAAATGGCTCCTTTCTGGGGGGTCCTGCTGACCAAAATCCTTCGGTTTATCACCGAAAATCAAATTCGGCCGAGCTCATAAGCTTTTGTCCGGTCACAACATATGTAGCACAAACAAAAAAGCTTGCACATAATATTTTGTATTGCAAACACTGAAGAGGAGAAGCATAAAAATTAAAGAAAATCAATTCGTTGTCTGCCATTATTACAATATATGAAAGGGGGAGCAGAAAAAGTGAAACGAAACAGAGAATACTATGAACAATGCGTTTTTATCTCTTCTAATTGGGATTCAATAAGAAAAATCAAAGATAAACTCGCACAAAAAAACCCAAAAGTGTATTTAAAAAAAAAATTAAGTAAATGCCCCAAATTTATTGTTCATTAATTAAATGGCAAATATTTTTGTCGACAAATCACTGTGAAAGACTCGGCAGAAGGAATATGTATGCCCAAAGAAAAAGCAGGAAAAAGTGAGGGGAGAGGGGGACTATGGTGGGCCAATGTGTCGGCGATGTTTGGCCAATGAGCGAAGTCGAGCGGACGATGGAATCAGTGCCAAAAGTGAGGGGCGGGGCAACAGACGGACATTCCAACATTAGCTCCACCGATAAGATCCTCCAACCCGAGAACAGCCAAAACTGGGGGATTAACAAAGGACAAGCCACCGGATTAAGCAGTGTTTATGCTACAAAATCCCAAACCCCTTTTATTCACACAAAAGATTATATTAGTATTTTATGTCAAAACAAATTTGTTGGAGAAAATGTGCTTGGAAAAGTTTCAAAGCTTAATTGATCCATTGGATATAAGAGAAGAGCTAAAAGATTTCATTAGATTGCCCAGACGAAGTCACAAAAAAAACGAATCGAAAAAATGTGAAAAGCCATATTTTCAAACTTAGCCAATTTTCAATTTTTACATAAACATTCCGCAGGAAAAACCCCCATTTAAAAAAAATGTGTGTACAAATCGCAGATGTTATTTATTGTAACAAATGGTTGACAACAACAGCAAAACAATTGAAAAGAAAAGGCATTTATAAATAAAGCATGGATCGACTTATTCCGCCCAAGCAGCTCCGCCCCATCCAAAATTGCCATGACCAAAACCCCCCGCCGCCGCGCCGGCACGTCTGCGCGGCTCCTCTCTGAGGTACGGCTCGTCCACATTCACTTCGACTTCCACCGTCACCGTGTCGTCCGCCTCGTCGTACCATCCGTTGTCAGCAGACATCAATTTCTGAGAATTAATTTGATTAAAAATATGTAATTATAATCTAATGAGACTTCACCTCAATTGGCATTGGGTCTCCAAGCTCCAAAATGTTTGTGCTGGCGCTGAAAGTGAGCTGTGGATTCTCGCGCACGTGGTCTTTTTTGCCCTCCTTTTGCGAGACAATTCGACGAGTGGCCCAACAGGAACAGTGCAAAACGGCACCTAATTAATGCAATTAGTTGGGCGCATTGATAATTGCGAAGGGGGGGGGGTAATTCAAAACAGTCTTAAAATGAAAAATTACAGAATTTTTAAAAAATAGTACTGCAAAAGTAGGAGAGACCCGACCGTGAAAGACACCGCAGGGCAAAAATTGAGAAAGGTGTGGAGGGGTCTTGGGGGAGGGGTACGTTCCCCGGGTACGCCCCCCTCCTCCCATTGAATCGTCCCTGGGTCAGAGAAGGTAGCAAAACTATCACATTAATAAATGCAAAATTGCACTTAATTAATGCGACTAATGGGGTGTATGGGTAAGTGTCAAAAAGGAGGCACATCCAATTCAAAAAAAAACAACTGAAAAATTTGTTCAATTTTAAATAGGCCAGCAGATGTTCTGGTTTTTTGTTAGTTTTCACATCAAAGCCCAGAGGACACAAAATTATTCTTTGTCTAACCTTTAGAAGAAAAACCGTTCGGTTTTTTGGCGCTGCATTGCAGGTAAAACTTCACACATTTGTCCATTTTGTCGTCAATTTTCCGCTCCATCGTAATTCGCCAAAAAATTTCCCTAATGCGCACAACTTCGCTGCAACATTTTGCGCCTTTTTTATGCGCAAATTCCGACGAAAATGATTCAATTTTCAGCGAAAGTGTGCCCTTGCTGATGTAATCGCGCGGTTCGGCCTCGAATCGCAGCGGATACTGCTCCAACTCCGCGGGGCGTATCGTCGCTGCCGTTGTACGGAAGGCAATGATGCAGCAAAACACTGATTACTTCTTGGTCGGTCAGCACACCGCACGGCACTGTTTTGTTGGGATTAGAAAAATATAAATTATTTTCATTTTCCGCGTGACACCAGAATTAATTGGTTTTCAATTTGACACAAAATTAGACAAAATTAAAAAATAAAATTGGCATTACCAATGCTCTTCGAAAAGTCCTCCTTTGTGATGTGCGGGAAGCGAATTTCGAACAGTGCCAAGCCGAGCATTTCCCGCCGATTCTCTCCCGAACATTCGATGCCTTTTTGCTCACATTGCCAATCGGCCCAACGGAGTGCCGAAAAACAAATTTTAATTAATTAAACAATTTTTAAAATCCAATTTTACAGCTTTCCAAAGCGTAAATTCTCTGCTGATCACCAGCTGATCACTCTTCAAAATGTCGCACAACATTTGCTGATCAATGCGCAGAAATTCCTCCGATTTGAGCAAAGTGTCCGCATTTTGGTCAATGTATTCCAAGCAGTGTTCGGCAAAAGCCTTTAAAAAACGAGTTTTTCAATATGTAGAGGATTGTGCCGGGATTTGAAGCCGAGATTCACTCTCGAGCAGTTCAGTCCCATTTAATTCGTATTCCTTGAAAATATTACTTTCTCTCCGAAGAGTCGCGCCTCGGCCAAAGTGTGGAAGACATTGCCCAACTCAGAAATGGGAAATTCGGCGCATGCTTTGACCAGTCCGGCGATGTTGTACTTTTTGGCTAAAATGTGATTAAAATGATCGGGGAAAAACTAATGTATTTCATGGTTTTTTTTTTGGCAAATTGTCGCAACAAATTTCATCGATCGCGAGAGGAAAGGGACAGAAAACCCCGAAAATATTTGGCAAATCTTTTTTAAATTGCCTATCGTCACCGCCGGACCCTCTCCCCCTCCCAAAAGTTCTTGAAAAAGACGCCTCGAAAAAGTGCCGCAAAAACAAAAAAAAAGGTTAGTCCTGAGAAAATTCTAAAAATATATTTATTTTTGCGGCGACGTATTTTCAGGCGAGCTTTTGTCCGAACTAATCCCCACGTGTATACCAGCGTAAAGCACGTCGAACAAATTGTCGCCGTTCATCCCACTCAAATCGTCCGCGTAAATAAAGCCCAACATCGCCCTGAACACATCGGCGTCGACGTCGCTGACCACCACGGGGTTGCTGCTGCTGGCCAAATCCGAAGGCGCTGAAAATTGGGAAATTTCAATTTTTAGGACATTCTTAGGGGTACACTAATTTCTCAATGTATTTCGAAAAAACAAAAAAATGTCCTTGAAAATTAACTGTAAAATATCAAAAAATCTCAAATTTTTTACTTTTCCCAAAAATTTTAAGTGTTTTTAAGCCAACAGTTTTATTACGTTTTGAAGTGGAAGTCGTCGCATTTGCGGAGTCAAAACGGAACATTGCCTCGAACACGTCGGAAGCGGCCATCAGAATGAGTTTGTGAGCCGACAAAAGTTAAAGTCGAAGATAATTTTGAAATATTTTTGAATTTCCACGGCACTCGCCTCCTTTGGGTCCCTTTGGCCCACCAAAAAGTGAACGTCCGCCCCATCCCCCGAACTCAGCAACAATTTCATGCGATCCACAGAAGAGATGGGTTTGGCGGCCATTTCAGTAATTGATTTTTCGCAAAAATTTTTAGGCCTAATTTGATGCTCTTAACAAAAAGGTTGACGATATTGCTCTATCACAATTTATGCGTCCCATCAATGACCACTCTCCGTTACTTAGATCATAACTAAACTTTAAGCATTCGAATGATACCAAGAATGTTTGGATTGACTAAGTAAGAAAAAAGTTATGATCTAAAAAAATGAGGGTGGTCACTACTGGACGCGTAAACTAGAACAAAGCCGAGTTTTTGTTTAACTAAATTCTGGCTAAAGGCTACAAAAAATTATTTTAATTATAAATGGCTCAAGGACGTTTGGCATGAAAATTTAGAGCTTTCGCACTAATTTGTAAGTTGCAGCATTGAAACGGGAGACAGAAAATTTTTGTATATATGTGCTTCATTTGTCAGTGGATTGTAAAAATTGAAAGTAACAAAAGCATTACAATTGATTGGTTTGATTTTTTATTTGTTGGCAAATGTCAATGGAGCGAAGGGGAGGACGAATTTGCATTTGATGTAAAAGAGAAAGGGGAAAATCAAAATTCAAAATGACAAAACAATTAGAAAAAAAGGGGGAGAGGGGTGGGGGGGGGGAAGAAGCGAAGATGTCAAATTATGAAGAAAAAAGGAGAAAATGAATGGAAGGGATGGCCAACGGTTAAACGATTAATCGATTTTGGGACGAAAAATGGCAATGAAACGAATGGTAAAAAGCCAATTCGTACTGCGATATTAAAAATCTCAAAATTTTTTTTTGCAATTATGTCATACATTAACAGGGCTCCCACATGCCGATAGGCGCCGCCGGGGAAAATTGGGTCGCTGATCACGAATCTGACATCCATTTCGACCAATTTCGTACGCGAATTCGAACAAAAAGTCGAAAATTGAATTTTTCGAAAACATTTTACGGTGCGAAAACAATGCCATGACAAACATAGACTAAATCAATGCTCGCAGAATTTTCGACTTTTTGTTCGACTCGAGCCCGAAATTGGTCGAAATGGATGTCAGATTCGTGATCAGCGACCCCGAAAACCCCCTAGAAAATATAGGTAGTATATTTTTTCGTTTGCATTTTATTGCTTCATTTGTCATGGGTTCGAATCCGCTAGACAGATTTATAATGTTATTTGAGAGAAAAAGCCGAAAATTTACAATGGCAAATCGACCAAATTATGGGCAGAAGAAGTCAAAAATTTGAAAATAATTTTAAAAATGGTGTTACATATAAGTCAATTTAATTCATTTATTTTGGGTTTAAACGCTGAAAATGTAATTTTCTATTATTAAGAAACTAATTTTGAAATCATTTTAATTTATTAATTGTTCACATAGTTACAAAAAATCAATTGGTGATCCTTAACGGCACAAGCCTTGAATAAAACAATAGCCACAGAATGATCATCAAAGTGATTTGGCACATCTCAAGGACCCAAATCAACCGTACACCATAGTTGGTGTAGAAGAAACTGAATATTAAAAAAAAATAATTATTATTAGGAAATATTTTTTTATAGTTAAGTATTATTTAAAAGCTATATTTAATTATTTGTTTTCTGCAATAACATATTAATGTCTCATTCAATTTTTACAAAATTCGAATTCGGAGATTTTTACTTTTATGGCATTTATTTGAGAAAAACAAATAAAATGGTACTATCTGATAATTTATTCTTGACCAGTAAAATCTTAATTTAGAAAAAATACTAAAACTTGACCTAATTAGCAATGGGCCAATAAGCCGCCCAATTGCGCCATGCATTTCCAACAGTCCTTGTTCCGTGGATTGCATCCGTGGCCCGATGATGCGCGAGAACAGTGTGTTCATGGCCACATTGATGTTGGGAAAGGCCGGTCCAATCAGCAGCACAATGGCGCCGTAATAAAGCCACGGGTTTACCCGTGTCAAGCCGGCACACCAGGCGTACTTGCTCAAGTCACAGCCTCCCAAATTTGTAGTAGAATTTTCTGAAAATTTGTATGAAAATTTCAGTATCATATCCCCCCCTCCAATAACGTAGCTGAGGTAAGGAAAATGCTAAAACTTTTAGGCTTAAAACTTCTATTTCGGCCCATGATTCCGCGACCCGATGCTCAATGATCACATACTTTTCCGGATTATATGTATAGATGTCATAAGAAAGAGAATGTGGACATGGAAAAAACCGGGACGCTTCCGTAGTTCAGTTGGTTAAAAACATTCCACGATTTGGAAGGGCCTGGGTTTGAGTCCCACCGGGCGGGTTACCTTTTATCTTCTTATTCATACTGCCAAAGGACCGAAAGAATTGTATAACTTGAACTTAATGATTTAATTTATTTACGTATAAATTGAAAAAAATATTAATTCCAAGGAATTGAACATTTTTATTTTATTAATTATATAGTAAAATAAAATAAAAAAGAAATAAATTACCAGTCGTTTTATGATGCATAAGTTGAACTTGAGTAGATAGAAAGGGCCAAGAATATGTGAACAGATGGAACATAAACAGTGCCACCAATGAAAATAAGCACACAATTCGATCATTCAATCTAAGCGAAAGTGCCATAAGAATGGGCCACACAAATTTAATTTTCAAAAAGGCATAAAATTTAAAATTTTAATAAATATAAGAATGATTTTTTTTTCAGAAAAACCTTCATAATGACTTTTATGGGCGTATTTTTTATTTTTATTAATAAATTTCACAATGTTTTTCAAATAGGTGGAAAAAATTCAAAATTGCCAAAAGCAAAATTTGCGGCTCTAATTATTGAAAAAATTTTTTAAATTCTTGAACTGATTAATTAATTATTACTTTTTCCCGCAATCAAAAATAATGTATGCCACATAGACAAGCAGTGCAACAACACCGCGTACAGCATGTGCCAATGAATCATAGAACACCACATCAACAGGTGACCATTTGAACATCAACATGGCAAAGGCGGTCCCAATGCTAAGAAAATCAAATTATTAAGAAAAAATTCGTACAATAAAAAAAAAATTCTAGATGCCAAAATGGTGTACTATTATTATTATTTTAATTTATTTTTTTTAATTAAAATTTTGATATTTTTGCTTTAAAAAAGGAAATATAATATTATATAATTATGTTTATCTATTTAAATATTACGTTTCCAAAATTGTGAACACAAAAAATTGAGTGAATCTCAATGCAAAACACATAGCAACTGCACAACGATCATACGGAGGCAATTCTTTCGGCACATTCAAACCTAACGAAACATTTGTCTGAATTTGATTAAAAAATTTAATGAATTTTTTAATTTTTCACTTTGTTTTCATTGCGCTCTGTTATGCCAACATGACTTTCTCGAAAGCGCATTACCTAGAAAATTATTTGAATTTGGCATAATTATGCATTTATTTTTTTAATTATTCTGGCAAAATGTCACCAGCAAAACCATAAGTAACACATTGACGAGAGAAGCGAAAATTGCCGGAATAGTGAACATTGAAATGTTTAAGCAACGCGATTTTGAAACACAACAGACGGTGAAGCCGGGATAATCAACAAAAGTGAACACCGTTTGGAGAGCTTAATTAATATGGATGCGTTTTTTGGCCCAAAAAATCGCGAATTATGCATCTAAAAAGGCAAAAAATCCCCGAAAAATAGGCATTTTGTTGTGCTTTGTATCAAAATTTAAAACATTTAAAAAATAATTAGATAGATTCTAAAAAATGAATAATTTTGAATAAATCAATGGAATCGAAAAAAATAATTAATAAAAAATTTTGGAGAAAAAAAAGTTAGCAATTGATTTATTGGCAATAAGATTTCCCGAGCTTGAGAACGGATTTGACTAAAGACTAATATTTAGTCAAGCTCACCCACCCACCTGGTCCCAGGATTACACCCATCGCAAATCCGCCGGTGATAAATGCGGTGGCCCGGGAACGATCAGCGACCAGGCTGGCAGCGGCCACGTACGACTTGAGCAGCCCCAGCTGGGCCCAGCCAATGCCGGCAATGAAACGCGACGTGCACAGGGCGAAACGACGATAAATTTGGGTGGGGAACAGCTCGAACAACATGTACAGAATGTTGCTCAACAGCAGCATCAAATTGCAAAAAATCCTTTTTATGCGAAATAATTGGTTTAAAATATTAAAAAGAAAAAAGCAATCATTTTTTTTTTGCATGTTTTTATATGAAAAGTTTCCGGTAAATTAATCTCCAAATTGTCAAAAACGGATTATCTCATATATTAAAATCATTTTATTAAAGACAATTACAATTGAAATAATAAAAGCTCATGAGTGTTTTTATTGCAAAATGTCCTTTTAATTTACTAAAACATTTCTCACATTTTTTAATTTTAAAAACTTTAAAACATTTAATGATATTTTGCATTAATTGGTGCCCACTTATTCATATTTTTTAAAATTAATTTTCGGTTGCGAAAATTAAATATTTTAAAATTACTGTGATTATTTTATATTTTATTTATTTATATTTAAAATTATAACAACTTACAGAGGCAAGTTTATGACTTTGAACACGATTTGACCAATATCCGAGCAGCGGTGAAGCAATTATTTGCGAAATTGAATATAATGCGAGCACACCGCCGTAGAAACTCTCGGCCACTGTCTCATCCAACTGAAATTTAAATTATTTTTATTTATTTTTTAATTATTTAAAAATTTTGAAACAATTTTCATGAATGGCCACAAAGATGTCATGAAAATGGTGAACTGAAATGAAGTGGAAAATGTGAATAATGTGCACAAATAAATTGAATTCCAAGCAGTTGTTGTTGTAACTGTTGATTGCTTATTCTTTTGCTGCTGATCATTTCCAATTTCTGTTGTCATTTTTTAAATATTTCTTTAAAAATTAATCTTAAATATTTTAATATTATTTTGCACAATTTTACATATTTTTAATATGAGAGAATTAAAAATAATAAATTTCTTTGAAATTTTTTATATGTTAATAAAATTAAGAATTTAGAAGAATATTAATCAAATCAACTCTTTCGACTTACTCACTCCATCTTTAACTTGACGAATTATTCTTTTTTTCCAATTTTATTCTGTTTAATCTCACATGATTAATGCGTTAATGGCAGAAGATTTATTACCATTTTTAATTCGTCTCAATTTTACCTTTTAATTAAAATCATAATTTGATCAGCTAATTGAACATTTTTAAACAATTTATTTTATCTTTATTTCTACTTTTGTTTTCTAAAATTAACACAAATATTGAATTAAAATATTAATGCTTTTTTATTTATTTTTTTCCAAATTTCTAGATCACTTCCTTTTCATGCCTTTTTCACAGGCTCTTTCTTCTGTTCGGCTGCCAGCTGGTCAATGAATTTCTGGACCTCTTTACCATGGGACTAAAATAAAAAATGTTAACTCAAATTGAATTATTAAAATATTTTTACCCAATTTGTTGGGTGAAAACGGAAACGCGGAACTCCGTTAGCGTCGATCAAAAACTTTTCAAAATTCCAAGTGATGTCACTGACCTACAAAAATTATTACAAATTTATTTTAATATACTTTCAGATTTTTTCTGTTGAAAAAATGATTGAAAGCATGAGGTTACGAAAACCCGGAAATATTTGTAATAAATAGTCACCGTGATCGGATTATAGAACATTGATTCCTTGATCCCAAGCACAGGGACCGTTTGAGGGCACTGAAATGAAAAAATTTGAGTAAATATTCGTTAGTTTTTTATCTTTATTTTAATTAGGATGACAATTTTTTGAATTAAGGAAACAACAAAATTAAGATTTAGCATCAAAAAATCAAATTTTGCCAAAAATTGTTAATAATTGCTTTTAGACACAAACACGAGGAACATTTCCTTAGAATCTTCTAATTTTAAGGACATATTTCTTACAAATAAGTACGCTTAGCAGATTCGAAAAACAGTACCGAGTCGCGCAAAAAGTCGAACAACGGATGTGCGTTGGCGCCGTTCACCTCCAATTTGCCATGGATGTGCAGGTTGGAGTGCGGTTTCCAACCGTCTCCGGGCCGAACATGCATAACCCCGTTGAGAATTTCATGGTTCTCGGCCGGCTCTTGCAAATGGAATTGGTTGCATGGAAATGCCAAAATTGTCAATGGGACGCCGTTGGCACGGCTACGCTCCAGCATTGGGTTGAAGTCCAAATACTGTTGGGTAAACGCTGAAAAATTATTTTTTTTTTGAATTTTTAAATTTTTTTACCGCAAAATGTGGCCACATTAATCAGCAGTACAATTTGTCCTTTGTACTTCTCCAAGTTGGTGAATTTGCCGTCAAGTGTTTCCACTTCAAAGTCATAAATGGTCAGGTTTTGGTCCGCTTGGCATTTGCTCCACCGCGTGGTTTCATCCAACAATTTTGGCCCTAAAATTTAAAAATCAATTTTTTAATTTTAATATTTGATAATTTCTTCTACCCGGATGTTCAGCAAACACTCGTGGTGCCGCTTTGTTTTTCCCATTGTCAGCCTTGAAACTTGGCACTATTAAGAGAAAAGCCAAAAATGCAAGGAAATTTTTCATTTTTTCGGTTTTTTATTCTAAAATTAAAAAAAAACTTTGAATTTATACAGTAAGTAAATTTTGAGAATTAATTAAAAGTCCTTAATTTGAGAGAAAGTAATAAATTATTTTATTTGATGGGGCTCAATTAAAAACCTCCGACCGGTCCAAGTTGTTTATTACAACAAAAGTCACCAAATGAATTGTCTGTCATATGAGTAGTACAGGCTGGAAAATTAATCAAAATGAAATTCGGCGAAACGATATTCTGTCAAAACAAAATTTGATGAATTGAGAAAATAATAAAATAAGGAAATTTAATTTAATGAACTAAAAATTAGAGGTAAATTAAATAAAATATGTTATTGTGAAGAACGAAAGGAATAATAACAAATATTTATTCAAATTCTAAAAATATTTTCGTTTTTATAGCAAAATTTTCAATGTTATTTTTCTTTTTATTAATCACAATCATTTCTCTTCTAAATGTTTGCCAAGCTAACGATGATTACAACAGATGCTCACATAGTAATTAATTAATTGATTAAATTTTAAAATTATAAAAATAAATAAAAAATTTTGACCGAGACAAAGGCAGCCGAAATTGTGACAATCCTTCGGCCGGAAAACGATTTTTCTTCCATTCGGAAACAAAACATTGTCAGCCATTCATTTATTTAGGTAAATTAATTTCAATTAAACAATTTTATTTTTTGTTTTTAAGGATGCGAAGGAAATGAAAATCGTTTTGAAACTTTGTCAGAATGCCAAATCAGCTGTGACAAATATGGGATAAAGCTAAAAAAGAAAATTGAAGCAGTGCCAATACGTATGTACAAACAAATGCCATACTTTTTGCTTATAAAAATTTTGACAGTAAAAAATAATTCAAAGTAATAAAAAATATAAAAAAATTGTCGAAGATTGATGTTAAGCCAAATGCGAAGGCGGAGTGAGAGCTGCTTTTGACAGTCAATCGCGTGTTCTGACATGTCAAACAGATGACAATAATTGTCCAGAGGGATACAAATGTGTCAACGGTCATTGTTGCCCTGTTAACAAAGGTATTAATTAATTAATCGTCGGACCGGGATCAGTCCTGGTTTTTTTACCGGGATAAGTTCCCGAGTCATTGATTTCTAGCTGGATTTCCCGCTTTTCTTCTCGTTGTTTGTCTGTTTCCCGGTCCATAACCGAGATCCCGGCCCCGGGTTCCAGAATTCTTCAATCTCTTGACCTATCATGGACAAGTAATTTCCAATGATAATTTTTCCAGCAAAAAAGAATCTCGTATTTTCCCCTTCCGAAAAAATCCCACAAAATTTTTGCGAGAGTCCGGCACGGAAAACGGGAAAATTCTTTCTAAGAAAAATGATCTTTTCTTTTTTTGGGGGGATTAATTCCATAAAATGCCATCCTCACTAATTGTCGTTGAGCTAATTATATTAATTATTTAACAATTTTCAGACATTGTCTGCAAGGTTCAAAGTGATAGTGGGAAATATGTGTTTCAACAAAATCATACACAAGTTAATTAATCATTTTTCAGAATTAAATTTGATTATTTCCAAAAAATTTAGCGTTATTTTTACAAGGCTTTGGCTGGAAATTGTGTGGTGTTCTCTTATTTTGGTGCACTTGGCAATGCGAATAATTTCGAGTAATTTAAGAAAAATTTAATTTATTATTTTTAAAAGTTTTATTTTAGAACTTACGAAGAATGCATCAATTATTGCAAAAATGCTTAGAAGACATTTTTTGAATTTCTAAATTTTTCTATTAAAATAAATTTTTCAGATTTGTTATAATAAAATATTGTTATATCAAATTATACTAATTTTTGTACTCCAAATATTCATTTTAATTTATGTAAAAAAAATAAAAATTTTTTTGGCAATATGCCAAAATTGGCAATTTTCTGTTACTCAAAAAGCGATTGTGCGGCATTAACAGAACTATTCAACAGCCATATGAAAGTGAATGTAATTTTATAAAATATTAATTTTATTTTTTCAATTTATTTTTTAGACCATTGGCCCATTATTTAACAATTCAGTGAGAGGAAACACAGAACATTTAATGACAAATTTGGATAAAAAAATGATCGAAATTGATAATGGTAATTGTCGTATACAAAATAATTTGTATAATTTTGTATATTTAATAAAAAACGATTAAACAACAATAAAATGACCATTTTTTAGCAAGTTGGATGGTATTCACCATACAAATTGGTCAAATGAACAAAATGAAATTGACACCCGAACAATTAATGCGCAAATATTCCATTGACAAAGCTCTTATAATATGGCATCAAAACAAGAAAATGCATAAAAATTGTAAAATTTAAAAATAATTGCTTTTTTAGGTCACCGAGAAATGAGAATGCTTTTGCTTTTGCTTCAAATTTGGCAATAATCCCTCAAAAAAGGATAAGATATAGTGGAGATTATCAACAAGATCAATGGAATAAAGTAATTTAAAATTTTAAACAATTTTATTTTTGTTTTTTTTTCTATATTTTAATTTAGTTTTTTCAATGTTGGCCAATCGAAGTATGGCCAATTTTTGTTCAATACGAAGAGCTTCATATTGAAGAACAAATCGACCATAATGACCTTTCTGTACGTGTGATGGCTCTAGCCGAATTGATTGGAATGGACACAAAACATTGCAACAACAAAATCATTCAAAATGATAAAAAGGTAAATTGCCCCAGGGCTGGATTTTTCGTGGACAAGGCCTAGGCCATTTCGGCAGCCCTTTTTTTGCTGGATCTTCTTGATTTTATTGGATTTTTATCAAGAAAATTCATTGTTCTGGTCCATAAATCTAGGTTCAAGATTGCAGGAACTCTAATAAATTTTAACTTATTTAAATAAAGAAATCTAATTTACAGTATGTTAACCCATTCAACACAGTATGCTATCCATCATATGGTACACCTCCGGCACTTTTTCGGCATTCATTGCAATTACGGTCCAAACTTCCACCGCGATTAGCCCACTTCTTTCCCGAGCCTGAACCGCATATTTATGCGCAAAACTCACAAATCATCCGGGTTGTCGAGCCGTACATTCCGCCGGGTGCCATCCAAAATGTCAACGACGCATTAATGAGCAAACAAATCTCATCGGCTGGCATATGGCCAAAACAGCTGGCAGCAAAACTGTGCACCATCTACGGCTTTCCTGTGAGTAAAACTATAAAGAATTAAGATTCTATGGTGTTATGGCACTGGCTTGGACTTTTGGCACTTTTCCCTAATTTTTCAGGTTGCCGTTCCGTGCTGCAACGGCTTCACCTCGTTGGTGTTAGCATTACGCTCAGCTAACATTGGACCGGGTGCCGAAGTTTTGATGCCATCCTTAACATTTGTTGCAGTCTCAAATGCCGTCCTCAATGTTGGTGCCAATCCCGTGTTTGTGGACTCTGCTGATGAATGGGACTACAATCCAAGTTGGTCTCTGCTGTTACAAGCGGCAACTCAGAAAACCAGGCATGGAAAAAATTCTTGGCACTTTTTGACTGGGGCGTAAAATTATAAGGAAATTCCATATTTTCATGACCTTATTTTTTATCTAAGCTTCTATGTGAATAAGCTATGTACATATTAAAATCGGAAAAGGTGCTGAAAGTTTTTTTCTTTAAAAAATTGTTGCGATTTTGCCGTTTTTAAAAAATAAATAAAATTAAATTTATGTAATTTTGTGCCCAATTTTTGAAAAATAAAATAATTAATGTCAAATTGCCATAAATATAAATTCTAAATTTGCAACAATGCCTTAGAATTTATACAAGAGATCTAAAAATTAAAAAAAAATTGCATTTCACCTGAAGCTTTGAGTAAATTCAAATGAATAAAAAGTATACACTTTTAGAACATATTAATTTAATTTTTTTATGACGTCTTTTTTTTAATCTGAGCTAAAAATTGATTTTACTGCCGGAATTACGAGACAATTTTAATATTGGCAACGATTTTGTCGAAGAGAAATACAAATAATAAAATTAATGTTAATATTAAAAAGCGAACAAAAAATTATTTAATGCAATAAAATCGATATCCAAAAAATGAATTTATGGCACATAATAATTTTTATATTTTTATTTGCTTTTGAAATTTGATTCTGCAAAGTTCGACCAAATTTTATAGAATATTCGGCAAAAAATGGACAAAAATGAAAGTGTAGAAAATGGAACCGAATCAATTGATCAAAAGCAAAATGATCAAAATATTACAAAAAGTGATCAAAACATGAAAGAAGAACCAAATGTCCAAAAGAAAAGAGAAACAATTCAAAAATTTGAAGCAATTAAAGAAAAGTTGAAGAAAAAAGGAAAATATCAAATGAAAAACAATTCAAAAATTGAGAGAAAAATTGTAAAAGTTTTAGGCTGTGTAAATCGCGAAAAAATATACAAATGGAAAAAAGAATTAAATTTAAATAAAATAAAATTTATGAAAAGAAAATGCGAATTCATTAAACGAATTGTTAAAAGTTTATACGGCAAAGGCAAACAGAAAGAATTTGTGAAAGAATTGGGAATTTGTGAAGTGACATTTTGGAAATGGAAGAAAGAATTAAAAGTAAGAGAAATTAAAAAAAAAAATTTTAATTTATATTTTGAAGCAAAAAAACAATAAATTCTCCAATGACTACAAATTACAAAAGAGAAGCAATACTTCAAAATAAAAGAAATAAATCCAAAAATTAGCGACAAAATAATTGCAGAGAAATTTGGAATTGGAAGTTCATTTTGAATAAGTAGAAAAAGAAATTTGCTTAAAATTTGGAAATGCAATTTTTTGGTGGTTTTGGAGGGTGCTAATTGTTGAAAATGAATTTTTCCATTTTAATTTATGTCTTATGTCCTTAAATTATGTATTTTCTGTTATAAAAATAAACTTTTTCATTTAATATAAATTTTAAAGAAATATAAAATTATTAAGCTGAATTTAATTCAGAATTTATTATTTATTATAAAACAAAATTTGGTAAAAAAAATATCCAATTTTGGCAAAATCTGTTTAAAAATTACAAGCGAAACCTAAAAAATAATTTATAAATTTATACATTAAAATGTTTTTGCAAAATTCCGATGATAATTACGACCGTTTATTTTCAGCGTATAGTTCAAACAATAATGCTTAATAATAATAAATAATTATTAAATAATTATTTTTGCTATTTGTACAGAGCAGTGATTGTCACACATTCATATGGATGCCCCGCTGGTGACATTGAATTAATTGCGGCTGCATGCAAAAAGCATGGCTGGATTTTAGTAATATTTTCAAACATAAATTTAGCCCGTAGGGAATTCGTGAATTTGAGAGATTTAAGGTACAAAAATTATTCCTGATCAGAATCCTGGATTTTAGTAAAAAATAAAAACGGGAACTCCCATTTTTAGTCTTCCTGTTGGACCCAGAAATTCGGGTTCGGTTTTGTACACTTTCAATTATAATCTTAGCCCCATGCAAAATTTGTTTCAATTTTAAACATTAAAAAAAATAAATTAGATAGAAGACATCTCGGAATGTGTTGGCATCACCACACTAACTTCGGTTGGTGAACAAAAATTGCTCGGCACATTTGGTGATTACACTTGCGCTAGCTTAAACTCAAATAAGGTTTAATAAAATAAGATTTAAATATATCAAATAATATTTATTAAATAATTAAATTCGAGCATACCAAAACAAATAAATCCTTTTTCCGATTGTCCATGCTGGCGATGGTGGATTTGTACTTGCACGAGACCCTCGCGTTGGTTCACATCTGCAAAGTTTGGCAAACCATGGGTACACAAGGAGCTTACAGTTTATACATTTTGAGGTCATTCATATCAGTCAATGAATGGTGGCTATACAAAATTTGAATTAAAAAAACAATCAAATTTAATTAAACATTTGTGAATTATTTAGTCGGCGATTAATGGCAAAATCAATGGGCTTGGTGCCGCCATGGCATGCGGCGTACTGGACAAATTGTCTGAGATAATTGGGCATCGAAGCGTGCTCAGCACTTGGTACCGGGTTGGCATGGCTCAACTGTTCGCCAAACGCTTGTTGGTTCAAATGCCACGCTGTGGACCACGGGACACGCCATGGCTGTTCTGTTTGCTGTGCCGGTCGAGCGCGGAACGGACGGCACTCCGCGCTCACTTGGCCATGAATGGCATTGAGACGAGTGAGGGTTTTAGCATTTCTGCGTCAAATCCTAATATTGTGAAATTTGAGCAATTTAATATTTAAATGCATTTTTTGTCGATTTTGAAATTCTGATTCCATGTTTAGTAGAGTCCGCAAGGACGGGATACTGTACAATTTCCCACTGCCCTCGTCTTGTATTCTTAAACTGCAACATGACCTGGAGTCCAGTTAAAACAGTTCTTTTAATCCTTAATTCTATCCGCTTAATCCCGACGATTTTTAATTAAGAACCCCAACAAATCTTGTTGTTGATTTTTTGTCAATTGTCTCAATTTTTTCTTCCTAAATTCGGAGACAACTCTATTTATTTTTTTTAAAATAAAAAAATAGATACAAAAAATTGTATTTCGTAAACAAATAAGCAGAAAAAATCCTTAAAAAAAAGATTAAAATTAGAAAAATAATTTTTTAAATTATTTTATTTTTAGGAAATATGTTTTTTCCACTTCATCTTCAACCAATGTTTGACGCAGCACATGGTAATTTCAATAAAATTCATCGGGAACGAAGCAAAATTTTTCCACTGTCTCAGTGGATTTGGATCTGCCGATGGCTCAGCTTTTCGGATCGACCGGTTTTGCGCTACCGACACATCCGGGTCTCGACAAGCAGAAAATTGATCAAATTGTGATCACGATTTATCAATTCTTCAATGAAACAATGAATTAGGGTTGTGCCATGGGGGGGGGAGAGAAAATATTTTTGGGAAAATTGTGAGAAAATAAAAATTTTGAGAAAAAAAAAATTTAATCTTTCCTTTTAAATCCAAAAGAAAAAAGAATCATTTAGTCTAGTGGCTAACCTACAGTCGTTCTTTGATTTCCTATGGTTTTTTCGGCGATCGCAAAAAAAGTGTTTTATAGTTTTAGTTGCATGTCTCGAGTTTTATCCAAAATTTTCGACTGTTTCTTCGACCGGGTCCGAGTTTTCTGAAATGGATATCATTAGGGTGCGGATTTTAATGGCAAAAAATCCAGAAAATATTTATGAAGCAGTAATTGAGTTTCGTTCATTAGAAAAGTATCCACAAACACACCCAATTAAGCTTTACAACACAGAGGAATATGAGTTTATTTGTACACACAAATACATACACAAAAAGTAAATACGAAAATCCTCCTGAGTTAAACAATAAAAATTATGCTTCAATCCACCCAATTTTTCGCCTTTAGCGGTTTCACTTTCAGCGTCACGACTAATTCTTCTTTTTAACGCTCCTATTTGAACCTTAGAAATCCCTATTTTTGAATTTCTGCCCAAAATAAATTTTGCCCCTACATTCTGTTCCAAAATTATAGCGCCAAGAATTTTTTTTTGCTACTTAACCTACTTCCATGGACCAATCGATCTGAAATTTTTACCACACATACCCTCCCCATAAATATTAAGATCCACACGCAAAAAATCGGAAAATATTTACGAAAAAATTTTGTATGAATTTTTTTCCGAAATTTGCTCCCAAATTTGCTGTTCCAAAATTATAGCGCCAAAATGTTTATGGAAGATAACTTTTTTTTTGTAGGTTAAGAAAAAAATTTGAAAAAATTTTTTTTAGAATTAGCAGAGAAAAATTTATTTAAAAAATAAATTTTGAAGGGTTTTGCCTACCAAATTGGATAAACTTGGTATCATTCAAAAGCTAAGATTAGTGCAAGCTTTTTCTAAACAAATTTTAAGAAAATTGGATATATTAGAGTAAAGTTATGAGGCATAGAGAGATTTAGTTTTTTGAACTTAGATGTTCATCCGAATCTAATCACTTTTTACAATTTGCTCCTCTGTGTCTTTCCATTTCCAATCAATTGTGGCCGATAAATCTTACGAGTTTTAATCCCCGAAACTTTGGAAATGTATCTCATTTATTTTCGTAAATATTCTGGAATTTTTTTTCGTAAATATTTTCGAGTTTTTTCGTAAATATTTATTTAAATATTTTTGAATTTTTCATAAAAAATCCACCCCCTAATTATGATTGAATCGCAATCAAACTTTTTTTTGTTGCTGAATATGCTTCTATTTTTATCCATATGAAAAACAAGACGGACTGAGGACATGCAAGGCTTGCATGAGCCTTAAAAAAGCAGAGCCTAACGGTGCAGCGCCATATGCAAGGCATCTGCGCAACTTTGGATTCGAGGGCTCCGAAAAGAACAAATGTTTAGACTTTCATAAATAAAATATTTACTATAATTTTTTGCATTTTTTGATAATTATTTTGGCATTTTATGGTTTTTTTTTTGAAAAATTTCTTATGTTACAAAAATGCAGTAAAAACTAAAAATACACCCCTAAGAATTGAATTTTCCGAAAATTTTAAAAAATCGATAAAATTTAAAAAATATGTGAAAAAATAAAAATTATGCAAATGCAATATTGAAAATTTTTTGTTCAATTTTGGTTTTTATATTTCAATTAGATTTTTGTTGCTCTAAATTTATCATTTTTGCCAATATTTTTTTAAGTATTTAGGCATTTTTTTAAAAATATTTATTTAATATTTCGAGATTTTTTTGTAAATATAAATCTTCATCTTAATGAGACATCCGGGCAAAATGCTCTGGAAATTGCTTCTCTTATATTTGCGGCGGCCCTTTGTTTTTACAATTAATTATTTGAGTAATGAAAGATGCAAATCTCGGCTAACCAATTAAAAAATATTTGATTTTGGGTACAATAATGGCCTGCACCGATTTTGCCAGGATTTGCCTTTCCGTCTGTCCGCGGAGGATCGAATTCGAATCGAATCGCATCTTCGCCCCCCCCCCCCCCCCCCCCGTTTTTTGATGCTTTGTCATTTGAATTTTGTTTATCCCCTCTCTTTTACATCATATTCAAAATCCCCCCCCCCCTTTCGCTCCAACTTTTGACATTTGTCAACAAATAATAAATATGTGTAAAGAAATGGGAGGGTCCGTCCGTTCGTCTGCTGGCATTTGCTAAATAAATGCACAAATGAGCGAATCCATTTCTTAGGCAATGCAAAAATTGTTTTGCTGAATATAAATAACTGTTGCTGAAAAGTCATTTTTTATTTGGTGATTTTCCTTTTTATTTCCCTTTTTCCATAACTTTCACTTTTACTGACCCTGAAAATTTAATTTAAATTTTTTAGGCTAGGGGTTAGGATATTTTTGGAGAACCACCATTTAGGGATTGGATCATTCAAAGATTTTTTACAACAACAAAAAAGTTGCGGAATTGTCACACTGATCAAAAAACACTTGAGCGATTTCTTTTTCAATTGATATTCAAAATTATCTGAGAATGAGTGGGTAAAATGTCTGACCTCTTTGGTGCCTCCCTTATCTTCTTTTTTCGATGTGTTGCATTATCCAAATCATTTAATCCCTTCTCTAATAAAACTCTCTTCAAAAATGCCTCCGCCTCATTAATTATGCGGAGAATTGATTCCTCCATTTTTGCATAAATCATTAATCATAAAAAATATTATAAAAGCGTTCTGTTAAAGGCATCAAATTATGCCTAAATTTTCAGCATAAAATTAATTTAGGAATTTGGGGGGGGGAGCAAATAAATAAATATTTATTTATCATTTAACTAAAATTTTTACAAATAAAATTAAGAAATTTTTTAATAAGTAAATATTACTGAAATGACAGCCAAACCCATCTCTTCTGTGGATCGCATGAAATTGTTGCTGAGTTCGGGGGATGGGGCGGACGTTCACTTTTTGGTGGGCCAAAGGGACCCAAAAGAGGCGAGTGCCGTGGAAATTAAAAACATTATAAAATTATTTTCGGCTTTAGCTTTTGTCGGCTCACAAACTCATTCTGATGGCCGCTTCCGACGTGTTCGAGGCAATGTTCCGTTTTGACTCCGCAAATGCGACGACTTCCGCTTCAAAACGTAATAAAACTGTTGGCTTAAAAACACTCAAAATTTATGGGAAAAAGTAAAAAAATTTGAGATTTTTTGATATTTTACAGTTAATTTTCAAGGACATTTTTTGTTTTTTCGAAATACATAGAGAAATTAGTGTACCCCTAAGAATGTCTTAAAAATTAAAATTTTCCAATTTTCAGCCCCTTCGTGTTTTGCGACACTTTTTCGAGGCCTGCTTTTTTCAAAAAACTTTTGGGAGGGGGAGAGGGTCCGGCGGTGACGATAGGCAATTTTAAAAAAGATTTGCCAAATATTCGGGGTTTTCTGCTGTCCCTTTCCTCTCGCGATCGATGAAATTTGTTGCGACAATTTGCCAAAAAAAAACCATGAAATACTTTAGTTTTTCCCCGATCATTTTAATCACATTTTAGCCAAAAAGTACAACATCGCCGGACTGGTCAAAGCATGCGCCGAATTTCCCATTTCTGAGTTGGGCAATGTCTTCCACACTTTGGCCGAGGCGCGACTCTTCGGAGAGAAAGTAATATTTTCAAGGAATGCGAATAAAATGGGACTGAACTGCTCGAGAGTGAATCTCGGCTTCAAATCCCGGCACAATATCTACAAATTGAAAAACTCGTTTTTAAAGGCATTCGCCGAACACTGCTTGGAATACATTGACCAAAATGCGGACACTTTGCTCAAATCGGAGGAATTTCTGCGCATTGATCAGAAAATGTTGTGCGACATTTTGAAGAGTGATCAGCTGGTGATCAGCAGAGAATTTACGCTTTGGAAAGCTGTAAAATTGGATTTTAAAAATTGTTTAATTAATTAAAATTTGTTTTTTCGGCACTCCGTTGGGCCGATTGGCAATGTGAGCAAAAAGGCATCGAATGTTCGGGAGAGAATCGGCGGGAAATGCTCGGCTTGGCACTGTTCGAAATTCGCTTCCCGCACATCACAAAGGAGGACTTTTCGAAGAGCATTGGTAATGCCAATTTTATTTATTAAATTTTGTCTAATTTGGTTCAAATTAAAAACCAATTAATTCTGGCGTCACGCGGAAAATAAAATAATATATTTTTTCTAATCCCAACAAAACAGTGCCGTGCGGTGTGCTGACCGACCAAGAAGTAATCAGCGTTTTGCTGCATCATTGCCTTCCGTGCCATTACGACGGCTTCGGCGAAGATGCGCCCCCCGCGGAGTTGGAGCAGTATCCGCTGCGATTTCCTGACGAACCGCGCGATTACATCAGCAAGGGCACACTTTCGCTAAAAATTGAATCATTTTCGTCGGAATTTGCGCATAAAAAAGGCGGCGCGGTTCGCTTCAGCAAATCTGTGCGCATTAGGGAAATTTTTTGGCGAATTACGATGGACCGGAAAATTGACGACAAAATGGGCAAATGTGTGAAGTTTTACCTGCAATGCTCCACCGAAAATCCTTCGCGGTTTTCCAGATTTTCCAGCCGAGGTGGAGAAAGCAAAAAATATGATTTTGTCTGCTCAGAGTTTCGATCGAAAGAACATTCACTTCAAAAAATCAGTCCTCTTTTTTCTGTAACAACCAAATTTTGTAAAAATATAAGCCTTTCTAATGATGCCAAAAACCAAACTGATGCCAACTCTCGACTTTGGCAATAAATTTTGTCCAAAAAATGTTACTACGAAAGGGGTGGGTCAGGAAAGGGTCTTGCTATCGGGGGGGGGGGGGTGGTTGACGTCCACGATCCACCTTTTTCCATATTTTTACCAGCGACGATATTTTTTGCCGGCTAATTTTAAAATAAAGGCTAGTGCTGAATGGCACCCACCAGCTGCCCCCGGACACAAAATGGCATTTAATCAAAAAATTATCTTTTCATTTCCTCACTGCGACCCCTGTTCTCCCCGTCCACTTTGTTTTCTCATTCGAAATCTGTTTTTGAATTATCCCCCTCCCCCTTTGGCAATTGTCCATACGCCCAACTAATTGCATTAATTAGGTACCATTTTGCGCTGTTCCTGTTGGACCACTCGTCGAATTGTCTCGCAAAAGGAGGGCAAAAAAGACCACGTGCGCGAGAATTCACAGCTCACTTTCAGCGCCAGCACAAACATTTTGGAGCTTGGAGACCCAATGCCAATTGAGGTGAAGCCTCATTAGATTATTAATTACATATTTTAATCAAATTAATTCTCAGAAATTGATGTCTGCTGACAACGGATGGTACGACGAAGGCGGACGACACGGTGACGGTGGAAGTCGAAGTGAATGTGGACGAGCCGTACCTCAGAGAGTCGCGGTGGCGCGCCGTCCCCGTGGATGATGCCATTGACGCGGAAGGCTTTGGGAACGGCGGTTTTGCCCAGCCCGTTGGATTGGGCGGTGGTTGGGCGGCATAAGCTGATCAATGCTTCAAAAATACCTTTTCTTACCTTTGATCATTCCTTTGTTTAATCCTGTTATTTTAATTAACTTTTCAAATGGATTTAACTCTTTGATAAATATCACAATTTGTAAACTCAACAGAAAATTGATTAAATGGGGAAAGGCCTATGAAAAAAAATCATTTTGTGCTACCATGAAAATTTAACGTATTTACCCTAAATATAGCCCCTGGGGGCTTTGTTTTTCAACCCCCTGCAAAAGGAGGGCTCTAATTTAGGGGGAAGGGCGGTTGCTCAATTATCATATAATATTTGAAACTCTATCTACCATGATGGCCTTACTTTTGTACTAATTCTGAAAGTTATCTCTGCTGGTTTTTTGCATATACTTTCTGCAGAGGAGTGATTTAAAAAAATTTGAAAAAGCAAAATGATAAACATAAAGACGGAACACAATACAATTTTTTCGAACAGCAAATTTATGGCCTAATTAGGAAACCATTTTAAGCACCTTTCTCCACAATTGTTTTTTTTTTAGCGCCCAAAAATTTTCCTAGCAGAATAATTGAAATTGAAAGCATTTTATTATCCATTTTTATTCCATCATAAATAAAAAAAGTCGAATGATTTAACATTTTGAAACTATAAATGGCCAAATTGTCATTCTCTGATCAGCTTTTTCTCCCGCACTTTCCCTTCTCTTCCTCCCCCCGATTTGCTTCGTCCACAAATAATTCGCTGACCAAAATCACCGAGTCGTTCTCCTCGTCGTACCACCCATTGGCCGGGTCCATCAATTTCTAAATTATGAATTTAAAATTCACATTTTTTGGTCACTCAAGAATACATAAGATTAATCTGGCAAACTTGCAGAAAAACCAACATTTAATTTATTCTTCCATTTTTAGGTATAATTTTCGTTAATTTAAAATATTCTTTTCTGAATAATGCTCGGTAAATGGGCTTTTCAATGTATTAACTATTTAATTCTCCTTACTGTTTGATAGAACTGAACTATTGGACTATCAAAAAAAAAAAAAAAAGGAAAATTACAATAAAAATCAATTTATGCCTGAAAAATCCTTAATTTTGATGAAACTTTGGTAAAAATTTGGAAAAAAACTATTCTAAAAATAACTAACTTTGCTGTTTTCGAGAAAACTTAAATAGTTTTCGCGCTAATGACAATCGTGAGAATGCCGGTTAGTCCGCTAATCCAATTTAAATTGGCAAAAATGCTTTTATTCAATTTGAAAAATAAAAATACGACTGTTTTTTCTGTGCCTTTTCCATTAATTTACCTTTAACGGCATAACAACAAGACGATCCGGGAGACATTTCGAGCTTTCGTTGTGCGCCACTAACAATAAGTCCTTTTTATTCTCATTTTGTGAAGGAATGCGAAGCGAAGCCGAACACAAAGTGATCCATTCATCTTAAAAGCTTTTAAATCGAATGCCGAAACACTCTTTGGAAAATGGTGGCCCGGGTCAAAAAGGCGGCACCGTAGGAATTTTCAAATTTTTAATTAACTTTGTTGAGAAATTGAAACAAAGTTTCAAAAAATTTTGCTTAATTTCCTTTAAAAAGTTTCATTTTTTTGTTTCCATCCCCCCGTATTTGCCTCCCCCACCCACAATTATTTATTTTTCCTCTGATTTTACTCACCAATTTTTTTGTTGTCGCATTCAAGCATAACAAAAAATTCCACAAGTTGGCCAATGTGATGAGATGTAAAAGCTTTGATTCTGAATGCCATTCCCTCAATGTTCACGGCATCGCTGTGTCGTATTTTAAAAGTTTCCCCGTCGGAACGCGCAAGTTCGGACAGTTTCTCAATTTTCCACTCAATCATTGCTTTGCAAATGAAAGGGCGTCGATGGGTGGGGAAAGGCAGCGGAAAAAGCGCGGAGATTTCGCCGCGGGGGTTGGCGAGGAACAGAAAAACGGAAAGCATTTCCTCCTTTGTCAACACATCGGACGGAGCTGAAAGGGGAGGGAAAAGCACGAAATGAAAAATCGAATTAAAAAAGAATAGAATATCCAAGGTTATCCCAAAATAAGTATCGCAATTCCGGGGATAATCAATTTGGTTTTAAATTCTTTTTCATTGCTCGAGAATATCGCTTCATCTCGACCATCGGAAAATTTTAGTATTCAAGCAGCGGCACCAATCGCCGTGAGCTTACCAACGACATCTGCGAAATCGGCCATTGGAATGAGCGGAAAACGGATTTTGTGCAGAGCCGGGCCAAGCATTGCGCGCCGATTTGGTCCCGAACATTCCTTGCCATTTTGGCGACATTTTCCATCGGCCCAAAAGAGTGCCTAATTAATTACCAAAATATGTAATTAGCACAACAAATTTCATCGAAATTTTCATTAATATATTTACCGCATTCCATAGTGCAATTTCTCCACAGATTCTTAACTGATCACGGCCAAGGAGTTCAACCAGCAAATTTTGGTCAATTTGCAAAAATTCGTTCGTTTTGATCAGAGTCTCCGCATTGCGATCAATGTAAGCCAAGCAACTGGAGGACAAAATCCTGAAAAACTTAACAATTTGTGAAATTTAAATATCATCAGTACAGTGACCAAAAACAGTTGAAATAAATTCTGATCATTGTATTATAAAAAGTTTTCTGTATTATTTTTATTTTGCAATTTTAACCCTCTCTCATAAAGTGATCAAATTATTTTGTATTAGTGGTAATTATGCTCATCAGAAAGTCTGTTCTTTTCATGGGTTTTGTCTTGGTAAGAAAATCATTTTGTTTTTTCTGTCTTTTACATTTTCTCCAAGTGAACGAGCGGAAAGTAATGAGGCAAAAACATTGGGCAATTTGCAAATGGAAATGTTCACACACGCTTTGATCAGTCCAGCAATCCGATATTTTTTGGCTAAATAAAATCTTTTAGCTTAGACATTTTAAAATTTGCATTAAATACAAAAATTAAATCAAAAACATTGATTTAGAAAAAATTATAAATATAATAAATTTATTAAATTAAAATTATAAACTTGGAAATAAATAAAGAATAAATTTGACCAGCGTAAAGCACTTCCATTGCGTTGTGTTCATTCAACCCGCAACATTCGTTCGTGTAAATGAAGCGTAACATTATTTTGAATGTTCCAACGTCAACATCGATCACTTCCACTGAGCTGATCACTTCCCAAGTGGCTAATTGATCAGAAAATATTTAGCATTAATTCATTCAATTTTACATATTAATTCCATACCATCTTCTCTCTTCCCATTTACAGTATTCATTGAAACATTTCGTCGAAAATGCCTGAGGCAGTCTTCAAAATCAGTTTGTGTGCCGATATTAGCTACAAATTTTGCAAAAAGTTATATTAATTAATTTAATGCTGAACAATCGCATAAAATTTTCAAAAAAAAAAAACAAAAACAGAAATTAATAGTCAAATTAAATTATTAGAACATTCGAAGGAAAATTGAAGCTTTTTGGTAAATGTTAGAAAAATGTTTTTCTCTTTTTAAATCCGTGTGCCAAAAACTCGCCTCCTTTTCGTCTCCTCTCCCAACCAAAAAGTTAACATCCGCGCCTTCCCCCGTCGTCATTAAATGGCGCATTCGCTGCACCAAACTGTCGGCATTTGAGAACATTTTAAAGAATATGTATGTATGTATTATCAAATTCTATTTTATATTTTGATTTAATGTATGGTGCTTATTTTTCACCCGTTAATTTTGAACATAAAAAGGCCATGGTTTATTTCTCGGTGTGGACAAGTGATGTATCGGGATGCAGATTTCCGATATTTTTGGGGTCATTTTATCGGCACGCCGACTCTAAAAATTTATAGGTTTTAATGGCTCAAAAAACTCGGTAGTTGTCATTTTTGGTCAAAATCTGTTAATGTTATTTGTGTGTTGTGAATCATTCTTTCTACCAAAAATGAATTATTCATTAAAGGGCGACAAATTAACATACATAAATGATAAATTGGAAATTTATTGTAATATTATGAAAACAAATACATATATGGAAGGGGCAAAATTGGAGAGAAAAAAATGAACAAAATGAGTGGGGAATGGGGATTGACCTCATCTTACTATGTTTGATGGACCACAGAAAAAAGAAGAAGAAGAGGGATGGATGGGTCACCGACGGATTGGAGGGGCAAAGCCAAGCGAAGCAAAGAAAGCAAAGATTGGCATTGGCATGGCATAGTAAAGAATGGCATTGGCATGGCACGGAGAATGGAAGAAACCGAACAAGATAAAACGGGAAAAAGCATAACCGACAAAATTAGGGAGAAATCGCTTAAAAGGGGCACATATTTCGTCCAAAAAAAATGCGCATCCTTTTTAAATAGAGCTAACATAGAAATATTTCTAAAATAGAATTTTAAGGCTTAAAATTACTTTTATTTTTATTTTTATACATATGAAATCAAACAAAAAGGAAAACTAAGGACGAGAAACTGTGAAATAAGGACGAACCTTAGAATAAGGACAAATAAGACCTCTGCTGTTTTAAAGAACAATTGTAAAATCATTTCACAGAATTATATAATTCGGCAAATGAATGAAGGCGCTTTTTAATGTTAAAGCATCAAAAAATAGGTATATATTTTAAATATAATTAATCGCTTAAATTTGTGCTGCTATTTGCGAGCGCATTTTGGAGGCGCTTCTTGTTAGCGCTAAGAAAATCCTCGAAATTTTCTTGTGACTTTTTAAAAAGTAAAGTCTCGGACTAATACATTTGTCAGTTTAATTTGGTTTAATTATTGATATGTAAAATTTATTAAATTAATATTTAAATACATACTTATAAGTTTTTCGAATTTCGAAAAAAAAATAATTGAAATTAAGTTAATTAAGTATTAGCTAGATTACTTGAAAATTTAAAAAATCATAGGAAAAGTCACATAAATGATTTTGCACTTTTTGTCCATCGGCCAACCACGTAAATTACATTAAATATTTTATAGGACGGCGCCGATTGATTGTCCTAATTTGATGGCATTGGGTCGTCCCGATCTCCGATAAACCAATTTTAAAAATTTCTATGCGTTTTTAGCACCATAAGCAGACGGACACACTTTAGAAATATAATTTTTTACCGCTAAAACCCAAAATTTCAAAGAACGCAGCTAACAAAACAAATGGAATTTCAACGAAAATATAAAATTTAAATATTTAAAATAAAAATTTTCACGCGGTGTTTAATCTTTTTGTTGTTCTTTGCTGTGTTCTTTTTCTATTGCCTTAGTAAAACATTTGTCATTTCTTTCCACATTCTTTTTGAATTTAAAAAAAGCATTGGCTAAAAAGGAATGTTATTTTTCATGCTTTTTCTTTTACTACGAAATAAAAAATTTGTCATTCTGATACATTTCCTCGTGAATTATTTAATGAATTATCGTGTTTTAAAATTTCAATTTCAATTGATAAATATTATTATTTAAGCGGTTTTAAAAAAAGAATTTTTCATTCCTTTTTTTGTGAAAAAGTCCATTTTACGTAAAGGCTATTTTTAGAAGCACAATTTCGAGAAACCCTAGCTGCTTTTGTTAATTTACTTTTCGAGTTCAAATCTACCACTAAAAATTTTTATATAAAAGTTTTTTTACAAATAATTTAGAAATTTTCAATAAAAACAGCCAAAAAATGTTCAGAATATTACACCAATTAGTTCTATTTTTAGACTTTAAATGGGTCATCATAATTCAGCGACGTTCCTTTTTGGCTTACTTTTAGGTAAGAAATTTAAAATTATTTATAAAATTATAAATTTAAATATTATTTTTCTTTTAAAGGTTATTTTTTGCCCGAATTGGCGGCACAGCTCAGCAAAAAGGAGCAGGATTATTGCGTCAGCTTCAGCAACAATCTTCGCAGCACTGTGGCCACTGGGAATCAGCAGAACAAAGGCGGCGGCAAATTGCCATCGGCCACGAATATGTTGGAGTTGGCATATAACACGACAATTGGCCAAACTGCGCAAGTCAGTTACAGTTTTATTGAGGCCTAGTGGAGATATCCGTGCTTTGTCCTTTTTTAAATTCAGCTAAGGGTTACGAATAATTAAAAAATGCAACACATAAATCATAAGTTTAACCAAAATTTTTAAAAAAATTTTGAAAATTAATAATCTGGTAGTGAATTCCTAGAGCTATATATAATGATACTATAAAATATTAATTAGTTGAATTTGAATCAAAATGAATCGAATGTGTTACATTTTTTAGTTTTTATCCCTTGGCTGAGATGTCGAGAGTCTCGACTTGAGACGACCCTTCCATTTTTTTTTGTCTCAGTCTTGGAATTCCATGTGTCCATTCCTGAAATTTGTTAGTAGCGACTCCCATCCCTGGTATAATGAAACATTTTTCACGTAGGCGTGGGCCGACAAATGCCAATTTTCGCATTCCAACACGGCAGGGCTGGGCGAGAACATTTACTGGTCCACGAAGGAGGGGATCAGCAACAGTAAATTGGGGAAGATGTTCAAAACACAAATTATGTAATTAAACATTTTTAGCCGAAGCATTGAACAAAGCATTCGTTTTTTGGTGGAACGAAGCGGTGACAATTGGCATCCCGGAAATTTTGGTGGTCGACGCCAACAATTTTGAGCCGATTGGGCACTTTACTCAGGTGCATTCCCATGCTTACACTAAATGTTCAAACATCCCTCGCCATTATTTTTTCAGATGGCATGGCACAGTACGACAGACATTGGCTGTGGCGTGGCCAAATGCCAACACGCACAATGGAAACTGTTTGTGGTCTGCAATTATTGGCCCCCGTAAATTTATTTTTTATATAATATTTTAATGGAAAAAGCATTCCATGCTTTTTCGTCTTTTTTTGGGCTTTGCAACCGTGAAGCCGTCTAATTGTGTTATAATGCCGGCACAAATTCCAGGGGCAATGTTTTGGGCCAAATGATTTATGGCCCGGGTGCCACGTGCAGTGCATGTGAGCCGGGGTGGGCGTCCGACTCCGACGGAAGGGGCCTTTGTGTGCGGCAAAATCAGTGACAAAAGCCAATGAAAAAATGTGAAGAAAGCACAGCGAAAAGATATTGTGAAAGAGATTTTTGAGGAAAAGTATCAAAATGATAAAACATTGGAAGGAAAAAAAGAATTACTGTATGCATAAAAATTTTCGTATGACGAAATTTTTATGGGTATCATGAAAATTTATATAAATAAAAGCACCTAAATTAAAATTTATGTACGAGAAATAAACATTTTTTAACTGCAAAAAGTTGTACAAAAATATTGGGAGGAATTCAAAGTTCTGTCATATTGGTCAACAAATTAATTTATTAGTAAAAAATAATTTTCTCTGGCTTCACAAACTTATGGCCCCGTGAATTGGCTTGAATAATTATTTAGAGCGAAAGTTTCGTAAGCAAATCTTTCATTTTTTATTGGACAGTGTTTCTGTTTGGCAACACAAAACGTTTCTTAAGAAAAGGGGCTTTTTAAGAATTTAAAAATGGTTAATTTTTGGATTTTAGGCTAATTTTCGAAAATTAAATGATAATATGAGAGAGAGCGAAACATACAGACAGACAAAAGTTTGTTAAAAGAAAGGAGAGAAAAGAAAAATAGTGTGAGTTTTGTTCCGCTCTCTTCCCTCCTTTACATATCATAGCGAAAAATTTTTCAATATAAAAAAAATTCCATAAAAAAGTCTCTTGTGTGCCGGACTGAGTACATATATTTCTCAGAATAGATTGGATTTTTCTCCAATTGCAGAGAACTTTTTTATGATTTTTATTATAAAAATTGATTTTTCATTACCTTTTTATTGTCGTGGGTCGGCTGGGATCTTTTACAAATATCACGTTTTTCTTGGTCAATCTTTTGTTAAAATAATATTAGATTGTTGAATTTTTTTGTAATTTTGACTTTCAAATCAATTTTTTTTTAATCTATTGCTTTTACTTTCTTCATATTTCGTTTTTATTTAAATTATAAATGAAGTGCCCCAAAATGCCCATGGAATTTCAGCATAAAATTTTGTTGGAGGAATAGGGCTCTTATGTATATGGTTTGTTTGTCGCCCCACTTTTTTAAAGAGTCGGGTAGAACACCCTTCCTTAGATTTACGGGGGTCGCTGGTCACGAATCCGGCATCCATTTCGAACCTCGAACCCGAATTCGAACAAAAAGTCAAAAACTCAATTTTCAACAAAATTCACATTTATTGCACAAAATCGATTCAATGCCACGAAATGACGGTTCGTTGGCCGTTGCCCGCCTCTCTCCACTCCAATTCCAGCAGAAATCGAATCTAAGAGCCCAGATTATACATAAATACACTTTTTTAGAATACATTTAGAACCTTTAGGACTGTTTCGGGTGTATGTAATTAATCGTCAGACAATTCAGTCCCTATTCAAAGTGGACATTTTATTACTTGATTTTTTTACATGAAAATGGTAAGCGCTTCCCTAATTCTCCTCAATTTTGGATCGTTTTAAATCGATTTCCCACCGTTTTTGAACAATTTTGAGTTTGGGTCCACAGCTTAGTTTTCAAATTTGATTTTGAATGCTGAAAAAATCACTTTAAATGAGAAGAAATTGTTGGAAAAAATATTTCAAAGTAAAATTTTATTTTTACTTTTTTAAACTTTGAAAATTTTATGCAGTTTATTTTTGCTAGTAAATCTTTGTTTTGGAACGCATGTACTTCTTCCCGCAAATGATGGACGAGCTGAGCTCACTGAAGACGCAGGTCGAGAAGATTGGCCAGGAACAACAACAGCAAAAGAAGGAGCAGGAGGAAAAGCAGGAGGACGCAAAGGGAAAATACGGTAATACCAAGGGAATACTACGGTAATATAGGAATTCAACACTAGGGAAATATGGTAATGGAGGAAGGGAAAATGCGGTAATGGGGAGGCTAAGAAAGGTCACGGAAGGAGGAAAATACGGTAATAGAGGAAATTTGCTAATACAGGAACATGGTAATAAGTCGTATTTTGGACGATTAGAACGCCCAAAAAATATTTTTTTTCAATTATTTTAAGCTTCAATCGACCAATTCACTCAGCTGCAAAATGATCAGAAGACACTTTTGGAAAAAGTGGAACAAATGGTGAAAGAATGGGAGAGGAAGGGGAAGGGAAAAAGGCCAATTAAGACAATGCCATTATCAATTAATATTTATTTTGAAAAATTTTAGTTAAGGAAACTAGAAATTTTTGAAATAATAAAATTTCCTTTTTGTCTCTGCGCAGGGATCGAATTTCACTGCTGCGTTTGAGGAACAGCAAAAGAAAATTGGTGTGTTGGAGAATTTTGTTGGCATTGCGAAGGAGCGATTCGGAAAAGGTAATCGAATGAATTTGGATGTTGTCAATTAATAATAAATTAGATAACTTAATTGTTAATTACTAGGGATTCTTTTTTTAGGCACAAAAAATCGCGAAATAGGCACCTAAAAAGGCAGAAAAAAATCGCAAAATAGGCACCAAATAGGCACAAAAACCCTCAAATAGGCACTAAAATAGGCAAAAAAAATTTTTATTAAAGCTTTTTAGGCAGCAAAACACGTAAAAATTAATCAAAAAACTTATTTTGCCCATATTTCAATTGTTTTAAAGTTGTTTTCGGTAAAAATAATTTTTTAAACCAAAATTTTTATTATGAAAAAATAATTGAATTTTGAGGATCAATTTTTGTGAAAAAAAAATTTTCAATTCTTACGGGTGTATATTTTCGAAAAAATTTCAAGTGATTCTTAGGTGGCGAAATAGGCACAAAAATAGGCAAATAGGCATTAAGCACAAAAAGTCCAAAATAGGCAAAAATAGGCATTATAAAAGTCATCGTAGACACCCCAAACCAAGTGGAAAATGCTTTTTTCGTGCTTATCTAAGCGTATTAAGTGCGCAGAAATTTTAGGCATTTGCCTAAAAAAAGAATCCCTATTAATTACTAAACTTTAATTGGCTATTAATTGTTTGTCTGTCTGTTTTTAGAGCTGTCAAAGTCTGTCCATCCGAATTTCCGTTCGGACTTTGCCGAGGTGAAAAATATTTTAAAAAATAATAGTGAAAATAATTCAGAAACTTTCAATTCCACCACAAAATTGTTGGGATGCAAATGCTTGTCACGAAAATCTCACAATTAGCGGACCCAACAAAACGACGGTCCTTTACAAGGAAAACACCGACAGCAGAAGTGGGTAGTCACTAATGCTGCTCGAGACTCTCGGTCTCGGTCTCGAGCAGTACTAATAGTCATACCGTCCTTATTTTCAATAAAATAACACAATATATGGTCCTATTTTTTCCTTTCCTTCAGCCTGCTTGTTCTATGATATTGACGAACTCATCTCATCATCAGATACTGACTGTTCTCTGTTTGCGAAAAATCCGATTCCGCAAGAAAATTCCGGCATTTTTTACTACGAATTGGAGATTTTGAATGCCGAAGGCTTTATTTCAATTAGACTCGCCACCAAAGCAATGCCATTGGAACAATTTGCCGGACAATCGAACGGTTGTGGATATCGAATTTCGAAAGGATGTGGATATCGAAGCGATGGCCTTTTTTGCATTGACAATTTCTGCTGGGATTATATAAAAGCTGAATTTTCTCGTGGCGATGTCGTTGGACTTGGCATTAATTTGGCCACTCGACGGCTCATTTTTACGAAAAATGGACAGCGATTGGGTCGGTAGAATAAAGAATTGTCATTATTTGGTTTTTTTCAAAAAAGCATTTTCAGATCCATCCGATTTGTTCTTCCCTCCTTCGGCTGATCGTTTGTTCCCTTGCGTTTCTTTGGGTTCGCCGGGTGATAAAATTGAAGCAAATTTTGGGCCGAATTTCAAATTCGATTTTTTGAAGGTGAATTTATTTATTTGAAATAATAAAGCCTTTGATAATAAATGACTGTTGATTAGCTATAAAAATGAATTTAGACCATTCCAAAGACTGTTTCAATTTCACCGCAAAAGAATTCTTGGGATTCCTCCGCTTGTCACGGTGACCTCGAAATTACCGGTGCAGAACAATTGGTGGTCAATTACAAGAAAGAGGGAGACGGTAATTTTTGTTTTTAATAAAACTCATCATTTTATTCACATTTCAACTGATGAAAAGCTGAGTTTTAAGGTGTTTCAATTAGTACTTACATATCTCTCTCTTTCTCTGTCGTTACTCTTTCTTTCCCCCACCCCTTTCCCATTTTCTCGCATAAATCTATCAACTCCACTGTGTCTCTCTCTTGCTGGTATTCATAATGCTAAAGATAGTTATCTGCAGCTAAGCATATGTGGATAGGGTAGCTGCAGATAAAATCCGTATTCATAATGCTAGCGCTAGCTATCTGTAGCTGACGATTTTTTTATCTGCAGATAACATCCGCAGCTACTCTCTCATCTCACACATCTTTTTTTCTTTTCTACGCTCAAGAGGAATTTTCCAAGTCATATTTGGTTAGTTTTTTGTCATCACAAATCGTAAAATTTATTCTTGAGGGTTTTCTGGGTCGCTGATCATGAATCTGACATTTATTTCAACCAATTCCTAACCCGAACTCGAAGTGTCGAAAATTTCGATTTTTTTCAAACATCATAAAATTTAAACCAAAATTTTTTTAGAGTATTAAAAATTATTTTGTACAATTTTTAAAATTATTTATGTGATTTTAATTGACATTTCTATCGCAACTATCCTCACCTCGATGAGGATAGGGAATTTTAGCTCCAATATGATTTGTCGATAATTTTTCGAAAAGCCAAAAAATGATCGGTGCCACCGGGCGAATTTTTTGGATTTGATAATGAAATATATAAAAAAATAACCATTTTAAATTTTCCTCTTTTTACCCTACCCCACCTCTTTTACACCGGCTCTTTTACGTGTATTTTCAAATAACACATGTTAACTGCATGATAACTAAAACTAAACATAGATAGATTCATGATCGCGTTAAAATTAGCCTATAAAAAATTATTTAAAAAATTTAGGGCTCGTGACAAAACGCGGAATTACCGTCTCTTTCTCCCATAACACTGCTAAAACATTTAGAACAAAATCATTTTAATTTTTCTTTGAGAATGGCGCACTGTCTTTGCAAAATGCGCAGTTCCGGTCACTTGTTCAGCAGGCATTTTTTACTTTGAAACAAAAATCGTAAGCATGCGAATGTAAGTGGTGCGATTATTGTGATCACAAACAAATCATGCAAAACTAATTTGCAAAATAGGCTCTGGAAGGATCACAATTTGCCGTGGCACTTTTTCTTATGAGAGCGACGGCGATTGTTCAACGGAAGGCCGCAACAGAGGCAATCGAAGAAGGAAATTCGGTGACGGGGACACAGTCGGAATTGGCATCAATTTGGCAAATCGCCATTTATTCTTCACCAAAAATGGACAGCGAATAATTAAGCGAATTATGATTATGTGAATCAATATAATATAATTGGTCTTGCATATGTTTTTTCCTGGACTGTACGGGGCCTTTTCAAGCGGCCCTTTTGGCCTCTAAGGACCGAAAAATTTCAAATATTTCATTTTTGGGTGTTTTCTCGAAAATATTAATAAAAATAGAAATTTTGAACAAATTAAAAATTATGCCAAAAGATGGAAATTTTTCGATCGTTCTCAATTTTTCATCAAAATAAATAAATTTTAGCTTTGTTTCATATTTTTCATCTAAAATGATTTTTCATACTATATTAAGTTCTTTCGAGATTTTTAGCTTAAATTTAACGAACTTGTGAAGAAGTTTGGAAAATTTTGCTCTCAATTTGGAAAAATTTATGTGCATATTTTTATGTTTTGCTATTTTTGATGTAAATTTTATGCGCAAGTATTTAGTGCTTTTATGTGCATATAATTCCGAACCCAACTTAAAACTATTAAGCTATGACTTTTGTGTTGGATTCGTTGTCTTCTGATCCGCCGTTATTCCCTTTCGTTTCTTTGGGTGATTCCGGCGACAAAATTGAGGCAAACTTTGGGCCGAACTTCAAATTCGACATCGCCACCCTTCTCTGATCTGACGAAGGAAGAAGAAATTTGTTGGAAAATGACGCATAATTTTGTGTTTTTAATTGACATTTTATAGTTATTTAATAAAATTATTAACACAAAAGTGATGAATAATTTGGCAATAAAATTTCGAAAAACCCCCCAAAAAAGTCGGCATAAAAGAGGGAATGTATAAATAAAGGAACCCCAGAAAGAGACCGAGCAAAAGAAGTAATGTCCCAGTAAAATCTGTGCAGGGATTATGCCGACTTACGATGTTTTTTTGGAACAGATTTTTTGGGCATCAGAATTCCCGAAAACTTTAAAACACAAAATCAGGTTTAAATTTACAGATCAACCTCGTCCATGAAATAGCTGACTTTCCGTTATTATGTTTTTATTCCTAAAAACATTCGGAAAACAAGGGGCGCCTTTTGATCACAATTTTTGGGCCGTTTTAAAACGATTCCGACCAATTTTTTAGCAATTTTAAGTTTGGGCACTATATATGTAGAAAAACCCGAAGCTAGGTATATATTGTGTTGAATCATAAGTCCGTTCGTTTTTTTTTTTTGAAAGTTTTAATTGCTGCCAATCGATACCGATTGGTTGCATTCTATATATCATTCTGAATCCTATCTTTCTTCTATCGAAGGCACTTCGAATGATCAGAATTCGTCGTTTTTTAGCAAAGTTATTTAACTTCGATTTTAGGGTTTTCACTATTTTTTTCCTGAGTTCCTCGTGGCCTGAAACGCACGAAAAAAACATGTTTTTTCAGTTGTTGTTAAGCTAATTTTCGAATATTTGAAATAATTTAGCTCAATACTGATTTGGCCTATTTTTTTCTTACTTTGAATAAATTTTGCCATTTTACACCCCTAAATTTGAAAGTTTTAGCAACATTTTCCTATTTTTGTGTTTTTTTAGAACCTAAAAACAAAATAATTTGGCAGTTTTTAGCATGTAAATATAAGCCCTAGTCCCAACTTTTGTTCGCAAATACAAAACAGAAAACGAACAAAAACTATGCAACTTTTACAACTATGTTTAAATAAAATTTTCAAATTTGTTTTCTTGCTATTTTGTTTTACTTCTCTTTTTTTCTTTCTTCAAGTTTTTCATACAAATTTTTGAAGAAAAAAGCCCACTGAACTTCAAAAGTGCCGAAAATTGTCTTAATAATTCGTCACAACAAAATGTCAGACAACCGAAAAGAAGCGGAGGAAAAAATGGCAAAAGCAATGTAATTTAAAGTCACAATTTTCATTTTTTAAACTTTGTTTTCCTTTTTTTTGAGTTTCATCTCCGGCGACGGTTGGCTGGCGGTGTTCGATTTGCTTAAGCCTTCTCAACTTGGCCTCGAAATTGCGCTGATCAGCCATCGATTTGACTATTACGTGGACGAACACTTCAAAACGCGCAAATGGGCATTAGGAATTATTCGAATTGGAAGCAAAATGGAGGAGAATGGCACAAAGGAAATGGAAATTGCCAATTGCCATGGAAAAGCATTGCCAATTCCGCAAATTCAAATGCCTCGTAAAGTCACCGGATTTGAACGCATCAGAATCTTGTAATTGATGCACAATCACTCGGCAACATTTCCCATTTTCAGATTCATCGACCGAAATGTCATCGCTTTTCTCCGCCGTTTTCGTCCACTTTTTGCCTCCTCTCCAATTAATTTGCTCATCTTCACCAACTGTCGTCGCATTTTGGAGTTAATTATGCACCATTTTTGGCCATTGACCGCAAAAAACATTTGTGGGATGTTTTTGTTTGCGAATGTTTTCCACCGTTTACGACAATTCGTCCCGTCAATTCTCAATGATTGTCCATCACTTCGCGTTCTCTCCTATTTTGACGACATTTTCGCCGAGTTTCCTGCCAATGACAGTGCCATTGCGTCGGATGGACAAGCGGTGGCCAAATGGCTTTTCACTCCCCATCCAAGCAAAATGCCAAAGGTGTGCAAATGCGAGATCAAGAAGCTTCTATGGACTTGGTCGCTGAAAATTGCAGCCTTTAAAGCGGTACTTAACAGTAATTAATTAATTAATTATTTTTAAAATTTTTCCAATTTTTATGCCTTTGCCGATGCTTCGTCTCCCGCCAATTTCATCGTTGTCATTTTGTTCCCGTCGCATTTTGCTGACTCTGTCGTGCCTTTTTATCTGACCAACGAATTGACTCGGGAACAATTGGAGTTGAAAAGAACTGATTATAGAAACTGTTTTCTGTTGGTCCGTTGTCCAATTGCGCGAGACGAAAGCAAATGGACAAAATGGGAAAAGGAAGCGATTGATTGGCAAATTTATTATCAATGGAACAAAATTGACATAGAAATTATTGATGAGGACGAAATCGGACACGGGTCAGCGAATGCTTATCCAAAAATTTATATTTACTGCGTTTCTATTTTTAGGCTTCTCAACGCAACTCCCGGCCCAAGTGATCAGCAGCAGAAGTGAATGTATTGTTAAGAAGTGATCGATCAGTTTGAATTATGGAAGTGGAAATTGACGTGCTCATTAAATTTGTTTGTTTTTTTTTGAATGATAAAATGGATTTGTGTTATGCCATTAGGATAATTTTAAATTTCAAAACTTTTCCCTGGCGCCGGAACCTATGTTCGCCAAAAATTTTGAAAAGCGTGCCGCAAAACAAGGGTCTATTTTTTGTAATATCTTTTTTGAGGACAATTTAGCTCTCCAGCAGGCATTATGCGTAAGAAAAGTTGACCCGTCTTTGTTTATTGGCCCAAAATTTACAAAGGATTCTGATCACTTCCGATCACCTTGTGGGGTGATCTGATCACAGTGGTGCAATTGTGTTAAAATTTTGATAAAAACGTTATTTTCGAGAGTGGTGAGTCCATTATAAGTCCCCTCAAATTTTCAAATTTTATTAGTCCAATCATCCTGAATTATGAACTATAACTTTTGCATATTCGAATAAATCATGCATTTTTGGTACATTTGAAAGCAACAATCGAAAAAATCTTGAATGTATGTATAAAATCTCAATGTTTAGAAATTGCCAAAGGTATGATTAATTGAACAATTGTTGAATTTCCAATTTTAACTTTCTTTAAGTTAGAATTCTTTTATTTTGCCGTATTAATAGCTTCTTCAGACTTACTTTTTTTAATGATACTAAAAATATAGAGATTATTCGAATTATAAACAAAGTTATGGTACAAAAAAACCAATGATGGTTCGTTGGTCGGACTCATAAAATATCATTGAATTCATAAAATGCAATTAAACCGTTTTTTCTTGGGTAAAATCGCAGCAAGGCTTTAGTCTAATTAGTGGGAAAAACACTTTCTTTTTGTGTTTGCGAACAAAAGTTGGGACTTTTATTTACATATTTTTACATATTTTCGGATTTTTCTACATATTACATATGTACATATTTTTATACATATTTTGGACTTTTTCGCATTTTTTCGTACATATTTTGCATTTTTTGAGAATTTTTAGGGAATTTTTTTATTAAATACCCCCAAAAATATCCAAAATTTCGCAATTTTTTCAAAAATTTTGAGAATTTATAGAAATTTTTTGCGAAAAGCAAAAATTTTTTTGAAAATGAATAGTTTTTTTTTTTCAAAAATGGAATACCAAAAATTAATTTTTAAATTACTAAAAGATAATTTTAAGCCTATTTAGGTCATTTTTGTGGCAATTTGTGCCTATTTCACCCTTTAGAAAGAATTTTTTCCCAAAAAATCATCATTTAAAAAATTTTATTTACATATTTTCATACATATTTGGGGATTTTTGTACATTTTTCATACATATTTCAGTGTTTTTTATACATATTTTATTTACATATTTCGCGATTTTTCTTACATAAAAAAAGAATCCCTGTTAATTTCAATGAGATGTGATACAATAAAGAAAAAACTTTCAAAAATTTTATTGGCTGGATTTTTAAACAGATCTTTTCACAAAAATGGTATATTTTGTGGGTTTTAGGCTAATTTTCGAAAATTAAATGAAAAAAATAGAAAAACAAAACGAGAGAGAGAGAGAGCGCGAAACATACAGATAGACAAAAGTTTGTTAAAAGAAAGAAGAGTAAAGAGAAAATAGTGTGAGTTTGTTTCGTTCTCTTCCCTTGATAACATATCATAGCATATTACTTCTCTATAATCAAAAAGATTCCTTCAGAACGACCCTCGCTCGCATTTTTCACAAGTACAAATTTTAATTAGCTTTTTTATTTTTATTTTTAACCAATTATATATTTTTAAATTTTTATTTTATATTTTTGCTCTTCCAACTTACTTTATACTTTTTCTTTTGTATTTAAGTTATAAATGAGGGGCTCCAAAATGTCCATGAAGTTTCGGGGATGAAATTAGGTGGAAGAGTGGCCTGAACACGATTTGTTATGTGAATTTTTCACCATTTTTGCTGAATGGACTTGGGAACCGAGAATTTAGTTTTTCCTTTTCCCTTCTCTTACTATATAATCCATGTCACCCCCCCCCTTAATTTTTTAAAAAAAATATTTTTTATGGTGCTTTTTATGCGCTGAACACGAAACAAACGTTCGTTTTATCTATCATGTATTTTACGTGAGTTAAGTGAATTATACGTGAAAGAATTATTAAAAATGAAAGTTCAAAGTTCAGAGACGGGAGGCATAATAAAGGAATTTGAAAATATAATCTGTGACTGACTCTTTTAAATGGCATTTAATCTCTATACTTCTGGTCTATGAAGAGTTGAGAATTTGATTTTTAATGCTGAAAAAGAGCTTTGTTTTTTTTGAACGCGTGTTCTTTTTCCTGGTCTTGGTAAATCCCTTCCCTGATTTGAATAATTTTTTTCCATTTTTAAATTTTAAATTCTTTTACAGAATTAACACCTTTAACACTCGTTATTTAAAAATGCCACGTTCAAATGATTCAACAAATGACGAAATAACGCCTGACCAACCGCAGGCAGAAGGTGGCACGAATGGAAATGAATAAAATACACAATAAAAATTGAAAAATATATTTTCAGTCTCGGAAAAACATCGTGGGCCAATAATGCCTTCAAATTTGAGTCCGTCCGAAGAATTGCGTCTTTTGAGTGCCCGAATGGAAGAATTGAAGCGAATGAACGCAGTGGGACAGTCAAGTGGAAGTTCAGCAGTTGATTTGTCGGGACAGCAGGGCCGAAACGGTTGGAAATTTTCTTGAGTTCCATACAAGAAATTTTCCCCGAAGTATTTTACCCTTAAATTTTTACTCATCAATCCAATAAGAATGGGTAAATCATTCGATAGCTCTACATGTTTAGGAACAAACTAGGCCCGCATCAGGAGAAAAGGGGGGGGGGGAAGAAGAGGAAGGAAAAAGGAATAAAATCGCGCAAGAGAAGCGGTGAAATCAAAGAAAGCGTTACTAACCCCGAGGGGAATTTGTCGGTCTCAAGAGGGAGAGGGGGGGGGGGGGGGGGGGGGTAACCCGAATTTTGAAATTTCTTAACAAATCCATTAAATTCCATTTATTTTGCGTTCGATATCCCCTCCTCTTGCGGCTGAGGCAAGGATAGTAAATTTTTAAATTTGTTAAAATTTAGTGAATGGCCAGGCTGGACAGAATGGTCAGTCTGACCATGGACCAGATGAAGCTGATCAGCCTCAGCAGAAAGTGGTTGAGAATGGAATACAATTTGAACAAATTAATCATTATAAAAACTGTCCTTTTTTGTTAAATTTTCACCATTTTTAGCACCGTGACAATGACAGTTTTGCCCGTATTGAAGTGGAATTGAGGGAAACGAAACATTTGTGCACAGTGACCAAATTGGAACTTGAAAATGTAAATTAATTTTTAATCAAAAAAAACATAGGGCATTTGGCCTTCCCCTTCAGAAGGCACTTCAAAATGAGATGAAACAGCAGCAAATGATGGCCGAGCTGAGCTCACTGAAGTCGAGTGTCGAGAAGATGAAGGAGCAGGAGGAAAAGCAAGAGGACGTAAAGGGAAAATACGGTAATATCAAGGGAATACGGTAATTGAAGGAAGGAAAGACGTAATTGGCCATACTTAAAACGACAATAAATATTCTGAAAATAATTTATCAATTATTTAAGCTTCCATCGACCAATTCACGCAGGTGCAAAGTGACCTGAAGACACTTATGGAAAGAGTGGGACAAATGGTGAAAGAATGGGAGAGGGAGATGAAGGGCAAAAGGCCAATTAAGACAATGCCAATATCAATTAAAATTATTTTTGTATTTTCGTAAAGAAAATCCTTAATTTAATTAAATTATAAAAAATCCCCATTTTTGTCTCTGCGCAGGGATCGAAAAATGACTCCGATTTGGTCAATTCCGTCATGGAAAATTTCACTGCCGCGCTGGAGGAACAGCAAAAGGAAATCAATGTATTTAAAAATTTTGTTGGCATTGTGAAGGAGCAATTCGGAAATGGTAAATGAATTGTTTTTTAATGTTTAAATAAACATTATTTTCGATATAATAATTTAATTATTAATTGTTTGTTTAGAATTGTCAAAGTCTGTCCATCCGAATTTCCGTTCGGATTTTGCTGAGGTGAAGAAAAAATAATTATATTTACATAAATAATAGTGAAATAATTCAGCAGCTTTCAATTCCACCTCAAAATTGTTGGGATGCAAATGCTTGTCACAAAAATCTCACAATTAGCGGACCCAACGGAACGACAGTCCTTTACAAGGGAAACACCAACAGCAGCAGCGGAAGAAGTGGTAATCCACTCCATTTTCCCTATTTCTTCATTTCAATAAAATAAAATAAGTTTTTTTGCCTTTTCTTCACCCGGCTTTTTCTTTGATATGATCAGAAATATATTCTCATCAGATCCCGACTGTTCTGTGTTTGCGAATAATCCGATTCCGGGCGCCAATTCCGGCATTTTTTACTACGAATTGGAGATTTTGAATGTCGAAGGCTTTATTTCAATTAGACTCGCCACCAAAGCAATGCCATTGGAACAATTTGCCGGACAATCGAACGGTTGTGGATATCGAATTTCGAAAGGATGTGGATATCGAAGCGATGGCCTTTTTTGCATTGACAATTTCTGCTGGGATTATATAAAAGCTGAATTTTCTCGTGGCGATGTCGTCGGACTTGGCATTAATTTGGCCACTCGACGGCTCATTTTTACGAAAAATGGACAGCGATTGGGTCGGTAGAATAAAGAATTAATGGACTTTTTAATTTAATTTATTCATTTGCAAAAATAATTTCAGATCCATCCGATTTGTTCTTCCCTCCTTCGGCTGATCGTTTGTTCCCTTGCGTTTCTTTGCATTCGCTAGCCGACAAAATTGAAGCAAATTTCGGGCCGAATTTCAAATTCGATTTTTTGAAGGTGAATTTATTTTATTGAAATGATAAAGCTATGATAATAAATTAATAATGATTAGCTATCAAAATTGAATTTAGACTATTCCAAAGACTGATTCATTTCCACCGCAAAAGAATTCGTGGGATTCCTCCGCTTGTCACAGTGACCTCGAAATTACCGGTGCCGAACAATTGGTGGTCAATTACAAGAAAGAGGGAAATGGTAATTTTAGTTTTTATTTATAAAATTCATCTTTTTTCCCGCATTAAAATCGTCTGAAAATTTTTGAGTTTAAAAAAATTGATTTTTTTTCCCAATTTTTTTCCCCTTCATTACTAGTGCTTTTTCGATTTTGACCAAAAATTTACAAAACCCCGTACGATTTACCCCCCCCCCCCCCCCTTATCCACCTATGCTCTCTAATTCCCTCTCAGTTTCTCTCCCTCTCTCCTCGCTTTTCGGGTTTTCAGATCACCATCAATGAGCTGTCTGACCAAGTTTAGATAAAAGACTTTTTTCATCAGTATCAAAAGTTACTCTAGTTGGGATTTTTCAGAATTTTTCTATATTTAAGATTGAGTTATTCCGTGCATAAATGTTTGGGGCATGCTTTTGTCCCAGCTAGGAAATGAGTGCATTTGGTTTTACAATTTTTATTTCTTCAACTAGTATTCAGTTTCCTTACTCTTTTGCAGTTTCGTTTAGCTTATCAAATAGGCTAACATAAGCAAAAATCTCAATTTCGGAATTTGCTTTTACAATGAGAAAACTATATAAAATGGTTTTTAGTTTCTTGGGGCACTACTTTTGACCGTGACTGTATCTACCGTATTTCAAAAAATATAGCCTCCCCCACCCCCGTGAAATAAAGCCCCCCTTTTGAGGGGGGTTGAAAAAAAGAGCCCCCGGAAGCTCTATTTCAACAAATACGGTATTAAAATATAAAATAATTTTTATTTTTTTTAAGAATGGCGCACTGTCTTTGCCAAGTGCGCTGTTCCGACAACCGGTTCCGCTGTCATTTTTCTACTTTGAAATCAAAGTCATAAATGAGAAACAGTAAGTGGTGCACTTATTGTGATCAAATTCCACCAAAACAAATTGCCAATAGCCGTTCCACCATCGGATTTTCCATCAAACATCAGACGCCATTAGTTGGAAGGATCACCAACCGCCGTGGCACTTTTTCTTATGAGGGCGACGGCGATTGTCAGGTGGATAACTGTATAAATCGCAACCCAAGAAGGAAATTCGGTGACGGGGACACAGTCGGAATTGGCATAAATTTGGTTAATCGCCATTTGTTCTTCACCAAAAATGGACAGCGAATGGGTTAATAAAAAATAATAAATTATTTATTTAAAATTAAATTACAAATTGACAAATAGTATGTGTTTAAGATCTCACTTTTGTGTTGGATTCGTTGCCTTCTGATCCGCCGCTATTCCCTTTCGTTTCTTTGTGGGATTCCGGCGACAAAATTGAGGCAAATTTTGGTCCGAACTTCAAATTCGACCTCGCCACCCTTCTCTGATCTGATGAAGGAAGATGAATTTATTGGGAGATGACGCATGCTGGGTTTTTATTTGACATTTTAAAATTTATTTTATTCAATTTTTTTCTTTATTCCTTTTTTTAATTTATACACCACATTCGAAGAATAAACAATCAAAGTATAAACAATACTTGCATACATTTTTTTTAACATAGGAGGACTTAATTGATATTTTGAAAAAAGCCTGGACCTTGAACAGGTCCAGGAAAAATCCGGCTTAAAACAATTTTTGCTTACTTAGGAAAATCTAAAAGTTGTCAATAATTGTATTTTTTAAATCTTTTCATTATAAAATACGATATGGTATGTTCACTCGAAATAACAAATTTAAAATATATTCTGGAAATCCATCCAGAGGTTTTTCGTGCCTAACCTGGGGCCGTAGTCAAAGAAGGTGGTTATGGTTAAATAACCACTACCATCATGGTTTACCCGTAGTAAATGAGCAACCACGGGTTCATGGTCATTTAATAGCTGACTTTACCATTATTATGTACTTATTTCTATTTTTTACAATTTTCCATGGCACTTTTTTGCCGTTGACTTACTGTAGGTAGTAATTAAATGATTGAGAAGGAAGGATTTACAAATTTTAATTGATGAAATCTTTTTGAATAACTATTTAAAATGCATTTTATTGGGGAATTAGCTCTAGAGCAGTTTGATCGACAACAAAAATGCACGATTGCTTCAACGCTTCATATTTTTTCTTATTATATCATACGAAAGCTCCTGAGTTGTTTAATGCCCTAAAATTCCAAAATTATTTTCATTCAAAAAATTATGATCAAATTCGGAAATCAAGTAAGCCTTTTGGCACAATTTTTTTAAATTTTAAACTGGTTGTGGTCGTGTTCCTCTATCCAATAGAGCGGGAATTTAATTGAATATTTTATGCCAAGGTCATCGTCAAACAATGGCACTTCGATTCCATCGCATGACGTGGCCTTGTCCATGTTGGCCAAGAGTCAGAATGACTCAAAACAAAACAATGACCTTCTACAAAAGGCGTTGAAGGTGGGAAAAGCTCTGTTTATTTATAATTAGGGATGAAAATTATTGTGGAAAATCTTGCGAAATATTGGGCCATTAATTCCCCAAAAATGCCACAAAATAAGGGTCAAATTCACATTTGTAAACATGAATGCCATATGCACTTACAGAAGCGAGCCATTCTGGAGGAAATGATCCAAAAAGTGGTGAATAAACTTATCCAAGGGACCATCGCGCGCCAAGAGATTTTGCTGAAGCATCCGGAACACATTAGCAACATGGACTGTCATGACGAGGTAAATTTGCGAATTCATTTGTTTGAGTCACCATTACTAATAGAGACCGGCGCAGAACGGGCTTCCGCGCGGAATTTTGTGAGATTAATCCCCGGGATCCCGTCTGCAAACATTTGAACCCCAATCCCGCAGCGTGATCCGCAAATTTGAAATTTCCGGGCTCTAATCGACATCATCCCTAAATTGCCATTTCGCCTCCACTCGTTTAAACAAAAATATCGCCCTTTTAAGCGCCCATGGAAAATCATAAAGCCTTCTCACCTTAAATTCCAATAATATTATTGAATTGTTTTAAATTCAGATTACGAAAACTTACAATTCTTGCTTCAATTTTAACAAAGTAATTAATTAATTGCTTATTATTTATTTGAATTTTTCTTCTGCTTCATAGAGTCCATATGCGCTTAAATATGCGTACGTTTTGACTAATTTATGCGCGCGAGTGTTGAGCTGAACGCAGAGCAAATCAAAATGGTACTGAAAGAACAGTGTGTCAAGGTCAAAATTAACGGAGTGATCTGATCAGTCGGATGAAATACTAATTGGAATTGGAAGGATTAATGTTAATTGATTTTATGAACGATAAAATATTTTTTGGAGTAAATTACTTTTATAATTTTAACTTAATTAATTGTCTGTTCCCATAGCAGCATATCTCTCTCAATCGGCGGACGGGGTATCACCTGCAATTTCATTCCCTACACTTCCCCGTACCCAATATCTCATCGGACGGATTAAAGTCATCCCAAAACTGAATTTTTTATTTTTAAAATTTTTTTCCCGATTTCAAAGGATCGCATATTTTTTGAAATTCATCCATAACAGTAATCAAAACGGCACAATGCTTTGCGATTTTTTGATTACATAAACTAACAAATTAAACAGCAAAACACAAATTTTCGTTTTTGCAAAAAAATGTTTGGACAAAAATCGGATGTTTGCTTCAAAAAAATAACAGTCAAAGTGGCATGAAATTACTAATTGTATGGCATTTAACATATGAATTTTTGATTTTTTGGGCTTCTTAAAATTGTTTAAATCGTCCTTTTTAAAATTTAAAAAAATGGAAAAAATTGGTTTTGGCAATTTTTTCCATTATTGTAATGATTAACTTATATAAATTGTATGGAAATTATCATGCCGAAATTTTTATATTTTACAGTATGAATATTGTGGTAAATTGAATGAAAATATGTTTTTCCTAAATTTTTTTTAAATTTTTTTTACCGGCAGTGCAATTTATTTTGTTGATAAATTTGCGCAAAAAAATATAATTTTAAACTATTTTTTAAACACAATGTTTAAAGGCCGGAATGAAAGATTGACCCAACAGATGCCAAAAAAAGAAATTGACACAGAAAAAATCGAATTTTGATCACTTATCACAAAAGTTTGGTCACTTTCTGATCAGAGCTTTTCCTCTTCCTGGCACTTCTTTTCACTTTTGTCATGCTATTATCCTCCTCTTCCTCCACCTCCACCTACTCCGCATCCTCTTCCAATTCCTCTTCCTCCATCTCCTCCTCCCCATCCTCCTCCTCCGCCTCCTCCACCTTCGTCATGCTTTCCTCCTTTTTGTCATGCCTTTTCATCTCGTTTTTGTCATGCTTTTCTTCCTCCTTTTTGTCATTCTTTTTACCCTCCTTTTTGTCATTCTTTTTCACTTTCCTTTTGTTATGCTTTTTCACCTCCTTTTTGTCATGCTTTTCTTCCTCCTCCGGCTCCTCGTCATCTTTGCACGGCACCGCCCGCTTCTTGCATAATCCTTGCACCAAAGTGCCAGTGATGTGCCGCCCGTCCTCCGGGATAAATGTCACCGTCTCGGGCCCACACACAATGTCATTCCATTTGTTGTACAGTCGTTCGGGCGTCAAATCGTACGGGTTTACTGTAGGGGAAATTTTGGTAAATTCGAGACCAAATGTTCCCATGTATCGAGATTGGAATGCCAAATCCTATCCGATGAGACCGACCGAAACAGATGAAGTTGTAATTTAAATAATTAATCTATACTCGAGTCAGAAATTACCAAAATAATCAGTGAATGCGTAGCTCATCACACACGTCTCAATAGGCGTGTCGTTGTAATCTTAATTTTTGAAAATTGAAAATACAATGAGTTTATGGCAAAATGCCACCAACACAAGTGGCGGAAATGCCATTTTGAATTGCCAAACGCCACCAACTTGGCTGTCCCGGTGCCCACGGTCCGCCGGCGCCTGAGTCGGGCGCGTCTCTCTCCGCCCTACCGTAGTTCACGCGGCTTCCATCGGACCACGACTGTTTGAAGCGGCCGCTGTACCGCGTGCCAAAAGAGCCATCGGCTGGCCACCGTTTCATGCCGAGCCAAAAGCCTAAGAAAAATTTTGTGAAATTCGAATAGAATTGAGGAAAAAAAGAACGAAGATTTTTATACTGAGAAAACGAAATTGAAAAGTATTTACAAAATGGAAAATAAAATTCGTCCTCTCTTTTGTCTGAAAATTGAAAAATTAAAATTTAAATTGAAAATTAATTTTTCTCTCAAAATTTACTCAGATTATTCGTAAAATTCACCTTTGTAAATGTCACCGGCATCTTCTTGGTTTTCATAATCCTTCTTGAAACGCTTTGCCAACCATCTGTTTTCTGCGCTCGAATGGATGGAAATCTGTGCCACAAAAAATTGCCATAAAACATTCGAAAAATTAAGCATTTCTATTTTTAATATAGTCATAATATATTTGTTCTAGAGTTTTTTAGAAATTTCTTATTTAAAATTGAAAAATGCACTCCTTTAACTGATTTTTAAAGGGATATCAAAAATCCCTTTGAAAAACAAAAAATTAATATATGCCTAATTTGTCTTGGCTTGTGCCCACATTGATGTGATAATAAAATTTGGCTTTGCCTCTTTGTTAAGGGGAGCAAAAATTCCAAGAAAAAATTGTAAAAATTTTCAGCGATTTTTTTTTATATTTCTTCTACCCACTTTGGTCCAATGGTTGATTAAGCATAATTTAAAAAAAAAATAATTTTCGTAACCAAATGTGAGCTTTCGCCATATTTTTTGCACTCCTTTTCCGCTTCGGACCACGTGTACTCGCCACTGTAAAAAGTACAGAAATTACAGAATTCTTAAATTGTACAGTAAATGCTCTTCTACAGTAATATTTCAATTGGTTCGCTTATGTGGTATATGGTAATATATTACTTACCTTTTTGTTGTACGATAACAGAAATAGTCCATTTTGCCGCTGCCGTCGTCAAATTTTTCTTCACTGAAGTGCCATCCGTCGCCGCATTCTTTGTCACTGCGCACAACAACAGTGAACAGAAGCAACAAAATGAGCAACATTTAGCGCCCTAATTAATCAATTGGATCGCTTAATTAGTTACAACCTCTAATTAGATAAATTAAACAAAATTTTATTTTTGGCATCCCAATTGAAGAAAATTCGTCAAATTCATCTGAATTCAAAGGGTTTATAGTGCCTGGCGAAATAAAAATGAATAACAGTTTTAAAAAGGGGATGGCTTTTAAAGAGAACGCTGAAAAACTTCCCCATTAAAACAATTATTGTAAGAGCTAATTATGCAATTAAGCGTTCCAAAATTAATTAACCCCCGAGTGTGATGAAAAAAATACCAAAAAATTCGTTAAGAAAATAAAAGTGTAAAATTAATATTTATTTTTTTCTTAAAAAGACGATAATGAAGCATTTTTTGTGACGAATGGGTGGTCGTTTCTGAACCGATAGAATGTGAACAACCTTGACAAATTTGTCAAATTTATTTCCCAATTAATTATTTGCCCCAAATTTATGCGTTTGGTATTTGTAGAAGATAAATTAATAAATATATAAATTATATCAATAAATGATAAAAATAAATAAATAAATTATATCATGTTTGCCTGTTCAATCAAACAAATTGGCTAATTAGAGGGGGGAGAAAAAACGGACGTTTAATTGGCAATAAATGACATACATTTCAGACCATTTTAAATTTCAGATGGCTTATATTATCCAGTAGCTTTAAAGCTTAACAAATTTCTCTCTAAAATAAAAAACTGAATTTTCAAGGGAGTTCAAATGGCCGTCTTATTCAGAAAAAATTCCTGTAATTAAAAATTGAAGCTTTGCTATTATCGGATATCAAGGATGTACATACGTGGTGGAATTTGTTTCTTGAATAAACTATAAAATTTTTTCAAGTTTTAATTGTAAAATAAGCATTGCCCAACACGCATAAAATATAAGGAAACAAAATATTTAAAAGTCACCAAGTCTTTAACATAGTAAGTATTTAAACCCATCTATTTATTCGATATAACAACATTTGCATTGCCTATTCGAGTGTTTTAACCTAATTAATGCCTATTTGCGGGTTTTTTTTTTGCCTTTTTAGGTGACTATTTTGTGGTTTTTTGTGTCTAAAATTCCCATCCCTAGGAAACAATAAAATTTAAGAAAATCATTTTTTTTTATTTTAAAAAATTTTTGTAAATAAAATTTCATTTGATTTTCACTTTGTTAAATATTAACTTAGATAATGTGGGCAGATAAGAAATATTGACAAATTTTTATTAGTTTTCGTGAAAAACAAACCTTCTCTAACAAATAAGCCTAGTGATTTTTATACATGCATTAAATTATTAAATCAATAAATTGAAAATAAATTTTTTAAAGAAACTTTTGACTTAAATGAATTATTATTTTTTTGTTGGCGGAATTTACGAAATAACTCAGAACGAGCCGAAACCAATAGGAAATGTCATTTTTAAATTTTGAGAATTAGAAAAAATTTTCACACTTTTGTAATTTTTTAAATTGAGTTTAAAATAGAAGAGTGAAACCCAAGAAAATACATTGTCTTTTTGAAGGGCTTAATTAGGATAATTAGGACTGAATTAATTGGGTCAAATTAGCAAGACATGCTGTGTCGCCCCAGTCATCTACTGCTGCTTCTATTTGCCGTTTTTGTTTTTGTTGTTACGTAGTGACAAGGGATGTGGCGTCGGATGGCATTTCAGTAAACAAAAATTCGACGGCAGCGGCAAATGGACTATTTTTATTACCGTACAACTGAAAGATTAGGAGTTTAATAATTGTTATTTATCTATTTATTACAGGAAGTAAACAGGTATAATTAACTTGTTTACTGTATTTCGAGTGATATCAAGATTACTTGATTTTGTTGGTTCTAAGAAAGTTTTGATCAGAATTTAAACATGAAAATTATTTCGTTTTTTCTTAATATTTTTCGGTAGCCCTAAATCTTCTTTACTATCCTGAAAAATTTCAAAACAAAATTTTAAATTCAAAAAAATTATGACCAAAAATGTAAAATCATAGGAAAAGTCAGATTTTGATTTTGCACTTTTTGTGAGTAGCCCAATCACGAGTTTTTCAGCCAAAATGGACAACAGCAACACCGAGAATGATCAAATTTGTTCTAATTACAATTATTTTAATTGAAATTAAAGTAAATTTTTCCATCTTAAATTTTTTAAGGAAATAAAAATAAAAAAAACTACAAAATTTACAATTTTGGTCGAGATTATCGATAGAGCAAAGACTTTTTCATTTAGTCATATAAAATAAATTCGACTCAATTTATTAAAAATGAACTGACAAATTAACGTTTTTTTTTAATTTTAATTAATTTATTCATCAATCCAATATTGAAAAAATTATTTATACAAACTGCATGAGTAGCGAAAAGTGAATATTAAAAGCTTAATTAAAACTCAAGTGCCACGCGACGTGATTTTGGCAAAAACCGTGGCAGGGATTTGATTGAAATTGGATTTTTCAATCAGATAACTTTGAAGCAACAACTCATTTGTCAGGGCCAGAACTTAGACAGCGAAAATTAAAAAGAATTAAAAACGGAAAAAGTTTGGTAAAATATTTCGGAGTTTTGCTGTTCTTGCTTTTGATAACGCTTCTTTTCATTAATCAATTCTCGCCTTGGTTCCAAGCTGGGACCCACGCGTTTCGGCGCTCCCGTTTCGGCGCCAGCTCGTTTTTCCACTTAAGCTTTTTTCTTTGGCATCCAAATCCAACAATCTTGGTATCATTCGAAAGCTCTTAACATGCTCTATTAGCCTTTCAAAAACGAAAAGTTTTTCAAGCCTGGAAAAGTTTTTATTGAAAAAAAACTTGAAAATTTCGACTTTTTCGCAATTTTCATGTATAACTTTTTTGGTATTTGTCTAATCTCGAAGCTTTAGCTTAGAAAAAGCTTCTAAACAGATTAAGCTTTCGAATGATATCAAAAAAGTTGGATTAGGTTGACAAAGAAAAAAGTTGTAGAAAGTTATAGTGGAAAAACATGCTGGCGCCGAAACGGGAGCGCCGAAACGGGAGCGCCAAAACGCGAGCGCCGAAACGGGAGCGCCGAAACGCAGTGGACCCTTCCAAGCTGGCCTTTTTGCCCCCTTTTGGGAGCATTTGCCTGCCCTCTTTTTTGAATTATGTTTGATAATTTTAAATTTTCTTGATTGATTTAATAAACATACAAAAGTTGCACGCCTCCTTTTTGCCCCGTTTTTTAAAAATTTGCCACCATTCTGAAGCCCAGCACCCCATTTTGACTTTTGAAAAGCACCCCTGTCTGGGCAAATGAGTGTCGGAATTGAATTCTCCGACCAGCAAAAATTAAAAATAAAAAATTGAAATTACATTTGGTGTAAATTTGTATTATGGATTAACTAAAGAAAATAAAGAAAAGAGAAATAGTGTGAGTCTTTGTTCCGCTCTCTTTCCCCATTTTGCATATCATAGCAAATTTGAATCTCCAAAATTGGGATCCATTAAGTGAATATATTAATTTGGCATAAAAACATTCGAATTACCTTATGCCAATGTTGGTTAAATCGTCCGTCCATTTTGACTGTCACTTTTTTCACAATTAAATTGATTTTTTGATCTCCATTAATGTTTGGTTTTGGGATGGTGCCTTTAAAAAAAGCCTTTTTGTGGGTCGTCCAATCTTTTACATGCAGTTAAGTAATAATATATTAGTCTATTGCTATTTTTCTGTAGATTTATCTAAAGAAGTTAGAATATACAAATCTCAGAGTTTAGGAAATTGCGAAAAAAGAATGTTTAAATTAAGCAATTGCTGATTATTTTTTAGTGCTTTCGAATGATACTAAAAATATACGCTGCCCGTCAAAATCCCGACGCGTCGAAATCCCGATGCGTCGAAATCCCGATGCGTCGAAATCCCGACTAAGCCAAAATGAGTCATAATCCCGACAAATTAAAAAATATAAATTTATTTATTTTGATAATCTATTTACATGTATATTATATATGTATATAAATATATAATAATATCGAAATCCTAAGCTAAAAAGAGTCGAAATCCCGCCAAATAAAAAATAACGAAAAAGATAATATAATTCAAAGGTTGAAATTATCAAAATTTATCAGAAGCGTGTAATCAAATATAAAATAATAGACCAGTAAAAACAAGCAATATTTCTAGATAATTGAAGGAATAACAAAAAGTAAAAAATAGGGGAAATGAACAATTTTAAGGGATATGCACGATCGAATCTTCCGTATTTTCGTAGTCCTTCAATTTTCCTGCATATCCTTCGACCTGGAGACCAAGAGCCGTCATAACATCGTGAATTTCGGCATCGTTGTTGTATGTAGCGTCCGCTAAAATTCGCATGATGACTGCGTCTTAAAGAACGTAGTGTTTGTGTCGTTTGTGCACGAAGTTTCGAGCTGATCTCGCTGCGTCCACTTGCTTGTCGATACTTCTGCTGACTTCATAAATAAAGTCGGAAAGAGCCGGGTGATGACAAAGATCCTTCTAAAATTAAAGTTTTTTTTTGGGTTTTGTTAGCAAAACAAATACTGAGAAATGGAGGTGGATTGCTTCGAAACCATTGTTGGTCCTCGCGAGGGCAGAAGCCGCATGAGAGTGCACATTACAATATGGAATTGGAAACAGTGCCCGACGGACGACCAATTCTTCCCAGGGGCGGGCTTAAAATTTTAAAGTGAATAATTTTGTGAATTTTCTGTGAAGAAAAAGAAAACAATAAAATAAAAAAACGAACACGAAAATGGAGAAAGACCACCAGGACGAACTCCAAACGCATTGTCACCGTCAAGCATCTGTTGCTGCGTCATTCCAATGTACGTCCACGGAAATTAGAGGAAAAACTGCAACTGCTCCATCCCAAGAGAAGCAGTGTCCACAATTGTTGTTGTCGTTATGCTCACATTGTTCAGAAATTGTCGCGTTTTCGCCGTCGTTGTTGTTCAGAAACTTGCGTTTAGGAGATTTTTGAAGAATTTCAATTTTTTTCGATTCATTTTGTTTATAAGGCTATTATGATATATTTATATATATAATATATAATATACATGTAAATAGATGTACCAAAATAAATAAATTTATATTTTTTAATTTGTCGGGATTATGACTCATTTTGGCTTAGTCGGGATTTCGACGCATCGGGATTTCGACGCGTCGGGATTTTGACAGCGCGCCAAAAATATAAGACCTGCTCAAACATGAATAAAGTTATGGTGCAAACAACCAAGGATGATTAATTGATTGAGCTCACTAACTCTGATTGAACTCATAAAATTTTATTGGACTTTTGAAAAACCGGGAATTTTTGGCTGGGAAAACCGGGAAAAAACCGGGACTAGTCCCGGTCCCGGTCAAAACCGGGACCTTGGTACTCAGTTGTACTCAGTTGTCCGCTTCCAGGTCCCGGTCCCGTGGCACTCTAGTTTTTGGGTAACGACCCGGCACCGGAAAATGCAGGTCTAGGAAAAATCCAAGTTGCTGGAAAATGGTCTGGACCTCGTCCTGGATCCAGGAAAATCCAGGTCCAGGTATTCACTTATACACATAGCAACCGAAAAACTAAAATTTCAATGCAATTAAATTGATAGTTCTAGTGTGCTCTCTCTCTCTTCCTATCTCTTTCTTCCTATCTCTCTCTCTCTCTCGCTCTCTTCCTATCTCTTTCTTCCTATCTCTCTCTTCCTATCTCTCTCTCTATCTCTTTCTTCCTATCTCTATTTTTTCTCCCTCTCTCTCCGTGGTCTCAAGTTTCTTTATGTCCCGATCCTCCTATATTTATTTAAATATAAAATTTTTTAATTTTCTTTGAGAATGGCGCACTGTCTTTGCAAAATGCGCTGTTTCGGTCGCTGGCACTTTTTACTTTGAAACGAAAGTCATAAATGTTAAAAAGTAAGTGATCCAATTATTGTGATCAAACGCCATCAAAAAAACTTGCAAATAGCCGTTCCATCATCGGATTGGCCATCAAACATCAGACGCCATTAGCTGGAAGGATCACAAAACGCAGTGGAACTTTTGCATATGAGGGCGACGGCTGTTTTTTAATGCGGGACAATAGCAGATTCAATCCAAGATGTGAATTCGGTGACGGGGACACAGTCGGATGTGGCATCAATTTAGCAAATCGCCATTTATTCTTCACCAAAAATGGACAGCGAATGGGTCAATAAAAAACATAAATTCTTTATTTAAAACTAATTGCCAATTTTATGTGTGTTTAAGATCTCACTTTTGTGTTGGATTCGTTGCCTTCTGATCCGCCTTTGTTCCCTTTCGTTTCTTTGTGGGATTCCGGCGACAAAATCGAGGCAAACTTTGGGCGCAAATTTGACGTCGCCACCTTTCGTTGATGAAGAAAGAAGAAGAAATTTATTTGAAGATGACGCATTTTGTGTTTTTGTTGACATTTTACAATTTATTTTATTTTTTCAATTTCATTTATACACATTCGAAAAGATTAAACAATTTTTAAAAAGCAAATAAAGTACATACTAATTTGCATATATCTTCCTAATATTGGGGGCATGATCGATGGTTTTGCAATTAGCATAGCCAAAATTAATCACGAAGATTTACCGAGTTCAATTCATTCAAATAGCGAAAAATTAAAAACTTTAAGAGTTGTATTTATAGTCCGTAAAAAACAAATCCTCTTGACGAGCTAAGTCTAAAAATCAAGGGATGAAGTCGAACCAATGCATTTGAGCGCTTGGACGAATGAGTCCCAGTGAAATGGACACTTCAATACCAAAGAAATAAAGGAAGCACAAAAATATTTATTAGGGGTTTGTTTTTAGGTAAGTAACAAAATTCATATAAATAGGCACACAAATGAGGTGCCAAAATGTCGTGCGCCAAAGTGATCCGCTGCCGTCGTTCCCTGCCAACTTTGATCAAGCAAAAACACTCACTTTTTGCACACAAAGAACCGTTCTCATTTGTTTGGCCATTTCCACACCAATTAGCTCCTCATTCTTGCGCCCCACTTGGGATGCAATTTCGTCCTTCAGCGGAGCACAAATGGCGGGTCAGACAAAAATGTCAATTCGCGCATTTGACTGATGAGTGACCGACCATTTGGCACACAATTCCATCCGCACATCGAAGAAAACATTTGTTGATGCCAATTAGCGCAATAAAACCCTTTTGAGCAATGAAAAACGAAGATACCACCGCCAATTGAATTAAAATGCTTTTTGGAAAGCCAAAGACCTTTTTTTTTAAATATTTTTAATTGTTTAATTTAAAATCAAAACCAAATGATGGGCGTTAAATAAAAAACACTAAAATAAGATAAAATAAAGTGCGGCATTCACAAACGCCTCCGTAAGGATCATCATACGGAGCAGTAAAGCATATTCCTCCGAAATTTTTGCATAAAGAAAGATATACAATTTCGGGCTAATTGACATTAGCAAAAATAATTATTTTGTCTCAATTTTTGTTATGTGGCGTGTTGTGACGGGCTCCCTGAAATTGGACACCGTAAAAATGGATGCTTGGACATTACAGGAAATAATAATAAAAAAATTATTAAATTTTTATATATCTTCTAAAAATTTTCGATTTAAACGACTCATTCATTTTTCTGTATGATAATTAGAGTCCGGATTTTTAAGCACGAAATTTCACGAAGTTTAAAAATGATGAATTTCATGTTCATTTCGTAGTTGTCAGAATTAGTTGAAATTTTGCAGGAAAATACCTTAGTATAAGGGCTTTTAATATAAGCAAAATTTCAAAAATTCCTTCATATATTCAAAACTTTTTTATAAACATTCACGTGTTTCTTAGACTTGAAAATTTCACGGCCAAAATATGACGTTAAAATACAAAAATTTGCGGGTTTTGTGAAATTTTGTGCCTAAAAATCCGCGCTCTGGTGGATAATTAACTCTAATGATAATTAGCCTGCCTCTCTTGTTGCCCAACTGTTTTCAGCCTACTGCTTTTTTTTTAATTCTTTTTTGAATTTTTGCGAATTCAAAATGTTTTTATTTTAAATTATGAAAATAATCACATTTTGACACCCAAATGATTTTTTTTCTTGAATTAAAATAAAAAAATTATTCATCGGCCTGAAAATTTTCTTCAATTTTTTGCTTGTATTTTTCAATTCCACATTATAGAAGATTCTTAAAGTAATTTCTAATTGCAATTATTTGTTGTTTGTTTTTGAAATATTTATTAAATAATTTGGAATTACCTCAGATAACTGTTTCATAAATGCTCCAGATTTATTAATTCATTTTATTTATCAAAGAAAAAGAGAGAAATTTATTGCAGCGATCGATCTCAGCATTATTGTAAATGTTACAGTACTTCTTCACTAATATAGCACTCAGTAGCCGGGTGCTGTTCTCGGCATCGCACAATGGTCACAGGCGCCGCCTTTGCCCTGTTCGCCCGGCGTCCCCGCTTGGCCCGACCCTCCCGGTTGTCCTGTTTTTTAATTGTTAATTTTTTATTTTTTTGCTTTTTCTTACCTGGTGGCCCTGGTGGTCCCGCTTCGCCAGCCTCTCCCTGTTTTCCTGCCTCGCCCGGTTGTCCCGGAGGGCCAGCGTTTCCGTTATCGCCAGGCTTACCGTCAGGACCGGGTGGACCCTGATGGGAGTCTCATTTTTTGAAATTTCTATACTATTTACTCACAGGTGGGCCTTGTTTTGGCGCTGAAAAATTTAATTAAATTAATTATTAGAAATTTTATAAAAAAAATCTTACAGTAATCGGTCTCCAAACTGCCGGGCGCTCCCTCTTTCCCCGCTTCACCAGACTGTCCGGGCGGTCCCTCGGGGCCTGGTGGTCCGGGAGGTCCTTGCGGGCCGGGCTGTGCCCCTTGTCCGGCCTCGCCGAGTTTGCCCGGGTTTCCGGGCAGTCCCGGGGGTCCGGGCGGGCCCGGCTCTCCATTCTGTAAAAATAGTAATTTTTTGGTGGCCATAAATTCATCTTGGGTTTACTTGTGGCTTTTCACATTCTTGACATGCCTCCACATGGTATGCGGGCGGCTGTGGCGGAGGCGCTACAATTTGAATTTTTTGAAAGGATTTTCCGTTTTCCAATTTGTCACCATCCTCTCCCGCGTTTCCGGGCCCTCCGGCCTGTCCAGGCTGTCCATCGGGCCCTGGGGGCCCCGGGGGGCCTGGCGGACCAGGCGCAGACTGACCGCAGCCACAGCATCCACCTGTCAAAGGGATCCATGATAATTTGGTCGGGAATTAATTAAATAATTTTTCCTACACTGCAATATATATAAAGAAATTCCCTACTGGCGTCATCGGCATAATTTATCCACCCCTACCCCTCCCCCACCCGCCCGTCCAATGAATTTTTTATAATTCTTAATTACATGATGGCTTTGCACTGGCGGCCGGCGCAACGCCACCATAACTAGCGGGTGGGGGAGACGGCGCCGGGGCTGAGACAGCAGCAGTGCCACCGTAACCGCCTCCAGCGGTTGCGGACGAAGGCGCCGGTGGTGGAGGTGGAGCGGCACCGTAACCCGAAGCAGCGGCTTGACGCGTGTACCGTACACCGCCGGACGCATGGGAATAAGCTTGTGTACGGGCAATCTTAATTGATTATTATTATTAATTGTTAAATTTGCATAAAAGTTAAAAAAAGGGATTTTGGTATATGAATTAATTAATGTAGTAAAACATGATTTTATTGATGAAACAAACAAAAATAAAATAATTATTTTTATAAATTAATTATTTTTTTCGCTTATCGATGGACCTCTCGCCAAATGTTGCCGGACCGTGACTGGCAAAAGTTCAGCTCATTTTGCATCAGCGAACCAATCTGTTGAAAGTGTTGGTACGCCAATGGCACAGTGACCACACAGATCATCATGGAGCTGAACAAACAATGAAATAATATTTTGATATAAAAATTTGTTAATTTAAAAATATGAAAGAGTTTTATATTAATTATTTTCTTTCTTTATTGGTCTCATTTATTTGATTTTTCTAAATAAACCATAAAATTTAAGAAATTAATATAGAAAATTAAAAAATAAAATAAACAAATTTTTTCCCCCTCACACTGTGGACAGACACACGCCGAAGAAGGCGATCACGCGCAACGATTCCGCTTCGCGTTTTCCGTTCACATCTTCGGCGTCCATTCTGTCGGCACAGTCTGTTGAGCGGAGGCCCATTTAAAATATATTAGCCTAAAGTTTAAATGATTAATCCACGAATAAAGTTGAACAAAAGCCCTGAAATCTAAAAGCAAAATGAGAAAAAATAATTGATGGAACAGTTTAATTAATTTTTCAAATGTTTTCGACAGCAATTAGCCGTTATTCATTAATTTCCGAGTTTGTGCGGTTTATTCGGGAAAAGAGATAACGGAAAAATCGTCGCATTGTGGTTGGGGTTGGGTGTGCAGCATTATTTGGCGTTTTGTTTTGTTGCCCGTCCTTTGCGTCGCCACTCCGTCCCTTTTAAAGGGAGGGCCGCCGGAGGCGGGACAATAAGCCCACCCAAAATTCCGTCATTAACCGTTGCGTCGTCGGCCGTTGGCTCACCGTCGTCGGGAGCCTTTGGACCCGCGCCGCTCGTAAAGTGCAACGGGCGACGGGCGAAGGGATTTTTGTTGGATTTGTGCGGCGGCGGCGGATTTTATGTGAGCACCCGTAAAAGTCCATCAGTTGTGCTGCTTCGGCTGCTGCTTTATCCATCCATTCGCTGCTAATAGAACAAGCAAAAGAAGCAGCAAAAGGCGTCCGTCCGCCCGTCGCGCGCCACTTTTTATGGCTTAAAATGGGCGATGGAATGGACACAACGAACCCTTTCTTCCCCTACCCCCTCTCGCCCCCCAGGGGTGGTCCTGTTTTGGGGTGGGTGGCTTAGTGATGGGCTTTTTGTTAATCGCCGAACAACCCAAAATATTTCTGCAATGTGTGCTTGATCGTTAGTAAGCCGCCTTTCTTCCTTTGCTTATCGCCTCGGGCGCATTATTTATTTTTTGCTGGGACCGGATTTATGGACAATGTGCATTTTGAATCAGAGCATTCATCATTTCAGTAATAATATAATAAGCATATTAATGATGAGGAAACATATTATGGGTTATAAATCATATTTGGCATGGTCAGCAGAGCGGAGCCCAATAGACCGGCCGCACGCATTCATCGCACTTTGGGTATAAACCAGTTCCAACTTCTGCTCCTTTGTTGAACTCATTATAAATGAAAAAAAAAAATTTATTTTCGACTCATTTTTCGATTTGATTAAATATTTCTCTGTCTTTTTTACAAAATTAATTTGATGGATTTAGTGAGAATTCAATCAAAGGACATTAAGAACTATCTCAAAATTATAGCCAATATTTTTGTTTATAATCAAATTTATTTTTATTTATTTTCCGTCTTTGATCAGTGTTTTTCCGTTTCCGTCCATCCATTTAGCGGATGATGCCTTGGCAAATAGTTTGACCCTGCGTAACTTTGTTGATCCAAAGACAATGCGGGATCACACGAGTGAAACAAGCTAAAAAGACTATCAGTAATTTAGTCGTTTGCATTATTTGATGATTCGATGCTTACTTCGGCTTTGGCATTCCGTCCGATGTCCTTTTACAATGCCGATCAAATAGAAGCGACCTCTGTACTCGCGCATCAAAGGGCCGCCGGAATCACCCTAAAATATTAATCAGATTGTAAAAAATTATTGAATTATTTCATTTTAATTATAATTTAATGATATTTGTAAAACCGGCTCCGTTTGGCGGGTCGCATGTTGAGTGCAAAACATTTTTCTTGGGCACGGTTGTTTAATGCGGAGCTGAATTAGTTCTTCCCGAAGAGAGCTCGTCTCTTTAAGCTTCGTGCCGTGATTTTCACGTGCTTAATTCAAAAGAAACATTACCATTTAGAAATTTTCTTTAAAATGACCCCCGAACGTGTCCCCATAGCCTAACACATAGGCCAAATGTCCAGTTCGCGCTGTGTACGCCGCCGGAAAGCAGATGCGATTCACTCGGTGATCGAACACGACCGGATCAGCCAACTAAATTTAAAGAAATAGTAATAGGAGCCTAAATCAACAATTAATTCTTTTAAAATAAAAATTTCATTTTGAAACCAAATTATATTAAATTATTTCAAATGAATTTAAAAAGAAAAAATATTATTGAAAAATTTAATTGAATTTATAAGCACCTCAATTACGCCTATATCGTCGTTCAGCGCATGCGAATGAAAGGTTTTAATTTTTGAGAATGACTTTATGCTTAGTCCGGCTGAGCGCTGCCAATCTTTGCCGCCGAGGGTCACCTTCACATATGCAAATGGGACCTGCCAGCTGAATAAGAAAAATATAAAATATTTACACATTAATAAATTATACAATTCTAATTTATAATTTAAAACCTATGATTAAGATTAAACCATATATTACCATGGTTTAATTTTGATCCACAAAAGTGATCAGTTTTTGCCACCAAAGATTTAAATTGTGACAAAAGTAACAACTCAACCTCTCGGGCACTCCTCCGCCAAATTCGATTCCTTTACATTTGGTTGCCTCATGGCTCTGAAGGTAAAAGCAATGCGCCGCTGTCACAATGTGCTGCTTGTCAACCAAAACGCCGGTACACACCTGTTGAACTTCTGATTTGTTCGAGCCTTTTGTTTCGCAAGTTATCCGCACGGACGCTGCCCATGGCCAATCAGCAGTTGGCGATTGCTGGCCATACTCAACCTGTATTCAAATAAGCGGAAAATGAAATTACTTTAAAAATAAATGAACATGCTTATAAATTCAAATGAGATAAAACCATCCAATATTACTGACTCATAGAAAACAGTTTACCCTGTGAAACATCGTTTGTCCACACCCGATCATTCTCGATTGGCCAAATGCCTCCGCTTCATCTTCTTCCGATTCCTCAGCTCGTGTCCCGTTCCAACTTTTCTCGCGCATCCAATGCTTTTCCTTCTCCTCTTCATTTTTCTCATCGAACTTTGCCTCGTTTTCATCAAATTTTTGTCCAATCAATTCAACGCCCGGTGGTGAGTTATCGGCAACAGCATATTCGTCAAAATAATTGCCATTTTCATCAGCCTGCCAATCCGCTGCAGCAGGAGGAGGACTAATTACTTTGACGTCCTCATTGAATATTCCATTTTTTTGAGAAGAAAAGGCCAATGGAACAAATATGCAAAAGAAAATAGGGAACAGTAGCAATTTGCACACCATTCTAAATATTATGTAAAATGAAAAAAGAAAAATTATGTGTTCCAAATAAGCAAACCAAGGAATTTATAGTAAAATGACTGATTAATTTTGAGCAGTCGGCTAAAACGCAATGAGTGGGTGTTGAAGAATGACAGGCAAGAATTCTCGAGAAACGAATAAATACTTAATGTCAAGGTGGTCCCGATTTTCCGCAACAAATGATTCATTTTATGCGGTGGAAATTTGGCTTAAATATCAACGAAACGAGTGCGGAGTTACACCAAAGAAAGACAGAAAAGAAATCAAAGTCGTATAGTATGGATATGTCAAGGTGATCCTGATTAATTGCCCTCTGGCAAGTTAATCTGGATTTGTTAATTTGCGCAAACAAATTATAATCAAAAATATTTTAGTTGCAAAAAAGTTGCATGTATTTGTGTTGCAGGGGACCAGCAGGACGAAACTCATGACTTAACAATTATAAGTCCTATTTTTGAAAAAGTAAGTCATGCTTTAATTCTGGATTGCCGGTACCAAATAAAATAAACAATGGCAATAAGCAAGGTGGCCAAAAATAAAAACCCACGAACGGTTCAAAAATTCAGCAAAATTCTTCAAAATTAAAATATACATAGTTGTCAGCATTTTCATTTCAGCAAATTAAAATTTAAAGAAAATATAATTGTTGCATTAGATCAGAAATTAGAAGAACTAAATTTAATGCTGGCGGAGACAGAAGTGGACAAAATTCGGCAACACAAAAGCAAATTTTCAAAATTTCTTCCAGCGACTCTCATGGCACAGTCGTACAACCATTGCATCAAAGGTATTCTCAACGGTGCTTTTCGGAGTCAAATCACATATTCATTAATTATATTTTCAATCTTTCCCTATAAAAAACAGCAAATTGTGAATATATATAAAATCAATGAAAAATATTTAATTTTGAAGTTTTATTTAGTCAAAATATTTAAATTTATCCAATTTTTCTTGTTGTTTTCCCCTCCGTTTGATTTTTCTGCATTTTTACAAATAACTCCATTTTTTGACCCAAAAATACTGCATGTGTTCGCTCCATATTCCATACGAATTCGTCCATATAAAAACTCGAAAAGGTCAATTACTTAATTAAGGAACTTGCAATTTGGTTGAAGAAATAATTTGTTCGGATAAACTATAGTGAACGCCCCGTGAAAAAATGGGTCAAATGATACACCAATCGATTCGTCTGAAGGAGCTAAGCACGAAAAAATAGGTCTCCAGTTGCGGAAATGCCAAAAAAACCGGTTTTTGAACCGGTTCAAAACTCGAAAAATTGAGTGAAAAAGGGGCCTCCTGACCCGTTAAAATGGTCAAATTCGGACAAATTTGGTATCATTCGAAAGCTCTTGATGAGCTAAGTCTAAAAAACAAGGTATAAATTCGAACCAATGCCATCTAAGCACTGGGACAACTGAGTCCCAGTGAAAATGGACACTTCAGTACAAAAAAAAAAAAAGTTTTCTTATATAATGCACGAAAATCGTTTAGCTTTGAATATCGAGTATTGCGCTAAAAAACCGCCGCACACTCGACTACGGCGGCCACTAGGTGGGGCTACGGAAGAAGTCCGCGCGTGATCCGCAGGCGGTTGACTGATTGGCGGGGGCCCTTCGGGCCCCCGCAGTCAACCGCCTGTGGCGCTCGTCAGACTGCTTCCTCCGCCCTCCGTCTCGCCCCACTACTTGCTCCGTCTTCGCATGCTCCCTTTTGCGAAATTTTGCTTTTAAATTGTTATTTCCCGTTTATTATTTTTCGGTACTGAAATGTCCATTTTCACTGGGACTCAGTTGTCCAAGTGCTCAGATGGCATCGGTTCGGATTCATTTCCTGATTTTTAGACTTAGCTCATCAAGAGCTTTCGAATGATACCAAATTTGTCCGAATTTGACCATTTTAACGGGTCAGGAGGCCCCTTTTTCACTCAATTTTTCGAGTTTTGAACCGGTTCAAAAACCGGTTTTTTGGCATTTCCGCAACTGGAGACCTATTTTTTCGTGCTAATTGAGTCTTAAAATTAATTTAATCATCTATTTTTTATTAACCATGAATTAATACAAATTATATAAAATTGAATATGTCTACAGAGAATATTTTATTAAATTTATTTAATTTTAATAATAAATGTAAAAATGGTTTAAAAACAGTTTTTTGGTCAATATTGAAAAATAAATGGTAATTGAAAATATTGAATGGATTTTCTGCTTTTCATCCACTTTTTGTTGGTCAGTGCGTCATAAATAAATAAGCCCATAAAAGTGGAGGAAATGAACAATTTTCGCTTTTGGTGTCATGTGACGGCGGAGGATCAGTTATTTATTAATGATTGGATTTGCACGGATTTTTTTCAAATATTTTTACGATTTTTTTACTTTAAAATTAATTGCTATAATTTTATGTAAATAATGTTCAAGGAATTTGAGGTCAAAATATAAGCACTACAAATTGCTGAAATTTTTCCGCATGCTCATTTTTAGAGGCATGGGTGGCATTTATTTAAATTTTATTAGACAATTTTCTTGACCAATGCTCGGTGATTTGGCCACGAATTGTCTTGGCCTCCCTTTCGCAGAATGTCCACACAAAATTCGTTTCTGTGCTGTCCGAATTTGTTTGCCGCATTAATTCTTAATTTTCTCCAGTTTCTCCCCCCTCTCCCAAAACCGTTCTCCGTTCGTCCGTCTTTCTTCGTCCAAATATCGTCCAAATCCAAGGACAATTGTGTTAGCAGTGGTGTCAATGTCCTCCCCCCCCCCACCGCCCAATTGTCCTTGGCTTAGAGTGGGGTCCCTAATTATTCTCCCTAATGATTCTCCCTAATTATTCCCTCCCCTCGCCGTCCAAAAAGTTCGAAAATGGACGCAATGAATGGACGAAGGAATGAATGGACCCATCGCAAATGAAAACGAAAAATTTCCGATGATTTTTCAACGCCACCGCCGCCGCTGCGGATGGGAAACATTGGGGAAAAACAAAACAAAAAAACATCGGTCGTCCGTCATTCATTCATCACTTCCAAAAGTCACCCTGAGAAAACTGTTCAACAAAAATGATCATCGGCAGCAGCAGCAGAACAGAGAAGAGCTTCATTTTTGGATACCAACCGATTGAAAAAATAGCGAAAATTTTATTAAAAAATAAATTAATTCATTTTTTAAAATAAATTTTCCCACTTTGAAAAATTAAATTTAATTATTTTTCTGAAAACAAAAGCAAAATGAAACTGACTCTGAGATTAATTTGCTATAAATTTGCATATTCCCCCCCCCGCCCCGCCCATACAAAACAAATAAATTTGGCCTTTCCCATGTCATTCCCCGCCCGCCTCTCCCCGCGGCGACTTTTCTTCTTCCCCATTTAAATTCACTTTTTTCGGGCCAGATCTTCCGCCCCTTTTCTATGCCGACCGCCTTCATTTGGCCGATGGGCTTAATGGGTTTTTTTTTCAAAATCAATGGACATTTTTTTTTTATTTCTCGGTAAATATCTTTAATGAAATATTGTATTTTTCCTTAATTTATCCCTCCTGTAAAGATTGCATTTTCCGCTTCCAAGTGCAATTTCACTGATTTGCCCTTACACATTCGTACTGTTCTGCTTACTGTCACTTTTTTCCCGTTTACCGTATTCGTTCTTTAGTGTCTGACTTATCGTCGGAATTCCGTTCCGTTTTCCGGTATTTGGCATTCCATCACACCCCCCGCCCCTCGCCCCAGGTGAATGCTGCCAAACTCATCTCATTTCCTCCCCCGTGGGGGGTAAATGCGCCCATTGTGCCCATTTAGGCGGATAATACCCCAACGACCTTTCCCATCTTCCCACGGTCCATTTGACACTCCAATGGACAGTTTTCATGGGCTGCATTTACCGGCATTAAACATTCGGTCCGTAATGCCGTCATTAACATATTTAAAACACACTTTTTGGGTTTTTTTTTTATTGGAGAATGTTTCACTGTAAAACGATGTTTAAATTAAAAATTCAAAATGTGTGCCTCACTTTTCACTCGGCAAATTAATTAATCACTTCTGACCAAAACAGAGAAAGACTAATTATATTTCAGTTCATTTTACTGGCACTTTTTTTACAAAAATTTCAAACGGCCTTTTCTTTTGCTTTTGTAAGGATCATTCATTCTAAAAAAGAAGCCGGTGATATTTTATTTGTTTCTTTGCTTTTATCTCCTGGCGCTCTTTGCTCTCCGTTAAATTGGCCGGGGGGGGGGGGGGGCTAAAAGCCTTTTGCGGAAGCGAACGATGGATGAGCTCATCCATCGGAGGAGAGCGGCGGTGAACCAACCGCTAACAATGAATACGTAAAGCATCGGCAGCAAGAGCAGCCATTCCCCCCTCTCGCGTTCATCTCCTCCCCTCCCCCACTCAGTCACCTCTCACAATCAGCCGATCGGCCAATTCTCGAAACATTTTATTACACTTTGTCATTGTAAGTGTTGCACAAATTTATCGTTTGTTTGTGTGTATCGATCACCATTTTTTTACATTTATCTAAGAGCGTCCTGAAGAGTCCGGGGCATACTCCGAATTTGGACTTACCCGGGCACCTCTGGCCGGAATACGGCACTCGGCTTTTGCATGCCAAACTCATCGTTCCATTCTCATAATCCCTGCCCAAACTCCAATTTAAAAGTTTTCAAAACCGAAATACTTGTTTGCTTTTTAGGTTTCTTCTGCATTACTCGGTGTTTAGCATGAGAGTTCGGCATTTCCTGCAGTTGGTCCTTTGCCGACACTTTGTCCATTCCCTAATAATTTTTCTGATCATCACTGATTGGGCAACAAATGCGGCACGACGTCGCGGCGGTGGAGGCACAACACAGCGGAAGAAACACGGCAACCAAAAACTCACAACAAAGAAGTACGGTGCTGGAGGGGCCAGTCGTACGGTAGCGCGGAAGGGCGGCACGGAAGAAGTGGAACGGCACCAATTGAGAACTTGTGAGTTAATGGGACGGGCTTAAAGAGTGCCGAACAGAATGGCATTTCCATTTGGCGACGATTTACTCTCCCACATTCATTCCATCGTCCATTTTTATAGGGCGAAATAGGGTCACATATTGCGAATAATGCAAAATTTCTTATTTTTCCAGGAAAATTTGAATTTGAATATTTTGATAATTAATTCTTTTTTAGTCAATTTTTAAAGATAATTAATTTTATAAATTTTTTAAAATTATTCTTCGTGAAAAATTAAATTTTTTATTATTTTCGGGGCTTAAAAGACAGCAGCGAGTGGGAGAACCCCAGCACATTTTTGTTCAATTGGCAATAAAAAGCTTTACAACTCTGCGCTATTGGCCTAAATTTAGACCAAATGTTATTTTGTTGCCCAAGAAAAAATTGTAATCCAAAAATCTATTTTTCAAAATATAATTTTGCTGGCCACCATCAGCCATTTTTCTCAAAATATTTTCTTATCTTTTGTGCCATCTTTGTCAGACTATCGGATCGATTCCCAAAAAAAACTTACAGCAAAGTTTTTGTTTTTTACGTTTTGCAACTTTAATAGAATATTTACAATGTTTATTTCTGATGCATTAATTATGGCAATTAGTGTGCCATTATTTCTGCTTTTAATATTTACAAACAAAATAAGCACGTCACCTTCATTTAAATGTCTCTCTGTGATACGATCCGATACAAAACGGTATCGTACTAACAAAATGGGGCGGGGGTACAGTAATTGTCATTTTTCCGTTTACGGTCGTTTTTTTGTGACCAACAAAATCGGCAGCATCTGTCCCCCTTATCGGATGCTAATACTGAGGAAAAAGTGCAAAAACAATGTGGTGAGTTAGGAAAAAATCAGCAGGGACAAATGCGCGACTAATAAAAGCAAAAAAGGCACAAAAATATTAAAAAATCATTGGCGACAAATTATGGGCAATAAAATTAAATTAGGCAAAAAAATTAAATAAAAGTGGGCAAATGATCGATCAAAACGGACTGTTTCCAATAGAAAAAGAATAAAAAAAAATGGTAAAACTTAAAAATAAAGAGGTTTTGTTTTGTGATTAGAGATGCTCGAGAGTCGGAATGAAAGTTGAGCCCGAGACTGACAAGGAAACCAGCCGAATTTATGTTGGATTTGAACACAGGACCTCCAAAAATGCGAATTTAACAAACTGAGCCACCAATCCTGCTCATTTTCTCACTTGGCTACCATCGCTGAAGGGAAAACACAGACAAATTTTTGATTTTTTAAGCCCCCATAACTTTTGATTCTCACTTGGGCCCATAATATTAAAAATTCACAGTAAAAGTCTATTAGCTATCCAATTATACCAAATTTATATACATTTTCCGACTTACAATGGGTGGTTGCCGTGTAAGACTGTTTGAGAGAAATTTTTTTTTTAATATTTCTTTATAACTTCAAAAATTTTTATCTGCGCCGGACCCCTCGGCCCTGTCCCCCTAAAATTTTGAAAAAGCGTGCCGCAAAACAGGTCAATCTTTTTGTTTGTAAAATCTTATTTTTTGAGCACAAAATCTTAGTTTTGCTCTCCGGGCATTGTTCGTAGAAAAGTTTGGCTCGTCTTTGTTTATTGGCCCAAAATTGACATAAGACGATGGGTTCGACATTGTCAGGCTTATGCTTCAAAACACCGACAAATTGGCATCGAAAATCCGAAAAATTTCCCGGCTCGAAAACCGAGACCGATATGTCGAACATTATCAACACTCATTGCTTTGTGTGTATTTGCTTTTTACAGTTTGTCTCGGCTCGGAAAATGGTCGGAATACGATCAGTGTGGCACGTGGCATGGGACACTATGAGCGGTTGCGCAAGTCGTATTCGCGCTGCAGGCGCGTGATCGGCAATTTGGAGCTGACGCACGTCGATGAGCACGACGTACGGCGAGACGTACAGCGACAAAACAACCAAAGCGCGTCTGACAAAGACGGAGCTGCTTCTTTCGCGCAGCGTCCGCTCACCGACCGCGCGCCATTTCATTTCTTGGAGCATTTGGAGGAGGTTGGGAATGTTTGAAAAATTTTGCCATTATTACCATTAAAAATAAAGTTATATCTAATATTTATCGTATTTTTGATCACTTACATTTCATTTAAAATTAAAAATTTATTTTAATTTTCAGATCACCGGTTATTTGCTCATTTACAATGTTAAAATTCGCGAAATTTCGTTGCCAAAATTGCGCATAATTTGGGGCGAAAAATTGCATGAAGGCAATGCGCTTCAGGTGGATTTAATTTAAATTATAAATTCATTTAATCTTTGCTTAGGTTGACTCAAATCCTGGGCTCGAAATACTCAATTTGCCTTCATTGAGAAGTATTTTTTTCTGTTATTAGAAATCTTAAATTTGAATTTCAATCAAAAATTATTAATTTATTAATTGCATTTTCATATTAATTACAAAAATAACATTTTTAGCAATTGAACGTGGCAATTTGAGCATAAAAAGGAGTCCCGACCTTTGCTTCATGGACCCATCAAGAAATTTTATTAGTTATTCAGAGGTAAATTCAAAAAGAATTGCATATTTTCATTTTTAATAAGTAAAAAATAGAATAAATTTTGAAGGTAAATCCGAATTTATATCTTTTTTTTTAACTAATTTTGTCAAATTTTGTAATTATTGAAAATATAATTGTACATTTTTATTTGTTCAGATTCTCGGCCCCGACCAACAGAAAAGGCTTAATGCAATGGACGATTTTAATCCAAAATGTGCTTGGGCAAAGCCATGTCACAAAAATTGCGACGGAAATTGTTATGGAAATGGAGCAGAACGATGCCAAAAAGGTGAAAAAAACCGGGCAAAAATATTAGATTAAATTAAAAAAATATCAAAATAATTATATAAACAAAAAGATCTTTTTAATTCTGAATATCTAAATTACTTTATAATTTGTTCCAATTAATCATTTTTATTTGCACAAAAAATCGTTCTTTGCATTATTTGAACAACATTTTGACGAGAAAAGTTTCATTTCAAATAAAGAAAAATTCCCCCTCAAAGAACGCAGTCGTGTCCGAGTGGTTAAGGAGACGGACTTGAAATCCGTTGGGGTTTCCCCGCGCAGGTTCGAATCCTGCCGGCTGCGAAATATTTTTTGTTTTTTTTCACATCTTTTTCTCCTCAATTGACTTTTCATTTCCTTTGGAAAATTAAAAATAATATATAGAAATTAATATTAATTAAAAAATATATTTCTTTTAAATTTTTAGTCATAATTCAATCTTTTTTTTATTTCGTTGCCTTTTTTCGCGAAATTTTTATTTCTTCGTTTCAATTGTCTTTTTAAAAATGTATTTAGCTTAAAGCATGCTTTTCATAGCGCAGTCGTGTCCGAGTGGTTAAGGAGACGGACTTGAAATCCGTTGGGGTATCCCCGCGCAGGTTCGAATCCTGTCGGCTGCGATTTTTTTCTTAAATTACTGTTAAATATTATTTAATCTTTTTTTAAACTTTTTAATATGTTAAACATGCATTAAAATTAGAAGAGTCAATCAATTTTTTAAGTGTTAACCCACCAAAATTTGATGCATTTTTCACCAGAGTAAATGTCCCTACAAATAATGTATGAATAAATATTTTTTTAGTTTACCGAAAAATGTGTCTCCATTGTGAAAGCGGCTGTTTCAAAGATGAGAAGGACGGGGTGCACAAGTGTTGTGACGATGCGTGTGCCGCGGGATGCACCGGCGAAGGCACCGACCAATGCATTGTGAAAATTCATTTTCATTTTTGATTTCATTGTTGGCATGATTTTTGATTGCTCATTTTCTCATTTGTTTCAGCTCTAATGTCCCTCTTCTTAGGCCTGCAAAAAGTTCGAGCAGGACGGCCGCTGTGTGACGGAGTGCCGCGGCTATGACCGCTATGATCCGGCGGAGAAGCGCTTGGACGCGCTGCCGGAAGCGGACCGACGCTTCGCCTACGGTCGGCATTGTGTGCCAGCATGTCCGCCGGGCGCTCTGTACGAAGGAGCGCACTGTGTCACGCGCTGTTCACCCGGCAAATACCGTAACGGGACGGACCATTGCGTACTGTGCCAAGGCGAATGCCCAAAGGGTAAGAGCATAACGGGAAGGGTTATGGTAGTGGAACAAAAGATAAAGCTATGACATTTATGCAAATTGTCAAATTTTGTAAAAAAAAAATAAATCCGAAAGATTTTGATCAAAAATACTAATGAAAAAATTCAATCATTTTATGTTTTAATGGCAAAAAAATGATAAAGCGCATTAAAAAACATGACAACATTTTCTGGATTTTTTAGTGTGCCAATTGGATGAGCCAATAAATTCGGTGAACATCCGTCAGCTGATCAATTGCACCGAAATTGAGGGGAACATCGAAATTTTGAACCACGCATTCAGCGAGCATATGCCAACGTCCGTCGCAATTCATTCGCAAGAGTAAAAATTGCCATTTCCAACCAAACAAATTAATCATTTAAATATTTGTTTGAGCTTAATCGGTGCCAATTCGGTGATTCCTCCGCTCACCGCTGCCCAATTGGACGTGCTGCGCTCCGTGCAAATTGTCACCGGATTTGTGGTGGTGGACGGTGGACGGAAGCGGAACAAACGCAAGCCGACCTCGCTGGAGTTTCTGTCCAACTTGGAAGTGATCGAAGGGCGCAAGCTGTACTTTGAGGTTGTACATTAGTCACCATTTTTGGGTTTATTTATGGATGGAATTATAGTAAAAAAAAAAAGAAGTTTTTTTTTGCATTAATGCATCAACAAGGCCTTAATAGGTACAATTCAACACTGTTCATTCATTCTACCAAAAATTCGAACATTTAAATTTAAAGCATATAATTTGTGAGATGTATATATTTATTAAGGTGAGTAAAATTAAAAATTATCTTTCAAAAAGCATTTTTATAAAACTTTTTCCAACCCGAAATTCAGCCCTTTTTATTTGTTACATTTTTATTTATAGAAATTATTTCTGTTTTCTTTGAAAAAAGGTTGCTGTTAATTATAATTGGTCAATTAGTGCAATATTTGAATGATCGTAAATTAATCCGAATTTTTCATGATTTTCATTGAGTGCTTTCTCCCTTTTCAGCAATTTGCGCTTTATGTAATTGGCAACATGGAATTGACTCGGCTCGGCCTTCGCTCGTTAAAGCGCATCAAAAATGGCATTGTGACAGTGCGCGAGAATCGGCTGCTCTGTTACAGTTACACCATTCCTTTCGAGAAGTATTTTGGCATTAAAGAAAGCACATGGGCGGAGAATATGAACGAAACATTGTGCGGTAAGTGGGAAAAATCGCGAAAATTCACTTAAATTTAATTTTATTGAAAAACGGCAGCAAAAATTCAAGTTAAATTACATAATTATGGGAAAGGGAAGGAAAAGTTAATGAGAGAAATAGAGAGATACGACTAGAGAGTGTGAAAGATAAGAGAACAGACGGTCAAAGTTGATGATCACTTCGTAAATTTGTAAAATCATTTTTAAAATAATTTTTGTTAATTAATTAATTTGATTATTTTTACTTTTCAATTTTTTCAGAAAAAAACAATCGGATTTGCAGTCAAACTTGCGGTTGGTTGTTTTTGATGTGATGACTGATGACCATTTATTTTAATTATGGTTCTTTCAGATGCCGATTTTGGCTGCTGGGGCAAGGAAAACAGAGACTGTGTGAAGTGCAGAAATTTCACGATGGAACACAATGTGTGCGCGGAACAATGCCATACTGAGAGGGGGTAAAATAAACTAAACAAATTTTAAAAGGTCATGCGGTTCGGGATTAGCTTTACTCGAGACGAAAATTTACGAGATTTGAAACAGGGATTTATTTTTGAAATTTTTTTAAAGTTAACTGTTAAACAAAAATATACAAATTAAAATAAATTAGCTTTCATAGAAATTGTTGTCAACCAATATAGTTATCAAAAAATTTCTATTCAAATAATCGCCATTGGCCTGGCCGGATCTTCAAACCCGAGAATTTGCTCGATTCAAGACTCTCGATACTCATTGTAAATATTGGCATTTGGGTAACTGATTTGAAACAATCGGACTCTTAAATGCACCCAATTGCTGCTTTGCTCTTAATTACCATTGGGAATGATTTGAGATAAAGTGATTAATTGTTATGCTCGGTTTAAAACGGCACCGTTCTGTTTCCCATTTTTCAGCCATTTCATTGTTTCACTGTCCTCCGCTGACAGTGCCCCCGTCCGGCATTGCCTTCGGTGCGATGAGCAGTGCCACGAGTGCTACGGGCCTTCCGCGCGTCAATGTTCAAAGTGTCGAAACTTTGAACTTTGGCTCAACACCGCACTTCCGCTGGCGGACAATCCGTACGTCGACGCGGGCACTGCAGGGGCCGTGAAGCAATGCGTGGCCAAATGTCCGAACATGACGTACCCCGAAGGTACACACAACTGAATTCTCGAGTATTTCAGAACCTTTGGCAACACCAAGATCATGTCCATGGGTTTTGTTTGGTCTCACATCTTGGTTTTTTCGTTTTTTCTTGAGTCCTTAGAAAATTTGACTCCGCGGAGGGGAGGGAGTGCTGATAAAATGAACACAATCATTTTCAGACGATGTTTGCGTGCCGTGCCATAAGGCGTGCCGCGGCGGTTGCACTGGGCCGAGCGCACGTGTTGGCACCGGCGGATGTGATCAGTGTAATTACGCATTGGAAGGGGAACATTTTGGAGAGGTAAAAAAAATCAAAAATGGCAAAACAATTATAAATATTTATTTTAGTACATTTGTTTGTTTGGTGATGAGCCAGAAAAAGCTGTTTGCGGTGAGAAGAATGGGCTTGCAGAAAATTATTTCATCACATTGTCCACCAGTTCATCTTCGACAACAAAATATGTAAATAAAAGCGGAAATTAATTAATTTAAATGAAATAGCAAATTAATTATTCTAAATATAATTCAATTAAAATTATTATCACTAGTATTAAATTTGTTTAATCAATTAATTTTTTTGTTCCATAATTGAAGTTGTGCCGAAAATGTCGTCCCGAGTGCATCAGTTGCATCGGTGACGGCGTCCAAATTCGGGACGAAAGTGTGTGCCAATGCGCTTACTACGAAATGGCACTTTTTGACCGGGACTCGAGCGAGCCCAGTGAATGTGTGATGGAATGCGGAAAGTGGGAGAGCCAATTAATAAAGCATCAAATTGAGCATAATTAAATGGGATGAGTTAAGGGGCTCACGAGTGATCATTCCTCGCACTGTCGTCGATGGCGCTGGCATTGGCACTCAAATTGGCAACGGCACCACTGCCAACGGCACAACCACTGACCAACCGCCAACGACACAGGCACAATTTGTGGTCGGCCTTTGCCAACAGTGCCATCCCTTGTGCGACCCGCACTTCTCATGCTCTGGCCCAGCCTCAACGGAGTGCGACCGCTGCTCAGTGGGCGGTGTGCCGAACACACAAAACGGCACAATTCAGGTGAATGCTGAAAATTCACCCGAAAATGTGAACTGCATAATATGAACTTTTTTTGTTTGTTCACATATTACAGTATTCCGCTCATACCGTTGTTGTTACAGTGTCTGACCGAGTGCCCGCCCGACTTACCGTTTCCACACGACGGACTCTGCTACGAGCAGAACATTGAAGAGCATCGACGGCAGCGCACGCGTCGTTACATTGCACTTGCGGTGTTCACATTTTTCATTGTGGCATTCACAATTGCGGTAAGCCACAATAAGAGATTAATTATTTAAAATATATTAATTAATGGGACATCGAAGAAAGCCGAAAGTCAACCAAAAATAAGTCGAAATTCAATTTGGCTGCGTAATAATTAGAGCCCGGAACCGTGATTGCAGTACTAGTCGAGATTTTTGCACTAACTCAAAAAAATTTTCAAACAAAAAATTTTGAAAAATAATTCAAAAATCCGCAAATTTTTTTTCCGTTTCCAGTCTTGCAATTTATTTTAAAACAAATACTTCAATCCCTAATGATTAGGGTTATAAATTATATGATTTTGCCTATTTTTTTCTACGCATATGCTATGAAGAAAGGGGCTCAAAAATACATTTATGCATTAAAATTTTTTGATTTGGTGAAAGTTTTTAGTGCATACAAAAGCATATTTTGGGTATTTTCGAGAATAAATGCATATTTTTCCATTTTTTGCGTTTTTAGAGCATATTTGGTCATTTTTGGCAAATTTTCATAAGAAAATGCGAAAAAAGCGATAAATACACTCCTAAGGATCGACTTTTTGGGATTTTTTTAAAAAATACACCCTTAAAAATCGAAAAATTTTTAAATTTTTGTAAGAACTTTTGGAAAAAAATTTATTTATATAAAAAGTAAATTTTGTTTTAGCATATAATAAAAATTTATAAATTTTGAAAACCAAAATATTTTGCAATTATCTAAAAAAAACTCCTTAGCCTATTTTTTGAAGTTTTTAAAGTCATTCTGAAATTTTTACCCAATTTTTGGCATTTTTTTGAGGGTTAAAAACCATTTTTGGCAGTTTTTAAGGCATATTTTAGTACATATTTGGGCATTTTTCGGGTTTTTAGGGCATATTTGGGGGATTTTTAGTGCATATTTTATGCGTATATTTGGCATTTCTTAGTACATACAACTTATAACCCTATTAATAATAATAAGGGAGATAATTTTGAGAAAATTTTTTGCTCTTTCATTGCGAATTTTTTTGAGTTCGAGTGAAATCCCGACTCAGTACCGGAATCCCGGGAGGGATTTGCGAGTCACATATATCATTATAGTACTGTGTCCTACTGTATCTGAATAAAATAAATATTAATATTAAAAAATTTCAGTAAATGTTTTTGTTAAGTTTCTCATCTATCGCTGTTTAATGTATCAGAAGAAATATGTGAAAGAGGTTCAGATGCATCTTCCAGGCGAGAATATTTATCAATTTTATGTTTTATTTTTAATTTTTTCTAATTTTAGAAATTCCGCCGATTGACCCAATGAAAGTGACGCAACGCCCGAATATGCGGCGCATAAATCTCATCCAAATAAATGAGTTGGAATTTGCGCCTGAAAAGAGAGCAATTCTTGGCCAAGGCGCTTTTGGCATTGTTTATGCGGTAAAATTTCTCTAAAAATTCATCGTTTTTCAAATTAAAAAAAAATTTTATAGGGCAAATGGAAGCCACCAAATGTCAAACAGTACATTCCTGTTGCGATAAAAGCCATCAATTGTGTGGAAAGTCGTCACATAAATGAAAAAGTAAATGGATGAGTTTAGACAACAAACGGTGAAATGATCAAAAAAAGGAAAATGCAAAATTTTAAATTACTAAAGACAAATGGACAAATTAAATAATTTAAAACCTTTTTGCTCAAGGGCAACTGAATTTTAGGATTATTGGTATTCCGAAAAGCCTGGATTTCTCAATTAGCATGCAAAATTTAAAAAAATGATCACATCAAAAAAGTTTATGAATAAATTTTAAATTGCATTTTCTGCAATACTTTTAACAAATGTAAATTTTCCGAACCAACCAAGTTAAATTTTGGTTGCTTTTAAGTAAAAAAGTGATTTTACGGAAAACTGTTAAAATAGCAATTTTAGAAACGCACCAACACAGCCTAATTTGTACACTTGTTTCTTTTTTTAAATTAATTATTCTAATAAACATGGAACAGTGCCAAAATAATAAAACTTAATCAATAAAATATCATTTCATAAAATTTACAGGAAATGTTGCATGAGGCCAGCCTAATGCACTCGGTGAAGCATGAGCATTTGCTGCCGGTCGCCGGCATTTGTATGGGCGCCGCCGGGGGGCTCAAAATTGTGACACTTTTGCGTCCATTGGGCTCGATGCTCAAATTCCTGCAGGAAAACGAAAAATTGCTGGGTTCTAAGCATCTGATGCTGTACTGCTTCCAAATTTCTTCCGTAAATATTTCTAATTTTTGAATTTTTCCATTTTAATTTATAGGCCATGGAATATTTGGCCAACAAAAAGGTGGTCCATCGCGACTTGGCCGCCCGAAATGTGCTGGTCCGCAACGTAATGCACGTGGAGGTGGGCAAAAAACAAATTATGGAATTTATAATAAAAAACGAACTATTTAAGGGATATTATAAAAATAATTAATAATTAATTTTGCAACCGATGCCCTTTAGGTGACCGACTTCGGCTTGGCTGCCATGCTGCAACAGCCCGGCGATTCGGTGGTGGTGGACGGACGCGTGGCGGTCAAATGGCTGGCGCTGGAAAGTCTGAGGCGCCAAATTTACAATCAGAAGACGGATGTGTGGTAAGCGCGTAAATAATTGTTAATTAATTTTAAAAATCAACTCATGACAATAAAAAAAACTAAGAAATCCTCAAATTTTATTATTTTGAGCGCTTTTCTCTTCTTACAATCGCATTTTTGACATTTCTTTCGTTTAATTTTTTCACATTTTTTAATTGAGCTGACGAACTTGGGACTAATTTTATGATTTTTAAATTAAATATTTTCAGGTCCTTTGGCGTTACGTGCTGGGAAATTTTGACATTTGGCGAGTCGCCCTACAAGGATTTGCTGCTGAGAAGAGAGAAATTGGCTTCCGAGTTGGCCTACGAATTGGAGCGGGGATACCGTCTCCGACAGCCGACCAACTGTAGCCAGGAACTGTACCAGGAGCTGCTCAACTGTGAGCATTCATTGTATTGAAGATCAAAAATTAAATTTGGGTTTTGGTCCCTTTACAAAAACTCTTTAGTTGACCCTTCCCTTCCCCCACCTTTACTGTATGATACCGTACCCTCATAGGTTGGCTGGTGGATCCGGACTCGCGCCCGCATTTTTTCATGATCAAAGAGCGCTTTGACCAGCTTTGCCGTGCACCGCACATTTACATTCAGGTGATTTTTTGCATTAAAAAGGGTTTATTTTGGGCTATAAGATTCTTGATATTATTTAATAGCTCTATTTTCTCTATTATATTAAAGGTTCTATCGATTATAACGAAATATTAATTTAATTAACTTTTTCTAATTGATAAATAAAACTTACAATATTTTTAATTCCATTCCTTTTTTCCAGGACCGCCAAGCGACCAATCAGCGCCTCAACTCTCTGCTGGACACTGATCAACGCGCGATGATCGAACGGTTGCTACGTGACAACGACTTCCTCGACCCGGTCGGCCTTGACCCGGCCGAGTATCGCTGCAGCAGTGGCTTGCAGCGCCATGGGCCAATGAGTTTCGCAGCTGGCGACGCGTCCAACGGCGAAGACTCCGACGCGTTGCGCTCAAGCGCAACGACGCGCAGTAGTGTGCACACGATGAGCACCGACTGCTGCTTCTCCACGTCATCGCCTCCGCCGCTGCCGTCGTGCGAGTCGCCAGACGCACGCGCCGCTTTTATGACACGCGCGAGAGTGCGAAATAAGCCAATTAATGAAAAATAAACATTCTAATTGACAGACGGCACCATCCCATCGTCTGGGCAGCACTGGCACCGGCTCGACACGTTACAAATCGGACCCACTGGGTCGAAAATGGTCACAGTCGACGATTGGCGATGAGTCTGCTCGTCGGACGGGTGAGGCGGAGGAAGACGATGCCGATCAGGGTCAGTTGATCAGTGAGATCGATTAGTGTGCGTAGATTAGTGAAAGTGATCAGTGAGACTGATTAGGGTGAGTTGATTAGTGGGATCAATTAGTGTGAGTAGATTAGTGTAAGTGATCAGTGAGACTGATCAGGGTGAGTTGATTTGTGAGATCGATTAGTGTGCGTAGATTAGTGAAAGTGATCAGTGAGACTGAGTGAGATTGATCAGTGTAAGTAGATTAGTGAAAGTGATCAGTGAGACTGATCAGGGTGAGTTGATTAGTGAGATTGATCAGTGTGAGTAGATTAGTGAAAGTGATCAGTGAGACTGATCAGGGGGAGTTGATTAGTGAGATTGATCAGTGTGAGTAGATTAGTGAAAGTGATCAGTGAGACTGATCAGGGGGAGTTGATTAGTGAGATTGATCAGTGTAAGTAGATTAGTGAAAGTGATCAGTGAGACTGATCAGGGGGAGTTGATTAGTGAGATTGATCAGTGTGAGTAGATTAGTGAAAGTGATCAGTGAGACTGATCAGGGGGAGTTGATTAGTGAGATTGATCAGTGTAAGTAGATTAGTGAAAGTGATCAGTGAGACTGATCAGGGGAGTTGATTAGTGAGATTGATCAGTGTGAGTAGTTGATTAGTGGGATCAATTAGGTGAGTATAGTGTAAGTGATCAGTGAGACTGATCAGGGTGAGTTGATTTGTGAGATCGATTAATCTGAGTAGATTTGTGAAAGTGATCAGTGAGACTGATCAGGGTGAGTCGATTAGTAAAAGTGACCTGGGGGAATCGATCATTAGAGATCAGATACTTTATTAGGCGGGGTCGATCTGCTCTTGCATGTAAAAGGCGCCAAAATTGGGACCCCTTCGTTGCGAGGGGTGGGGGAGGGGGGGGGGGGATGGAGAAAAAGAAAAAAAATTGAAATAATTTTCTTGTGGGGTACCTGTTGGTACGTTGCTAGATCGTTTCATTTTTCGTTTTTGATCTCATTCTAAAGCCTAGATTTGATCACTGGAGACTGATCAGACTTATTAAATTATTATTGAATCTATTGTCATTATCCCTCACTTGTCAAATAAAATGTTTTTGTTAGACAATTAAAACCAAAATAATAATTATGTTTTTAATTAAAATAAATTTTATAAGTTTAATTTAAAAAAATTACATTTTAAAATACCATGACCCACAGTAATATAATATCTCAAAATAATTTCTCAGATGGCGCTTCTTCCTGCAGAGGTGATGATGACGAAGTGCATTATCTGATGCCAAAACGGTCAAAAAGTGCCGACCCAAGGAACAGTCGCAGCAGTGACGACGGCACAACGCAACCACAGCAACACCCTACTACGGTAGGGTACAACACTGTAGTTGGAGGAGGAAAGGAAACGGTGGGCGCACGCGTTTCGGAACTGTACACACCGGTGGTGGAAGGTGCCAAAATTAGTTTTTAAAAAACTCAGTCATTTTTTGCTGTTTTCAGCCGAGCATTTGCCAAATTACATAAACGGCATGCCAAAAAATGTCATTGAATATGCAAATGGGACGCTGGTGCCGCAGCCAATGCCGAACGGTTACCAAAATACGCCGAACTCAATGGCACCAACGATGACCAAGACTTAATGCAAAATGCCAAAGTGAATCAGTCATGTGAAATCCCTTTTTTGGCTTTATGTTTTTGAATTTATAACGCGGGTTCAATGCAAAAATATTAATAACCCAACAAAAAAACATCGTTTGTAGTCACTATTTAGCGGATAATTGTCAAATTCTCATTTTTTAATTTATGTATAATTTATTTTTTAATTTAAGTTCGAGAGGGTGTTGTATTTTTCATTTTGAGATTTTAAGTTCGATTCAAATATAAATATTATATGCCCATAAATTTTGAAATAATTTTCCAACGGATTTAATTCTGAGTAATCCAAACAATTGTCGAACTCTATTTTACCAATTTTTATAATTTCATCCTTTGATGATAATCACTGAACTTTTTGTAATTCATAATTACTAATTTATTACTCTTTGATAAAATTACTTTTTGCAATTCCTTTAATATTGGAATAAATTTTTATTCAGCTGATGAAATTTTTATGGAATTTTTTATTTCTTCCATATAATTAAGTTTTAAATTTAGTAAGGTTGTTTTTGTAAATTAATTAATCTTTCTATATCCTAATCTTGATGAGGATAGCGATTTAATCTGTTGCTTGGTAGTTGCTACGCTTCCTTAGCATTGGGCATACCAGAATGAAAATTAAAAAATTGTTATTATTTGATATTTATTTATTTATCTTAAAAAAAAAAATTTTTTTTTTTGATAATTTCCCTTTGCCTTTTTCAAATTGAATCTTATTTTCTGTTATTATGATTGTTTTTACATAATTCTTAATCACTAGTCAATTAGGCATTAATTAAAAATAACAAAATAATTACACATTTTCGTTGATTAAAAATGAATTTAAAATACATATATACACAAACAAAATAAAAAAAATACGTGCCGATCGATCGGAATGGCATCGTTAAGCCATCCCACGGGAAATTCCTCTAATGATCGATCAGCAGCAGTTCGCCGTCTCTGAACATAAACGAACACATGACAGAAGAGACACCCCCGGGGGAATTTTTGCTGTTCCCCGACAAATCCAATTTATCTTTTTGTGAGAAATCCATGGAAAATGAGTTGGAAATGTGAGCAAACAAAAACACTTTTGTTCACTTGCTCTTCATTCCATTGACCTGCTTCTCAAATACACTTTTCTTTTTTAAGTTTATATTTTAAATAATTATTTAATTTTCTAATTAATTGGGCAATTAATTAATTATTTTAATAAAATGGCACCTCCTCCACCCCCGCCAAAAAGCAAATCGTCAATTGAGGTAAATTTGGTAAAATGCTGATTTTTTTGCCCGAATAGTGCTATTTTTTTACAGGAGGATCAAACTCAGCAGCAGGAGTTGGCGGCATCGCCCGAATGGGCACAAAACGATGTGCCAACAATAAAATGAATTTTTGGCATTTTGTTTCCTTATTGTTACTTTTAGGTGGAGCACCCCGTAGTGAAAGTGTTCGGCTTCCAACCGAATCGATTGGGCCGGGAATGGCCACCGAACCCACAACAGCCCGAAGACACACAGCTCGGGTTGGGAGACTTTGTGTTCTTTTTAATCTTCATTTATCCATAAAAATTATTTTAGACAGGCCAACAAACACAAAACGTTGGGGGACATTGACTGGATGACAGTAAAATGAATAACAAATAAATACAACCCATAAAATAGACGAAAACTAATTATTAATTGAACGCTTTTGAACAGAGTCCTGCTGAAGCAACGCCAGTGCGAGAACAAATTCCACTCAGAGGTAATAATATAAAAATGGGATTTTTTAAGTCAAAAAAATTTTCAAAAATTAAACGCCTAAAAAACATCTTCCATTAAAAAAAGGTAAACTGAATGCCCAATGGCCTCCGCCAGAAAAAGAATACCGCGTCGAAGTGTTGTTGCCGGAGGGGGTCAAGCAGTGATCGGCTGCAAAAAGTGATCGGAAAATAGCACAGATTTATAAAAAATAAAATATGGAATAAACACTCGAAACTTTGATCAGAGAATGACAAAAATAACATTGAAAAACATGTAAAAAGTATGTAAAAAAAACGGAGGGACTTGGAAATGTTTACGATTCTTCCGTTGGTTTTACCCCCGCGAGAAGCGATAATTATTAGTAAATGAAAAGCGTAAAATTAGTAATGGACGCCTCTGCTTTAATTAACTTTTGGCCTAACTCCTCCGTTCTTTGGATGCAATTTTGAAAAATCGCTCACCAAAGTTTCGCCCCGCCGTCCGTCCCAATTTTTCTTTCCGTTTTCGTCACAAAAAATGAACTTTGGTTTTTGTTGTCACCCATTTTGAAATTTAAAATAAATTTTTATTTTTTATTTTTTTGTTCCCCTTAGGTAAATTCATTTTTCATTTAATGAATTTAAATTTATTTAGGGAAAAATTGAATTTAAGAAAGAAAATTCATCAAAAAAAGAAATGACAAAGTCATTCGAATTAATTAATTTGTTTATTTTTTTTGTAATTTATCAAAATTTGTCTTAAATTCACGAAAATAAGCATGTACAACAGCAGAGGAGAAAGATCGTATTTTAAGTTCCTTTATTATTTGTGTTTGATAATGAATTTCAAAAATAAAAACTCTACTGAAAAGCGTGAATTTCCTAAAGTTTTGTTTGATATAAATATTAAAAAAGCACAAAAATCACGGAAAATGAGAATAAAAATCAAATGTTTTTAAGCGAAACCATGAATTTTTTTTTCAAAGATCTAAAAAATAAAGAAATGCCCATAACGGCAGAATTACGAAACATCTCAGCAATCAAATGATATTCACGTTGCAAAATGTGTGACTCTCAGCCGTTTTTTATGCCAATGAAATTATTCTGTTTCAGAGATTGCTGATTTAGTGAGGAAATTTCCGTACCTTTTTCTGAAAAGGAATTCATCCAAAAATAGCACACGGGACCATCACACTCTGCTGCTGTGAAGCTGTTTTTTAAGCTGACAATTCGCTCATGACCAATTTCATCAGTAGCAAAAATGGAAAAAAGAAAAAATCATTCCATTCAAATGCCAAAGAGTGGGGGGAGGGGCGGGTGACATAATCATTTTTTTATTTATTTTTTATTTTATCAGTGAATTTGGACGGATTCCCAAAAATCCAGGAGCTAAACGCAACTGGCGATAAAAAAAGTGATTAATTTTGATTGACTCCCTTTGTCCAAATCGGGCGATCACGTGATTGTCACTCCCTTCGCATAATCAAATTGATCTGAAGCGCTTTTCAAAGTGATCTTTGCAGTGACTTTTCCGCTCCCCCCGCCGCCTTTCCAACCCAAAAAATGGCGCTGCGTTTGGTCGTCCCGCGCCGCTTCACCGACCAAAGTCGACGAACTCTACCGGTTCTTCTGCCGTGGGCTTTTCTTTGCTCGTTGGTCGCCGGTCTCCGCGCAATAATAATTTATTGCTTTTGGTTGCTGTTGATCATCAAAAGTTGACTTTTTTGTTTACAATGCGCCCAACCTTTGCAAATGGGCGGTCCATCCAAAATTAGCCCCTCGGGCGTTTTTAATTGGACTAATTTGTTCCCTTTGGCTTACTAAAAAGGTTTCCAAATATTATATACTGCCCTATGTTTACTTCTTGGCGGAACGGTTGCATAACAACCAGTGGCCGAACTCTGCTGGTATTTAAGCAAAGTGAATTGCCTCAATCAGCAACAGTTTTCGCAACATTTGATAATTAGTCAATGTCTTGTCCAACTAATAACAGCAATTTTCCTTTTCCGCTATTTTTACGACTAAGCTTTAATAATCGTTATTGCTAGAATGTTTAAATTTAAACAGATTATTTGAAAAATGCTAACAAATTGTCAATTTTTTTTGGTTTTGATCATTATTACTAAATCAATTAAAGTTTTGTCCATTTAATGAATATTTTCTTTCGAATTTCAGCATAATATCCGTAATAATATATCTCTTCTCCCAATCAAAAAATGTGCCGTCCTTCGTTCCCTTCAATGTTTGCTTTTCTACTGCTCGTTGCTGCTGCCATTGCTCTGATCATTTTGCCTTCCGCTTCTTGTGCTTCTATCGACAATGCCCAAGGCGTCGTTCCCGACGCTGCCCCCGGCATCGGTTCCGCCAGTGCCGTCGGCATCGCTCCGCGACATCGGAGGCAATGGCTGTCAGCCGCCCGCGGCGCCGGCGGAGACTCCGGCAGTTTTTGGAGTCTGTTCGGCAAAAGATGAAAAGCTGTGAAAGTGCCGTGCCAAGTCGAGACAAAACATTGGTCATGCCCAGAAACAACAAGATTAATACAAACTCATTCTCTTTTTTTGTATATTTTACGGGATAACTAAATTTAGAATTCCAAAAAATAGGTAAAAATCTCTTTGCTTTTCAGTTTAATTGGAATTTAAATTTATAACAATTTTCAGAATTTATGTCATATTGACAAATATTCCGAATAAATTTTACAAAAAGTGCTTACTTTTTTACAGTTTTCACTTTATTTTTCATTAAGTTTATGAATTTGAATTTGACATTTTAATATAAAAAATTTAACTCATAGCATTTTACAAAATTATTGTTATTATTGCATTTTTAATAATCAGTTTTATCACCATAAATATTGTCGTTTTGGTTGATCAAAACAAAACATTCTTTCTTCTTCATCTAAATTCAGTTTCACTTCATTGAGCGAGAAAATGCACAGCCATAATCACTTAAATGAATACTTATCATCAGATTTAATTGATCTAATTTAATGGGATTTAAAATTAATAAATTTGGTACCGAAAATGGATGAAAAAGCGAAGGCGAAGTCGGACATTATCACAGTTTCAGCAGAGTTCGGCACAGAATTAGGGTCAGGGGACTAAAAAGAAAATATTTATAATTATAAAAACGGATGGGTTTGTCTTTTTCAATTTAACGAAAAAAATTTTTAAATAAAATTCCCAAGAATTATTTAGTTCACATTTAGGTAAAAAAATTTTGCCAGTTTAAAAAAATAAATTGAGTTTCATTGCCACTAAATACGGTGTTCTCTTTTGTGCCGTCGTACGAAACGGCATTAGTTTCGGCATTGGTAATGACACGGGATTCGGTTTCGGCACTTCGAGTGGTTGTCGCTTCAGATGACTAATAATTTAAGTTAAATTATGCCGCCGTAAAGAACCATAATTATATAATTCAATTTTGCATTTTCTCCAAGTTTAATTTCCCTAATGAAAATTATATAATTACATAATATTTTTGTATTCTTTATCAGTTGGTTGGTTGGCCCGACTGGCCCAAATTTTGAGATAGGAAATATTTCTATTTTTTTTAAATGGCACCACAAACGTATTCATTTGAATTGTATCCGTTTATATTTATATGTTTTATGCCACCTTTAATCCTGATAAATTCCCTAAACTTCTAATTACTCGTGACTTTACAAACTGCGGTTATTTTAAACTACGTTTATCTTCCTCATATCCCGTGTCTTGACAAATTTGAGTTGAATTTGGATATTCTCCTCCTCGAATCCGAATCCATCACGAAACCCAAAATCCAATTCTCACCAAGATATCCCCAATCCCTCCCCGAGAAAATAATATTTTTTTTCCTCCAACGCAAAAACATTGAATTCCGTCCTGGTCAATGCAACATTAAAAACGGGTTCTATAAACTCAAAAATATACCCATAAAAGAATGGCTTACGCTTTGCTTTTCATTGCGTCCGTTGCATCTGTTCCCATCACAAGAATTGTGCTCCGTCGTCCCATTCATCGCTTGGCATTCCTTTCGTCCAAATTCTTTAAATGGCAGTTCAACAGCCAACAATTTGTCCATGTTAAGACAGCCTTTGGTGTGGAAAAGCGTCGAATTGTCCGTCCCAACGCAACGCACTGAGAAACAACTCGCATCTTCACAACTTAATTTGTCTAACTGCTTTTAATTTCCCTAATTAGTGTAATTAAAGTGCTAATAGGTAATTATTCTCTCTCCCCACCCTAACAAAATTTCACCTAATTTCTGTGAATGCGTCGTCATTTTCCTCGCCATCATTCACTGTTCCATTAAAACACCACACAATTTCTTAACAAAAATAATATATTTTTTAATTAAATGGTCCAAAATAAAAATTCGATTAGCACCGTTTGGAATTTTGTCGTTACAATTATAGTTCAAATCTGAATTGCAAATTGAACAGTCGCCCAAGGGTTTGCCACCTTTGGACAAGCATTTCTGTTCAAGCTCAACGCACTGATTGATGCTATTGTAAGTGCAACCCTTTGACACTTTCGTCCAACTTTTTCCCGCAATTTCTGTTAAAATTAATTAATTCTTTATTTATTTAGTTTAATTAATTAATTAAGGATGAAAAAAGATATTAAAATAAAATAATTAATTAAATTCGAGATGAGAAGCCTGTCATTTGAATGATATAACTTATCGCATTTTACCAAATAAGCAGCTCGACTCGGCACAATAATTATTTCCAGGCTCAGGCATACAAAAATCTAATGTCATAATTCTCGGGTCGAAATTTTCGTAATAGGAGAGAGTGTAATGGCAACGGGCAACACCAAAAGGCACATAAAATAAATTAATGAATAATTAGCAATTAATTGGAAAAATACCAAGAAATAAAATGGGAAGATGTACAACAGTAAAAGTAAGAAAAGCATTTAATAATATATATAAAAAAGCTAAATTAGGAAAGGATTTTTTAATTTAATGGCTTTTCAAAAAAATTACCATCATTGTGTTGCTAACAAATAAATTAGCTGATGAATGAATGAATGAATAATCTATGGATTTGATTTTTCAGAAAATAAGAACAGTGATTAACATAAATTATGTTTACAATTCGATTTACCAGTAAATAATTATTTTGTTCAATTTTCCAAAAAACATTTAATTAAATAATCGAACAAAAAATGTTTAAAATAGTATTAAAAACGAAAGTCCCTGTAAAGACGGAGGCGCCAAACGACAAAGAAAAACAATTTGCTAAAGTGGAAAAGAAACTATTTATCTAATGATTAAAATTTAAAGTTTAAAAATAGATTAAGAATAAGAAACGCCTCATTAGAAAGTGCTTCTTGGTCTGCACCACTGCATTTTTCGTGACAAGCCGAAGCAGCAGAAGCGAGAAACCGACCAAATTACAAATAATTGGTCAATGGCACAGAAAACAAATAAATAAATGAAACAAAAAAGCAAAATCACCATAATATAATACTTTTTGCTCTGGCCTCGAAATACATGTTAAATTTTTAATTTTTTTTTCTTACACATGCAAATTAATGAAAACTTGACAAAATTAATTAATTGGCCAATTAATTTGGGCAAATTTAAAGAGTTGTCATTAGGAAAGAAGGTACCACAAAGAAAAGTGTTCTTCATTTATGCAGATTGTCCTCGAGCTTTATGTTTTAAATTTATCCGGCGGCGCTTTTTGACACCGCCGCCCCATAAAAAAATTGCTAAAATTATTAACTCGAAAAAAGCTTACCGAAAACAAGAAATTCTTAATTTATTTTCATTATTTTTTGTATTATTTTAATTAATTAAACGAGAAAATTTTTGGTTCCATTTCACTTAATCCAAAATTTGAAAGTGAACTTTTTAAAAGTGGCATTTCACGTGTCGTCTCGTCTCGACCTTTAAAATTGGTCCATGTTTAATGACGTATATACTCGTTCACAGTAATCTTGGTAGGTAGAGAAATAATTCTCCACTCTGTGGACTTCGTTTAAAGATAAAATATTTAGCAACCAAAATTTTATACGTAATAGCATGTGTCTCTCTTCTTTTAATTTCCCATTTTTTGGTCATTTTTGGTCTAATGATATTGACATTTTGCAAAATGAATCTGTGCATGACTTTTCCTTGCAGTAATTAATCAAATTGACCATCAAGAATCGTTTTGTGCTCTTTGCATCGGTTAAATTTGTGCTAATTTTGGTGGAGAGCGATTATTACCCAATTTTATTGCTCTGTTTTTTGCGCGATGATTTAAGTTTCGTCTAAGAAAAGTTATGAGTGGATTTACTCAAAAATTTAGCAAATTTTGTACTTTTTGTCCTTCACCAAATTTGCACTTTTTGTCCTTCGACCGGTGCTGTTAGTTTTCGACAGTGGTGATCTCGCTCGACAGTGATTGATTTCGACAGTAAAGCTTATTTAAAAAAAACTTGTTCTTATGGTTAAAGTCCCGTTAATTTTGAAAATTAAAAATAAAAGCACATGTTCTTATACACTGAAAAGGGGGTTTTCGATTTTTTCTTTTTGTTTAAGAACATGCAGATTTGCATCTTGGCGCTCAAACCCGGCATTTTTAGCAGAGTTCCCCACACGATTCGAGAATCTTATCTAAGAAATTTATTGTAATTTTGAATACAGTCGAGCAGGAGATATTTGTATAGAAAACTGAAAACGATAAATCTTTTTGACAAAAATAATCACACAAGTACTATTATTTTAATTATAAATTTTATATATGCAAGTTATATATTAATATTATTCATACATAGTAAAATAAATTATGTAGAAAATTAATTTAAAATTATTGTCGAATTCAATCAGTGTCGAAATCAATCACTGTCGAAAACACCTGGTTTCCCACAAAATCCAGGGCATCTCCCATATTGGCGATAAAAAAGTGATTAATTTTGATTGACCCTTTCTTTCTTTCCTTTGTCTCTAAATCGGGGGGCGATCACGTGATTGTCACTCCCTTCGCATAATCAAATTGATCTGAAGCGCTTTTCAAAGTGATCTTTGCAGTGACTTTTCCGCTCCCCCCGCCGCCTTTCCAACCCAAAAAATGGCGCTGCGTTTGGTCGTCCCGCGCCGCTTCACCGACCAAAGTCGACGAACTCTACCGGTTCTTCTGCCGTGGGCTTTTCTTTGCTCGTTGGTCGCCGGTCTCCGCGCAATAATAATTTATTGCTTTTGGTTGCTGTTGATCATCAAAAGTTGACTTTTTTGTTTACAATGCGCCCAACCTTTGCAAATGGGCGGTCCATCCAAAATTAGCCCCTCGGGCGTTTTTAATTGGACTAATTTGTTCCCTTTGGCGTACTAAAAAGGTTTCCAAATATTATATACTGCCCTATGTTTATTTTTGGCGGAACGGTTGCATAACAACCAGTGGCCGAAATCGTTATTGCTAGAATGTTTAAATTTAAACAGATTATTTGAAAAATGCTAACAAATTGTCAATTTTTTTTGGTTTTGATCATTACTAAACCAATTAAAATTTGTCCCTTTTTAATGATTATTTTCTTTCGAATTTCAGCATAATATCCGTAATAATATATCTCTTCTCCCAATCAAAAATGTGCCGTCCTTCGTTCCCTTCAATGTTTGCTTTTCTACTGCTCGTTGCTGCTGCCATTGCTCTGATCATTTTGCCTTCCGCTTCTTGTGCCCCTATCGACAATGCCCAAGGCGTCGTTCCCGACGCTGCCCCCGGCATCGGTTCCGCCAGTGCCGTCGGCATCGCTCCGCGACATCGGAGACAATGGCTGTCGGCCGCCCGCGGTGCCGGCGGAGACTCCGGCAGCTTTTGGAGTCTGTTCGGCAAAAGATGAAAAGCCGTGAAAGTGCCGTGCCAAGTCGAGACAAAAGCTGGTCTTTCAATGCCCAGAAAACAACGAGATAATACAAAATTATTCGTTTTTGTATATTTTACGGGATAATTAAATTTAGAATTCCAAAAATAGTTAAAAATCTCTTTGCTTTTCATTTTATTGGAATTTTAAATTTATTAAAATTTTTTCAACATTTTTGTCAAATTGACAAATATCAGAATAAATTTTACAAAAAGTTCTTACATTTTCCATTACTTACGAAAATGCTAAGGTAAAAAAAGGGAATGAATTATTATTAAACAATTTACAATTATTTTTCAAAAAGTTTATTAATTTGAATTGCAATAAATTAGACATTTTAATTAAGAAATAAAAATTTTATATTTTAAATCATTTTATAATCAGTTTTTATCACCATAACTATTGTTGTTTTGGTTGATCAAAACAAAAATTCTTCTTCCTTTTTCATCTAAATTCTTTTTCACTTCATTACGCAGCATTAGTGAGAAAATGCACAGTCATAATCACTTAAATGAATAATTATCAACAGATTTAATCATGTAATTTAATTGGGATTTAAAAATTAATAAATTTCGTACCGAAAATGGCTGAAAAAGCGAAGGCGAAGTCGGTCATTTTCACAGTTTCAGCAGAGTCCGGCACAGAATTAGGGTCAGGTGACGAAAAAGAAAACATTTTTTTATTAGACAAACTTTTTTTTGTCTTAAATCTTTAATTTTGCGAAAAATGTTTTTAATCAAATTCCAATTATTATTAATTCATTTTTTGCTATTTTTGTCAGTTTGAGAATTTTGTATCATTGCTATTAAATACGGTGTGCTTTTTTGTGCCGTCGTATGAAACGGCAACAGTTTCGGCACTGGTAATGACATGGGACTCGGCTTCGGCACTTCGAGTGGTTGTCGCTTCAGATGACTAATAAGGGAAATTTAAGTTTAATTATGCCGCCGTAAAGAACCAATATAATTAAATTTTACATTTTTTCAAAGTTTCATTTTTCCTAATAAAATTATATTACATAATATTCTGTACTCTTTTTCAGTTGGGCATGACCCAACTGGGCTCAAAAGTTGGGATATTGAATAATTTTAATTTTAACTAGGGTAGACCGCGCCCGGGTACCCGACCGGGTCGGGTACCCGCACGCCAGGTTTTTTAATAGAGCCAGCCCGGTATCCGACCCGGTAGGTCCGGGTACCCGGATACCAAAAATACTCTGGTAAGGGGTTCGAGTGAAAATTAGTGAAGAAAATTGGGGTGAAAGGAAAAATTTTGAAAAAAAAATTAATATTTTATAAAAGCGACACTACGAACTGTGAAATTGCCTAGTAGTTAATTTTATTTGTTTCTACTGTTCAATCCCTCCACAGGAATTAAAATGTTTTGAATTTTGTTTTTGGTATCTTCATGGGTTTAATATTGACAAAGTATGATTCCTCATATTTTTTTAACTAACACATATTTTATCATTTTTAAAGAAAATCCGTTAACAAATTGAGCCTAGTAATCCCAAAATCAGCCTTTGTTGAACATCTGTTAACAAATTACACACAAATTTCAAATTCTTCCCCGGCGGCGCTTATCGGCACCGCCGGACCCTCTTCTTTCCCAAAAGATTTTGGAAAAAGCGCTCCGAAAAAAGTGATGTGAAAAGCAAAAAAGCATTTCGGTAAAATTTTTATTTTGAGGAAAATAAAAATTATCAGTACCCGACCCGATATCCGGTTTAAAACTGATACCCGACCCGGTTTGTCAATACTCGGTAATACCTGGGCCCGGTTTTTGCTCAAATACACAGGCCCATTCTAACCTAATTTAAACTAAGTTTTTCTTCCTCATATCAAATTCGGTGAGGTGCACATCAGGGGTGTGACTTGTCTCAGAAAAGATGAAGTTTGGCGATAAGCGAGAGTCCCCCAAAATACGAGAGTTGGCGAGAAGACGAGAGGCGAAAGTTTTTAAATTTTTCTGTAGCTTATTTTTTACTCCAAAAAATTTCATTCATAAATAAAAACGCATAATTTGTTATGATAAAAAAACTGGAAAATGCCAAAATAATTGCAAAAAGAGTGAAGTTTTATGCCATTATCGGTTATATTTGCCACAAATTTCAAAATAATATTTATTTTTTATTATTTTTTTGTTTACAAGCAAAACTAGTTGAAAAACAAATTTTTTTAAATTTCACAAGCCAAAATAGTTGTTAAAAAGTTCCGGTTTCCTTTTTGAAAAAAATCCATATTTTCGACATGGTCACTTTTTCGATAAAAAGTCATTTGGTTGGTCGGTCAATAATCAGCATTACGTAAAATTTTATTCCAAATAAAAAATTTTTTTAAATGTTATTTTGCGACGGGTTTTCCTAAAAAAAATTTGGGAACAGGGAGGGGGCCCGGCGGTGCCGGTAGGGGACGAAACCCAACTCGTACTGGTACCCCGACTCGCACTAATCCCAACTCGTACTAACAAATAAGTTTCACAACTCGTACTGTGCAACAAAAAAAAACACAAAATCACTCAAAATTTTTTATAAGTTCTTTTTAATTTGTTAAAAATCGAGAAAATGTACGAAACTCGGTGAAATGATAAGAATCCAATAAAAAATGAATAAAAAAATCGTTCAAATTTTTTTTTATAGTTGTTCATTTTTATTAAAGACCGCAAAAATGCATGAAAACAATTTTAATTCATTTTTTATTGGATTCTTATCATTTCACCGAGTTTCGTACATTTTTTGATTTTTTAACAAATTAAAACGACTTTATAGAAATTTTTGAGTGATTTTATGTTTTTTTTTGTTTTTTTGTTGCACAGTACGAGTTGGGAAACTTAGTACGAGTCGGGGTACCAGTACGAGTTGGGGCAGTACTGTTGGCCCAGTACGAGTTGGGTTTTTACCGCCGGTAGGCACCGCCGGGAAATTTTTGAAAATTTGAATGCAATTTGTTATCAGATTTTCAGCAAAATGATTAGCGGAAGCAGTGAAAGAGAATTATTATGGTTTTTTTTTCGCGTAAATTTGAATATTTTTCTGACTGCTCAAAAGTTGAATCTTTACGCGTGCATTTTCACCTCTCGCCTCTCGTCCCAAAAATGGCGAGAGTTGTCCACCCTTGGTACACATATTCTTTAATTTTTACTTGGTGTCGAATTTGTAAATTCTCCTCCTCGAATCAGAATCCATTCCCGAAACCAAAAATTCATTCCCACCACCAAATCCTAAATCCCTCCCCGAGAAAATTATATTTGTTTTCTCCAAGTGAATGCCATCCCGTTCCATGTAACTTTATAGATGGATTCTATAAAGCCAAAAATAAGCGAAAAAACTCATTTGTCATTCCCCCATAAAAGCATGGCTTACGCTTTGCTTTTCATTACGCCCGTTGCATCTGTTCCCATTGCAAAAATCGCGCTCTGCCGTCCCATTGATCGTTTGGCATTCCTTTCGTCCAAATTCTTTAAATGGCAGTTTAACATCCCACAATTTGTCCATGTTAACACAGCCTTTGGTGTTGAAAAGTGTTGAATTGTCCGTCCCAACGCAACGCACTGAGAAACAATTCGCATCTTCACAACTTAATTTGTCTAACTGCTTTTAATTTCCCTAATTAGTGCTAATTATGTAATTAGTTCCCCGTTCCCCCATCCTCCCATAAAATTTCTTTACCTAATTTCGGTGAATGCTTCGTCCTTTCCCTCGCCGTCATTCACTGTTCCATTCAAACACACAACAATTTCTTAACAAATAAAACAAATAAAAATCATTCATTTAATAATTAAATTCAATTAGCACCGTTTGGAATTTTGTTGTTACAATTAGTGTTGGAAGTGAAATTGCAAAATGAACAGTCGTTCAAAGGTTTGCCACCATCGGTTAAGCATTTCTGTTCCAGCAAAACGCACTGCTTAGTGCCGTTGGAAGTGCAACCCTTTGACACCTTTGTCCAACTTTTTCCCGCAATTTCTGTTCAAATTTTATTATTAATTAATTTACTTATTTTGATTAATTAATGGTGGAAAAGCAATAAAAATATAAGCAATTATTAAGTCCTAGATGAGAGGCCGGATCATTTGATATGATAACTTATCACACTTTACCAAATAAGCAACTCGTCTCGACACAAGAATCAGGTCCACCCCAGCAAAAATCTTCCATTCTCGGATCAAAAAATTCATAGTAATAAGAGAGAGTGGTATGGCAATGGGCAACAGCAAAAGGCACATAAAAATAATTAATTATTAATTAGCAATTAGCAATTAATTTGAAAAAAATACCAAGAAATGAAGTGGGAAGATGTACAACAGAATGAGTAAGAAAAGCATTAAATTAATATATTTAAAAAACAATAAATGAGAAAAGCATTTTTAATTTAATTGTTTTTTCAAAAAAATTTCTATCATTAATCAAAATATTTGACAATTAAGCTAAATGAACTGATGAATGAATATGTGGGTTTGATTTTTCAGCGAATAATAAACAATGATTCACATAAATAATTATGCATTCCAATCATCAACAAAAATAATTCGATTAACACTAAATAATAAAGGCTTATTGGTAAATTAAAAAAAAAAACCAAATAAAAAAAAACAATTTGCAGAATTTGTTCGGTGCTGTTAGTTTACGACAGAGGTGATCTCGAAAGTAAACTTTTGTTTTTTAAAAACTTGTTCTACATATATGGTATAGGTCACGTTAAAACCTGAAAATTAAAATGATAAGCACATGCTCTTTTACATTGCAGAGGGTTTTACGATTTTCGAATTCTGCTAAAGAGCCTGCAGGTTCGCATCTTGGCACTCAAACCTGGCATGTGTTAGCAGATTTTCCCACACGATTCGAGAAACTTATCTTAGAAATTTGTTGTATTTTTGATCAAAGTTTAGCAAGGAGATTTTGTATAGCAAAAAGTGAAAGCGATTTAAATCTTTTGACAAAAATAATCACACGTATTATTTATTTTAATTATAAATTTTATATATGCAAGTTGTATATTAATATTAATTCATACATATGTACTAAATTATGTAGAAAATTAATTTAAAAGTACTGTCGAATCCAATCACTGTGGAAAACACCTGGTACGGAATTGGTGATGCTAAATATTTCGAAAATTTAAAAATATCAAAACAATTTAAGAATGAATAGAACTGCTTAGTCTTCACCACCGCATTTTTCATAACAAGTCAAATCAGCGAAGCATCAGAAGCGAGAAACACCCGACCAAATTACAAATAATTAATTGGTCAATGGCACAAAAACAAAAAATAAATTAAACAAAAAAGCAAAATGACCTAATATAATACTTTTTGCTCTGGCCTCGAAATATATGTTAAATTTTTAATTTTTTTATCTTCTTGCACATGCAAATAATTCTATATATTTCACACATTTTTTGAATTATTTCTAGTTTTTGTTGCATTTTATTTAAAATAATCTTTTGGTTATTACGGCAATTTGAAAGCCAAAACATAATAATGACATCACTTGTTTTACATTTTATTGCTTTTTTTTGGATTAATGGACCACAACAGAGCAATAGCAGAAGGCACAAAGAAATAAACACAACACAAAACAGAACTGCTCTGTTGCATCTATAATTATATCTTAAACATATTAAGTCTGTAAAATCGGTTTTAATGATTGAAAATTTGGCAAAATTAATTAATTGGCCAATTAATTTCTGCAAATTTAATTTTTGTGTAATCAATTAGTATAATTCAAAATTCCTTAATAATTTAGCAAATTGGTCAGTGTCTTTTTTCTAATAAAATTTTTTTGTCCCAATTTTGACTTCTCGGAATCCCTCCAAATGATTCCAGAGAATTTTTCTTTAACTTTTTGGCACTAAATCCAGAGGCTAAATGCAACTGGCGATAATAAAGTGATTAGTTTTGATTGACTCCCTTTGTCCAAATCGGGCGATCACGTGATTATCACCCCTCGCAGACAATCAAAGTGATCTGAGGCGCTTTTCAAAGTGATTGTCGCCGATGAGCCTAATCGGCGATTGAAAAAGCACTGCACAAAGATCAACCAACAACAACAGCACCGAAACAGCCATTCAACAGTGGTGAGATGGCTCAACGGTTAAGAGCATGGCTTCACCGGAGGGGGCCCTCGAAGGTTCAACGACCGCACCTCACCCCAACATTTTTCTTCACGAACGGCAGCAGCGTCCGTTCGCGACATGATCTTTGCAGTGACTTTTCCCCTTCTCCCGCCGCCTTTCCAACCCAAAAAATGGCGCTGCGTTTGGTCGTCCCGCGCCGCTTCACCGACCAAAGTCGACGAATTCTACCGGTTCTTCTGCCGTGGGCTTTTCTTTGCTCGTTGGTCTCTCCCCCCGCCTCTCGCAATAATAATTTATTGCTTTTAGTTGCTGTTGATCATCAAAAGTTGACTTTTTTGTTTACACTGCGCAACAACCTTTGCAAATGGGCGGTCCATCCAAAATTAGCCCCTCGGGGGGTTTTTAATTGGACTAATTTGTTCCCTTTGGCTAATTAGTTGTGTTTCTAAAGATTATTTATTACCCCTTTTTACTTCTTGGCGTAAAGGTTGCATAACAACTAGTGGCCGAACTCTGATGGTATTTAAGCAAAGTGAATTGCCTCACTCTGCGTCAGTTTTTGCAACATTTGGTAATTAGTCAATTGTCCAGTCCAACTAATAACAGCAATTTGCCATTTCCTTTTACCATTAAGCTTTAATAATCATTGTTGCGAGAATATTTAATTCATTATTTGCAAAATACTTATAAATTGGCAATTTTGTTTGGTTTTGCTAATTGCCAAATCAATAAAAATTTGTCCATTTTAATGATTATTTATTCGAATTTTAGCATTAATATCCCTAATAAATTTATCTCTCCCCATCAACAAAATGTGCCGTCCTTCGTTCCCTTCAATGTTTGCTTTTCTGCTGCTCGTTGCTGCTGCCATCGCTCTGATCATTTTGCCTTCCGCTTCTTGTGCCCCTCTCGACAATGCCCAAGGCGTCGTTCCCGACGCTGCCCCCGGCATCGGTTCCGCCAGTGCCGTCGGCATCGCTCCGCGACATCGGAGGCAATGGCTGTCGGCCGCCCGCGGCGCCGGCGGAGACTCCGGCAGTTTTTGGAGTATGTTCGGCAGAAGATGAAAAGCCGTGAAAGTGCCGTGCCAAGTCGAGACAAAAGCTGGTCTTTCAATGCCCAGAAAAACAACGAGATTAATACAAAATCATTCGTTTTTGTATATTTTACGGGATAATTAAATTTAGAATTCCAAAAAATAGTTAAAATCTCTTTGCTTTTTATTTTATTGGAATTTTAAATTTATTACAATTTTTTCAGAATTTGTGTCATATTGACAAATATTCAGCATAAATTTTACAAAAAGTGCTTACTTTTTAACAATTTTTCACTTTAAGTTTTTGAATTTGAAAAGACATTTTAATATAAAAAATTTTAATCATAGCATTTTACAAAATTAATGTTATTTATGAATTTTTTATAATCAGTTTTATCACCATAAATATTATCGTTTTGGTTGATCAAAGCAAAAATTTTTTTTTTTCATCTGAATTAATTATCACTCCATTACGCAGAATGGGCGAGAAAATGCACAGTCATATTAAAAGATAATTATTATTAGATTTAAATGGATGTAATTTAATTGGGATTTAAAAATTAATAAATTTTTCGTACCGAAAATGGATGAAATAGCGAAGGCGAAGTCGGACATTATCACAGTTCAGCATTATTCTAATAAAGTTTTTCTACTCTTTTTTATCAGTTGGACTTGGTCCGACAGGGCTCAAATATTGGAATAGGAAATATTTCTATTTCTCAAAAATAGCAACAAAATTAACAATTAATTGGAAAAAAAAACATTGCAAGAAATGAAGTGGGAAGATGTACAACAAACAGTAAGAGTAAGAAAAGCATTAAATTAATAAATTAAAAAACACTAAATTAGGAAAGGATTTTTTAATTAATGGGGTTTTCATAAAAAAATGACCATCATAAATCGAAATAATTGAGTTGTGTGATAAATGAAATGATGAATGAATTGAATTACGGGTTTGATTTTTCAGGGAATAATAATAAACAGTGATTCACATAAATTAGGTTATGCATTCCAATCATCAATAAAAGTAATTCAATTTAATGAAATGACATCACTAATTTTATTTTTAATTGGACTAATTTGTTCTCTTTGGTTTACTAATTGTGCTTCCTCCAAAGATTATTTACTGCCTTTTGTTTACTTCTTGGCTGAATGGTTGCATAACAACCAGTGACCAAACTCAGTTCGTATTTAAGCAAATGAATTGCCTCAATCAGCAACAGTTTAGTAACTAATAACAACAATTTTCCATTTTTACATCATCTTTGCTACAATATCTAAATTCATTATTTGCAAAATGCTAACAAATTGGCAATTTTCAAATAAACTTTGTCCATTTTAATGATTATTTTCTTTCGAATTTTAGCATTAATATCCATAATAATATGAAAATGTGCCGTCCTTCGTTCCCTTCAATGTTTGCTTTTCTGCTGCTCGTTGCTGCTGCCATTGCTCTGATCATTGTGCCTTCCGCTTCTTGTGCCCCTCTCGACACTGCCCAAGGCGTTGTTCCCGACGCTGCCCCCGGCATCGGTTCCGCCAGTGCCGTCGGCATCGCTCCGCGATATCTGAGGCAATGGCTGTCGGCCGCCCGCGGCGCCGGCGGAGACTCCGGCGGCTTTTGGAGTCCGTTCGGCAGAAAATGAAAAGCTGTGAAAGTGCCGTGCCAAGTCGAGACAAAAAACTGGTCTTTCAATGCCCAGAAAAACAACGAGATTAATACAAACTCATTCTCTTTTTTTGTATATTTTACGGGATAACTAAATTTAGAATTCCAAAAATAGCTAAAAATCTCTTTGCTTTTCATTTTATTGTAATTTTAAATTTATTACAATTTTTCAGAATTTTTGTCATATTGACTGACAAATATTGCAGAATAAATTTTACAAAAACTGCTTATATATTATTGCATTTTTTATAATTAGTTTTTATAATCATAAATATTGTTTTGGTTGATCAAAAAATTCATCCTTTTCATCTAATTCATAATCACTTCATTACGTAGCATTAGTGAGCAAATGCACAGTCATAATCACTTAATGAATAATTATCAACAGATTTCAATTAATTTTTTTTGGGATTTAAAAATTAATAAATTTCGTACCAAAAATGGTTGAAATAGCGAAAGCGAAGTCGAACATTACCAAAATTTCTGCACTGTCCGGCACAGAATTAGGGTCAGTTGACTAAAAAGAAAATATTTTTAATTAGAAAAATAGATGTTCTCTTAAACCTTCAATTTAATTTAAAATAATATAGCGGAATAGGAAAAGTTGAATTCCAATTATCATTTAATTCAATTATATAAGTTAGATAAATGAAAAATTTGCATTTTGGTCATTTTTATTAAATATGTATTCTTTTTTCAGTTGGGCATGGCCAGACTGGGTTCAAATGTTGGGATAGGGAATATTTATATAAAATAAGGTGAAAACGAATTTAAATTGAAAAAAGCTAAATATATTTTTATTGTTTTATAATAGTAATAAATAAATATTTTTAAAAAAATTAAAAAAATAATTTTTATTTAATGATAAATTAAATTGAATTATTAAGCAAATAGAAATGTTGAAAAATTGCATCAATTTTTTATTAATCAACCAACAGTCGCAAAATTTTATCATTGTTCAAAAAATCAAATTTGCTGACGAATTGTCCACTGACGGATGTCTATTACTGACGGATTATCTATTGACGGATTGTCCACTGACGGATTCTCCAGACCTCAATTAATCACCCAACAACTTCTCAAAAAATTTCTTTACCTAATTTCAGCGAATGCTTCGTCCTTTTCCTCACCATCATTCACTGTTCTATTCAAACACACAACAATTTCTTTACAAATAAAATCATTTAAAATTAATAATTAAATTCAATTAGCACCGTTTGGAATTTTGTTGTTACAATTATAGTTCAAAACTGAATTGCAAATTGAACAATCGCCCAAGGGTTTGCCACCATCGGTTAAGCATTTCTGTTCAAGCCTAACGCACTGCTCAGTGCCGTTGAAAGTGCAATCCTTTGACACTTTTGTCCAACTTTTTCCCGCAATTTCTGTTGAAATTATCTCGGGTCAAATGGGCGAGAATATTCGTAATATGAGAGAATACCATGGCAATGGCCAACCCCAAAAGGTACATAAAATTAATTAATGAGTAATTAGCAATCAATTTGTAGAAAATACCACGAAATGAACTGGTAAGATGCACAGTAAGAGTAAGAAAAAGAGAAGCATTTAAATTATCTATATAAAAAAAGCACAAAATTAGTAAAGGATTTTTTAATTTAATGTGTTTCTAAAAAAAATTCCATAATTAATCAAAAAATATTTGAGAATTATATCGAATTTAACAGATGAATGAATATATGTATTTGATTTTTCATAGAATAATAATAAACAGTGCTTCATATAAATTATACATTCCAATCACCAACAAATATAATTCGATTTTAACAGTAAATAATAAAAGTGCTTCCAAATTATGTGTTTTAAACTATTAGTGCTTATACATATGTCTTTCTTTGAATGATTACAAATTTGGCAAAATTAATTAATTTTGCCAATTAATTTAGGCAAATTTAAAGAGTTGTCATTGGGGAAGAAGGTACCATAGAATTTTATTGTTTTCGTTTTTATGAAATTTTTCGTTTCATTTCACTTATTCAAAAATATGAAAGCCAACTCTTTAAAAGATGTTTTCACATGTCCTTTCGACCTTTAAAATTGGTCAATGGCTCCAATTGTTTCTATAAAAAATTCGCACGAATTTCATTGAAATTTGTTGTGCCTGAAATTTGCGCCGAATCGCCTAAATTTCATCCAATTGACCCTAAAAACAGTCAATTCTCACCTTTTTTTTTTTGGTCATTTTTGATCAAATGATAATGACAATTTGCAAAATGAATCTGTGTTAATGACATTGCCTTGCAGTAATTAATCAAAATGACCATCAAAAATCGTTTTGTTCTCTTTGCATCGGTTGAAATTGTGCTAATTTTGGTGGGCAGCGATTATTACGCAATTTTATTGCTATGTTTTTGCGCGATAATTTGTTTAATTACTTTTCTATTAATTTTCGTGTGAAAAAATCCACGCATTTTTTTCTTTGCTAATTAGGGCACAAAAGTGGCACGAATCTCCAGTATAAAAGCGTGGTGAAAAAACACTAATGAACAGTTTTTTTATATAATAAGATAATTAACAAAAAATAACCGAATGAAATTTATCTATTAATTATTCTCAAAATTAATATATACCTTAAGATGTTCTTTTGTCGACCATTCTGTGCAACAGTTTTGCTCCTTTCATTCGCTATGCTTTTCCTCATTCTCTCGACATTCCCTTCTGCCGTCGAGAGTGCGTTGGTGCGGCATCGTCGCCAATGGCTGGTCGGCGCCCGAGGCGCAGGCGGTGGCACCGATTTGCTCTCAATTGGCAGTGGCAATTTTTGGAGTTTCTTAAGTCTGTTTGGACGGCGTCGTTGAACAAAGCGCCTCAACTGCAGAGGCTCTTCAATCATTTTGGCATTAAATGACAATTATTTTCAATTTTTTCGTGGCATTTTTCTTAGCATCCCTTCATTTTGTCTCAATTATTTATTTGTCTATCGTTTTTCACATTTTCATAAATGATAAACTCGCATGAATATTGGTAATTAATGTTTTGATTTGAAGAAAGCACAGATAAGAATGATAAAACTGAGGTCAGCTCAGCTAAGAATTTTTAATTTTAACCTTGAAAATAACCTTTAATTCAAAATGAATTTCGAAAACAGGCCTACAAAAATGGAAAATATTAGAGTTATACGGGATGTGATGCAATTTTTGCGCCGCACAGAAAAATGGACACTTGCGCCGATAAATTTGCGCCATGGACATTTGTGCCCCGAGACATTTGCGGCGCCTAGCAAAAATGGGCATTTGCGCTGATTACATTTTAATAATTTGCTCAACTATTATAATCAAAGAATAAAATATGCGAAAACAATTACTAGTCATAAAAGACATATTTTTAGGCTATGAGCGGTAGAAAATTTTTCATCGCAAATGATGCCAAAGAAAAAGCAAAACGATGAAGATTTATTAATCATTAGAGACCGGATACTTAGGTTGCTAAAAACCCTGAAATTAGATATTAAAATAGTGCCAAAAAAGTGCAATATAGGTGCTAAAAACGCTAAAATGCCAAAATAGGTGCGAAAATAGGGTGTTCAAAACTGTAAAATCCAGTGTTTTTATACACATAAATTACAAAATGCCTAATTTTTTTTATCAATTTCGCCCGCACAATTGCAACTTGTCAAGAAAAAATAAATAAAGTTTGGAAATATTTTTTTAAAAAAAACATTTCATTTCTTAGGGGTGTTTAAAATGTTTGGGTCGGTTTTTAGTAGGGTTAAACGGGTCCGGGTATTTGGGCAAAAACCGAGTCCGGGTATTGACGGATATAGAAAAGCCGGGTATCGGGTCGGGTACCAGTCTTCAAACCGGGTCCGGGTACCCGGTAAAACCGGGTATGGAAAAATTCATAAAAATACATTTTGTCGAAAAAAGATTTTCATGAAAATAAAAGCTTATACTTTTAAAAAAGCGTGAAAAATATAATGTTTTACAAATAAACGCTTTATTAATTGCCCAATTTTTTTATTGTTATTTAAACCACTTTTTTTGCGGTGCGCTTTTTCCAAAAAACTTTTCGGGAGCAGGGGCGGTCCAGTGGTGCCGACAGGCGCCGCTGGAAAAATTTTTGAAAATTTAATTCTGATTTGTTAACAAATTTTATTCAAAAAAGACCAAATTTTGTGATTTTAGCTAATATATTTACAGAATTTGTACCAAAAATGTTCACATTTTCAAGTTATATATGGTTAAATTCTTTAAAAATTTCTTATGAGGATATTTTAGAAAAATTAAGAATTTTTTTTATAAAATTCTATTAAAATAAGAATAGTTATTAAAAAATTTGGAGCTTTCTTTACGTAATTATAAAATAAGAGGACTAACAACTAAGCCTCATGAGCAACAAATTAATTCTTTTCTAAAGTAAATATAATTAAATTTTAAAAAATTCCTCCAACTTGGCTCAACATTTTGACCCTGACCCCCATTCTTCAGTGTATTTTTGGTACCCAGTTGGACCCGGACCTACCGGGTCGGTACCGGGTATTGGATTTTCAAAAAATCGGGTCCGGGCCCGGGTATTGAAAAAACCGGGTTTCCGTGTCTGGGACCCGATCACTATCGAAAACATCTGGTACGACAAAATATATGGATGAATCACAGGAAATTTTTCCGTTCTTATTATTCCACAATTTTGTTACTCTCACAGCAAAGGGCGTAGCTGACCTTGGCTTTATGGGGGGGGGGGGACTGAAGTCAAAATAATTCGATTTTTATGAATGTAATATTTTTCATTTTTGACTCGATTTTAAAGGTCTATTTTTTATTTTTTGAAATTTTTGGTATGGAATTGGTAGAAGGTTACATTAAAAAACACCCTTTGGTGAAATATTTTTGACACTTTTCGATTTTTTTTTAAATATTTTTTGAAGAGACGGATTCAAAACCTCTGCTGGGGATAAAGGAACGCATACAAAATAAGCATTCCTTGGTTATTTGGTTCGCACTTTTTCGAATTATTTTTATTTGTTGTTCTTTTTGAAGAAATAAAATTAAAAATTTATATTAAAATTTAATTTCAATTTGTTGTAATATAATGTTTAATGCCATCATCAAACGCCTGATGTTGTGATGCCGAAAAACAGAAGATGCCTGCCATCTTGAGTAAACAAGCCAACACAATAATGAAATATCACCGGTAATTTTCCAAACGGCGCCCATCGGCCCGCCGCACACAAAATTGTTTTAACTCTTTAAAATATTGACAAAAAACAGCGAAATTTGGTCATTTTTTGGGCAAAATCTGCTAAGAAATCGGGGTAAAAGTTTCAAAAAATTTCCACGGCGGCGCCTCTCGGCTCCGCCGCCCTTTTTGCTATTCCTGAATTTTTTCTGAACAAAGCCCACTGCTAACATTGTGCGAATAGCAACAAATGTCGAAGGGTGCCGCGTCGTTGCGCGCGTTGCGCGAAACCCGCAAAAACTTTATAATTAATTTATTTAAAAATGTTATTAAGCAAATTAATCAATAAAATAATTTATTATTTAAAAATATTATTAAGTAAATTTTTCTCAAATAATAAAATATATGTATAACATTCATCGTTTAATTTTCTTGACGAACAACTAGATAAATCTCGACTGTAACATATTTGCTCAAATGATAAAAATATATATAATTTTATTTATATTTTAATTTTATATTCTTTTCATGGAGTATTTAGGAAACGCAAGGAGAATTCAAGAAATACGCTGGTTAGAAAGATTGGCTGACATTTGCGGCGTGACACTTGCGGCGCCGACACTTGCGGCGACGACACTTGCGGCGCCGACAGATGCGGCGCCCAGTCAAAAAGACTTTTGCGGCGCTGACACTTGCGGCGCCCAGTCAAAATGACATTTGCGGCGCAGGATTAAATGACCCAAAAAATTATTTGAACAATTTTTTTGATTAAAAACACTTGTTAAGCACTCTTTCAGTATATTCTTCAAAGCATTTCATCCCTAGGCGGTACTGCAATGTATGAATGTGATTAATTATTAGAGCCCGGCGGGATAGGGACTCCCGCCGGATTTTGACGGGATTCCCGGTCCCAGTCCCGCTTTCTTTCGGTGAACGGGATTTTAACGGGAGCGGGATTTTTACGGGATTACCGTTCGGGACTCCCGTCCCGGAAAATTTTGAACTCCCGATCCCGGAAATTTTTTTTACCGGGCTCTATTAATTATATCATCATCTTTTTGTTTTCCTTATTGTCAAAATCGATAACTAATCTACGGATCGCTTCAATCCCATTATACTTTGAAAATGCTGGGTAGGGCGAAGTGAAATGTTTTCTGAATCTGTTACAACGGCAAACGACTCAACCTTTATCTTTGTGATTAGGTTGCAAGAATTATTGTTAAATTAGTCATCATTAAAAAATAAACTTAAAATAACAATTCTGTTAACATAAATAAATTGTTGAAATATTTTTGGGGTCAGCGCCGCAAATGTCCTTTTGACTGGGCGCCGCATCTGTCGGCGCCGCAAGTGCCGCGCCGCATCTGTCGGCGCTGCAAATGTCCTCGCCGCAAGTGTCTGCGCCGCAAGTGTCTGCGCCGCAAATGTCGCATCACCGTTAGAAACCCATTTGGCGGATTTAGCAAAATAGCAAGGGTTGCGGTTTTTAGGAAATGCACCAACATCTTTGCAGAAACAGAATTACTCTTTCAGATATGATTGAAACTATTGAAATTTTTTATTAAAAAATTTATGATGAATTTATGATGATTGTTAAAAATTTAGAGATTTTTGAGGACCTAAGAGGTCAAACTCGCAAAAAATTTACTCACAGAGAAATTCTTTAGCTTGGCATAACGCCGCATTCCAAATGGTAGGTCGTTAATCCTATAGAATGACTAAAATATGGGTTATGACCGTGCTGGGACGTTTCGTAAAATCCGCCATTTTAGCGAATTTTTCGACAAAACATGGCATAACTTTGCTTAAAGGCAATCAAATTTTACATTCTTGGTACCATTCGATAGCAAAGCTTTTTCTCTATTAGCCTTCAAAATTTAAAACAAAATTATCAAATTTAACATAAGTTGTGGCCGAACTAGCACTTATTTTCATGCAACTTTTTGTAAAGTTGACCAAATTATTTAAAATTTAGCAGGCTTATAGAGAAAAAGCTTGGCTATCGAATGGCATCAAGAATGTAAAATTTGATTGTCTTTAAGCAAAGTTATGCCATGTTTTGTCGAAAAAATCGCTAAAATGGCGGGTTTTACGAAACACCCATAGTGGCGGATTTTACGAAACGACCTAGCACCGGTTATGACTCTTAACATAAATAAATGGGGACGGAATGTTTTGATTATAATCCTACTGCTGATCAAGCATCATATTAATTCTTAACATTATTATTTTGATTGAATTAAATGCTTGCTTATATTTATTAGGGATTTACTTTAAATAAATTAATTTTATTCAATTAATTTACTTAATACTATTTTTAATTAAATTAATTATAAAATTTTTGCGGGTTTCGCGCAACGACCTAGAACCATTAGAATGATTGACCCCATTGACAATTGACCGTCGACCCTCTCTGACCCCGGAACTATTCGAAAAAATTTTTGCACCCGACCCCACTTCCAAAAATTTTTTGGAAAAAGCGTACTGCAAAAAAAAAGACGGTCTAAAAAGCAAAAAAAATTAACCGCCAGAAAAAAATTAAGGTCAAAAATTCACGGTCACGAATCACAGGTCCAATTGAGAGTCATGGTCACACACAGTTCATGGGTTTTTTCTGTCACGGCACACTCTAAGAATTAGGGTTTTAAATGAAAAAATTTTATTTTCAAGTGTATTTTTTTGCTTATTTTACAAAAGAAAAAACGTTTTATTGCTGTAAATTTAACAGGTTCTCAATTCGCCAAAAGAAGAGAACTCCAAAACAATATTATTATTATTATTATTATTATTGCATTTTTATAATCAGTTTTTATCACCATAAATATTGTCGTTTTGGTTGATCAAAACAAAAATTTTCTTTTTCATCTGGCTTCATTATCACTCCATTAATGGGCGAGAAAATGCACAGTCATATTAAAAGAATAATAATTATTAGATTTAAATGGATGTAATTTAATTGTGATTTAAAAATTAATAAATTTTGTACCGAAAATGGATGAAATTGCGAAGGCGAAGTCAGACATTATCACAGTTTCAGCATTATTCTAATAAGATTTTTCTACTCTTTTTTATCAGTTGGACTTGGTCCGACTGGGCTCAAATGTTGGAATAGGAAATATTTCTATTTCTCAAAAATAGCAACAAAATTAACAATTAATTGGAAAAAAAAACATTGCAAGAAATGAAGTGGGAAGATGTACAACAAACAGTAAGAGTAAGAAAAGCATTAAATTAATAAATTAAAAAACACTAAATTAGGAAAGGATTTTTTAATTAATGGGGTTTTCATAAAAAAATGACCATCATAAATCGAAATAATTGAGTTGTGTGATAAATGAAATGATGAATGAATTGAATTACGGGTTTGATTTTTCAGGGAATAATAATAAACAGTGATTCACATAAATTAGGTTATGCATTCCAATCATCAATAAAAGTAATTCAATTTAATGAAATGACATCACTAATTTTATTTTTAATTGGACTAATTTGTTCTCTTTGGTTTACTAATTGTGTTTCCTCCAAAGATTATTTACTGCCTTTTGTTTACTTCTTGGCTGAATGGTTTCATAACAACTGCTGACCAAACTCAGTTCGTATTTAAGCAAAGTGAATTGGCTCAATCAGCAACAGTTTAGTAACTAATAACAACAATTTTCCATTTTTACATCATCTTTGCTACAATATCTAAATTCATTATTTGCATAATGCTACAAATTAACAATTTTGTTTAGTTTTGCTAATTGCCAAACCAATTATTAATTTCCATAATAATATATCTCTTCTCCCAATCAACAAAATGTGCCGTCCTTCGTTCACTTCAATGTTTGCTTTTTTGTTGCTCGTTGCTTCTGCCATTGCTCTGATCATTGTGCCTTCCGCTTCTTGTGCCCCTCTCGACACTGCCCAAGGCGTTGTTCCCGACGCTGCCCCCGGCATCGGTTCCGCCAGTGCCGTCGGCATCGCTCCGCGATATCTGAGGCAATGGCTGTCGGCCGCCCGCGGCGCCGGCGGAGACTCCGGCGGCTTTTGGAGTCCGTTCGGCAGAAAATGAAAAGCTGTGAAAGTGCCGTGCCAAGTCGAGACAAAAAACTGGTCTTTCAATGCCCAGAAAAACAACGAGATTAATACAAACTCATTCTCTTTTTTTGTATATTTTACGGGATAACTAAATTTAGAATTCCAAAAATAGCTAAAAATCTCTTTGCTTTTCATTTTATTGTAATTTTAAATTTATTACAATTTTTCAGAATTTTTGTCATATTGACTGACAAATATTGCAGAATAAATTTTACAAAAACTGCTTATATATTATTGCATTTTTTATAATTAGTTTTTATAATCATAAATATTGTTTTGGTTGATCAAAAAATTCATCCTTTTCATCTAATTCATTATCACTTCATTACGTAGCATTAGTACAGTCATAATCACTTAATGAATAATTATCAACAGATTTCAATTAATTTTTTTTGGGATTTAAAAATTAATAAATTTCGTACCAAAAATGGTTGAAATAGCGAAAGCGAAGTCGAACATTACCAAAATTTCTGCACTGTCCGGCACAGAATTAGGGTCAGTTGACTAAAAAGAAAATATTTTTAATTAGAAAAATAGATGTTCTCTTAAACCTTCAATTTAATTTAAAATAATATAGCGGAATAGGAAAAGTTGAATTCCAATTATCATTTAATTCAATTATATAAGTTAGATAAATGAAAAATTTGCATTTTGGTCATTTTTATTAAATATGTATTCTTTTTTCAGTTGGGCATGGCCAGACTGGGTTCAAATGTTGGGATAGGGAATATTTATATAAAATAAGGTGAAAACGAATTTAAATTGAAAAAAGCTAAATATATTTTTATTGTTTTATAATAGTAATAAATAAATATTTTTAAAAAAATTAAAAAAATAATTTTTATTTAATGATAAATTAAATTGAATTATTAAGCAAATAGAAATGTTGAAAAATTGCATCAATTTTTTATTAATCAACCAACAGTCGCAAAATTTTATCATTGTTCAAAAAATCAAATTTGCTGACGAATTGTCCACTGACGGATGTCTATTACTGACGGATTATTTTCGCAACATTTATTTCCAACTAATAATCTTTTCCTTTTTCCATTAAGCTGAAATAATCATTGTTGCTAGAATGTTTAAATTTATTATTTGCAAAATGCTAACAAATTGGTAATTTTCAAATAAACTTTGTCCATTTTAATGATTATTTTCTTTCGAATTTTAGCATTAATATCAATAATAATATGAAAATGTGCCGTCCTCGTTCCCTTCAATGTTTGCTTTTCTGCTGCTCGTTGCTGCTGCCATCGCTCTGATCAGTTTGCCTTTCGCTTCTTGTGCCCTTCTCGACAATGCCCAAGGGGTCGTTCCCGACGCTGCTCCCGGCATCGGTTCCGCCAGTGCCGTCGGCACCGCTCCGCGACATCGGAGGCAATGGCTGTCAGCCGCCCGCGGCGCCGGCGGAGACTCCGGCGGCTTTTGGAGTCCGTTCGGCAGAAAATGAAAAGCTGTGAAAGTGCCGTGCCAAGTCGAGACAAAAACTGGATCTTTCAATGTCCAGAAACAACGAGATTAATACAAAATCATTCTCTTTTTATATATTTTACGGGATAACCAAATTTAGAATTCCAAAAATACTCTAAAAATCTTTTTGCTTTTCATTTTATTGTCATTTAATTTATTACAATTTTTTCAGAATTTGTTTCATATTGACAAATATTGCAAAATAAATTTAACAAAAAGTGCTTATATTTTCCATACTTACAGAAAATGCTACAGTAGAAAAAGAATAAAGAATAAAGTTCTTTTTCCGTCTTTCAGCTATATAATGAAATATTATTAAACATTTTTACTTTATTTTTCATTAAGTTAATGAATTTGAATTGTAAGGAAATAGACATTTTAATTAGAAAAACAAAAAATTTCACATTTTACGAAATCATTATTATATTTTTTATAATTAATTTTTATAAACATAAATATTAGTTTTGGTTGATGAAAACAAAAATTCTTTCTTTTTCATCTAAATTCTTTTTCACTTCATTACGCAGCATTAATGAGCAAATGCGCAGTCATAATCACTTAATGAATAATAATTATCATCATCAGGTTTCAATTAGTAACTTAATGATATTTAAAAATTAATAAATTATTCCATACCGCAAATGGCTGAAATAAATTGCTCCTCAATCAATTTCTTAAAGTTGAAATCCCGCAGAAGCTTCTTTTGTCGGTTGTAAGGTGCCAAATTCTTTGTCATCGTCTTTCACCGATCGGAGAATCGGAGACACTCATACTTATCAATCCAGACGGATTGAGGTCGGCTGAGCAAGGCCTTGAGTTTGTCAGTCTCCATAAAATTGAAGTCGGTCAATTCTCTCGGTAAGACGGACTTAACACAACACAAAATAGAATGGCTCTGTTGTCCATTACAAAAAGAGAAAGCGATAAATCTTTTGACAAACTTACCTAATTATACTTTTTACTTCAATTATAAATTTTGTATATGCAAATTGTATATAAATTAATTCATATGTACAATAAATTATGTAGAAAATCAATTATAAAACACTGTCGAAAACACCTGGTACGAAATATACAATATCAAAAAGAAGTGTTCACTTTTTTATGCAGATTGTCCTTGAGTTTATAGTGCTTTTCATATGTTCTTCGGCCCTTTCAAATTGGTCCATGGCTCCGCATTATCTCAAAAATTCACATAAATTTCATTTAAATTTGTTTTGCCTGAAATTTACACCGAATTGCCAGAATAAACCCAACATTCTCATCTTTTTTTTCCCATTTTTTGGTCCTTTTTGCCATAATGATAATGACAATTTGCAAAATGAATCTGTGTTAGTGACATTACTTTACAGCGAATAATCAAAATGACCATCAAAAATTGTTTTGTGCTCTTTGCATCGCTTAAATTTGTGCTAATTTTGGTGGAGAGCGATTATTACCCAATTTTTTGCTCTGTTTTTTTTTTGCGCAATGATTTGATTGATTACTTTTGTATTCATTTTCATGTGAAATAATCCGCGCAATTTTCTATGATTATTAGGGCACAAAAGTGGCACAAATCTCCAGTACAGTATAAAAGCGTGGTAAAAAAACACAAATCAACAGTTTTTTATATAATAAGATAATTAGTAAAAAATATCCGAATGAAATTTATCCATTAATTATTCCCAAAAATAATATATATATTTTAGATGCTCTCCGATCACTTTGGCATTAAGTGCCTGCTTTGACCACTTTTTTATGACATGTTTCTCTGGCATTCGCTCATTTTATCTCAACTTTATTTGTTATCGCTTTTTCACATTTTCATAAATGATGGACTCGCATAAATATTGGTAATTAGCGTTTAGATTTTAAATAGGTATGTAAGAGTGATAAAACAGAACAGCAAAATTGTAAGCCTAGGATTTTTAATTTTAACTAGGATTGTGCAAGACCGGTTATTAAGCGGTACCCCCATTTTTCGGTTATGCCGTTTTGATCCCCCGGTTTTCGGTTTAGGTACTTCGCGTAATAAAACATTATTTTAATAAATTAACTTGATGTAATGGGGTAAAAAGATGGGGTATAGTTAGGGTTTTCCACGAAAAGTCTTCGAAATCAGAACATCGGGCTCAAAAAATCAAATTTTTATTTTTAGATCAAAAACTGTGTTGTTATTTTATAATTTCTTCAATAAAAATGTGCAAATATTCTTCAGCCAGATATTAAAAATTTTTAACATTATTGGAAAAGAAATATCGAAAAGAGATTATATCGAACACGAAGAGACTTTTGCTTAAGCACTTTTGTGACGCATTTTTTCAAAAAAACTTTTTGCGACAGGGGCAAGTGTATCCGGCGGTGCCGATAGGCGCGGCCGGAAATTCTAATTCTTAATGCGATTAGTTAAAAGATGCCAAAAAATGCAAACGATGAAGATTGAACCAATTATAATATGCACCTACGGTATGAAAGCATCAAAGAATGGAATTAGGAAGAGATTTTTGATGGGCGGCGAAAAAGTCGGCTAACAGTTACGGGACTGGTAATTATGGGCAAAACCAAACGGTGAATTGCGATCTCAAGAGGACAGGTAATTCCCGGCTCGGTCCCGGTCCCATACAACCCTAGAAATCACTTCGACATCTGCCATTCGCTAGAGAAATTGAGGACACGACAAAGCTGGCACACCAACAGCAGCCATCACCGCTCACTCAATAACGAGCATAAGCGCCAGTAAACACTTGAATCCAGCGGCCTCCCCCTGCACGGCAAAATCGGCTTATTGGCCAGCACTATCATTCACCGGTAAAAGGACGATTCGTTTTATTACCCGATTCGTTTTTTGGTCCGAAACGCTGAAATTGAGTTCAATTCGACGAAATTTTTGACATATTTCAAATCAGGAATACTTTTTATGTTAGTTTAAAGAAAAAAAAAATTAAAAAAACCAAAATTTGAAAATTGAATATTATTATTCATTAAGAGATTATGACCTGTGCATTTGCTCACTAATGCTGCGTAATGAAGTGATAATGAATTTAGATGAATAACAAAAGAATTGTATGGGGATAAAACTGATAATAAAAAATAAAATAATAATATTTTGAAAAATGCAATGATTTTTTTAAAATAAAATGTATAATTCCTTGCTGTTCAAATTTATAAATAAAATAAAAAATAAAATGAAAAAAAAGTAAACATTTTTTATAAAATATATTCTGAACATTTGTTAATATGACATAAATTCTGAAAATTTTAATAAATTTAAAATTCCATTTTAAATGAAAAGCTCGGAGATTTTAATTCGTTTTTTGGAATTCTAAATTTAGTTTATACAAAAAAAAAGAGAATGATTTTGTATTAATCTCGTTGTTTCTGGGCATTGAAAGACCAGTTTTTTTTTCTCGACTTGGCACGGCATTTTCACAGCTTTTCATCTTCTGCCGAACAGACTCCAAAAACTGCCGGAGTCTCCGCCGGCACCGCGGGCAGCCGACAGCCATTGCCTCCGATGTCGCGGAGCGATGCCGACGGCACTGGCGGAACCGATGCCGGGGGCAGCGTCGGGAACGACGCCTTGGGCATTGTCGAGAGGAGCACAAGAAGCGGAAGGCAAAATGACCAGAGCAATGGCAGCAGCAACGAGCAGCAAAAAAGCAAACATTGAAGAGAACGAAGGACGGCACATTTTGTTGATTGGGAGAAGAAATATATTATTATTGATATTTGATGCTAAAATTCGAATAAAAATAATCATTCAAATTGGCAAAATTTTAATTGGTTTGGTAATGAGCAAACCCAAACAAAATTGCTAATTTACTAGCTTATGTAAAAAATGAATTTAGATATTATAGCAACAATATTATTTAAGTTTTATTGTAAAAATGGAAAATTGTTGTTATTAGTGACTAATTACAAATGTTGCGAAAACTGTTGCTGATTGAGCCAATTCACTTTGCTTAAATACCAACAGATTTGGTCACTGGTTGTTATGCAACCGTTCCGCCAAGAAGTAAACACAGAGCAGTAAATAATCTTTGGAGGAAAAACAATTAGTAAACCAAAGGGAACAAATTAGTCCAATTAAAAACCCCCCGATGGGCTAATTTTGGATGGACCGCCCATTTGCAAAGGTTGGGCGCATTGTAAACAAAAAAGTCAACTTTTGATGATCAACAGCAACCAAAAGCAATAAATTATTATTACGTGAGGCGGCGGGAGAGACCAACGAGCAAAGAAAAGCCCACGGCAGAAGAACCGGTAGAATTCGTCGACTTTGGTCGGTGAAGCGGCGCGGGACGACCAAACGCAGCGCCATTTTTTGGGTTGGAAAGGGCGCTTTTTGAGAGACAGCGGCGGGGAGAGGGGAAAAGTCACTGCAAAGATCACTTTGAAAAGCGCTTCAGATCATTTTGATTATGCGCAGGGGGTGACAATCACGTGATCGCCCCCCCGATTTAGAGACAAAGGAAAGAAAGAAAGTGTCAATCAAAATTAATCACTTTATTATCGCCAGTTGCATTTAGCCTCTGGATTTAGTGCCAAAAGTTAAAGAAAAAAATTTTGGAATCATTTGAAGGGATTCCGAAAAGTCAAAATTGGGACAAAAAAATTTTATTAGAAAAAAGACACTTACCAATTTGCAAAATTATTAAGGAATTTTGAATTATACTAATTGATTACACAAAAATTAGTTTCTTGTAATGTTTTGTAAAAGTTCCTAAAGACGTTTGTTTTGTGCTTATTGGTTGGGTGAGTGAAGGGGAAGAAAGACGATTCATTGACAACTCTTTAAATTTGCACAAATTAATTGGCCAATTAATTCATTTTGCCAAATTTTCAATCATTATCATGATCAGTTCATTTAGTAAGGAATTTTGAATTTCATTAAATGATACACAAAAAATTAGCATTTAATATTTTGTGAAAGTTCCTAATGGCATAGTTTTGTGCTTATTAGTTGGCGTGAGTTAAGGAGTCGAAAGACTGATTGGTTTATTAACCGATTTGTTTTTGACCAAAACCCGAAAATTGAGGTTTTAAGCCGATTTTGCCGTGCAGGGGGAGGCCGCTGGATTCAAGTGTTTACTGGCGCTTATGCTCGTTATTGAGTGAGCGGTGATGGCTGCTGTTGGTGTGCCAGCTTTGTCGTGTCCTCAATTTCTCTAGCGAATGGCAGATGTCGAAGTGATTTCTAGGGTTGTATGGGACCGGGACCGAGCCGGGAATTACCTGTCCTCTTGAGATCGCAATTCACCGTTTGGTTTTGCCCATAATTACCAGTCCCGTAACTGTTAGCCGACTTTTTCGCCGCCCAGCAAAAATCTCTTCCTAATTCCATTCTTTGATGCTTTCATACCGTAGGTGCATATTATAATTGGTTCAATCTTCATCGTTTGCATTTTTTGGCATCTTTTAACTAATCGCATTAAGAATTAGAATTTCCGGCCGCGCCTATCGGCACCGCCGGATACACTTGCCCCTGTCGCCAAAAGTTTTTTTGAAAAAATGCGTCACAAAAGTGCTTAAGCAAAAGTCTCTTCGTGTTCGATATAATCTCTTTTCGATATTTCTTTTCCAATAATGTTAAAAATTTATAATATCTGGCTGAAGAATATTTGCACATTTTTATTGAAGAAATTATAAAATAACAACACAGTTTTTGATCTAAAAATAAAAATTTGATTTTTTGAGCCCGATGTTCTGATTTCGAAGACTTTTCGAGGAAAACCCTAACTATACCCCATCTTTTTACCCCGTTACATCAAGTTAATTTATTAAAATAATGTTTTATTACGCGAAGTACCTAAACCGAAAACCGGGGGATCAAAACGGCATAACCGAAAAATGGGGGTACCGCTTAATAACCGGTCTTGCACAATCCTAGTTAAAATTAAAAATCCTAGGCTTACAATTTTGCTGTTCTGTTTTATCACTCTTACATACCTATTTAAAATCTAAACGCTAATTACCAATATTTATGCGAGTCCATCATTTATGAAAATGTGAAAAAGCGATAACAAATAAAGTTGAGATAAAATGAGCGAATGCCAGAGAAACATGTCATAAAAAAGTGGTCAAAGCAGGCACTTAATGCCAAAGTGATCGGAGAGCATCTAAAATATATATATTATTTTTGGGAATAATTAATGGATAAATTTCATTCGGATATTTTTTACTAATTATCTTATTATATAAAAAACTGTTGATTTGTGTTTTTTTACCACGCTTTTATACTGTACTGGAGATTTGTGCCACTTTTGTGCCCTAATAATCATAGAAAATTGCGCGGATTATTTCACATGAAAATGAATACAAAAGTAATCAATCAAATCATTGCGCAAAAAAAAAACAGAGCAAAAAATTGGGTAATAATCGCTGTCCATCAAAATTAGCACAAATTTAAGCGATGCAAAGAGCACAAAACGATTTTTGATGGTCATTTTGATTATTCGCTGTAAAGTAATGTCACTAACACAGATTCATTGTGCAAATTGTCATTATCATTATGGCAAAAATGACCAAAAAGTGGGCAACTGAAAGAAGCTAGAGTAAGAGAAAGGTGTGAATTGCCGCGTTTTGGGGCCCATCGGGTTTATTCTGGCAATTCGGCGCACTTTTCCCGCACAAAATTTCATTGTAATTTATGAAATTTTTTTAGAATGCGCCACTCAAAAAGCCATTAAAAAATAAACCCAACCAATGCTATTACGGAATTAAAATTTGATTGATAAATATGTCGAGACGAGACGACACGTGAAATGCCACTTTTAAAGAGTTCACTTTCAAATTTGGATTAAGTGAAATGGAACCAAAAATTTTCTCGTTAATTAATTAAATAATACAAAAAATAATGAAAAATAAATTAAGAATTTCTTGTTTTCGGTAAGCTTTTTTCGAGTTAATAATTTTAGCAATTTTTTTATGGGGCGTCGGAGTCAAAAAGCGCCGCCGGATAAATTTAAAACACAAAGCTCGAGGACAATCTGCATAAATGAAGAACACTTCTTTTTTATGGTACCTTCTTTCCCAATGACAACTTTCAAAATTTGCCTAAATTAATTGGCCAATTAATTAATTTTGCCAATTTTCATCAATCGAAAACCTATTTTATCAGCATTAATATTTTTAAAGATATAATTATGGATGCAATAGAGCAATTCTGTTTTGTTTTATGTTTTTTCTTTGTACCTTCTGTTTTTGCTCTGTTTGTGTTCCAATAATCCAAAAAAAAAATGAAGTGAAACAGGTGATGTCATTATTATGTTTTGACATTTATATTCTCAAATTGCCGTAATAACCAAAAGATTATTTTAAATTAAAATGCAATAAAAATTGGAAATAATTCGAAAAAGTGCGAAATATATAGAATTATTTGCATGTGCAAGAAGATAAAAAAAATTAAAAATTTAACATATATTTCGAGGCCAGAGCAAAAAGTATTATATTAAGGTGATTTTGCTTTTTTTGTTTCATTTATTTTTTCTTTTCTGTGCCATTGACCAATTATTTGAATTTGGTCGGGTTTCTCGCTTCTGCTTCGGTGCTTCGGCTTATTTTTGAAAATTGTTTTTTCTTTTGTTCTTTGTCGTTTGGCGCCTCCGCGTTTACAGGGTTTTTTTCGTTTTTAATACTATTTTAAATTTTTTTGTTCTATTATTTTACTTTATTTTATTTTAATTAAATATTTTGCAAAATTGACCAAAATAGCCTTTATAATTTACTGTTAATCGAATTATTTTTGTTGATGATTGGAATGCATAATTATTTATGTGAATCAGTGTTTTTTTTTCTCTGAAAATCAATCCACATATTCATTCATCTGTTAAATTCGCATAATTCTCAAATATTTTTTGATTAATGATGGAAATTAAAAAAAACAATTAATTAAAAAATCCTTTCCTAATTTAGCTTTTTTTAATATATTAATTAATGCTTTTCTTACGCTTACTGTTGTACATCTTCCCATTTGATTTCTTGGTATATTTTTCCTATTTCGAATATTCTCGCCCATTTGACCCGAGAATAACAGATTTTTGCTGGCTCCCGCCTGGACATAATTACTGTGCAGAGTCGAGATGCTTATTTGGTAAGATACGATAAATTATCTTTTCAAATCATCCTGCCTCTAATCTAAAATTTAATTAATTGTTTATGTTTCATTTCTTTTTATCATTAATTAATTCAAATAAATTAATTAATTAAATATTAATTTATAAAATATTTTTGATTCTTTTTTCCATTTTTAAAGTTGGACCGTGAAGGCATTCACTGTTTTTCTGGTGCCATTAAAAAAATAGAAATATTTCCTATCCCAACATTTGAGCCCAGTCTTGCCATGCCCAACTGAAAAAAGAATGTAAAAATATTATGTAATAATTTAATTATGGAAATAAATTTGGATAAAATACACAAAATTTAATTATAATTTTGCTTCTTTACGGCGGCATAATTAAACTTAAATTTCCCTTATTAGTCACCTGACGCGACAACCGCTCGAAGTTCCGAAACCGAATCCCGTGTCATTACCAATGCCGAAACTGTTGTCGTTTCGTACGACGACACAAAAGAGAACACCGTATTTAGTGGCAATGAAACTCAATTTATTTTTTAAAACTGGCAAAAAAATTTTTTAGCTAAATGTGAATTGCTGATTGAGCCAATTCACTTTGCTTAAATACCAACTGAGTTTGGTCACTGGTTAAGTAAACAAAGAGCAGTAAATAATCTTTGGAGGAAACACAATTAGTAAACCAAAGGGAACAAATTAGTCCAATTAAAAATAAAAAACCCTTTATTCAATTCATTCATCATTTAATTTATCACACAACTCAAATATTTCGATTTATGATGGTAATTTTTTCTGAAAAAACCATTAATTAAAAAATCCTTTCCTAATTTAGTGTTTTTAAATTTATTATTTTAATGCTTTTCTTACTCTTACTGTTTGTTGTACATCTTCCCACTTCATTTCTTGGTATGTTTTTTTTCCAATTAATTGTTAATTTTGTTGCCATTTTTGAAAAATAGAAATATTTCCTATTCCAATATTTGAGCCCAGTCGGACCAAGTCCAACTGATAAAAAAGAGTTCAAAAAATCTTATTAGAATAATGCTGAAACTGTGATAATGTCTGACTTCGCCTTCGCTATTTGATCCATTTTCGGTACGAAATTTATTAATTTTTAAATCCCAATAAATTACATCTATTTAAATCTAATAATAATTATTCTTTTAATATGACTGTGCATTTGCTAGCTTATGCTTCATCAACCAAAATAATATTTATGATTATAAAAATAATTATAAAATGCAATAATAATAATATTGTATTAAAAGAATTACTCGAAAAGAAAATAATGTAAAAAGGATACCAAACAAAAATTTGTAGTAATAATTAAAAACTCCAACAGTAATTACAAACTAATTAAAAAACGGATGATGGCTGGGGTCCTTTCCCGTCTTCCGGTAACCTGGTTTATTTAACCGCAGTTTATTTTTAACCAACATTTTGTATGAAAGACATGTTTAGAGGTGTTAACCATGATTAAGCAGCCCTTTAATTGCGTTAAATTAACCGTAATTAAGCCTAAACATGGTTAAAAACTTGAAGACGAGAATTGAGTTTAAATTTCTTAAACGTGGTTTACCTATTTTAACCGCCACGGGTATAAGGCCACTGATCTGCAAGAGTGAGCAGATATGCTACCCGAATACATGAAAGGAAACTAATCGAATCCCCCAAAAAATGGCCATTGAACGTTTTTGAAATCTTAATCTCCCTAATTTCTATGCCTGTCTTGCTATTCTCGACAATGAGCTTCCTCCACCCCGTTGAACTTGTGGCCAATATGACGGCAACAGAAGCTACCGTAATACTAGACCCGACTGCCGTTACGGCATATGGCGGTGTACTACAAAAAACTGCAGACGGGAAGATTTCTTTATTTATTTATTGACAAGAATTTTTGATTTAATAAATTATTTATCTCAATGCTGTTTGGCCTAATTTTTTTACTTTATTGAATTCATTTTGTCATTTTACACCCCCTAAAAGTGAGGTTTTAGTGCCTATTTTCCATTTTTAGTGCCTATTTTTGGGGTTTTTTAGAGCCTAGAGCCTACCTATTTTGGCAGTTTTTAGAGCATAAAAATCGCATCCCTATCATTACCGTCGGTTCATTTTGTGGAAATTGGCACAATTTGCCGCTTCTTCTGAGCGCGTTCTGTGCCTTTATGCGGAAAATAGTCAAATTGCCGATTCTTTGTTGGCTGCTCACATTGACAGGAACAATCACAGAAGGGAACGGTAACCATTTAATATAATTTTCTATCATTTAATTAATTTTGCTAAATTAGAATGCATTTTTTGTGATTTTGATCACAAATGGCATAATTTTGGGGATTCGAATAAAAGTTTTCATAAAATAAAAATAAATAACTTTTATTTATTTTCATTTTAAATATGCGTTGAATTCATTTATTACATTTGAGCTAATGCTTATATCATTTACCGTCGGCACACGCGCGTGGTGCCGTCCAACATCAAATATGAGAAGCTGTTTGCCATGAATGTTGGCAGCAACATTTTCTGAACATTGCGCAAAAATAAGAGGGTGACCGAACAGCAGAGATTTGATTGATCAATAAAAATGGATTTATTATATTATCAAATGAACAAAAGTGATCACTGATCAGAAAAGTTTTTTTATATTAATGTAGAAACTAGTGCGCAGAAAAAAAGGCATATGACTCAAAATACGAGCTATATTAATCACTTATCATTATATTCGAAATGCATCTCTTCCATTAAGCAAAATTGGTCAGAGATAATAAGCAGAAAATCAGTCCATTTCATCACATATGTCAGTTTTTTATCAACTTAATACACATATGCACAATTATATAATAAACAAATTAACAAATTTTTTACATTTAATTGTTTAAAATGCGATATTTGCTGATTCATTTTGATTATAAATTTTATTCACCAATTAACATACAAATTCTTTTAAATTTTAATGCTCCTTACAATTCACTCTTCTTCATATACATCATTCATTCATTCATCCTACTCGCTTTTGGCAATGTTTGTCAAATTGAAAGATGGCTGAGAATTGGAGTCGGAGATTGGCACGGAAATGTTAAGCCGCCATTTCAGAGCAGCACCATTTCCATCGTTCTTTTGCAATTATAATTAAATTATTTTTTAGCACATAAATTTCTACCCAATGTTTTATAAACAACAAAAAATGCCAACCATGGCCTTAGGGTGGCATATTTCGATGCACACAAACAAAATGCACACTTTATAGCAACCGTTGCCATTGCTCTCGACAGTTGGGGCAGGCTTAAAAGAAAAAAGAACAGTTAAATGCAATTTCAGAAATGACCACAATACCTTCGGATGGGGCTTAGAAACAGTGGTGGAGGCACAGATGATGAGCACCAAAGCGAGGCTGACGAAGAAAAAAGAACGCATTTTTGGTAGTTTTAACGCTTAAAAATTTTAAAAACTTGAAAATTTAATTGCTTTTGGAGTTTTCAAAGCTTAAAAATTGAAAAAAAAATTGAAAATTTTAGTGTTTTTAGAGTATCAATTCTTAAAAATTTTAAAAACTTGAAAATTTGAATACTTTTGGAGTTTTTAATGCTTACAATTGAAAATTTTGAGAATTTAAATGCATTTGCCTATTTTATTTCCATTTTTATAGTCTCACATTTGCTTCCAAATACATTCTTCGAATATCAATTCGACATTTGCCTTTTGGCAAAAATCATTTAAAAATGTCAGAAATTAATTCCATTCCGTTTAAAACATTGGGAAATCATGAAATAACACTTTTAATTATTCTCAGAAAGTCGAAAAAGAAAGCGGGGTGAATTAATTTTTCATTTAATATTGAAGCTTGGACAAAAAGGCAGAAAAAATGCGAAAAAATATTTTAAATAATTTTTATTTTCAAAATTTTAATTTAATTTAATTGTCAAATATAATAAAATTTTCAGATTTTCAATAGTTTTAAATAGCCATTGGTTCTCTCAGCCCACCCTGGACTTAGGGTATATTTGGAAGCCGAAAAAATGGGAGGCAAAAAATTGAAGAAAACACATTGAAAAATTGAGCAATTGTGTTCATTTGTCCATCAAATGACCACTCTTTCGCCTCCCTCTCCCAATTACAATTGGCCCATTTGGATTCGTCGCGCACCAAACGAACATCGGACGAGCAAAAAAGTGCCTTTGTCAATGTGTGCCAATGTAAGTCGCTCGCCAGTCAAATTGTTGATCATATTGAAGGGTGAAGGAGGGACAGAACGATCAAAAGGTGAAATCCGAAATAAAAGACAATGATGAATTGGGCAGGTGATGACGAAGCATTGGCAAATGCCTAAAACAGAAAGGAATTAATGGGAAACTGAAATAACCTGAGCATTTTTAGGTTCTATTTAAGAAAACTATGAAATGAAAAGGAAAAAACTGAAAATTTTGGCTAATTTCCTTAGCAAATCCATTAAAAATTCTTAAAATTTTGCCACGGCGGCGCCTATCAGCCCCACCGACCCACAAATAGTTAACCGATGTAAAATCACAGTTTCCAATCCACCAATTCTTGCTTCCCAAATATCGGTGTGATAAAATTCAATCCGCAGCATCTTTGGGACGCCGTCCGGCCAAGGGCACAACAACCATTTGACCACCACTTGGCCATCGCACACATTGGCACTATGTTCGGACGAAAAGGCAGGGAAAATGCCGCCAAGAAGCGATGAGCGAAGAGATGAACAGTCGGACAGAATAGCGGGAGCAAACTGACGCATATCGCTGGTGTAATGGAAAATGATGGAGCGAATGTTGTCCCGAAGAACGGGCCAAATGGTGCGCACGGCGAACTCCAAAATGCGATCATCCCATGTTTGGATGGCCAAAACTGTGCCATGGGCGGCGAAAAGAGCGCGAAAATGGTGGAGAAAAGGGACCAGGGCATTCTGCTCACAGCATCTGAGCGTATTCGAGAAAATTGCATATTGATTGATCATCCACCAATTCATTCACTAATGGGTTTGGATAGGCAGAAAAACGGGGGGAGGCGTCCGTTTAAGTTGGGGCCGGTTAATATGAGGGCTAAATATTTCCGCTGGATTCGCTGGGACCGAACCGTGCCGGGGCCGAACTGAGGTAGACCCGTTTTGTCCTGCTCCGCCCGCTGAGGTTTTAATGGAATTCTGCTGGGCGGAGGGAAAAACGGAAATTTGGACACCAGCAAATATTCGTGTAATAACTCCACAAATACAATAAAACATTGTGGAGATGGCATTAAGCTAATTCAGGACATTGCTAAGCGGCACCGCCGGTCCCCTGTTCCTAAAAACTTTTTCGAAAAAAGCGCGCCGCAAAAAAATGCTTTTAAAAGGCAAAAAAAAAAAGTTCGCTGGAGAAAATTTAGACCTTCGTATGAGAAATCGGTCCAGCACCGCTTGGAATTTTGTTGTTACAATTATCTTTGGCACTGGCATTGCAAAATGAACAGTCGCCCAAGGGTTTGCCATCGTCGGTTAAGCATTTTTGTTCCAGCGAAACGCATTCCCTAGTGCCGTTGAAAGTGCAACCCTTTGACACTTTTGTCCAACTTTTTCCCGCAATTTCTGTTCAAATTTAACTGATTAATTAATTAATGATGAAAAAGTTAATGAAAATATCATAATTAATTAAACTCGAGATGAGAGGCATGATGATTTTATTGATCAGGGTGAGAACATTTAAATTTATATATTAAAAAAACGCTAAATTAGGAAAGCATTTTTTATTTAATGGCTTTTCAAAAAAAAACTATCATTATGCTAAATGAACTGATGAATGAATATAACTGATTCATATAAATTATGTATTTTAATTACCAACAAAAATAATTCGATTTAACAATACATATAACGGCTATTTTGGTCATTCAAAAAAAAATCAAATAAAAAAATAATTTACAGAATTTGTAGTAAAAGTGGATAAGAAATAATATGCTACGAATTTAAAATCAAAATAACAGGAATGAGTTAAAAGTGCTTAACCTGCACCACCGCATTTTTCGTGACAAGACAAAGCAGCAGAAGCCCGGCACCCGACAAAATTACAAATAATTGGTCAATGGCATAGAAAACAAACAAAACAAAAACAAGCTAAATGCACCCATTATGATTCATGGCATTCTAACCTTTTCTCATGATCATCTTGCTTCTTTGAGTTGCCCAAACTTTTTTGGTCATTTTTGCCATAATGATAATGACAATTTGCAAAATGAATCTGTGTTAGTGGCATTGGCTTGCAGCAATTAATCAAAATGACCATCAAAAATCGTTTTGTGCTTTTTGCATCGGTTGAAATTGTGCTAATTTTGATGGACAGCGATTATTACCCAATTTTATTGTTCTGTTTTTTTTTTTGCGCGATGATTTAATTAATTACTTTTGTATTCATTTTCATGTGAAATAATATTATTAGGGCACAAAAGTGGCACAATCCCAAGTCTAAAAGCGAGGCGAAAACCACTCATTAACATTTGTTTTTATGTAATATGATAATTATAAAATAAAATTTTAATTGTATTTTTTGCTTATTTTTACAAATTAAAATATCCGAATGAATTTTTATCCATTAATTATTCCCAAAATTCATATTACTTTTTTTAGTCTTTTTAAAATGTTCTTTTGTCGACCATTCTGTGCCACAGTTTTGCTTCTTTCATTCGCCATGCTTTTCCTCATATTCCCGACATTCCCTTTTGCCGTCGAGAGTGCGTTGGTGCGGCATCGTCGCCAATGGCTGGTCGGCGCCCGAGGCGCTGGCGGTGGCACCGATTTGCTCTCGATTGGCAGTGGCGATTTTTGGAATCTGTTTGGACGGCGTCGTTGATCAAAGTGCCTAAACTGCAGATGCTCTCCGATCACTTTGACATTAAATGCCAACTCTTTCACTTTTTTTTTCTTTGAATCTCTTCATTTTGTCCAAATTATTTATTTGTTTACCGTTTTTTAACATTTTCATAAATGATTAACTCGCATGAATTTGGATAGTTAACAATCGGTAAACCTATAAATTGCCGACCCTTGGTGATGAAATGTCCAAAAAAACTTTTTTTTCTTTTTTTATCTTTTTATATGCATCAAAATTATTTTCCTTTTTGTAATTTAGATTTTCAATGAAATAGAAAAAATAATTAAATAGACCCGACCAAATTCTTTTGTTTTTTTTAAAATACACACTCCTTGAACTGCGGCATTTTTTGCGCAAAAAACGATATGCGACCACGGCAATTGGAATTTGCGATGTGCCATCCGGAGACGTGTTCCAATTTTTTCACTTCAAAACATTAATTTATAGTTTCTTTTTCAAACAGGAGAGACTTTAGGGAAAAAAACAAAAATTCGAAGAAAGGCATAGATAGATTAAAGTGATAAAACTGAGGACAGTTAACAAAAAAGCTTAGGATTTTTAATTTTAATTTTAAAATAACTGATTTAATTCAAAACGAATTAGGAATACATCTACAAAAATGAATTTTATAGAAAATATATTAAAAAAAAACGGTGCCAATTATTTATTTTTATTGAAACGATCCAAAGACAAAATGCTAAAAAAATTGCAGAAAATTTAACTTAGAAAAACAGACATTTGGTCGACAAAACATAAAGCTCCGTAAACAAAATGACAATGGCACGCAAAAAGTATTCAACCTGAAAAGGTAAGCACAGAATGACGTGTCATTGGTTGACAAGAAGAAAAGTTGGAACAACTGACCTCTCCATATCAGTGAAGAGCACCAAAAACAGAGCGACAAATGGGACAACAAATCCATTACTAAAAAACTATAAAATTTTTGAAAAAAACTATTTTCAACTATTTTGGCGTTTTGCCCAAATTTGTTAACAAAAATACAATAAAAAGGAAAAATACACCCCTAAGAATCGACTTAAATTTTTTTTTTCAAAAATTTACCCCTAAGAATCAACCCAAAAATTTCAAAAATGCACCCCTAAGAATGAAAAATTTTTCAAAAAATTATCTCCAAAATTAATTTTATTATTTTCTTGACGATAATTTTTGAATATGAAATTTATGTATCTCATTAATGGTTTGGCATAATATTTTTGCTTTTTGAAGAAAATTTTCGATTTTACACCCCTAAATTTGAAACTTTTTAGCAACTATTTACGCATTTTTAGCAACTATTTTGGGGTTTTTTAGAAACTAAAAACTAATTATTTTGGCAGTTTTTAGCAACTATAAATCCGAGCCCTATTAATGACATCGGCCAACATAAATTGGACGATATGCCAAGGCGGATAAGTGTAGAAGAGAAAAGCGCACCTTTGAATGGTGATGCCGTACTGAAATAAATCTCGAGATAATCCCGTCTTACAAAAGATACGGGACTCGCGAGTCTCCCTGAACTCCAATCTCCCGGATTGGATAATCCGTGCATGGTTAGTCGACCGACGAAAAGTGCTAAATTGGGCGACCGACAAAAGTGGAAAAATCAAGCACTTGATATAGCTCTGATTGCTGGAAGCCAATGAATAGCGATCATTTATAGCAAATAATTTTCGAAATATAAAGATTGGAAGAGCGTCTGTTGGCATTTTGGGAATAAAATATCCAATTCGGTGCGACTGACCCATGGCCCGCCGAATTGGTCCCATTTTAATCTGCTTGGAGTTTATTCCCGACTTTTTTGTACTTAAATTCGTCATTGCAGTTAAAATTGGTAAACCATGGTTTAGGAATTGTCCGCTCTCTAAACCACGGATTTTCATTTGTTGGTATTCTCGTTTTGCCATACTTAACCTCGGTTTAATCTTTTTTCTTGTAATTTTATTTACATTTCGTAGCAGAATTTGGTTAAGAGAAAAATTTAATCTTCGAACAAAAAAGGTCTTAAATATTTCTAAAATGCTGAATGTTTAAAAAAAGGAAATTATTTTATTTAATTGGCGTTTAAAACTTACCCCCAAAATTCAAAAGGCGAATGATTGGACTGATCAGAAGAAGGCGAATGATTGGACTGATCAGAAGAAGGCGAATGATTGGACTGATCAGAAGAAGGCATTTGAAAAGCCTGCTGAGATGTAGGTTATCCCATCGTCGACAATTTCGGTTAAAAAGACCCAATTTCCCTTTTGTGCCAATTTTTCCCATATTTAAGTGCCACTCACCAAATTCAATAACCTTAATGATGTTAATGATTTGTGTATATTTCAGCCTTATTTCGCCTATCATTGGCGGCGTTTTTTTCACAATCATTGCAATTTTGTGTCTGTCACTTACTTTTTTGTGACATGAGGCAAGTCAATTAGTATCACGAAGTGGTCGCTGCCAGCGTTTTTCATTGTTGGCGTTTTGTCCATTATTGTGATGGCATTTTTGGTGTTTTCCGGGTTCGTCGGTGTTTTGGCATTCGGCAGTTCGGCTCTGATCTGTTGCTGTGGTTGTTGCTCTGGTTGTACCGGCCGGCCTTATGTTTCAAGAGGTTAATGCACAATTCATTATTTTTCATTAGAGAATCGTAATGCAAAAAATAAATAAATAAAAAATATTTTTAAAAATCAGCAAAAAATAAATGTAATTTTTTCTCTTTTTTTATTTTTGTCATTCCATTCGGTTACCCCACATTTGCGCCTATGTCCAAAATCGGGTTCAAACTTAAGTTTTTTCAATCCCTGGTAGCCTAAAGAGCATAAATAAGTGATAGAAGTGATTGTGTTTGATAATTTGATGAAGAGTAAATATTTTTTAAAACCATTAATTATTCAAACAGCTGAATTAATAAATTAAGTGACTACGATTTCTTAATTTAAATTCTGTTTAGGCTAATCAAGGTTTGAAAAAATTTAAGTTTGACCCGAATTTTGGACATATGCGCAAATATCTGAACACTTTCCACCATATGACTTTAAGAAAATAAATAATTATTTTCATGAAATTTTTGAATTTAAAAAAAAACTTTTTTTTTTGCAAAAAATGTTGTCTCTAAGTAGTTCGCGGATTTTTTTTTTTCTGTGTCTTTAACTCGACGAGAAATGCACGAAAAATTTTTGCTCGAGAATTTTGCGTATCGCCCTATTCGACCTTAGAAATTCTTATTTTGGTTATACGCCCTTAAAATAATTTTTTGCCCATATTTTGGCGATTTGTCCAAAATTTATTTAAAAAATGAAATAAAAAACGAAAAATACACCCCTAAGAAGCGACCCTAAATTTTCAAAAATACACCCATACGGAAGGAAAATTTTCTAAAATTCAATCTCCAAAATTTATTTTGCTCCTTTGACATCTTGCGGCGTTGAACGCTCTTTTTCCTTTTATAAATCAATTTTGGCCGATAACCATTTGTCTTTTACCATCGAAAATTTTGAAATGTATCTTATTTATAACTGAAATTTGTAAATAAAATTGTTTGCCTTAATCTAAAGTTTTTTCATATAAAAATATTCAATTTAAAAAATTTTATCCAAAATTTGGAACTTTTTCGGCTTTAAAAATCCGAGCCCTATTAAAAATCGAATAAAAATGCCAAAAATTGTTTCTGTTTTTTCGGATAAGAAAAAATTCAATTCGAAGAAAATACCCTAAAATTTGATGATTAACCATCATTTTTGAAATGTGTAGCAATTATTTATAAGTTTAATTTTCGATTATATATGCAAATGAATCGCATTCGGCCGTACCAGTTAATCTGCTGAATGATCTGAACATTTTCTCTTCAGTTCACACATCTGCGATTCACCATTATAATAAACAATTATTTAATTTTTATTGCCAATTTATTCAGCCAAACATTTTTATTTAAATATTCGTACAAAAATTAATAAAAATAAAAATAATTCCTAACTTTTATTTTTTATTATTTTTGAAAATTCGCAAATGCATTTCATCGCATTTGTCATTGCTTTTGTTGGCCTTTTTCTCATTGCCATGCCCACGCCGACTGTTTCGCGCACCAACGCCACAACTGAGTCTTTTCACTTTCAGCTTGATCACACTGATCAGAATCTCAAAGTGAAGGTAAATGAATAATCAATGATTCATAATGATCCGAAATTAAAAGAAAAATGAGTGATTTTACACAGAAAATCGAAATGGAAGTCCATAATCGAACAGAAGCGAACCAGAACAATGACAGCAGGACGAACAGCACCAACAGCAGTGCAATTGCTGGACAGAATGTTTACGATCAGCTGCAAGCAAAAACGGATGCTGATTTGAGGTGAATAAAAGGGAATGCCAATCTCGAAAGTCCAAAACGGGAGCGCCGGTCTTCAAAAAAGGGGGCATAAGAGATGGCATGCAATTTTTACCATGAAACGGACCAAAAAAAAAATAGTTTTAAACAGAACTCCCAAATATGCTGATTTTGAAGCATTTTGCTTTCTTTTAAGGGTCATTGATTTTCTTTGTTCAAATGGTGATTTTTCTTTCTTGAAAATGATCACTTTTGTCAATATTTGTTAAAAACTGAATAAAATTTCAAGACTTTTCCCGGCAGCGCCTTTCAACGCCGCCGGGCACAAAATTCCTTAAATTTCAGCGTAAAAATCCACAGTAATTGTCATTTTTGTGTTTATTTTATGTGTGCTTTTTTGTATTATAAAAAATTTGCAAAATTCTGCTGAAAACATGTGGTTTTTAATCAAAATTTATTAGAAAAATCTACCATAATTTTTAAAAGTTTTCTCTGCCTATCGGCACCACTAAAGGCCCAAATCAAAGTCAACAATTCAAAATCAGAGGCAATTACTGAACAGTAAAATAAAATTAGGGAAATTCTGTTGGTAATTTTCGTTATGTCCGTCCCTTTTTTCAGTGTCGTCATTTTGTCCGTGCTCAAATGGCTGCTTTTTGTGTGCATTGGGCTCAGTTCGTCCTCCATTTGCTGCTGCGTTTTTGCAGTTGGCAATCCCCTGAGCAGACAATTACCTTTCCCTTTTCTCGTGATTAATGTCGTCAGTTTGACTGTGCTCACTTTGTCACTTTTTTCCATGGCACTTTTGGTGTTCCATGGCTTTGTCGGCACTTTGTCTCTGATCATTTGTGCCTCGCTGATCGCTTTGTGTGCCATCTGTTCCGCTGCTGCTGGCTATGTTTTGATTGAATTTGCAAAAAGAATTGTTATATTTTCTGAGGATTGATCGTACCTTTGGCATCCTATTTTGGCTTTTCGAGATAACTAAAGCATGCTTAAATTCCTTTTTCTTTTCGCTTATCGCATTGTTTTTAAGATCTTGCATATTTCGACATATTTTTTCATACTATTTTCTGATTTTAAGTACATTCCCTGCTTTATCATCAGAACATTTGTTTTTTAAAATTCAAATAAAAGTTTTCTCAAATGATTTGTCAAATCACCAGTTTAAATCAGTACCAAAATTGTTTATTACAATAATCACTCCGACAAACACATATGGTAGGCCGGGTCCGGGTACCCGACCGGGTCCAGACCCGGATACCCGGCTTTTTCAAGACCCGGTACCCGGACCCGACTTTCTGAAAATCCAATACCCGGTACCCGACCCGGTAGGTCCGGGTCCAACCGGGTTCGAAAATACACATGTAATAATGGGGTTCTGGATCAAAATATTAGCAAAGTTGGAAGAAAGAAATTTTTTTGAAAAATTGAATTAATATTTATTTTAAAAATTTCTTTTTAAGGTTTTTGTTAAAAACTCTCTTTTTGTCATACGAAAAGAAAGTTCAAAATTTTTAAATAAAATCTTCTTTCATAAATAAAAGTTACCAAAAAAAATTTCATAAATTTATTATAATATCCAAATAAATAATTAGAAGAATTTAAGGTAATATTATAGATGGTTCCGCCGCCCTTTTTCGATCTTTTCATTTTACGGACGCAATTTATTTGGATCAAAAAGGTTTAAGAAAAAAAGGTACCATTCGCAGGGGAGGAGGTGTTGATTAAAATTAGAGGATCCTAGTCCGCAATCCCGCATTTTTTGGAAAATGCGGGATTAATCCCTCGGGATCCCGTCCCGCAAAGAATTTTGAATTCCAATCCCGCAGCGGGACTCGCAAATTTGATTTTTTGTGCGGGATCCCGCGGGATCCGCGTTGTATTTTTTGAAAAATTTTCAAAGACAGCAGGTGGCCTCCACCTTATTCTCTTTTAAAAAATTCACTCAAAAAGCGCTAAATTTGGGCATTCTAGACAAAATCTGTTAACAAATCGCATTAAATTTTCAATGCCTATAGGCACCACCGGACCCCTCTGTTCCTAGTTTTTTGAAAAAATTGCGCCGCAAAAAAACTACATTCGAAAGCTTATTGTGTTTAGAAACTTTTTATAAGCTATTGCTTTGCGATTAGACAATTACCAAAAAAGTTATACATGAAAATTGCAAAAAGTAGAAACTTTCGAAGTTTTTCTTAATAAAAATTTTTTCCAGGCTTGAAAATCCTTTCGCTTTTGGTAAGGCTAAAAGAGCATGTTAAGAGCTTTCGAATGATACCAAGATTGTTGGATTTGGATGCCAAAGAAAAAAGCTATCGTGGAAAAACATATTGGCGCCGAATCGTGAGCGCCGAAACGGGTGGGTCCCCTTAATAGATATGATTCCCGATCTCTTTTTACCGTCTTATCCATTCGAAAAATCTTTGTCGACCCATTAGCCCCTTTTAATCCATCCCACCAGCCCTAAATATTTCTTTTTCAAAATAACAGGTATTTTTTGTTTTTTGGAAATTTTGATGTAAAATATGATCGCCTTTAAGCAAAGTTATGCCATGTTTTGTCAAAAAAATCGCTAAAATTTTTGAATTAGCGGGATTTTTGGCGTAATGGAAGCCGTTTCCTGTGATTGAAATAACAAGTTTTTACTACCCTAGAAATAAACTTTTTTTATTGCTTAGTCTTCAAAAAAAGAAGGAATTTAATTTTTTTTTGTAATTGAAATTGCTGAATAGTTATTATTAGAGTTGGTCGGGACCGGGAAATTTGACAAAAACCGGGACCGGGACTTACCGGGACCAGAAAAGTCGGGACCGGGACCAAGTTTTTTGACCGGGACCGGGATCGGGACCGCGAGAAAATCCGGGACCGGGACCAACCGGGAATTTTTCCAAGAGAAAATTTTTTTCGAAAAAATTTTGAAATTTGAGTGCACTTTGTTACGAAAAATTGCCAATATTCAAAAATGTTCCATAAAATTTTGTAGTTTCGTTTTGGGGGACGAATTCGAAGAAAATTTTTAAAAATTTTAATTTCAGGGGGGATCTTAGAATTTTCGGTCCAAAATTCTTGATTTTTTAAAATAAATTAACAATCTTTTAAATCTTTTGCTTTTAAATCGCAGTTTTTGTGGCGCTGTTTTTTCGAAAAAACTTTTTTTTGGAAAAAACGAAATCAGAAGGTTTAGCCATTAGACCACATAAAGATGTGAATGAAGGCAATAAATAAAATAAATAATTTAATTTTTTTTATCAAAAATTTCTCCTTCTCACCAATTCCCTTCTCTTTTCTCACCCAGACCCCCTTTCTTACCAGTGCTTATTTAGCTCCCGCCGGGACCGGGACTGGCAAAACCGGGACCGGGATTTCTGTTTTTCCAAAAACCCGGGATCGGGACCGGGACCTGAAAAAACCGGGAATTCCCGTCCCAGTCCCGGTCCCGACCAACTCTAGTTATTATACATCGGTTTTAATTAATTTCATTGAAAGAAGTACAGATTTCAAATATTTCGCTCCTATTTCGCAATTTTACGCCTCTATTTAGGTATCTATTTTGGTTTTTTTGCCCCTAAAATCCGAACTTAATGATCAGACAATACGAAGGCTTGCCAGCATATGGTCAAAAGAAATCCAAAATGATCAAGAAATCATGGACAATTTATTTATCGAATATTCTATGTTGTTAGGCACAATAATACAGTCAGAGCAGCAAATATCCGAGCGTGACAAGCAAATCAAAATATACATGGCGATACATCCATACATAAAAATGATCGAATTTAAATCACATCCGTCCGATTGTTTGTGAGCCGCAATTCCCTCTCATTGTGTCATTATTATATTCTCAATGCCGTAATACCAAAAGATTATTTTAAATACAAATGCAACAAAAATTGGTAATAAATCGAAAAAATGCGAAATATATAGAAATTATTTGCATGAGTAAGATGAAGAAAATTAAAAATTTAACATATACTATATTCGAGGACAGAGCAAAAAGTATTATATTAGGTGATTTTGCTTTTTTAGTTTCATTAGCACTTTCTACATAATGAAACGTATCTTATTCTTAATCTATTTTTAAACATAAAATTTTAATCATTTACATAAATAATTCCTTTTCCAATTTTGCAAATTGTTTTTTATTTTGCTTTTTGTCGTTTGGCGCCTCCGCCTTTACAGGTATTTTTGTTTTTAATATTATTTTAAATATTTTTGTTTGATTATTTTAATTTATTTTATAATTATTTATGTGAATATTGTTTATTATTATTATTCTCTAAAAATCAAATCCACATATTCATTCATCTTCATTTAGCATAATTCGTTTGAAATTTTTGAAAAAACCATAATTAAAAATCCTTTCCTAATTTAGTGTTTTTTAATTTATTAATTTAATGCTTTTCTTACTCTTACTGTTGTACATCTTCCCACTTCATTTCTTGGTGTTTTTTACCAAATAATTGCTAATTACGCATTAATTAATTTTATGTGCCTTTTTGTGTTGTCCGTTGCCATACCACTCTCTCCTATTACGAAAACGGTTCGGCGCAAATTTCAGGCACAACAAATTTCAATGAAATTCATGCGAATTTTTTATAGAAACAAATGAAGCCATGGGCCAATTTAAAGGTCGAAAGGATATGTGAAAACATCTTTTAAAGAGTTGGCTTTCATATTTTTGAATAAGTGAAACGAACGAAAAATTTCCTCCTTTAATTAATTTAAAAAAAACGAAAACAAATAAAATTCGAGCATTTTCTGCTTTCGATAAGCCTTTTCGAGTTACTTAATTTTAGGAATTTTTTATGGAGGTGCCGCCGAACAAATTTAAAACATAAAGCTTGAGGACAATCTGCATAAATGAATGAACATTTTTCTTTATGGTACCTTCTTCCACAATGACAACTCTTTAAATTTGCCTAAATTAATTGGCCAATTAATTAATTTTGCTAAATTTTGTAATCATTCAAAGAAAGACCTATGTATCAGCATTAATATGTTTTGGAAGATATAATCTGGAAGCACTTTTATTATTTACTGTTTAAATCGAATTATGTTTTGTTGGTAATTGGAATGTATAATTTATATGAATCATTGTTTATTATTATTCTCTGAAAAATCAAATCCACATATTCATTCATCTGTTAAATTCGCATAATTCTCAAATATTTTTTGATTAATTATAGAATTTTTTTAGAAAACACCTTAAATTCCTTTCCTGTTTTAGTGCTTTTATTTATATAGATAATTTAAATGCTTCTCCTTTTCTTACTCTTACTCTGCATCTTCCCATTTCATTTCGTGGTATTTTTTTTACCAAATAATTGCTAATTACTCATTAATTAATTTTATGTACCTTTTGGGGTTGGCCATTGCCATGGTACTCTCTCATATTACGAATATTCTCGCCCATTTGACCCAAGAGTGCAAGATTTATGCTGGCTCCCGCCTGGACATAATTATTGTGTCGAGTCGAGCTGCTTATTTGGTAAGATACGATAAATTATCTTTTCAAATCATCATGCCTTAAATAAATTAATTAAATAAATAAATTAATTAATTTGAACAGAAATTGCGGGAAAAAGTTGGACAAAAGTGTCAAAGGGTTGCACTTCCAACGGCACTGAGCAGTGCGTTAGGCTTGAACAGAAATGCTTAACCGATGGTGGCAAACCCTTGGGCGATTGTTCAATTTGCAATTCAGTTTTGAACTCTAATTGTAACAACAAAATTCCAAACGGTGCTAATTGAATTTAATTATTAATTTATATATGATTTTATTTATAAAGAAATTGTTGTGTGTTTGAATGGAACAGTGAATGATGACGAGGAAAAGGACGAAGCATTCGCTGAAATTAGGTAAAGAAATTTTTTGAGAAGTTGTTGGGTGATTAATTGAGGTCCGGAGAATCCGTCAGTGGACAATCCGTCAATAGACAATCCGTCAGTAATAGACATCCGTCAGTGGACAATTCGTCAGCAAATTTTATTTTTTGAACAATGGTAAAATTTTGCGACTAATTGATGCAGTTTTTCAACATTTCTATTTGCTTAATAATTCAATTTAATTTATCATTAAATAAAAATTTTTTTTTTAATTTTTTTAAAAATATTTATTTATTACTATTATAAAATAATAAAAATATATTTAGCTTTTTTCAATTTAAATTCTTTTTCACCTTATTTTATATAAAATAATGCGTTTTCAAATAAAATTTGCTGACGGAGTGTTCATTGACGGATCGATTGTCCATTGACCGATTGTCCAATGACGAATTATCCGGAAGCCGACTATTATGTAATTGCATTTTAATGACATAGATTAAGGACATTTAAAGAGCTTAGGCAAATTAAGGTGTGAAGATGCGAGTTGTTTCTCAGTGCGTTGTGTTGGGTTGGACAATTCGACGCTTTTCCATACCAAAGGCTGTGTTAACATGGACAAATTGTGGGATGTTAAACTGCCATTTAATAAATTTGGACTAAATGAATGCCAAGCGATGAATGGGACGACGGAGCACAATTCTTGCGATGGGAACAGATGCAACGGACGCAATGAAAAGCAAAGCGTAAGCCATGCTTTTATGGGCGAATGACAAATGAGCTTTTTGGATATTTTTGGCTTTATAGACTCCATTTTTTAATAGGAGTTAGGGAATTTATCAGGAAATTAAAAGAGAATTGCATAAAACATAAATTTAAATTATGTAATTTAGATTCTTTGCGGCGGCATAATTAAACTTAAATTCCCCTTATTAGTCATCTGAAGCGACAACCACTCGAAGTGCCGAAACCGAGTCCCGTGTCATTACCAATGCCGAAACTAATGCCGTTTCGTACAACGGCACAAAAGAGAACACCGTATTTTGTGACATGATACTTATGCAAAATTTTTCACTATTTAGCTAAACAGGAATTAATAATTTTTGGAAATTTTATTTAAAATTTTTTTTCGCTAAATTTAGATTAAAGACAACCCATCCGTTTTTTCGAATTAAAAACTTTTCTTTTTAGTCCACTGACCCTAATTCTGTGCCGGACTCTGCTGAAACTGTGAAAATGTCCGACTTTGCCTTTTCCATTTCAACCATTTGCGGTGCGAATAATTATTATTTTAAATATCATTAAGTTACTAATTGAAATCTGATGATAATTATTATTCATTAAGTGATTTTGACTGTGCATTTGCTCACTAATGCTGCGTAATGAAGTGAAATTGAATTTAGTTGAAGAAAAAAGAATTTTTTGATTTGATCAAAACGACAATATTTATGGTGATAAAAAATTATTATTAAAAATGCAAGAATAACAATATCAGTACCAAAATTGTTTATTATAATAATCACTCAGACAAACACATATGGTAGGCCGGGTCCGGGTACCCGACCGGGTCCAGACCCGGATACCCGGCCTTTTCAAGACCCGGTACCCGGACCCGACTTTCTGAAAATCCAATACCCGGTACCCGACCCGGTAGGTCCGGGTCCAACCGGGTCCGAAAATACACTGGTAGGAATGGGTTTCTGAATCAAAATATTAGCAAAGTTGGAGGAAAGAAATTTTTTTGAAAAATTGAATTAATATTTATTTTAAAAATTTCTTTTTAAGGTTTTTGTTAAAAACTCTCTTTTTATCATACGAAAAGAAAGTTCAAAATTTTTAAATAAAACCTTCTTTAATAAATAAAAGTTACCAAAAAAATTTCATAAATTTTTTTAATATCCAAATAATATTTAGAAGAATTAAGGTAATATTATAGATGGTTCCGCCGCCCTTTTTCGATCTTTCATTTTGCGGACGCAATTTATTTGGATCAAAAAGGTTTAAGAAAAAAAGGTACCATTCGCAGGGGAGGAGGTGTTGATTAAAATTAGAGGATCCTAGTCCGCAATCCCGCATTTTTTGGAAAATGCGGGATTAATCCCTCGGGATCCCGTCCCGCAAAGAATTTTGAATTCCAATCCCGCAGCGGGACCCGCAAATTTGATTTTTTGTGCGGGATCCCGCGGGATCCGCTTTGTATTTTTTGAAAATTTTTCAAAGACAGAATGCCAAATATTTTTGAATAAATTAAATAATAAATCTAATTAAAGTTAACTCAATTATCATCGCATGTTTCATTCAAAATTTGTGAAATTTTCCCGGCGGCGCCTATCGGCACCAGCAGAAATAGTCAATTTCATTGACCTTAATAGAGTCCACCTCGTTTCGGCGCTCACGTTTCGGCGCCAGCATGTTTTCCGCTATAGCTTTTTTCTTGGGCATCCAAATCCAACATTATTGATATCATTCGAAAGCTTAATGTGTTTAGTTACTTTTTATAAGCTATTGCTTTGCGATTAGACAATTACCAAAAAAGTTATACATAAAAATTGCAAAAAGTCGAAATTTTCGAAGTTTTTCTTAATAAAATTTTTTCCAGGCTTGAAAATCCTTTCGTTTTTGGTAAGGCTAAAAGAGCATGTTAAGAGCTTTCGAATGATACCAAGATTGTTGAATTTGGATGCCAAAGAAAAAAGCTATAGCGGAAAACATGCTGGCGCCGAATCGTGAGCGCCGAAACGTGATTCCCGATCTCTTTTTACCGTCTTATCCATTCGAAAAATCTTTGTCGACCCATTAGCCTCTTTTAATCCATCCCACCAGCCCTTAATATTTATTTTTCAAAATGACAGGTATTTTTTGATTTTTGGAAATTTTAATGTAAAATATGATTACGAAGGCTTGCCAGCATATGGTCAAAAGAAATTCGAAATGATCAAGAATTCATGATCAAACAATTTATTTATCGATTATTTAATGTTGTTAGGCACAATAATACAATATGTACAATCAGAGCAGCAAATATCCGAGCGTGACAAGCAAATCAAAATATACATGGCGATACATCCATACATAAAAATGATCGAATTTAAATCACATCCGTCCGATTGTTTGTGAGCCGCAATTCCCTCTCATTGTCATCTGCTGCTGCTGTTGGTCGTCGTTTTGCTATCTGAAAATGAATGAATTTTTTTTATTTGATCAGTCAGTGAAAAATAAAAATAAAATCATTTTCACCCCTCAATGGTCCGCCTCCGTTCGTTCGGCTGCCGTGGTAGTGCGAAAAATGTCCATCATTTCGGCAAGTCCTCCTTCTTCGGCCAAGTCCCGTGCCCGTTTGCCTTAAAAATGGAGGGGAAATTTTGTAAATTAATCAATCTAAAATATGAAGTTGTGCCCACCGTCGGTGCCCACTTGGTCAGTGCTTGCGCCATTGGTCAGCAAATGTCGTGCCACTTCAGTCTTCCCGTTCTTCACCGCGTGCATCAGCGAGTTGTACCCTTCGGCGTCCGTGTGTTGGACTTCAGCGCCATGATCGATGAGATAAATCACTGAAAATAAAAAAAAGAAAATTAGATAAGTATGAAATTCGATTTTCCAATTGTTTCAACCCACCAACGTCCAGGCGTCCCTCTATGCTCGCGCCCATCAAAGGTGTCGTGCCATCGATTGCTTGCTGGTTGACTTCAGCTGCCCATTCCTCGACCAGCAGACGGCACACCTCCAAACTACCAGATTCGGCAGCTAGCATCAGTGCGAAAACGCTTCCTGAAACGGGAACAAAAAATTATTGGTCAAAAATTCAGAAATTTGACAAATAACCACCGGAGTTGTCCAAGAGTCCAACGGTTGCACCGTGGGCGAGCAAGTAGCGCGCAAAGTCCACCTTAACAAATAGGAAAATATGTATCCCCAAAAAAAGAGACAAATTTTTTGCCTACCCTTCCAGAGTTGGCAGCGATCATCAACATGGTGATTCCTTCTTGGCCACCCGGCATGTCAACGCTGGCTCCTCTCTCGACGAACATTCTTGCTGAAAAAATAATGTGGTCATAGTTAAACACACAACGACGATCATTTTGGACGCTATTCCATTACCCATAATCTCCACAAAGTCGACGAACTGCTCCTGGTTGAATGACTCGATCAGAATGGAAATCTCGCGCACTGCGTCTTCGTTTCCCTGGCCGATGGACATGATGAGTTGGCGAACACGTTGCTCCAAATCAACGGCTTCATCACCACCACCAGCGGCAGCAGCAGAAGGAGGAGGCGGAGGAGTGTCAGCCTTAATTGAAATGGGAGGAAAATTTTAAAAAAAACGCCGGAAAAAAGAGAAATTGCTGAAACTTTTACCATTGCCGTGGAAGGGCAATTGAAAGTGGCAGCAGTTGGACGACAGAAAGGAGGGAAAGGAAAAGTGTGAATCGGACGAAATGTCGACGAGTAACGGTGAAAGTGTTTAAAAATCTCATTGTTCATTCCTTTTATACACACCCAAAATGACCCGTGTCAAAAATTATTTTGAATTCATGGTATAAAAGGGATTGTTTTGCTCATGAAATGTCACAATTTTTTGCTAAACTTCCCGATCAGTTACCCGCAACATCCGCCGAAGATGCGATTTATCACTAACATTTTAACCCAAATGGTAAATCCCGTCGTGTTCACCATTCATTCATCATGCTTCTCCACCCTTTTTATTTCAGCTGATATTTCGCATCAATCCCAAGCGGTACAATGAGAGGGTTCATTAAATTTTTTGTTCAAAAAAACAGTGCATTCGGTTTGATGAATTTTACTTGGGTAGGTCTTTGTCAAAGGAACCTTGATTCGTTGTACATATTTTATGAGACCTGATCAAATATTTATGAGTGTGATGGCATTTTACGAGTCCAATCAAACTGAAAAACTATCAAAGACCAAATTGGAATTGCTTAATTTATGCCGCTTTCGGCTCTTATGCAGTTAGGGCCCACAAGAACGAACGGTAGAATTGACTTGTGACGTGCCGATGTGCGTTTATATGTATGAGGAGATTTGATTGACCGATGTTATATTCGCTGTTGTACAGTACTATTTGCATATGTGCTCATTCAAAATTCTCTAATATTCCTTATAAAACCCAACAAAATTTTTGCTAAATTGGGAGGTTATAATAAGCATGAAAAACGCATTTCTAACTTGGTTTGAGGCTTCTAATTGACCCCTTTCATATCTCACAAATCAGTGGAAAGTTTGTGAAACAGAAATTTGGTTCACCAACTTAAGGATTTAAAAAACAAAAATGTTTTTAATTGTCGAAAAATTGCACTACCTAATTTAAAAGCATAATAAATTGAATCAAGCTAGGAATCCAAAGTTTTTTAACGGATATCCACTCAATTAACTATGCTTATTTTGCTAAACTCATTATAATTCATTATATATCAATGTCATACATATGTATTATTTGTATCACATTACGTCTTGGTCTGTTCAAAACATAAAATTTATATTAAATAGAATAATACGGGTTCTTGCTATTTAGGGCACAAATAAGCCGGGGATTCAGGCTAAGTCCAAACAGAAACTGATACACGTCTAACCCTACGTTTAAACAGCTGTAAGAATTTTTTACAACTCAAAATTGAGTTATTGAATGAGATAAATTTACTCTATCAAAGAAATGAAAAAAGTAAAAATGCATTTGTTAAAAATTTGAATTTCCGATCACTTCCCTAAGCGCATTAATCAATCGGCCAATCAGTGAATTGTTGCTTAATTGCGCTGCTGCTGATTTTGCTGGTAAATTAACACTTCTTCCGTCCGCATAATTGCGCTTCTCTTCCGCTGCTCCAACCACGCCAAAAACTGTGCGTGGCTTTCGTTCTGTTCCGCGTTGACCATCTTCGGGTCCATGCCGGCCATAAGACATTTTTCCAGGCGACACCCGCGGCATCGGATCCCTTCTGAAACATTTAATTTATTTCAGTTAATTAAGAGTATTATTTTATTAAATTTTAAAATTGAAAAATTAAAATTTTCTCACCTTCGTTAATTTGACATTTTTGGTCTCCGAAACAAGTGAAGCGAATTTGCTTAGCAACAGAACGGCGGAAGAACTGTTTGCAGCCTAAAAATTGTTTTTTTTTTTCATTCAATTTAATGAACATTGGAAAATGGTTTTGGGAAGAAATTCTTATTTTAAATTCTGTTTAAATTAATGCGAAATTTAATCAATTTTTATAGAGAATTCAAAAATGGACTTCAAAATGACAATTAAGCAGCAATAAAACGGATTCTTTAGTTTATAGATAGTACAAATTAAAAATAAAAACCGTATTTAAGATTTTTTTTCCAAACAATAAAAAGATAAACTATAATAATCAACTCAGAAAAAAGCAATTAAAATAAGAAAAACCAATTTATATTTAATTTTCTTTTACAAATTGACCGAATTTTTATTTTAAAGAATTAAATTGTAGTTATATTATGAATGCAATTCCGAAACGCAAAATAATTTTGGAACTAGGAAATCGGAATAAAGTTTTTAAATTTCCAAAAACTTTTCTTGTGTATAAAATTTAGTGTTGAAATTTAAAATTTTTAACAATTTGTCATATTTAAAAATTCTTGAAAATATCTTTTATTCTTGAAGAGTGATTGATTGAATCAAAGCGAAAGCTGAAGAAAGCCTGAAGCTTATTTGTTAGCCATTAATCCTTCCCACTTTTTCTGTAACCGCTTTAATTATTATGAACTTTGTGGGCTTTTTGCCCATTGTTCCGTCCTTCCCCCTTCCTCCCCAAGCCGCTCACTTTCGCAACATTTGGCCCCGTAGTAACAGTACTGACTGTGCCGTCCGCAAACCCGGCACCCGGTAAGCCTCCGTCTCGGTCGTGCTAATATTTTTTGCCATTCCTCTGCCAAATTGGTGCCTTCCACCAATTTTGTCATGCCATCAGTGTTCTGCCGAGTTTCAACCGTGCCAATCTGCTGTTGTTGTTGTTGGATTCGGCTGTTTTGCCAATTCGGCGCACAGCCACCGATTGGCATTGGCAAATTTGGCGATTGATTTTGTGCCGAATTTTCCATCAAATGGCCAATCACTGTGAGGTTGCCCCGTTGCGGACCCAACAGAACGCGCTGAATGAATTCCCTCTCCATTCTGAGGGCATTTTCCAATGCTTCGGGCAAGCAATTTGGCGTTGGCGAAATATTCATTTATGCAAAATAATAAAATAATTATTTAAATTATGTAAATAATAAATACTATTTAATTTATGAAAAGTGAAAATAAATTTAAAGAGAGAAACAATTTTACTTTTATGTATTTATCTAAAATGAAATAAGTAATATTTCTGATATTTGTGAATAAAATTCTAAACTATATGAATAAAATAATCAATGCGTGGGCAATGGAAATCGGAAAAAAGGAAAAGCCACGCAAAAGCATCAGTAAAATCAATGTACTGGAAAATAATATATTCATAATTGGTTTTGCTTATTTATAAAATAAAAAAAGAGAAAATTTAAAAATAATGAGAAATTAAAGTTTTTGGTTTTTCGAAATTTATTTTTTTTACTTCGCATTTCTTTTTTGTTCCCTGACTTTTTTGACTTTTTTGTCGACTTTTTGGAGATTTTTCGTGGCTTAATTCCCAGTCCTATTTAATTATTAATCCCTTTTCTTTGGCATTTCCATCCCTTCTCAAAAGGCTTTCTTTAATCGCTTCTTCTTCTTTTCTTCTTCTTCTTCTTCACTTCGATTTTCCCCTTCTTTTCCAATTGCGCTTTGCCTTATCTTTTATCCCATCGATATTTTCTACTTTTTGTTAGCTTTTCCCAATTTGCGATGGGATTTTCGTTTTCTATTCGCTTTCTACTTTCGCTTTTTACCTTTCACTTTTTAGCCCCTTTTCACATTTTTCCCCTTTTTTTTAATTTAAAAATTTTTGGATATGAAAGTCATTTCTAGGATAATGTGGCGCTTATCATGAATATGACCTTAATTTTCAAATTATCGGACCCCAAACCCGAATTCCCGGTTGAAAACTCAAAAAATGGACAAAATTTGGCCATTATAACCTTTGGGAAGATAAAACCTGGACAAATTTTTTATCATTCAAGAGCTCTTGATGAGCTGTGTCTAAAAATCATAAAAAGAAATCAAACCGAAGCAATCTGAGCGTGAGACAACTGAGTCCCGTGAAAAACTTCAGTGCCAGAGAAATATTCTTCCGGAGCCCGGAGTCTCGCCCCACCTGCTGGCCGCCGTAGTCGTTTGCACGCTGGTTTTTAGCGCAATAGGCAAATTAAATTTTCGAAATTTGTGTTATTTTGGCCATTTGTTCGAATGTATTTTTAAAAAAATCCCAAAAACTCGATCTTTAGGGATGTATTTTCGCTTTTTTTTGGTTTCTCTTGTGAAAATTTCCAAAAAATGATCAAAATATGCCTTAAAAGCCCAGAAATGGAAAAATAGACAATTATATTCACTAAAAATTTACAACAAATCAAAAAAATCTATTTTTGAGCCCATTTCTTATAGCATATGCGCAGAAAAAATATGCAAAAGCATATTGAACCCTAATCATATGGAAAAATCAAAATTATATTTTTGAAAAAACGAAACAAATTGATGAACAAAATTTTACCGTTTACTTTTCACCTTTCGCCATTTTTAAAATGATTCGCAAAATCGCAACATCTCAATAAAGTTGTATTAAAAAAGGCCGAAGTGCCAGAAGACGTTGACAATTACTATTATGCTTAAAGATCTCAAAAATTTTCAATGAGACACAAAAAGTTAGTGTTGAAAATTTGATAATAAATTTTTTTTTTTTTTTTTTACTATAATTTATTTTATTTATTAGTTAGCAAAATATATTTAAAAAGAATATTTATTTTCTAAGCAAAACAATTCATTGCTAAAAATTTTTAAAATTTTCCAATGTCCTTTTCATTTGAATCTCAATCGATTGTTGTCTTAATTAGCAAAATTGCTGATTTGGATTTTGCTTTTTACTTTAAACTAGAATAGCACGGTGTCAGTAATTTTCACTTTAACCGGTACCGGTAATTTTCTGAGGTCTAAAATTTTTGACAAATTTTTGTCAGCACTTTCGTTAAATGTCTATTTTTTTTTAATTTCATAATTTTGAGAATTTTTCTAGTTTTTTAATTAATAGACGATCTGTTTTTCTTTTCACAGCATTGAGACTTATTTTATCAAAAAAAAAAACTTTTGGGTTGGGGACAGGGGGGGGGGGGGGGATTTTGGGCCCGGCGGTGCCAATAGGCGCCGCCGGAGAAAATTTTCAAAAAGATGAATGCACTTTTATCAGATTTGTCCAAAAAAATGAACAAAGATTGCTAATTTTTGGCGAATTTTAATTATTTAGCAAATTTTTATCAAACCTTTCTAATTTTTCAAAAAATTTACGAAATTCTAAGGAAATTTGCGTGATGAAGGTCTTGGAAGGGGTAGGAAGAAAAAATTCAAATTTTTCATAAGGAACACAATTTTCCCTGCGCAATTTATTAAGAGATTTTCATCAAAAATTAATATCAAAATAAATGAAATGTTTTATAAAATTGGCCAAATGTTCTATATTTTAATAAAATTTCCTTTCCCTTTTCTCAAATTTTCATGAATAATTTTCTCGGTTTTCTTTTCCTATTCTAACAACGCAAAATCAGTGAATACATTTATAAAATTGTGAAATGATAAAATGCAATTTGTAAAAATATGGAAAACAACAACAACCCCAGGTGTACTGTACTTAAAACTCAGAATTTTTAAAAATGCATAAAAATTTTGTCGATCTCAAAACAATTTGCCCCTTTTTTCAATTTGTCGTGTTTAAAAACGGAGAATTCCAATTGCCTTTGATCACTTTTTGTTCGATCACTTCCTTCGCTTTTTTGGCCATTTTTTCCATGATTTTGTCAAAAATTTCTCTTGCCTTCGTTTCCTCCCAAATTTCCGCCGCTTCTCTGTTTTGTTTATTAATTTCTGCATAAAAATCTTTTAAATGTGTGTTTTCACGCTTTTTTCGCATCAAATATAGCATGAATTTGCATTTTTTACCTCCTTTTTTGTGGATTCGTTCTTTTGCTTTGATGTCCTCCTTTTTCTCTTCCGTTGATTTTTTTTCAACTTTTTTGCCCATTTTTTCATTCGTTTTTCTTTTAACTTTTTTTGTAATTTTATCGGGAAATATTTTTGCACTTTGTTCTTTGCTTCTCTGATCCAATTCTATGGCACTTTGTACTTTAATTCTTTTCTCCGGTTTTTGGCACTTTTTGCTTCCATTTTTTCCTTCGATTCTTTGGCATTTTGTCCTTTTATTGTTTCCCCCAGCTTTTTGGCACCATTTTTGGGGCTATTTTTGTTCGATTTTTCGTCTTTTAATAATTTTGAAGTTTGACTTTCTTCGCTTCCATTTTCCTCTTTCACCTCCTCCTCCTCCTCCGCCTCCTCTTTCTCCTCCTCATTTATTTTATAGTCCAATTCCTCCTCATTTAGCAGCTTCGGTCCATTTGAATTTTTGAATAAATTTTTCAATTTATATTTATTTTCTTCACTGAGTTTTGAATCAAAAAAGAAAATGGATATTTTGTTCAGCTCATAAGCGGCATCGATCAAAGACAAAAGTTGTTTACGAATCTGAAATTTCGGCTTTGTCGTGGAAAAGTGATTTTGCATCCACGGAGGGAAAGAAACTTAAAAGAAAAATTATTAAAATTAAAAAAAAATATGAAAATTTTATTTTTATTTTTATTATAAACCTTCAGCGTACAATCTGAACAAATATTCGTACAGAATGTGTGCATATTTTCGATATTTTTGGCATTCTTTCCGTCCGTTTTCTTCATTAATTTCCTTCACAATTTTGGCACATTTCCAATTCTTTCTCATTAAATGCAAAATGCCAAGGTGCATTTCGTAAAAGTAAGAGCAAAAACTAAAATTCGAAAATAGCTTTTTAGTAGCTAAACAACGAACACCAAAAGATTTCTTTAGTCACGCCAAATTTTGTAAATATATGGGGGTGGTCGGATTTAAACTATCGGACCCGGGAATGGCAAATGCCATAAAAATATGCAATTCATCCTCACGTTCACCCTTTCCGCCCCGCGGTCTGAGCCAAATTCGAAACATCCATCCGTTGTTACTTTTTGGTTTTGTTCGAAATTTTAAAAATTTTACGACTCAATTAGCCAAACAAAAAAAAATAAAAAAATACCGTCAAAATATAACTTTTCGAGATTTTCAAGCTTAATTCGTTTATAACTAATTCGATCGCTTGGTGATGCCTTATGATAGCTTTTAGCTTATTGTGCTTTCATTGATTTGAAAATTTATTGAATTTAGCCAACAAAAATCATACCGTTGATCCGTCCACTGAAAGTGATCATTCTCACAAATTCCATCATTTTTCAATTGCCTTTCTTTGCTCGGCCCATTGCTTTTCAATGATTCGCTATGCAATTGCTTTCTTTTATTTCTTTTGGCCAATTCTGTGATAAAATTCAGTAACAATTTGTCTTCTACAATGTTTTTCATTTGAAATTCGAATTTTTTGCCAAATTTTTCGTGTGAATTGTCGCCCAATTGTCCAATTGAAATGTAATACCCAACTTCATTCATATTCAACAAAATTGGCTCGTAATGTTTGGCAAGAAATGTCTCAAATTTGAATTTTTTCCCCCCGGCCAAATTGCGAATTGAAAAAGAATTTCATAATTTCCCCCAAATTCTTAATGACATCAATTAAACTTGCATAAATTTCTTCATTTTCTTGCTTTTTCAGCTTAAAAATCGGCTTCATTGCGGGAATACCGGAGAACAAACGGAATAAATATTCACACAAAATGTCCAAATATTTTCGATATTCTTGGCATTTAAGCTGCCCAAATTCGTCAAATTCCTTGCCAATTTTGGCACAGTGCCAATTCATTCTCAAATAATACACGGCTCCAAAAGCTGTTTCGTAATTTTGTGCCAACTTTTGCTGTATGAAGCCATATGGGTCATTTACCACTAGGGTGAAAAGTGGGCCCGAATTAGATGCCGAATTTGCTGCCGAATTCGGCTGTTCCCTAACAAATGCCGCAAATTGCTGATCAACATGCATTGCTTTTAATTTGTGATCAAAATTTATGAACTTTGGCACTTTCAAATGGGCGGGTATTGGGGCAATTGGCGAGTTTTTCGCGTTTTCCAACAGCTCTTTTTTCAGCTTTGGCTTGAAGTACACCATGAACAGCTTCTTCAATTTGGACTCGAAGCTTGTGGCGAATTCCGTGTCGAAAAAAAACTTCCGAATTCGCTCCAAACTGTTCACCACCTCGGCCAATGTGCCGACCTTTTCAAATTTTTGCTTTTTAAGCACGAAAATTGGCTTCACCGCGGGAAAATCCGCGTACACACGGAACAAATAGTCGTACAATGAGTGCGCGAAGTTGCTATACTTTTTGCATTTTTTTCCTTTCATTTTTTAATCCGATTGCATTTCCAATCCCATCGCATCGAATGAAGCGCGGCGAGGAGGACTTCAAACTTTTGGGCCAACACTTCCTTTTTCTGGCCCAGAAGCAGCACTTCTTCGGTGTAAAATTTGTCAAAGCTTTTCCACCCCTTCAGAAAGGCGAGAAAAGCATTGTCGTCAATCTGTGAATTTGTGAAAAACAATGCTTAGTGTGCCGAATAAATTTTGCCGGTTTTTGAATTTTACATTTTTGAGAAACTCCGAACCAAAAAAAAACTCGGAAATTCCGCCGGTCCCACCTCAGGTCTCTTCATACATCAAACCCCAGTAATTTCTAAACATGAACAACTAACCCTTTCGCCCACCGATTTCGTGGCGACGTGTAAAGTTTGAACATTATAAAATCAATTTAAATTTAAAATAAAAATTAACAATTTGCTCAATTATTACTCTATGCTTTTGTCCTTAATCGTCATTAGCTGTCCTTATTGGTGTTCATTTCATTTTTAAAACTCTTATTATTATTCCAAAATTTGGTGCCAATTTCCCCCGTGGGAATGGTTTTTGACTAACTAATGACACGGCACCCTACAGAACTTGGGAAGTGAGAAGCAGCAAACTTACCGACACTGATGAAGAAGCATTTGCATTTGAAATTGACGGAAAGGAAAAGGAGTAAAAAAGCCGAGCAAAAATACCGAAAATAAAATATTTCATTGGTATTTTAAAAAAATGGAGAAATTGTTGTTTTATTTTAGCATTACTGGAAAATTAAATAAAATAAAGCAATGGAAAAAGCAAATGCATCCATTTTATTGGAATTCAATAAGAGTGACGTGCAAATTCGTTCATTGCTGCCCAATTTTATAAGCCTTAATTCACAATTGAGCAAAAAAATAATCAAAATCGTAAAGAGGTAGAAAAAAGAAGCTGATTTAAGGCCAGGGTTACAAGCAGCATTTGACCGACAAAAAATTCAGCATTTAAAATTTTTTTATTCCAAATGAGATTTTTGCGGCGTGCTTTTTCCGAAAAATTTTTTGGGAACATGAAGCCGGCGGCGCCATTGGTTCCTGTACGAATTCAATCCTTAAATAAAAATCTTAAAATAAATTGTTGAATTTATTCGGCAAACTCCTTTGATCAGTAAAAAATTTTTTGAAATTTGTTATTACGAAAATTTTGTTTTTTGAGGAATGTTCGTTTTTTTTTTTTTGATTTTTACCCCTTTACGCATTTAAGAAATTCCCTGGTAGAAGTAGAAACAGCTTAACGCCTTTTTGAATTTTCTTTTGAGTTCATTCGTCTGCCAATTCTTACCGTCTTTTTTTCTTACATTCTTTCGGCACCGTTGTTACCGTATTCTCTTTAACATCGGAAACTCCGTTGGAATGGTACGGTAGAGTTGGGACATTGGAACAGTACCATTGCAAGGACATTGGCATTTGGTATTGCTGAGAAATATTTTAAAACACTTTAGCATTAAAATAAATAAAAATAATACCATTTATATTTTGGGAATAAAAAAATATTATTATATCTTTAAAAATGATTTTTAATGAAGTGTTTTTTATTCGACAATTTGAGCACTGATTCACCCATCACCTTCTCCATTCACTTGCCAAAATGTGGTGAGTTGTTGAAAAAATAGAGTTGAAAATGTGCTGTTAAATTGGCCGACGCGGCGGCGGAGGCGGCGAATTCTCTTTTAAGCGATGCGCCAGGCGGGCGAATGCCATCGGCGCCACTTTTTGTGGCCAAAACAAATTTATGATTGGCCGAGGGGGGGGGGGGGGGCGATTGATGACAAACGACACGACGACTGCTGAGGAGGAGGACGAATGATGATGAGGAGGAGGACGATTATCTGGCCAAATTCCCTTGGCCAGAAGCCGAGCATCAAAAGATTAGCAATTAACGGTCCTCCACACCCCCCCCCCCCTTTTGCTTCTGCTGCCTTGGCCCACTCGCCATCGCATCCCTTTGCTTTGATTGACCATATGCCGCGCCGCTCGAAATTTTGGCGCAATTTTTTGGAGTTGTTGCAATTTGTTTAAGCTATTGTAGAAAGAGAATGGATGAGAAACAATTGACGAACAATTACTTATTCTTTGGCAATTAAAAATGCCAACTTCATTCAAATGAGTGACCATTTTATAAAATAATACATCCGCCCCCTTAAAGATTATCGTGAAAGGAACGAAATTAAACAAATTTTGCATAAGCTTCCTGCCTGAATTGTCGTCTAAACAAGGGTAAAGAAGCTTAAAAACAAGCTTAAAAGAAACAGGAAATTTTCGACATGGCAACAAAGTAAAAATTCTCTACTGCTCAATTTGTCATTAAATTTCGCGTCTCCGTGAAAGAATAACGGTGCATTATTTATACATTTTGGCATTTTTGGAGGATTTAAAGCAGGGCTACCCTTTGTACTTATTTGTAAGTATTGTACTTATTTGGAGGGTCCAAAACTTATAAATTTAAAATGTACTTATTTGTAAATATTGTACTTATTTGAGCTCAATGTACTTATTTTGTACTTATTTTTTGGATTCAGAGAGAAATTTAGATTTTTAAATGATAATTTTTGAAGGAAATGTTTTTGAAGCGAATTAATATGCAAAATCTTAACAAGATTCAGTTAAATATTCAAATTTTTCTCTCGGCGGTTTCTTATTCTCTTTAAAAAAATTGGCTCAAAATCGTAATTTTGTCATTTTTTGAACCAAATCGTTAAGAAATCGCATTAAAAATTACAAAAATTTTTCCGGCGACGTCTATTAGAGCAGGGGTGTATCTGTTCTTATTTATAAGAAATGTTCTGATTTAGGGTAGTGCCTTATTTTCATTTAAAAGAGGAAATTTCTGAAAAATTTGGCTAATTCCTAACAAAATTGATTAAAAATTCTTAAAATTTTCCCTCAGCGGCGCCTATCGGCACCGCCGGCCCCCAAAAAATCCTATTTTTTCTCTTAAAAATTAGCCCAAGATCGCAAATTTTGTTCATTTTTGGACAGAACTTGTTAACAAATTGCATTAAATTTTCAAAAAATTTCCCCGGCGGCGCCTATCGGCACCGCCGGACGCTCTTCCCTCACCCATACCCAAAAAATTTTTCGGAAAAATGCGCCGAAAAAAATTGTTAAAAATCTGATTTTTTTGATTCTAAATGCACTGAAATTACCAATTGCTTATGTTTTCGACAAAATTGTTAAAATCTTAAAATTGATTTTCGGAAATGTATAAATTTCTCATTTCTAAGCCGGAATTGCTCAGAAAAATAGTTGGCGGAGAGAAATATGTTGCTAATTCTTGATTTTGTTGAATAAAAATGCGATTTAAAGTTGTGGAAACATGTTTTAAAAAATGTACTTATTTTTGACCCCTAAAACTTATTTTTGACCAGCGATGTACTTATTTCGGGAAATTTTCAAGGGTAACCCTGATTTAAAGCCATTTTTCAACTGTTTTTAGTCCATATTTTAGTGTTAGTTTGCACTGGCTTTATGAAAGACTCCGGTGCATTTAACAAAATGAAAATATAAAATTTTATTTTATAATTCTACAGGATGTTTTTTGGGTTTTCAATTTGCTTCTCTTTCAAATCTATCCTAATCTCTGCAAAATCCCTTCTGCCACTGCTCCATCACTGCTCCGTGTTGCCCTTGACCAGTGCCAAAAGTGCGTCTCGGTAAGCTCCGCTGGTGTCCCCTTTGATCGCCTCCTCCAGGCTCTTCTTGTGCAACGTGTGAAAAGCGTGCTTAATGGGATGACAAATATTATTGTTAAATCTATAAATAAGAATTAATTAAGGCTTTTGATTTCTTGAACATTCAATTAACAGAATTTAAATTTGAAAGCACTTTGATGTCAGCCAGGTCAATCTCAGACCGAGAAATGACCAGACGAATCAAATCCGAGTCGCGTGTGCCGAGCCCTGAAAAAGCAGAGAGATTAATAAATAATTAATGCAATTAAATAAGTAAATTGATCTGATTAATAGATATTATTGATCCATTAATTATTAAATTTACCTTGCACCGAATTGAACAACAAATCCGCAAAAAACACAGAAGCGTTGCGGACATATTTGATTAGTGCCAAGAAACTGAAAATGAAAGCATTAACAGAAAATGACATTAAAAATCCAAATATTTATAAACATTGGATCCAATTAGCCTAATTGCACTGTCTCCCCTTGGTTCTCTTATACAATATCATCACTAATTGGTCCCCCGTTCCTTCTCCCATTACCCCGCTTCGTTGTGACCGCTGAATTCTTGCTCAATGCCCTTCTCAATCTCGTGGTGCGCGGATTGTCGGTAAAACTCGAAAGTTTGTCGAAGCTGAAATTTTTGAACAAATTATTTGCATAATTAAAACTACCAAACATTGCCAATTATAGAAATTAATTATTATTGTTTAATTTTAATTAATTATTGGCTATACAATGTCAATGGCTTTGTTAAGTTTTGTTTGTTTACCTGGGCGAAGCTGCGAGTGGCCAACACCTGGTTGAACACCACGGCGTTAACGCCTCTTCGGCCCTCGCCCTCTCTGAACAGTTTCATGGCCTCCTTCAGAAGAGAAAAAATTTATAGAAATTATCATCACCAAATAATAATTATTATTTATTCAATATTTTGTTTTTTACCTTAAATATAATTAAATATGTGTGATATTGAACAGATTAATTATTTCCAATTTGCCATTTAATGGTATTGTTTATGTATGTGTTAATGATTATTTTATTTATTTATTTTTAATTTGCCACTTAATTACGTCGTGTGCCAATACAATGCTTGCGGGCGCACTTTCTTCGCGAGAGCAGCTGAGCAAAGACACCAACAGATTTTGGAAGGAGCCCTTCGTCTTCGCTTTGATGTCCTCCTCCAGCTGATTGTGCTGATGCTTTCTGTCCAACTGCTCATACGCCTGCTTCAGCGCCGTTATTTGTCGGTTTGTGCGCGTCGCCAAAATTTCGATTAGCACCGTCCTACGGTAGACAGCGTAATTAAATGTACATACGGTAAGCATGAGGTAAACTGTGACCAAAAATCCATCAATTCGATGGCTTATATGAACATTCAATTTAGCCAAAACAAATAGCTAAGTTCCTCCTGTGGTCATTATGACATTTATACCGTAATCTATCACTTAAACCGGTTAATCTACTGGCGTTCCTTTTTGAAGTTCTCTCAAGTGCTTTATCCCAATTCAATTGTAAATGTACTCACTCGTTGGAGCCGGACAATGCGGCACGCATTTGGTTGGCATCGTAAACGGCGGGCGTTTGCATCAAAGAAATGCTTTTTAAATTTAAAATTTTAAATGCTGTTTTTGTGCATTTTGTAATTTACATCAGTTCTTCAAAGTCGCTTTTGAACTCCTTTTTCAGCATGGCAATCAGATCAGTGCCGAATTGTTTTTTGAACTCCAAAGCCAATGCTTGTCGCTTAATTTATGAATTTTAAATTATTAATGTTAAATTTGAAATTTGAATTTTGTCTGTCACCTGTTCGTTGCTAATGGAGCAAATGATCTGCGTAACTTCGGCCTTAATTATTTCGAAAATAAATTTTCTCTCAAATTCCCCCCTCGCCCAATTGCTCGCCTCGTGCTTTTTCGCAATGGCATCATGCAAATGATGCGCAGTTTGTACGGCTTTAAAATGAGGATTATGTTTGATGGTTGGGCCAAGGTTGGCCAAGGAATGGCCGATCACAACGCTGATCAGAAGCAGAATGGTAATGCCGTTTTGGAGCATTTTATGAGTGAATGAAATGAATGCGAAATTGGGATTGGACTCTTTGAAAAATGCCGACTTAAATAACCTAATTTTGGTAAGATGGCATAATTAAATTGGCAATAAAAACATAAGAGTCACATGAATGCCAAATTAACGTGGACAAAATGCCAAAATGGCACAAAAACATTTCCGCCCTTTTAATTACTTACCTTATGGACAGAAGATTTGTCAAAAAATAGGTGATATCATAATTGGAAAATATTTATGTGAAAAGGAAAATCAAAAATAATTGAACGTGGCAAACAATTATTTCATATACAATTTAATTGTAATTCTTTCGAAGGCAATTTCCTCTTCACAAATGTTCTTGAATGTAAAATTTAAAAATATATTTTTTAATTCTTAAATTATAATAAATAAATTCAGATGCTAACAAATTTCGTTAAAAAATGACAAAATTTGGCACAACTCAGAAACCGCGGAATTAAAATTAAAATTATTACACTATTAATTTATCTATTGTTAATTAATACCAAAAATCTGGAAATTATATCGAAACACTAAAACTAAACCATACTAAACATACAGATACAATAATTAGTAATTATCCCAATTCAATTTTCATATTATTTCATCCTTCATTGAGAGCAAAGTCCCGTGGCTTTGTCACATATGTCATTTTCTTTGCATTTGCTGCACGGCTCCCCGGCCAAATAAACAGGCGCACCAAAGTAATTACCGCTAAAAGGAGTATTAGTAAACTAATTATGTTTTATCAGTGGTTGGTTATTACCCCGTGTAATACCAGCAGACCACATATGTTTTCCAAGTGGTATTTGGGCAGTTTTGTGCCATGGCACAGCCAATTCGGTCGGTGTCAGCCCACGCCATCTCAACAAAACGAAGCGAGAAGTAATTAGTGTTCAATTAGCAGGTAATGGGAAGAGAAAAGCCAAAATGAGTAGGCCACCTGAGTCCAATGGCCGATTCCACTGAAGTTTTCCCCGGTCATAATCAGATCCGGGTTGAACCCGTAACGGTTCAGTTCGTCCCACCAGCGACCGCAAGCGTACTCGAAACCATCCTCTTAAACAGGCAATTAGTAGCCCTAATTAGTCAAGTTGTATCGAACTGTTCGAAAATGTTCCGCCATTCATTGCCAAATTCTCGCCCGCCCAGCCGTTCCACGAGTGCGATAATGTGCATTTGTTGGCCCATTCATCCGCATATTTGGCCAAGTTTTCGTCCCATTCAAACTTGCGCATGTTTCCCGCCTTTGGCATTTTGTTGCCCCCCAATTTATTGTCGGCATTGCCTAGGGCCAATTGCGATCGGAATTTGTTGTGACAATTGACAGCCGCTTCTTTCTCCTCATTCGTCGGCGTTTTTGTGTATTGCTGGACGGATGGACCTGGAAACGGTTAATTAACAAATAATTACCCAATTATCCCGCTAATGAATTTAAACCATTGACTTACCGAAAAGCATGAAAAAGAGGGCGATTAATTTAATCAAATGCATTTGATTTTGTTTGATTTAAGTTTTAATTTATGATTTTCTTCTTTTAATTTGTTCGGCTTTTAAATGCCATTCCGTCCGTTTTCCATTGAAAAATTAAAGCTGAATAAATTTGATTAAATTTTAAATAATATTTTCTTCTCATAACTTTTCAATGAATTTTGACAGAAATTAAATTGGCCTTACTGAACAAATAATAATAACACATAAAATAATAAAGTAAGGTGTGGCCAATACTTTAATTTCTATTAAAAACGATTCTCACCGGTGCGACTGTTCAAATTCAAAAATTTATTGAATATTTCAAACTTTAATATTGTTGAAATTATTTGTAAGAATCTAAAAATTAATTCTACTTAAATATCAAAAAAAAAAAAAAAATTTTTTTTGACTGGAATTAAGTTTTTAGGGCAAAAAGTGTTCGAATTCGCGCTCGTCTTTTTAAGAAAATTATTATGGGGTCAAAATCCCAATGGTTTTTTTAAAATTATTATTACATATTATTATTAAATACAGTCCTAAATATACATTTTGGACAAATTCATTTTGAATATTTCACACATTAATATTATTGAAATTAAATCCAAAAATTAATTCTATTTAAGATATGCCTAAAAAACATCTTTTGACTGGGCTTAGGATTTTCAGGCAAAAAGTGTGTGAAAAGCAAAAAAAACCGGTACTTGTAGGTTTTTGTCACCCCCTGAAAAAATATTTTAAATAATTTTTTTTTCTAGGCCGATTTGTGAAAACGAAAAGGTAATAGTTAGGTGGTTCCCCCCTTTTTGGCAGAAATTTTTTGTTTAAAAAGTCGTGAAAACATGTTTTTAATGGTTTTTAGGGTTGCTGATCACGAATATGGCATTCATTTTGGCCTATTTCGAATCCCTGACCCGAACTCAAAGAAAAGTCGAAAATTCGAATTTTTCAGAAATCACTTATATGTACGAATCTTTTGAGACTTTTTGTTCGAGTTCGGGTCTGGGATTCGAGATAGGCCAAAATAAACGTGATCAGCACATAAATCGGCCTAGAAAAAAATTATGAAAAAAATTTCAAAGGGGTGACAAAACCTACAAATACCAAAAATTCGTCGCTCGGCTTTTTAAGAAATTCTTATGTTGTCAAAATCTTTTTGAGCATTTTTGTCTATTTTAAAACAAAAGGCTGGCACTACCAAAAACCCACAAAAGCAAAATTTGGTCACTACTGTTAATAAGCCGGGCAAAATTTCTTAATTTCCTTGGCGACTAGCGCCGGGCCCCAAATTCCCCATTTTCTGTCGGAACCGCCGATTGCCCCCTCCGCCCCCTAAGCTACCAAAAACTTTTAGGGAAAAAGTCTTTTTGAACGAGGTCGGGTACTGTGTTTAGAAGCAGGCCAGAAAAGGTCGAGGATCGTGGATCAACTCAAATTAAACGCGAATTCTATTCACCCTACCGTACCATCAGTTGTCCAAAACTCTTTCGTACTGTCTTCCGTGGTTGGATAAGCACCGCTTTGTGCCACCGTAGAAGCAGATGACTTATCCGAACAGCTTGGACAATGCGAAGAAGAAGCAGTTGTCGTGGATGGATCAGCTTCAGCAATGGCAAACTGCTGATCATTTTGTCGTTGTGCCAAATTTGAATTGCTTTCGTCAGTTGCGCACGTAGCAAATGATGACAAAACAAAAATAAAGCAAAATGTGGGCATTTTTCTATTCGGTTTCTCAATTGTACTCAATTAATGAGAATATTTTCGAATTCATCAATTATTATGTCTTTTGCCAAAATAGGACGGTGAAAAAATGTTTAAGAGACCAAATCGATTTGTGAAATTGTTTTTTCCCAAAAGCTGAATTCTAAGATTGGGAAGTTAAAGCATAACAATTGAAAATACCGGGAACTTACAGTAGATCAACACAGTATCCATATTTTTTAATTTGCTTAATATTTGTAATTTGGACAAGATTTAAAACAGCTTAATAAAACATTCTATGAAGCCAGACAAATAGCTTTACATTACATTTTAGACTTTCTTAAATTACAAAATTGTCATCGTAAAATGTACAGTATCATTATCTCATTTTTGCAATGAGAAAATTTTTTTAAATTGTAAAACAAATAAATACTTTTAGTGGTGATTAAAAAAATAACATTTTCTCAAAAAAATTATGCATTAATTTAATCATATAAAATATTCAATCTGCTGATTTTGAGAACTCAGGCAATGCTTTTAAATGTATGCATTTAAAGAGTAAATTATCAGTAAAAATGTTGAAAATCATTTAATTTTACGCAGAATTGCCCTTTTTGCTGTTCTTTCTTTGGGGTGCGTCTCTCAATTTTTGTGTCAAAACGAACATTTTCTGTGAATCATTTTTTTCTTTCTTTCTTTTTTGTTGTGTTGTCAAAAACAGAAGAAGCCAAGCTTCATCAGCTCTTAACATGTACTTTAAGCTCCGCTGATTTGTCTCATTTTCCATGCTTACAAAATTAATCTGACATATTCCATTTCATCAGTCATCTTTGGTCGGAAAGTTAAATACCAAAGTTTTAAGCCAGAAGAGTGTCCATCGGAAAAATTCCGAATTGAAAGCCGAAGAAACAAAGGACGTCCTTGGAATAAAGGACGGATGGCAATCTTGAATTTGTACTTAGTCGATATGCCAATGTTTTTCTGTAAAATTTCAAGTCGTTTTCAAAAAATTAAAGAAATTACAAAATCATCAACATTTTTCCCTAAGCCCCAGCATGTTTTTACTCTATAACTTTTTTTTGTTTGTCAACAAAATCCAACATTGTTGGTATCATTCGAAAGCTCTTTACTTGTTCTATTAGCCTTACAAAAAGCGAAAAAATTTTCTTGCCTGTAAAAAATTTATTAGGAAAAATTTCAAGTTTTTGATTTTTTTTTTTTTTTTTTGCAATTTTAATGTATAACTTTTTTTTGGAATTGTCTAATCGCGAAGCTATACCTTAGAAATAGCTTCTAAACATATTAAGCTTTAGAATTATACCAAGATTGTCTGCATTGGTTGACAAAGAAAAAAGTTATAGCCAAAACATGCTGGGGCCCAACCGTTGGTGCTATTCGTTAGTCAAAAAGCATCAAAATGGGCGTTAGTCAAAAAAAACATCAATTGGAACAATTTTTTCATATTCTTTATGAGTTTTGCAGGATAATAGAAAACACTTTGGGCTATCGAAAGATATCTGAAGTTTAAAATTTGGTTAATTTTGGGCGAAGTAATGAATAATTTTCTGTCAAAAATTTTCCATTTGATGGATTTTGAGTAAAGTCATAGCAAAAAAAAATCCCGCGCTCGCGGTGATGAACAAAATTCTGTTTGGGCAAAGGCGCAATTGAACGAAACCTTAAGTGTTTTGGATGAAATTATTTAGAGATTTAGTCTGAAACTGGACCACATTTGTGCCAAATTAACCATGTGCAATTTTCATTTTAAATAAGCACAAAAAGCGGTAAATATCGGTCATAGGGCCCAAACTCAAAATTGCTTAAAAACGGTCTGAATCGATGTAAAAAGGCTAGAAATGGGTAGGAAAAATAGAATTAGTGGCGCGCTTGCCCTTTTTCAAGCTGAAAAAGTGCCGGAATTGGAGTGCCAAATTCAGCTGGGACTCAAGTGACCGCACTATAAAAAGCACTCAAAAGACATTTGAAATAATTTTCTAGGGTAATTTGTGGCGCTGATCACGAATATGACCTTTATTTTACAAAATAACGAATCCCGAACCCGAATTCGAACAAAAATTCGATCCAGACATTTTAATCGAAGACAATCGAAATTTCGCAAAAGGGAGCATGCGAAGACGGAGCAAGTAGTGGGGCGAGACGGAGGGCGGAGGAAGCAGTCTGACGAGCGCCACAGGCGGTTGACTGCGGGGGCCCGAAGGGCCCCCGCCAATCAGTCAACCGCCTGCGGATCACGCGCGGACTTCTTCCGTAGCCCGGAGTCTCGCCTGTGCGGCGGTTTTTTAGCGCAATAAGCAAATTCAATCTTTTATATTTGACGTTCTTTTAATATTTTCTGACTACTGGTTTAAAAATAGTTTTGCGATTGGTTTAGGTCTACTATAACAGTGTTCAGCAACTCGAAAACCCCTAAAAATATGTTTTGATTTAATTTATGAATTTGAAATTTTTGTTCGAATTCGGGTTCGGGATTCGTTATTTTGTAAAATAAAGGTCATATTCGTGATCAGCGCCACAAATTACCCTGGAAAATTATTTCAAATGTCTTTTGAGTGCTTTTTATAGTGCGGTCACTTGAGTCCCAGCTGAATTTGGCACTCCAATTCCGGCACTTTTTCTGCTTGAAAAAGGGCAAGCGCGCCCCTAATTCTATTTTTCCAACCCGTTTCGAACCTTTTTACATCGATTCTGACCGTTTTTAAGCAATTTTGAGTTTGGGCCCTATGACCGATATTTTCCCAAAAAGCATACTTTTTAGAAATAAGCACGCTTTAAATTTCTAAGATCTGTTCCCTCAGAATAAGCACAAAAGTGATCTGTGCTTAAAGGTTGCAGGAAAATGCTTTAGCATAAAGGCTATCGATCGGCATGCAAAATCTCAAAATGTTTCAATCACTTACAAAAATTTTTAGAAATCTCGTCACTGATGTTAAATCACACAATCCCCTTATCAACAAGTGCTTGTCAATCTGTTATCGTTTCCCCCTTCCCTTCGTTTTTTCCTTTTTTTCTTTTCTTCTCTTCCCGTTTTTCTCATTTCGTCACTGTTTCTCAATTCCCCCCTCCCTCTCTTGCGTTTCTCAATTTGCCTCCTCTTTCTCCGCTTGCTTGTGGCCCACCCGCCGTTGTCTCAATGATCGGTGGTGGGTTCGTCCATGCTTTTCGTGCCCACCTCCTCCGAGCAAAAGTGGCACATCCTCTCCCTCCTCCCCCTCTTCCTCCTCCTTTTTCTCCTCTTTTTCTTCCTCCTCCTTTTTCTCATCCTCCTCTTTTTCCTCCTCCTTTTCCGGTGATGCTAAGGTGTGAAATGACGGAAATGTTGAGATTGGCAATTCAGGATGTTTCTGTTCCCCCGTGCCATCTTTCTCCTTTTGTTCTTGGCATTGTGACACTTCGCCAAGATAATTGCCTTTTTCGTTTCTCTTCCCAATGTTTTCCATGCTAATACAGTGGTCGCAATGTTCATACATAACCTGGAAATGCTCATAAAATCGGCCCTCATTTTGTGCCATTTCCATTTTCATTTTGCCAAAATTGTCGTACACGCGAAATATGCGGCATTCCTTTTTAACCAAGTCGCACAAGAGCACTGTAACTTTACCATCTTTTGATGCTACAGTTTTGTTTTTTACGATCATTTCATCAAAATTCCACCGAAAGGTGCCATTTTCATCAGTTGAAATTTCAATTTTGGGCACTTCCACTTTTTCTCCGTGGGCATTTTCTTTGAAAATTAATTTTATTTATGGAATTTTAATATTAATTTATGCCTTAGCAAAAATCAAATTTTTTTTCTTCTTTAAACTTACTCAATTCGCCAAAAACCAACAGAATTTTGTAATACGTGCGCGGCAAAATGGTGTACGTATCACAGATGTGGCTGCATGATGCTGGTGAGTAAGCCATTCCCGAGTTTTCATCCGATTGGGACATTTCACTCTTTTGGCATTGCTCCGTTTCGCCAAAATAAGTGCCATTTTCCATGCTTATACAATGCCCATAATGTTCATACATCACCTGGAAAGCTCCATAAAATCGACCCTCATTTTTGGTCATTTCCTCTCTCATTTCGGCAAAACTTTCGTACACCCGAAACACGTGGCAATGCTTTTTGCTTGTACGGCACAGAAGTACCGTAACCTCTGGACCGTCTCCAGCTGCTACGATTTTGTTTTGGACCATCATTTCATCAAAATTCCACCGAAAATCGCCTTTGTCATCCGTCCCAATTTCTATTTTCTGCACATTTTTATCGTTGATATTATCTTTAAAAAATGCATTGGATGATTTAATAATTTTTTGTTCTATTTTATGGTAATTTTATTTCGATTTTTCCTTTAATAATTTTTAATTTAAATAAACACCCAAAAAACCTACCAAACTTTCCAAAAATAAACAAAATTTTGTAGTGACTGCGCGGTAAAATGGTGTACACATCACAGATTTTGCCGATTTCGGATAGCCAACAGGCCAATTTTTCTATCCAAGTTTCGCTGTTGGCACTTCCCTCTCCGGCAACAGTGCCATCGTTTTCATTCATTGCAACACAAAAGAGTGGAAGCAGTAGCAGAAGAAGAGGCAAAGCAAACGAAGCGCGTGCCATCATTTTGGAGAAGCAGGAGAAAATGGGTTTTAATTATTTCTTAAAAATACTAAAAAAAACTTTAAAACACAACTGATGGCTTTTAGGGTTTGGGGCGCTTAATCGTCTGCCGAATTATTCTCTGTGAATTATACAGAAATTTTATTTTTTTTTTAATAAATATTAAAATAAATTGGAGTGAACAAAAAAATTTCAATGCGAATAAATTGTTTTATGGTTGTCTTAAGATATGGTTAATCAATAAATAAACGTGTAAAAATGCAAAAATGGTTAATAGATAGATTTTGCAAAAAAAATGAATTAAATTAATATTAAATAAAAATGAAATAAAATGTTGTAGGTCTGGGTTTTTGGTTGGGGTCCCGGCTCGAGAAATCCCAATTCCAAACCATCACCTCGGATGTGAAAATGCCGAAAAATTAATTCGATCGGTGAAAAGGCAATGAAATCTGGTTGAAATTTTTGAAGTTGTTGGAAGAATCCTTTTTCATGCCTATTTTAGGTGCCTATTTTTAAAATTTCGTGCCTAAAAATCCGGTCTCTCTTTATAAAATGCAGTAGTTATGGCTCGGTGCCATAACTACTAAATGCTATTGTATAAATTGTTAAAAATGGGATTTTTTAACTTTTGCCTAATTTTTCAGGACTTTGCATTTTTTTCGAGCTTTTTTGTGACTTTTTTCATTTTTCGTGACATTTTTGTGTTTTTTATGATTTTTTTTTTGTTGTGAATTTGGCGATGTAAAAGGCGACATGAAATTGGGGAAGATTTTATTAATAAAAATTTTCAAATTTTTCGGCGCGCATTTCCAAAAAACTTTTGCGGAAGAAGGGCCGATAGGCGCCGCCGGGGGAAATTTTGAAAATTTGAGTGTAGTTTGTCAACATATTTCAACTAAAAAGGCTGGTTTTTGGGATTACAAGGCTCAATTTGTACGGATTTTCTTTAAAATATGTGTCAATTTAAAAAAATATGAGTAATCTTATTTTGTCGATAGGAAACCCATGAGTATACAAAAAGAAAATTCAAAATATTTTTTTTCTGTAGAGGAATTGAACCATGGGAAGGAAGTAGAAAATCAAGAAGATTAGCCACTATGCCATTTCCACAATTGTCATTTCTACTTTTAAAGACAAAATTAATTATTTTAATTATTTTTCCTTTTAACTCCAATTTTCATCACTATTTTTTCACTCACAAATCAGGTCCCCATTCTTACCAGTGCTTGTTTTTCCCGGTTCCTGGTTGCCCTACTGGGACCGGGAAATAAATTTTCAAAATCAGGACCGGGAACTGGGACCTCAGAGGACCGGGAATTCCCGTCCCGGTCCCGCTCAACTCTGTTAAAGTGCTGATAAAGTTGGGTGATTGTTTCAATTCCCTAGGCCTTCTCAACGAATTTCTACCTGATTTCAATTGCCTTTTCACTGATCGAACTTTAATTTTTTGGCATTTACTTTGCTGAAATTGAAATTTGCCTTTATTATTGAAAAAAATACTAATAAGGTCATAAAAATAGAGAAAGGTCAATAAAATATATGTTAGAAGCTTCAAACAAAGTGTAAAAACTTTTTAGGACATTTTAGAGTAATTTAAGTCAATCCTTTGGTTTATGTTCGAGCGTGCTCATATCACCTTCATTTTTAGGCTCCAATTCTTAATATAATCGTGTTTTTAAAAATTAGGCAAAAAAGACAAAAATTGAGCAGCGATTTAAAGGGAAAATTAAATCGTTTTGCGACAATTGGAAACGGATAAACAAAGCTGTATCGGAAAAAATCGCTTAAAAAAATCAAAAATATAATATTTTTTTACAAAACATTGAAGAAATAAGGAAAATTACGTATAAAAAATGCATATGTAAAGTTATGAAGTAAAAAAGAATCGTTTTTCTTCATCTTTTCTGTCTGTCCATTGCAAATTATTAAAAGTCCATGAAAAGGTTCAAAATTGTTTTGAATACAAAGCCCAATAAAGTAATGAATATAGCGAAGACAAACGGATAAATAGCTTAAATGAAAAAATAAGAATGTTTTTGGGGATAAAGTTGGTGGTACTTGGGTATTATCTGCCCACAGATTTTTTGAAAGAAAATCCATTTTTTCAAAGTAAACTTGTTTTTGGGGTTGGTCGGGAAAACCGATTCTGATACACATTTTGGCCCATTTCGAACCCCGAAACCGGATTCGAACAAAAAGCCAAAATTCATTTTTCACCAAATCAAAAAGCGATTTTGTGCAATAAACTTTTGTGAAAAATTAATTTTGACTTTTTTGTTCGAATCCGGGTTCTGGGTTCGAATTGGGCCAAAATAGATGCCAGAACCGTTTTTCTGACCCTGAAGCCCTAAAACAAATTTACTTTAAAAAAATGAATTTTATTTTTCAAAAAATCTGTGAGCAGATAATACACAAGTAAATTTTATTTTTTTTAAATTTATTTTTATTCTTAACTAATTTTTTTAATTTTTAATCTTTTCATAATATTTTTAAATTTCTCACCAAACCAAAAAGGAGCTCAATTGTCGTCGTTTTAATAGATCCTCTGTTGTTGTTGGCCAATTGGCCCGTGGTTTGGCACTGAAATGGACCGGGTACTGCTTGTGCTTGTGCGGCACGACGCTGCCCGCCGCCGATGGGTTGCAATGGTGCAGAAGCACACGGAACATTTCGTCAATGGTCAGAACGCCGGAGGGAACTGTACGAAACAAAGTGGGGAAGATTCAGTTACAGAAGATTGACCATTTCCAAGACAATAAAGCATTTATTTTTTTGCAATTTTTTGCTAGATTGACATGGCTTTTTTCCATATTAGAACGGCACTCTCTGTTGTACTAAAGGGTAAAAGCGAATTGGTAAAAGCCGGGATGGAAAAAAGACTCTGTGAAGTAGGCCACAATAAAAAATAAGAGGGGAGAGGGACCAAAAACTCCGAATAAAATTAGCTCAAAATTGTTAAATTTAGTCCTTTTTTGGACAAAGTCTATTAACAAATCGCATTAAACCCCTCCTCCCAATTTTTTTGTATGGTAGGCCCAACCGTAACCAGAAAAATTTCATACGGGTGGAGGGAATAAGGAAAAATTTTTTCTTCGTCGGCCAAAGAGTAATTTTCCAAAATCTAAGTGACATCGGAGAAAATAGCCATTTTATCCGTTTTTTGTGCCCATTTCGCCCGAAGATGAAAATGGACCAAAAAGATGGGCTGAGGATAAAAATACTTCCGAACAGTTCTATTTTTTCATTTTTATCTTGACATAAAGCAGCTGACCAATGTCCGCCGCGAATTGTTCTTTTGAAATGAGCGGAAAACGAATTTGGAAAAGTGCCGGGCCAAGCATTTGACGTCGATTCTCCGCCGAACAATCGATGCCTTTCCGTCGGCACTGTCCGTCGGCCCAACGAAGTGCCTGCCAGGCGAAATTAAACAATTAATATTAAAACTATAATTTTTCAATTTACGGCTTTCCAAATGCCATTCCATTCGTCGGCCATCAATTCATCGCGCCCCAAAATTTAGCATAATAATTTTTGGTCAATTTGTAAAAAGACATCCGATTGTAACAGAGTTTCCGCATTTTCATCAATGTAATACAAACAGTGCGAAGCGAAGTCCAAAAAATCAAAAAATCAAATAAATTCGAAATAATTAAAATGAAATTTTAAATGTTTTAAATTTACGTGTTCTTCAAAGAAACGGGCACTGAGCAGTGTTTCAAAAACATTGCTCAGCTTTTCCATAGGGTATTCTGTGCACTTTTTGACCAATGCGCTGACATTGTATTTTTTGGCTAAATTTCGAATATTTTTATTATTAATTTTTAAAAATTAAAATAAATAAATATAATTTTCGTTATTTACCCGCATAAAGCACTTCGAAAAAAGTGTCTCCGTTCATCTCGCCCAATTCGTCCGTGTAAATGAATTTGAGCATTGTTTTGAATGCGCCGGCCTCAACATCGGTGACCACCACGGGATTAGTGATCGAACCGGAAAATGAAAATTAAAATTATTTAATTATTTTTATTAAAAATTTAAATTTTATACCAAATTCTTTCTCTAAATTTAAGGCATCGAATCGGAACATCGCTTTGAACACATCGGATGCTATTTGAAGAAGCAATTTGTGCGCAGCGAGAAGCTTAAAGTTAATAAATAACGAATTAATTAAAAAAACAAATTTAATATTATTTCTTTAAAAATAATTAAAATAAATTAATAATTTAATAAATTTTACTTGTATAACATTTTTAATTGATTTTTTAATGGTCAAACTCGCCTCTTTTTCTTTTCCTTTCCCAACTAAAAAGTGCACATCCGCACCATTAGCAGCGGCATCTTCTAACAGCGGTTTAATTCGATCGGCCAAAGTGTTTGACATTATTTAATGGTGTAAAAATGAAGAAAAATTTAATACAGTTTATTTTTGATAAATGTATTGATCCATCAAAACAAATATGTATTAATTATAAGTGAATCTCTTCACTTCAATTTTAATAGTCCAAAAAATCTACTAAATATAATTTTACTTTTTATCTAAAATATTTTTGACTTTTATTGTAATTAAAAGCTTTAAATTGTTAAAAAAAATAAATGTAATGAAAGGAAAATAAAAATGAAGAAAATGTGGTCATTTTGGCACAACGGACCAGTGGTGAAGAGATATACAAAACAACATTTCTTTTTCTTTTTCTTTGTTTACGCTAATATCTCTCTGTGCTCTCTCACATTTTCAAGAGAGAGAGAGAAAAGAAAAATAAAAAGAGACAAGGCATTCTCACTTAAGGCTAACAAACAGAGAAATGAAATAATGTTAAGATAGGAAATGAGAAAAGAACGAAACAGTCAGAAATAGTGTATAGAATAAGAGAAAAGAAAAAGAGATTGATAGAAATAGTGTATCGAGATAAAGAGAAGAAAAACTAAATTTTTAAAGTGAGTGGAGTCAGAGATAATTTACAGGAGAAAAATAATAAAATATTAATGAATTTCTTTTCATTTCATTTAATTTAAAATTTAATTTATATTTTTTCTGAAACTGTTACTTGGCTGGGCCACAAAATCCCGAAAATTTATGAGTAAATTGATTACTCTCTCTACATGATGGACGTGGTCAAAATCCATTTACGGAATTTTACCTTTTTTTTATTTCAAAAGAAAATTTGCAATTTCTTTGTTGTAGCCGGCGTCAGAATTTTTTTGGACTGTGAAAGTGTAAGAATTTTAAATACAAAGTTAAAGGAGGAGAACAGCAGGACCCACCATATCTAATTAGGTATTTAGCCAGTAAAAATAAATTCTAAAAAGCCAACTTTTTAAAATTACTTTCATATACCAAAATCAATTCAATGAGAAAAATGTTAGACAAAAACAAATTATGACAAATTAATGATTGGGTGGGCATTTCCAACGGCCAATTTACGCTTTGTGCCTTTTCGCTCTTTCATCACAGTCACATCGATGGCCAACGTCACTTTGTCCTCCTCTCTGTCGTATAAGCCTCGGCCCGGGTCCATTAATTCCTTAATTGTCCATAATTAGGTCAATTAAGCAAGTCAATTGGCCTCTCACCGCAAATGTGATGAAATCGGGGAATCCCCAACAGTTCGTTTCGCTGTTAAAAACAGTGTGCTCAAATTCCTTTCTGAACTCCCCAACTCCGCTCATTTGCGAAACAATTCGAAATTTTGCCGAACATTCGGCTCTCCAATTTTCGTCTTAATAAATGATTTAAATATAATTTTAAATGATTATTTTAATTTCACCTTCTTTTGGAGCGGTACAACAAAGAAAAAGGCTCAAACATTTGACGGCACTTCCCATAATCGTAAATATTTGAACGGATATTTTCCATGGAAGTCCCCCTAAGCACGTCACAGTTTCGCTTTTTCGCTCACTCCAAATGATTTCGCGCGCAAATTGCGACACTTTTTCAATGTCCATAAAAAGTGTCCCTTTCGATTTGCTCTGATCAGCGGAAATTGCTCTTTCCATTTCTGCTTGCCCCACAATGACATCAATGGCCAAAGTCACTTTGTCCTCATTTTTGTCGTAAAAGCCGTTTCTCGGATCCATCAATTGCTTAATTTTGGGTATAGTTATATTGATACTTTTTTGAATTTATTGGACCGTTTCTTAAATTTGCCAGGGGAAATAAATGAAAAATAATGACAAAATTGCTTAAAGCCAATTAAGTTTTATATTCTTGGTATCGTTCAGTAGATTTAAATGTTCTCATTAGAATATACATATATAACACCCCTCACCCAAAAGGCAATGAAAGTGGGGAATCCCCAGCTGTTTGATTTGCTGTCAAACACATTGTCAATGCGTTTCCCTGTGCAATTCTCCGCCCCTTTGTTTTGCGCGACAATTCGAAAGGTTGCCGACCAATTGCAACTCCAATTCGAATCTTAATGCCAATTGTAGAATAGAGCGGTACCGGTGCCGATTTTGAAGTGGAAAAAAAGAAAAGTGCTTAAATCATTCCCGACCGTACCACAAAAATCCTAATTTTCCTTAAAAATTTGCTCAAAATCCCAAAATTTAGTCATTTTGGACACGGATTACCAAATTTTTTGGTTTGAAAAAGCAAAAAGAAGAAAAAGCAATTCGATTTCATGGCATGACTCACATCATAAAATTTGTCGTCGACCCCCCCCCCCCCCCCTTAGGCAATGATTAGTAAAAATTGTTTACTTTCATTATTAATCCATTATGTTTTGTTCTTTTATTAATCACCTTCCGTTGGCGCTGTGCACCAAAGGAAAATGCCCAGCCATTTCCCAACAAAATTTTCATCGTTTTCCGTCGTCGCATTTATTTTTGCAAATATTTCAAATGGGAGTCCTCGGATGTGCACAGTTTTGCTGTATCGGCAGCTCCCCACAGCTTCGCCCGCAAATTCCGACATTTTTTCAATTTCCAGCTGAAGTGTCCCTTCTGTTCGGTCCGAAATTCGTCCCTGCCTCGGAAATTTCAATGAGTACAGCTCAGAATCCATGCTCAAATTCGGGTGGCAATGGAACTGATAAATGCCGATCACTTCTTCCACAGTTAACACACCGGAGGGAACTGAAAAAATAAAATTAAAATAAATTGGAAACGGAATTAATTAAATTATTTTTAATTTAAATTTAATGGGAACATATTTTGGGACATTTAAAAAGTCATAAATTCCTTTTAGTTTTTAGTTTCTTACCAATATTTTTCGAAAATTCTTCCTTTGACACGAGCGGAAAGCGAATTTTGAACAGTGCTGGGCCGAGGTTGGCACGACGCTTTTCAGAGGAGCACTCAACGGCATTTCGACGACATTTCTCGTCAGCCCAACGGATTGCCAAAAAATATCAACGGAATTTTTTTTAGACAAATTAATATTTTACTGCGTTCCAAATTGAAATTTCTCCACTGATTTGCAATTCGTCACGACTCAAAATTTCACACAACGTTTTTTGGTCAATTTGCAAAAATGCCACCGAATTGAGCAAAGTGTCCGCATTCTCATCAATATAAAACAAACAATGATAGGCAAAGTTCTTAATTCAAAAAACAAATAATATTTATAAATATTTCGTTATTTTCGCATGGTAAAAATTCGCCATAATCCGACCTCCTTAAAATTCCGAAACTCGCAATACAAAATAAAAAATTTTTAAATTTCTATATTTCAACAAAGATCACACTCTATTTCGGGATTTGCCAAATATAAAAATTTTATAAACAATTTAATATTGAAAGAGTGATGCTTTTGAGTGCTTTGTCATCCCACCTCCAATTCGAAAAGCTGAGCCTGGGCATAGGCAAAGAAAACATTGTGCAGTTTTGAAATTGGAATTTGCAAAGATGGGACAACCAGGCCAGCGATGTTGTACTTTTTGGCTAATTAATGAATAATTAAATTGTTAGATTAATTTCACAAAAACAATTTGACCAGCGTAAAGCACTGCCATTGCGTTGTCTCCGTCCAATTCGCTCAAATCGTCGGCATAAATGAAGCTGAGCATCACTTTGAACGCTGCTGCATCAACATCGGGCACTTCCACGACACAATTAGCGGAAGCTAATAAATTAATTGACCAATTAATTTATTCTAATAAATTAATTGACCAATTAATTTATTCTAATTTAATTTCATCACATTTACCATTTTCTACGTTTTGATTCTGTGAGTCAAAACGGAACATTGCCTCGAACACTTCGGAAGCGTGCTTCAAAATTACTTTATGGGCTGCAACTCTCTTAAAAAGGCTTTTTAAAAAAATTTAAAAAATTAAAAAAATGAAAATTATAATATATAATTTTATTTTCAAACTTGCCTCCTTTTCTTCTCCTTCCCCCACCAAAAAGTGCACATCCGCGTCCTCTCCCGTGCTCAACATCCGCTTCATCCGATCAACCACAGACAAGGACATTGTAAATGATAAATCAATTGCCAAACTCGTAATTTTATCAATTCAAGTGCCAAAATTGGCAAAAAGAAAATTTCATTTTCAGAGAGTAAGTCAATTTAAAGAAAAACGATGTTTAACATTTTAATTTTTAAACGATAATTTAAATTTTATTATTAGCCAAAGTTATTTGTGTATTATTTAAAAATGAACATTACTCATTGTATAATTGTAAAAAAAAGTTTGTAATAAAAAGGATTTTCTGCTGCTGATGAGCTTCACTTTTTTTATGGGGGAGGGCACAAAATAACAAAATAATTGCGGCAAAATTATGACCCGAAAAAAGAAGAGGAGAACAAAACAAATTCATTTGAATTTGTTGATTTGTGCATATGCATGGATGGGACTTTTAGATGGAAAAAGATAAATCTCATCCCTTTTCGAATATAATGGTTTAAAAATTTCATTCTTAGAATGAAATTTTTAAAAATAAATGGTCACTTATGTCTTTTTGGCTCCTAAGAAATTTTAAATGTTTTTTTAAAGGTGCTTTTAGGCGCTCATCATGAATATTCATTTATTTTATTTTAACGCATTCTGTAATAAAGTTAACCCTAGCATAGAAATAGACCATAGCGAATTTTCAGTTTTTCTGTTTTTTTCAAAAATTAGTTTTTTGATGCAAATTTATTAACAAAATCGCCAAATTTTTCCCCGGCGGCGCCACCACACCATTGTCTCAAAATCGAAAGATTTCGTCATTTTTGAATAAATTCCATTAATAAATAGCACTCAAAATTTCATTTTTTTAAAAATTTTTCAATCGGACCCCTCCTTTCCCAATAAGTTTATGAGAAAAGCGCATCGCAAAAAGGGGTATGGAAATGAAGAAAAACAAATCTTCGCCCGGAGGCGGTACTCCCTTCAAGCTGAATTCCTGGGACTGTCCAAGTCAAATAATGTAATTTTGTTCTATCATGCTCAAAATTATGGAGATGGAGGTTTAACGAATGAGTTTTTTGTACAAAAATCACAGATTATAAATCATACGGTGCGGTATTCTTTTTTAGTTTTTAATCGTTGATCGTGTTAATCTGTGATTCAGGATCCTGCATATTTATCCCTTTTGAAGAGAAGGTGAATTGGTTAATTCTATGGGAAAAGTAATTTAATATGAATCATATTTTAATTAAAAGTAAATCGGAAAAACTTATTTTCTATTGGGGAATTAAATTAATAAGCACAATTGAATAGAAATATTAAAAAGAGCAATTTTGGAAAAAAGACGAAAACGAACATTATTCCTATTTTCCTAAAATTGAAGGTCCCTCCGTTTCATAAAAACTTAGCACGTTCTAAATTAAAGCTCAAAAATTTATTTAAATTTTGATTAATTCCAAGTCTCTACCCATTTTCATTTGCTTTTCATTTTATTGCCACATTGGTCATTAGTGATCAAGCTTTTGATTTTATACCAAAACACCACCCTAAAATAACAATGAAAACGGCATTTAATTGCTAATGTGTTTTTTGTTCTTCGGTCATTTTCATCCTCTTTGGTTCGTCCATGGAAAACGTCAATTTTCCTTGCGTTCATTGTCCCCTGAAAAACTTTTAAATTAATTAATTTTTTTACAATTCGTCGCTTAATAATCACTAACGGCGGATGCGCAAAATTTTGTTAGGTTCGCCAATTGGCCCATTGCTTCCGGGCTGTGCCAATGTCATGTGAGAAAAGCCGCACAAAGTGAGCAACGCGAAAGCGAAAACGAAGAGAAAACGGAATGGAAACATTTTGCAAATTCTTAGGGGAGGAAATTAAAAGATTCTTCTTAATGATCCGTGCAATAATTAATTAATTAATTTTCTTCTGCCTTTTATTTTGCTCATTTTGCAAAATAAAACCAAATTTTGGTTCCACGGGACACTTTAAAAAAAAAACTCGTTTCAGGGACGAACCATTCACATTAATGAGAATAAATGGAAAATTGTAATGAGAATTTAGTGATAAATTATTCACAATCTTTTAAATTTATTCAATCGCTTTCGCATTTCCAATGAAAATGATTGGTAATTGAACAGAGAGAGAGAGAGAAAGAAAGATTTGTGCTTAAAAAAGCAAATTAATTTCCCATTACTTTTGTCTAACTAAGCTAAATTAAACTTTCTTGATATCATTCTTACCCTAAAAGTTCTCTATTAGCTCACCTAAATTTCAAAAAAATTAGTCAAGTTTGAACAAAGTTATGGCCAAAAGTACTCGAGGAACCAGGTTTTCAGACATTTTTGGTCATAACTTTTTTGATACTTAGTAAAAAAATTTTTAATTTTGCAGGCTAATTAACTCTTGAACCTATATAATGATATCAAGATTTCTTAATTTTATTGGTTCTAAGAAAGTTTTGGGCAGAATTTTTGTGATCAAATTATTTTATGTCTAATTGAGAAATTTTCGTTATATATTGTTTAGATTTTTTATTTATCATTCGCTAGCTCTAAGTGTTTTCTACTAGCAAAATTTCAAAAAATTTCAGTTTCAAAAAAGTTATGACCAAAAATGTCTGAAAACCCGGTTTTTTGAGTCCCTTTGGGAAATTTAAATTTAAATGAGCAAATAGAGAAATCTTAGTGTATCGGATGGTATCAATAATGTTTAATTTAGTTGATATTTTCAAAAGTTATGGGCAGATTTTTGTTGAAATTTGCATTTAATGGTTTTATATATAACGCCCTTATTGATGGTTTTTATTAGTTGAGCGGTAATCGGTAATTGTAAAAAACCGGTACCGGTACTGACCAGTAATGTTCTGTCGCTTCACGAGACCATTTTCAAAAAAAAATTTGTAAAAAATATCTCAGGTGGCAGAAAAAAAAATTAGAATAGCCAGAAAAATTTTCGACAAAATAAAGAAAATTTGTGCATAAATTTTTTCTATAAAAGAATATTCGCCTCCTAATCAGTCCGGGGATTCATGGTTGTGTCTCCCTGTTAAAGGCATCGCGACTCTCATGCAATCTTCGTGAAAATTAACAGTTAAAAATCCCCTACAAATCAGGTCAAATAAGCGCAAGTTTGCCAAGAGCAAACTCATTTTTTAGCAATCGGTGCTGATCAGCAGGAAAGGGACGCAACTGCGACGCGCGATTCGCTGCTCTTTTCGTGAAGACAACATTGTTAACAAATTTAGTGAAGATTTCTTCTATCTTATTTAAAAAAAATTAATCCACAGCCTTTAAATTGCGGCATTTTTCCGTCTACGTCACGGCTTATCAAGAATGTGGGGGGAACAAGCCCATTAAAATCAGGAAATTATCTGAATTATGCAAAATTACACGAGAGAATTTTTGGGAAGAGAGTTTGGGAAAAAGAATTGAAGGAAAAGGCAAAGATATCAATTATCGATTGGATGCGCAACAGAAAACAGAAAAAATCGAATTGAATTCAATGGATAAAAAATTTATTTAAATAAATACAAACAGCAACATCAACAGACTAATATACATACCAATAAAAACAACAGCAAACAAATTCCTAGACACGCTCGTTCCTCGAGAAACCGGGCCAAAATCCTAAAATTTTTAAATTGATTCTTATTTATGTATATATTTCTAAAGAATGTACTCACTTAATTTCGTCCGCATTAATAGATTTATGCACGTGCAATTCAATTGCGAGCTAAATAAATTATAATTAAAGTACTAATTTGTTTTGATTTAGAATGGACTAAAACCTTTTCAAAAGCATTCCAATTACTTAAAAGCAATTCCTTCGCCTCCTCTGTGGCCGCGTCGATTTCTCCATTAATTTCTCTATTCAGTGACCTTTTACCACGCGCACTAAGCCCATTCATCCTTCTCCCTTTCTTTCTCAATATCTAAAAAGGCGTTTTTATTGCAGTTTACAAAGTGTTCACGTATACAAAAATGTCGACAAATGTCAAATAATCTTTCTCAGAAAATATTGGTATCATTCGACATTCCGAATTCCTATCTTATTTTGAGCTGCCGAATGATACCAGAAATTGTTAATCTCTAAATGTGCATTTTTGTTGTCGTGTAAACTGCAATAAAGTCCAAAGGAATTTGGTTGCAAATAAAGCATTTTTGGCGTTAAAAACTGCAGCTGATGAGTTTAAAAAGTAACGACCTCCTTCGCAATTGGCCGAGCGGCCTCAAGATCTCCACCGTGTCCATAACTGCGACCGATTAACAGCTCCTCAGCGGCTTTGCCGGCCATTGTGGCAATAAGGATCATGTTCAGCTCGCTAAGAGAGCACGTTTGATAGTCCACTTCAGTCGAGAGCGTGAGGCCCAAATTGCCATTGTTTGGAATGATAGTTGTGGAGATAAATTGCTCAGGCATGCCTTCTTGTTTGATTATGGCCCAAGAGTGGGCCGCCTCATGGCCAGCTGTGACAGCGGGAGTGTCCATTTGTCCTTGGATTGCCAATTCAATACTTTCATAAAATCTTCTCCATTTCCGCCACCTTTTTTTGGCGGCCTTTGAGGCCTTAGACATTGAAATTCCTGAATTCTGCCAAACAAGAGTTACATGTGATTATTTTCAGCCAAATAATACAAAAACTAAGGATGAAGCCAGACTCTTGCCTTCGGGGGGGGGGGGGGTCAAAAATTCGATTTTTAGGGGGTATTTTTCAGTCGATTTTTAGGGGTATAATTTTCTTTTTTTGAAATCCCGAATTACAGTGTGTTTTAGAGGGGGGGGGGGGGGGGGTTAATAAAACATGAAAATACAATTACCCCGGCACAACGAGAACACATAGAATAAAACGAATTCGCAACCGCAAATACTTTTATAAATTAGAAACACCAGTTTATATACTGTAGAAACATTTTTTATTCCATTTCAAAGTTGCTGATTATTAAGTTGCGATAGAGTTTGAAATAATTTTTAGTAGTCAATTTCATAAAATTATTGTATATACATACAGACTACCACAATCCAAGTTTCGAATTGAATTTCTAATTGATATGAAATATAGTACGATTTTTCATTGTGAGACCATCAATTTTCATTCATTTCAAGGCTTCTCGCGGATTAATTTGCATGAAAAAATAAGCAAATTTATTAATAAATATTCAATAATTTCAATCAAAACATTATTTATTAAATTTAAAACAATTACTTAAAAAATATTATTATTAACTTGGAAAATATTACAAAAGTAAAAAAAAGAACAGAATTCGTATACCTATTTCGGAAGTGAAATTTTAAGTTTCGATTTTTGCATGAAAACAGCTAAAAAGGCAATTATAAAAATTACCGAAATTAAAACTTTTTATCATTTTACCAAATGTTCCTAAGTTTACAAAAATCAAAATATAAATTAATAAATACATTTTTGGAGCATTGTTTTGATAAGAAAAGTAAAAACAATATAAATTGGCCTCAGAAACTTATATTTATTTTTAATTTATAATTAAAATTTGAATTTACTTCATTTTGGCGAATGACTAAATGAAATTAGAAACAAAAACATAAACATAAAAATTCAATACAAATTCTTTAAATATTTAAAATATAAAAGAATTAATTAAAATAATTATAGAAAATATTAAACAAGATCAATTTAATGAATTTGCATTTAATTAATAAATTGAAAGACTAATAATTTGCATGAAAAAATAAGCAAATTTATTAGTAAATATTCAATAATTTCAATCAAAACATTTTTTATTAAATTTAAAACAATTACTTAAAAAATATTATTATTAACTTGGAAAATATTACAAAAGTATAAAAAAAAGAACAGAATTCGTATACCTATTTCGGAAGTGAAATTTTAAGTTGCGATTTTGGCATGAAAACAGCTAAAAAGGCAACCACAAAAATTACCGAAAATTAAAACTTTATGTCATTTTTACCAAGTGTTCCCATGTTTTCAAAAAGTGAAAAATAAAAATAAAATAATAAATTGTGGATTATAAAAAAGTTTTTTAAAAATTTTATAATTAAAAATTAGATAGTTTGTTCCACAATAATTAAAACAATAGGCTCCCTAGCAAATTTTTGGAAATTTTTTTTAGGCTAATAAGGGGGATGAATTTTTAGTTGAAAGGAGCTTTAATTGGAGGGTGCCTTCAAATTGAAAAAATGTAGTTCCACTTATGAATCTATTTAAAACATTTTTATCCGGTTATTTAATTAATGCTTTTTGGAAAAAATTTAATAAAATATCCTTTAGGCCAAAAGTACTCGAGGAACCGGTTTTCAGACATTTTTGTCATAACTTTTTTGATACTTAGTAAAAATTTTTTTATTTTGCAGGCTAATTAACTCTTAAACCTATATAATGATATCAGAGTTTCTTAATTTTATTGTTCTAGAAGTTTTGGGGCAGAATTTTGTGATCCAAATTATTTTATGTCTAATTGAAGAAATTTTCGTTTATATATGTTAGATTTTTTATTTATCATTCGCTAGCTCTAAGTGTTTTGCTACTAGCAAAATTTCAAAAATTTCAGTCTTCAAAAAGTTTAGTACCAAAATGTCGGGAAACCCCGGGTTTGTGAGTCCCTTTGGGAAATTTAAATTTAATGAGCAAATAGAGAAATCTTAGTGTATCGGATGGTATCAATAATGTTTAATTTAGTTGATATTTTCAAAGTTATGGGCAGTTTTTTGTTGAAATTTGCATTTAATGGTTTTATATATAACGCCCTTATTGATGGTTTTTATTAGTTGAGCGGTAATCGGTAATTGTAAAAAACCGGTACCGGTACTGACCAGTAATGTTCTGTCGCTTCACGAGACCATTTTCAAAAAAAATTTTGTAAAAAAATCTCAGGTGGCAGAAAATAAAGTAGAATAGCCAGAAAAATTTTCGACAAAATAAAGAAAATTTGTGCATAAATTTTTTCTATAAAAGAATATTCGCCTCCTAATCAGTCCGGGGATTCATGGTTGTGTCTCCCTGTTAAAGCCATCGCGACTCTCATGCAATCTTCGTGAAAATTAACAGTTAAAAATCCCCTACAGATCAGGTCAAATAAGCGCAAGTTCGCCAAGAGCAAACTCATTTTTTAGCAATCGGTGCTGATCAGCAGGAAAGGGACGCAACTGCGACGCGCGATTCGCTGCTCTTTTCGTGAAGACAACATTGTTAACAAATTTAGTGAAGATTTCGTCTATCTTATTTAAAAAAAATTAATCCACAGCCTTTAAATTGCGGCATTTTTACGTCTACGTCACGGCTTATCAAGAATGTGGGGGGAACAAGCCCATTAAAATCAGGAAATTATCTGAATTATACAAAATTACACGAGAGAATTTTTGGGAAGAGAGTTTTGGAAAAAGAAATGAAGGAAAAGGCAAAGATATCAACTATCGATTGGATGCGCAACAGAAAACAGAAAAAATCGAATTGAATTCAATGGATAAAAAATTTATTTAAATAAATACAAACAGCAACATCAACAGACTAATATACATACCAATAAAAACAACAGCAAACAAATTCCTAGACACGCTCGTTCCTCGAGAAACCGGGCCAAAATCCTAAAATTTTTAAATTTATTCTTGTTTATGTATATATTTTTAAAGAATGTACTCACTTGATTTCGTCCGCATTAATAGATTTATGCACGTGCAATTCAATTGCGAGCTAAATAAATTATAATTAAAGTACTAATTTGTTTTGATTTAGAATGGACTAAAACCTTTTCAAAAGCATTCCAATTATTTAAACGCAGTTCCTTCGCCTCCTCTGTGGCAGCATTAATTTCGGCAACAATTTCCCTTCTCAGTGACCGTTTGCCACGCGCACTAAGTCCATGCAACCGTCTCCCATTCTTTCTCAATATCTAAAATGGCTGTTTTATTGCAGTTTACAAAGGCTTAGTGTATGTTCACGTATACAAAAATGTCGACAAATGTCAAATAATCTTTCTCAGAAAATATTGGTATCATTCGACATTCCGAATTCCTATCTTATTTTGAGCTGCCGAATGATACCAGAAATTGTTAATCTCTAAATGTGCATTTTTGTTGTCGTGTAAACTGCAATAAAGTCCAAAGGAATTTGGTTGCAAATAAAGCATTTTTGGCTTTAAAAACTGCAGCTGATGAGTTAAAAAAGTAACGACCTCCTTCGCAATTGGCCGAGCGGCCTCAAGATCTCCACCATGTCCATAACTGCGACCGATTAACAGCTCCTCAGCGGCTTTGTCGGCCATTGTGGCAATAAGGATCATGTTCAGCTCGTTAAGAGAGCATTCTTGAGCAAAGTGCCATTGTCGAGTAGATTTTTGTCTTCGTCAATGAAGTCAAAAAGCGAAATCTGAAAAAATAAGATTTTTATTTCATCGTTGTGTCATAGATTTTTGCTGTCCGACCGTTATCGGAATACAATGGTCCAGCGGGTGGCAATTTCGCGGCCATGAATTGGTGTTGCTGTTCTTCGATTGGTCGTCCATTGGTGCTGCTCATCGACAGTTGGTTGTGCAATTTGTGCTCTCAAATTCGCCATTTTTTGAGTCACTTCCGATGAGCGTAAAGCTTTTGCAATGGCCAATTGAGATTTCATGGAGGAAGGCCTGAAAACCACATCATTATGGATCATTAGTGAAATTAAATGAATGACTTTTGGGTCGGCAAAAGTGCCGCAGAATTGGAGAAGTGAACTGAGTTACCAAATGAATGCCAAATTGCGCATAATTTGCAACAGTTTGAAGTAGACGATCTTTCCCATAATGCCGCCTCATGTGAACCGGGATTTCCCGCCCCGGTCCCGGTCCCGCTCAACTCTAATAAGAAGTGCTTTTTTGGCACCCAATTCTTGGCAAAATGTCCAAAAATTTTATTTTTAATTTGCTATTTTTGACATTTTTCATGATTTTTTTAATTTTATGGCAAAATTTAAATTTTAGCAAAAAAAATTCCGGAAAATAATAAATCTTACAGAGTGAGAAAAAAATTTACGTCAAAAAACATTGAACTGATTTTTGATTATCATTTTGCTAGCGAAATTGATAAAAAAAAAGAGACTTTTTTGAGGAATTCACATATTTATTAAGCAATTTTTGTTCAGTTTTTGGCACATAATCATCCGTTCGTTGTAAATGATTTTCTTTGGTTTTCAATTAAAAATTCTAAATTCTTTTCCTAATATTTGTCAAAAATTACGGGCAACGATCACCTAAAAAATAATAAAGTTATGCTTAACCATTTTTGATTTTGAATTTAATTTGCATTTGATTAAACTGACTTTTGAATTGTGCATGTCGAATGGCCTTCGTCTTCGTACTCAATCGGCACGTCGTGTTCAATTGGCACCGTTTCGTCAATCTCATAAATGGGGTAATTATTGTACACCACTTGAAACACTTCGTGGAACCGTTCACCCATCTCTTCTTCCATCGCATCATAATCCGCAAATTGGCCATACACACGGTACTCATCGCCCAAACACAAGAGTACCGTAATCTTGGCATTACTGTCAAAATCTCGCACAGCATTCCTAATATTCCACTTAAATTGGCCGTTATCCGTATAGATGACACGATTTTTCACTCCTTTGTCAGTTGGGTCAGCTGAAATTTCATACATTTTAGGGCTGTTAGAGATGAGTTTTGGTTTCTCGAGTTGAAAATTTTCTTAATTTTTCACTTCTCGGTGGTCTTAGGAGAAATTTTTACTTATCAGTAAGAATTCAAAGGAAAAGCTTAAATTTGAAAATTGCTATAAATTAAAAAGTTTAGTCTTGGGCTTTGTGATTTCAAGTTTCTCAGTCTCTGATTTTTAGTCGTTGTCATTCTTCGGTCTCGGGGACTCGGTAAAACCGCCATATTAAATAAAATTATAATTTTTTCTTTTATTTATAACTGTTTAAAAGGGGATTATAACATTTAAATTCACCAAAATCTCCGGAAACAAAAAACACCGAATAATTATTTCGTGGTAAAATGACATATTTGTTGTCGATTTGTCCACAGCAATTCATCGAGGCGCATGGAACGGCCAAAAATACCGTAAGAAGCGCTACAAACGACACGAAATGCATCTTCTCCTTTAGCAATTACTTAATTAAAATTGTAATTTAGAGAAATTTTTATATTTTTTATCAATGCATATATCCGGCTAATTTATAGTGAGTGAATTTGGTGTTTTTAAAAAAACATCCGGTGAATATTAATTAAATTTGGATGTGTATGTACATAAACAAACAACTTATAGTAAATGTTTAGATGTTTTTCACATTTATTAATATGCAAAAAAAAAACAAATATTTCTGGAAATTTAAAAAATGATAGGTAAAAATGGTAAAAATATAGAAAATCTTAGTATAAGATTCTCGGCGTCAGATTCTTCTTGATCAGCGGCAAAATTCCTCTTTGAGGGATTTTGGCCAAAAAATGGATCTGTTGGCTCCCGAACCTCAATCTCGACGATAAATTCCTATAAATGCATACAACTGCAATAAAATTTGGACTTGAAAACAGAGATTCCAAGCACAAAAAATATTGAGGTTGCTTCTATTGGTGCTAGGCCGAACCTAAAAAAGCACTAATATTAATAATTTTAAATTTAATTATTGTTTTGTTATGCAAACAAATTTTGGGGAATAATAATTCATTGCTCGAAGTTAATCAAATTCAACAATCTCGGTAACGAGCGATAACTCGGGCCAAATTAACACGTGAAATTTTTAAAAAATTACAAAAAGTTTAACAAAAAAAATTTTTGAAAAAGCGAAATTAAAATTTTAATTAAACCTACTTTTTAAAACTTAAGATTTTTTAAAATTTCTTTATCCTTTTATTTTTTATGGAATTTTTGGGTTTCTTGAGATTATCAGATGATGTTCAGAATTTGATGTTGAATTATTTTTTGTAATAATTTCAATTTTTAAGTTTTTTACTTCTTTGAAAATATTAACACTTTTAAGCTAGTTTTCGAGTTATTAGTTAGTGCCTATTTTCTAGGTTTTTATTTTTAGGTTTTAGAGCATAAAGAGCATAAAAAATTTTGAAAAAACCTATTTTGACCTATTTTGGCCTTTTGCCCAAAATTATTAATAAAAATGCAATAAAATCGGGAAAATACACCCCCTAAGAAATGACTTGAAAAAATTTCAGAAAAATACATCCCTAAGAATTGAAAAATTTCTCAAAAATTGATAGTCAAAATTTTATTTATTTTTCTTCATAAAAAAATTAGATTTAAAAATTTTCGTTATTCAAAAAAAATAATAAAATATTTAATAATCATTTAAATGACCAAAAAAAGCCATAAAAGAAAATTTTTTGTTTTATTCATATTTTTTCTGCGCATATGCTATGTATGAGAACTAAAAAACATCCTTAAAACGAAAAATTTTGAGTAGGAATTTTGGAAAAAATTGTTTATATAAAATTGTAATTTCTTTTAGCATATAATAAAAATTTAAAAAAGGCGAACAGTGCCAAATCTAATCAAATTAACTTAATAGAGGGAACAAAACTATAAAAGAAACATTATTATTATCATAGAGTCAAAACAAACAATTTTTACAAAATGACATGAAATAAATTAAATTCATGCTCATTTTGGAGTAAATATTTCAAATGAATCATCCGTTCGTTGTAAATGATTTTCTTTGGTTTTCAATTAAAAATTCTAAATTCTTTTCCTAATATTTGTCAAAAATTACGGGCAACGATCACCTAAAAAATAATAAAGTTATGCTTAACCATTTTTGATTTTGAATTTAATGATCGCAAAAAGGACCAAGAATTTTTCGGGTGCCGAGTTGGAAGGGTTAGTCCGTGCCGCCCAATCGTCCGCAATGAACCGATTGGTCAAACCGGGAGGCAAAGTTCAGCAGGTAAAGGACACAAATGGACGAAAGAAGGAAAAGCCGAAGGGCCAATTCAGGTGGACGACGAAGCAATTGACAAACTGAAGGTGACCGCGGATGACTTTGACTACGCATTGGAAAACGACGTGAAGCCGGTAAAATTTTTGTAGCGGGAAGAGAAATCAGATCCTGGGTTTTCTGCTGATCCCTTTTTTTCTTTATCTTCCCGGCTTTTCTGATCCCAGTATTTTGTTTTGATTCCCAGATTTTTTATCCCGGCTTTTCTGATTCAGGCTTTTTGATCCCGGCTTTTCAGACCCGGTTCGACCTTTTTTTATTCTTTTCAATTTTAATGATTTTTCTTACCAATTTCAAAAACATATGCCAAACCCTTGGAAATATGGCAATAGTTTTTTTTTGTCAAAACCACAGAATGTCTTTTTCATGAAAATTCAGTCTCTTCTCTTCATTTCTGTCTTTTATTTAACTTCTCCTTTATCTAATCATTGGCCCATCACTAATTGTTCTCGGGATTTAATTGGCTATTCTTTTGCTTTTTGTTCCCACCCTTTGATTGACCTAATAAAGGCATTTTGCTAATTTTTTGTCTATAATTTTGGGTCGGCAAAAACTCCGCTAAGGTCAAATTAGTAAACCGACCTTTGTTCTGTGATTGCTTTTAATTTGTAAAATTATAAAATGCGATTAATGGGAATTGTGATAACAACCAACACAAAAAATAAAAATTCCAAAAAATTTTGTTTATTTCATTGACTCAAATCAGTCAAAACTTTTTTAAAAAAACAAATTCCATCTCATTTTTTTCAAGTAATCCGATTAATTTTATCATAAAAGATAATATTTTATAGAATCTGTAAAAGAAAAATTAAAAGTCGCAACTGTTTAAGCGTTTGGGAGAAAATTCATGATGGAACGGAAATTTTGTGATATGCGGAACGAAAGCGGGATTCTCTCATTTTCTTTTTGTAGAAAAAAGTTTCCAACCCCCAGGCGTTTTTCGACCTGATTTCAAACAATTTTGATGTTATGATCCCCACGAAAAGTGAACTGATCAACTTTGTCCAATTACATTTTTAATTAGCACAAATATTAAACTAACATTGTTTCGTTTTGGTTGGGCCTAAATTTTTTTATGATGTACTTCTATAATTAATTAACACCAAAAAAGAATGATTTTGGAAAAAATGGTAAAAAATTTTCTTCAACATATTGCTGCATTTCTAAATGCGACCCAAGGCGATTAATTAATTAATTAAATTATTAATTAGCGTAGGAATCGTAGTTAGTTGATGGCAGAGAGTTACGATTAAGGCCCAAAAAAAAAAGAAATTTCTCGACCCCCCCCCCCCCAAAAAAAACCGAGAGTCTCGAATGAACAGCAGCAGCTCCATTCCTGAAATTACTTCCCGAAAAAACAGTTCCTTGTCATTTCCCAGTCCAAATCATAAATTTCAACAGTTTCCCCCCCGCTTTTTGCTTTTGAATTCCGCTTTTCCTCCTCTCTCTCCCACTGATTTTTCCGTTTTATGTGTGCGTTGTTTCGTCGTCCATTCATCGCCCATCGATTGCCTTCCCCCCCCCCTCCCAAACTCCCAACATTCCATCGAATGTGTGCCCCCCCCCCCAGGGGAGATCGTCCTTCTCCTTCTCCTCTTCCTCCTTCGTCTTCTTCTTCCGCTGCTTCTTCTTCTTCTGCTGTTCTCCCGCCGTTTTCACCCGCCCCAACACATTAAATAATAATAATTGATCATCATCATCATCATCATTTAGAATTGTATTTAATCATTCGCATCACATTTTGCCCACCAAATTAAACCACAGCGGAAATTGCGTGGCGATGGGAGGGGGGGGGGGGGGGGGGGGGAACGGCCAAAAATTGGGTGGGAAAGCTAAGAGTTGAACCCAGGAAAAATCTAAATTCGTCCGTCTCTATCAATTAAAAAAAGAATAATTAAAAACTAAATACACTCACCAATTACTATGTAATGGGTGACAATTCAATTTTAGGTAAAAAAAAAAAAAACTTTATGTCGCTTATCGTACAAAGCTGAAAAAACTTTGATAAACTTGTCAATATTTGTTTTCAATTATGGGCCGAATGTTGGAATGGCTAACTGAGCATGGGAAGCCCCTCAGAGTGAAGGTGACCACGATGGACGCGGACCTGAACGAGCTCAGCATTGAGGTCAATATTTAAAAAAAAAAATTATTTTATGTGAATATGGAATTTAAATTTAAATATGAAATATTAAATTAAATTATTTTTAATGTCTTTTTTTCAGAGGGATTCGCTGGGCCAACATCTGTTCGACACCGTATGCAAAATCATCGGCCTTCGGGAGATATGGTATTTTGGGTTGTGCTTCACCAACCGCAAAGGCTTCACCTGTTGGCTTCAGATGGACAAAAGGGTATTCGCGAAAAAAAGCGAAAAAATATGTTCTATCAAAAAATTTATTGTTTCCACTGAAATTCAGCAAAAATTCCGAAATAATATTTAAAAAAAATGCTGATTGTGTGATTTCCTTGAAAAATCGTGGCAATTAATTATTGTTAATTAATTAATTAATTAATTGGCTTTGCATTTTCCAAGTTTCCCTCCCCAACAGATCAGAGACCAAAGCGTGCCGAAACAGGAGGACGGCTCGCTGCACTTCCTCTTCCTGGTCAAATTCTTCCCCGAATCGGTGAAGGTCGAGCTGATCCAGGACCTGACCCGGCATTTGTTCTTTCTCCAAATTCGCCAATCCATTCTCTCCATGGATTTGTACTGTCCGTCGGAGGCGGTAAAAATTTACTCCAAAAAATTAAATTTCGGGTTTTCATATCAATTTTACATGTGCGAAGCTCACCCTTCGCCCGCCCTTCGTTTAAATATTTTGTTTTTTATCGGAGTGCCAACAGGGACTGGTCCCCCCGGCGGGACCCAGGCTTTACCTGTCCCGACCCCCTCCCTCCTGATCCTGGCTTTTAATATTCCTGTGAATTCCGGCACTGGTTTTTTCAAAAATCCCTATCCCGGCCAACTCTGCCGTTGTCAATGTTCTAGGCCATTCTTTTGGCTTCCTATGCGGTCCAGGCACTGTACGGAGACATTGGCCAACAACAACAGCAGCAGCAACCGCAACAACAACAACAACAGCAGGCAGATCAGCAACTACAGCAGCAACAGCAGTTGGACTTGGCCAAACTGTTGCCGGTGTCGGTGCTGCAACAGTACGAACTGACAGCCGAAATGTGGGAGCAGAAAATCCGCAATTGGTGGGCCAACAACAGCGGACTGTCCAAGGAGGAGGCGGAAGAGGAGTTTCTATGTGTGGCCGAGGAGTTGGACATGTACGGCACACAATACTATCCGATTAGGGTACGTACGGTATCCTGACCAGGGACGGGCGAAGCTCGTTCTTAGCACTCGAAGCCGAGGGCGAAGCCCAATTTTTACCCGAAGGCGAAGTTCGAAACCAAAAACCGAAATTTTCTTTTGAAACCGCCAGGAAAAATTTTTAAGTCATGCTTTTTGGACCAAAAAATTTAAATGCTTAACTAATAATTGGAAAATTTTTTAAGTGTCATTCATAGTTATTGAGTCCATCTTTAGGGGTGTATTTTTCTCTAAACTTCGAGTAATTTACCTTGAAGCTCGAAGTCCGAAGTTCAAAAACCCGAACTTTACGAAGCTGAAGTTTTGCCCTTCCCTGATTCTGGCCACTGACGGGATTACCGGATGCTGGCGAAGATGCCCGGCTTTTAAGGGGACAATTCATATTGTTAGCAAGATCTTGAGGATTTAGTTGAATCAGTTTTTAGTAAAAAATATTGACTAAAATTTTAATGGCAAATTTCTTCGCCATCATATCCAATCTCCACTTACACCTTACCACCCTCCTTTGTTAGAAAATTGGAAATTATTTAAATTTTTTCTAATTTTCTTTAGAATCAAAAAGACGCTGAGCTTTTGCTGGGAGTTTCCGCGTAAGCTTTTTTCCAAAAATATTTTAATTATTAAAAAATTAATAAATTTTGTGCTGGCTTTTGCGCTAAGATTAATAAAAGATATTTTTTTAGCCTTGGCGTCGGCATTTTCGAGTCGGACAATAAGCTGAGCCCCCGCCCGTTCTTCCCATGGACCGAGATCAAATGCATTTCGTTCAAAAACAAAATGTTCACCATTTGCACTGCGGACAAAAGCAAAATCAAATTCAGGGCACAAGACATGTCCATCAATCAGGCACTGATTCATAAATTATTTTAATTTTTTAAACTATTATAAATTGGGGAGGAGGCGGCATGACCGGGTAAAAGTCCCGGCTGGGCTTTCGTTCGACTTTTCACGAAAATGGAACTGAATTTTGCAACTCTCAAATACCCCGGGACATTGTGCCTTTGTTCAATTCAAATTTAAATAATTTTAATTAATTTGGAACAATTTCCAGCGGATCACAGAATAAACTTGGTTAAATATTTGCCCTCCCCGTGTTTCAGTCACTTCTCGACCTCTGTGTGGGCACGCATAACCTTTACCTGCGCAGACGACAGCCCGACCTGCTCGAGGTGCAACAGATGAAGCAGCAGGCAGACGAACAGCGAAGGCGCAGAATGGTAAAGACAAAACTGATCAGAGAACAGTCGGTCAGCAAAAAGTTCCATATTTGTTCCGATTTTTTTTAGACATTTTTGCATGACTTTTTTAAACCTTTGCAGGAGGAGCAGGTCCGTTTGCACCGCGAGCGTGAGCAGCGCGCGCAGGCGGAGCAGGAGAGGGACCGCTACCGCGCAGAACTGAACCATCTGTCGGAACAGTTGAGCGCCATGCAGGTGATCATCAAGTTTTAAAATTTAAAAGTTGTAAATTTAAAAGGCCACCCCCCAATTTGGCAGAATGTGATCAGAAGTGCCGAGGAGACGCAAGTGTTGATCGCGGAACGGGCGCGTCTCTCCGAGCAGGAGGCCATTGAGCAGGCACGGCGTGCCAGTGAAGCCGAGGCGGAAGCGCAACGCGCAAAACTATCCCAGCTGAGGGTTTGTGGGGTTGTGCCATTTCAGGCGCAATTCGCTTGCCAATGTTGAAAAAAATGTGCCAAAATAGGCGGAGGAGACCAAAATGTTGTTGGAGCGGAAAATGCGCGAGACTGAAATGGCCGCACAACGAATGGCCGCACTTCAGCACCAACAACAGCAAAAACAGCAGCAGCAACAGAATGGCATCACAACGCCCGGGACGGCAACAGTTGCACAACAGCAACAGGTGTTTTTTGTGGTTGGGCACAAATTGCCAAACAAATTAGCCGTAATTATGACCCGATAAAAACTGAATTTGATCAATAAACGCGGTCTATTGGAATCTTCACAGATGCAGCAGCCACCTCCGTACCAAGAAGTGGTCGAGAATCGGCAACAAACGCAGCAGCAGCAGCAGCAAATGCCATTGGCCAATGGTGCCGTTTCCGCAGCAGTGCCATTTAACAGACCGACGACGGCACAATCGCCGAATAACAACGGCGGGGCAACCACACCCAACAACAGCAACAACAACAACAACTTGGTGAACCCTTTTCACATATTATAATTGGATCCGTCCCGCCTGATTTTGCAGCATTTGCCAAAAAGTGTCATTTTTAATTCGAAAATTTTAGGCATTTGTCATTATGAGAAATGCAAAAAAAAAAATTTGAAAATTTATCTATTAGAATTTCATCTTATCTTTTTTAATTTCTCAGATTGTCGTCACTTCGCCTCAGCAAATGGCGCCTTTGTATTTCGGCGGCTGTCAATATGAAATGGCCACGACAATGTCCGACTCGCGCACTTCCGTCGCGGCCGAGCTGCAGCACATTTTCGCTGAGCTGGAAATGTCCAGGTGGGGAAAATAAAAATTAATGTGGTATACTGTAACAGTAACAAACTGTTTTTGCACTTTAAATCAAAATTTTGTAATCATTTTTACTTACCATAAAAATTGGCAGATTTTAAAATTAAAAAAAAACATTTAACCTTTTTGAGTAACGGGTCATTGGCATTAAGTGAGTGTATTGGTTTAAGTTCGTTTTCTCACAAAGTATAAAAACCGTTGGGAAAACATGAATATTTTAGTCAAACATAAAATTCTCATAATAATTTTAATTTTTATTTGGCCATTTTTTGCCAGGAGTGAGTACAACGAGCGGAATCAGTCGCTGCGCGACCGTTTGGCCAATTTCCATAAATGGATAACACAATTGCAACCAAAAAACAAAAGTAAAATTGTCTTTTTGGAGTTTCTCCGGGGAATTTCTCGCAACTATCGAATGAAGCCGTGATTTTTTGTTTTATTGTCCAAATTACCTTATGAACCCGTGAATTTCTTTTAATTTTTACATTTTTTATTGTTAAAATTATTGTTGAATTTATTTTTAAAATGTTTATTTTACATTTTTATGCTGAAACTTAAAAAGATTGTTTTTACTGTGATTTTTCATTTTTCTGTACTTGGGGCCCAAACGACCCTGGGGCCCAAACGAGCCTGGGGCCCAAAAACGAGGGCCCAAAAACGGGGGCCCAAACGCGGGGGCCCAAACGCGGGGGCCCAAACGCGGGGGCCCAAACGCGGGGGCCCAAACGCCCCCGACTCAAATTTGGGTATTTGTCATTGTGAAATTGCAAGAAAAAAGAAATCTAAATTTATCTATTAATAATTCATAGGACGTCCTTTGAAATCAGCGTTTCAAAATAATTTTTATTTCCATACATTTTGTATTTCCTTTTTACCCAAAAATGGGCATTTGCTATTGTGAATTCCAAAAAACCAATTCAATAAATTCATATTTTCTCAGATTGTAATCAAAACTTTGTAACCATTTTTTACTACCATAAAATTGGCAGATTCTAAATTAAAAAAACCATTTAACTTTTTTGAGTAACGGGTCCTTGGCATTAAGTGAGTGTATGGTTTAAGTTCGTTTTCTCACAAAGTATAAAAACCTTGTCGGAAACATGAATATTTTAGTCAAACATAAAATTCTCATAATAATTTTAATTTTTATTTGGCATTTTTTGCCAGGAGTGAGTACAACGAGCGGAATCAGTCGCTGCGCGACCGTTTGGCCAATTTCCGTGCCGAATTGGACTCGCTGAAACGCGAGGGCACCGACACGGAAAATGATCGACTGTTCGCCCAAAAAGTGATGGCCGGCGACGCATTCGACAAATTTTCCACGCTGCGAAAGGTGGGCTCACTTTTTGCAATTAAATCCTCCGATTGATTGGGTCATCGATGTGAATTTGGGTTTGACCCATTGGCAAATTCTTTTAATGCCTTTTAAAATTATTGAATTTTTAAATTCAGTCGAATTCGGCCGTTTGGCTGAGAACATTTCGCCAAAGTTAAAGTAAACTTTTGATTGTCAATGAGTGAATGAATAATGTAATGAATGTACACAACACATTTTATTTGTTTCTGTGGCTTTTTTAATAATTATTTATGTGAATTTTACAAATAATTTGGAATTTATGTGCTTTCAGTTGTCTAATGAGTAGAGACCGAATTTGTATGAATTTCCATAGTTGTTTATTTAGCCTAATATGAATCAAGAAAATAGTAGTATTTTTAGCTTAAATTTTCAAAGAAAATTCAAAAATACACTATTAAAAATAAAAAATTTTGAAAAACTTTTTTGCATGTTAAAAATTTATTAAAATTCTTAATGAGAAAAATTATTTTTTAAAATTAACATTTAAAAAATATCAAATATTAAATCCTTTGTGCCTATGCCATTATATACACCATAGTTTGATAATTGTCACTTTGGTAATTTTTGTTTCGTTTGTGTGCCTTTTTGTATTGGCTTTTGGGTAATAGTGTAGTTTGTCCCCCCCCCCCCTTATGAAAAAAAATTTTCAAAAATTTTAATGTCATAAAAAAAAGTTTCCTGTGCTTTTCGAGGTCGCTGATCACGAATCCGGCATCCATTTCGGCCAATTCGAAATCCCGGACCCGAATTCGAAAAAAGCCGAAAATCCAAATTTTCGAATTCCGCGTTTGGTTCAAAATCGGTTTAAATGATCTTTTATTGCAAGATTTGTGGTTTTCAGAATGTTTCCATCTGTTTACGCCATTTTTAGACGAAAAATGCAAAATTCGAAAATTTGGATTTCGACTTTTTGTTCGAGTTCGGGTCCGGGATTTCGAATTGGCCGAAATGGATGCCGGATTCGTTATCAGCGACCTCGAAAAGCCCAGGAAACTTGTTTTTATGACATGAAACGGTTTTTTTTTTAAAGGGCGGGGGACAAACTAACACTATTACCGGCTTTTATAAATGTAACACATTAATTCCCATTTTTTAGTTTTTTGAGGCATTTTATTTATACTTTTACAAATTCAGAGCATCATCGGGTCGCCAAAGTCACGCGTAAAACTATTCGACGAATTGACTCCAATGAATGGACAATGAAAAGGCATAATTAAATTTAAAAATTATAATAAAATACAAAATCATTTTTAAAATGTGCTCAATTCGCGCTAAATAATGAACTATTTCTGTTTTTTGTCTGCTTCTCTCTTTTCTCTCTCTCTCTCTCTCTCTCCTGAAAATTTTTTGACATTGTTTAAAATGAGTGATCGAAAAAATATTTTCTTGCCATTTTTCAGGGTGTTTTCTTAAAATTCATCGGTAAAATTCAAGAATAGGGTGTAGTTCACCAAATCGTACAAATTATATATCAATCGGAACTACACCTATTCTTGAATTTTCCAAATTCATCAAAGAAATATTAATGAAAATTATATGTACAATAAATATCATTGCATTTCATTTCATTTATTTTTTTTTGTTTGTCATTTATTTCTTTCGTTGCATTTGCAAAAATCTTTAAATTATTGTCATTTTTGCCAAAAACGAATAAAATTTTATTGATAAATGGCATTTATTTGTCATGTTTATTTAAAATTCACGTATAAATTCCCCTCCACAGCAAAAATCCAGTAAATTTACTAGAGCCCCCGGAATTTTTAAATTGCCGGGACTTGGAAAATGGACCCGGGCGGGATCCCGGGACCGGGACTTCCCGTTTTTCCAGGACTCCCGGTACTTCGCCCAAATAATTAATTAACTTTTTCAAATTTGGGATAGTTTCACTGTGAAATTTAGTCCCTGTCCAAATTGTCGGGACCGGGGCTGGGACTTGGAAAATGGACCCGGGCGGGATCCCGGTCCCGGTGGTTTGTCCAAAAATAACGGGACCGGGAAAAAATGTTCACATTTAGCAAATGAATTATTCCAAATTAATTTTTCTATTAATTTTCTCCATTTCATCAACTTCAGCAGCAAAAGAGGCAAAACCATTGGTAAGGATTTAATTTAATTCAAATTAAATTAATTTTACAGTTTAATAATGACAATGTGCTGCTCGCATTTGTGAAGGGACCGTCAAAATTTGAGCATTTTTTGGCTGATGAAAGATTCGATTACAATCAGTCGAAGAAGAAAATTTTGGAGCAAAAATATAAGGAAAATTTGGGCTTTATTTTTTTCATGAGAAAGCATTGGCATTGTGCCAAAATTGGGACCGATTTTGAGGAGCATGAGCAGAGGGAATGCCGAAAATTCCGCAAATATTTGGACCTTCTGTACGAATATTTGTTCAGAGTGTACGCCGGACTTCCCGCGGTGAAGCCACAGTTTTATTTTGGCAAAACTTTCACAATTTGTTTGTTGACCGAAGTGGTGCAAAGTCTGGCACCAATTTGGAACTTTTACTTCTGCCCAAACTTTGCCAGCGGAAAAGGGCACAAATTGGACAAACTTTTTGTGAGAAATTACGATTTGAAACTGTACAATGAGCAGAGGCTGAATTATGGAGCACGTTTGGACAACAATCATCACAAGGAAATCTTCCAGGGAATATTTGTTGAAATGGCACTTCAAAATGCCAACTTCGCATTTCGGCACAATTTTGACATATTTTTGGCGGAAATGCTCAAAAGAGCGGAAAAAGGGTCACTACACTTCCCAATTTTGATAACCACCAATGACGGTTCAGTGATGATTGAACAGCTGGCGTTTGAATCGTACTTTTTGGTAATTTCCACCGACGAAAGGAATATTTATTGAAACGAATATTTTCAGACCGGAGAGCGCCTATTTGTAGAATTTATTAGAGGTCAGCCCTATTTTGAACAATTTTGCTACGACTTGGAAAGAGATGGTAAATTGAGGGATTTTGTCATGGTCCAAGAAGCCAATCTCGAAGAAAAGCTAATTTGTTTGGCACAACAATATGAGACTTACCTCGGCATTTTGTATTTGATGCGACACAATTGGCATTGTGACAAAAAAGGGGAGGAAATTGGGGAAGAAAAATGGCGGACAAAGTGCGAAAGATTTCGCAAATACACGGACATTATGTACGAATATTTGTTCAAAGTCTATGCAAAAAGTAAGGAAGGAATTACGGTAGAATAATAATGTTGTTTGGCATACTGTAGGTTTAAAATTAAATTATTATTTTTTTACAAAATTAATTAATGTTTTCAAATTTAAAGCTGAAGAGCCTTTGTTGGGCCAGCAAGTCCCCGCATTTAAACCAATGTTTAATGTTTCAACATTAATAAATGAAGCATTGCTTAATCTGCACAAAAGTTCGGTGTTATTTTTTGACGGGGAACTCAGAAATGAAAATGATTATATTTTCAAAATACAATTGCAAAATGGGCACGAATTGCGCGATTATAAGGCTAATTTTGGCACTTTGGAAGAATCGCTGCGCAAAAAATTTGACAAAAAACTGAAAACGATGCTTAAAAAGGCGAAAGAAAACGAAAGGAGGACGACAGAATGGACTGACAGCAGCAATTTGTTGAGGGAATCGCCCTTTTTTCATAGAGTTTCGCGGGTTCGTTTCAATTTGCGATGCGCGCGGGACAGACTTTTTTTCGAGGCCCGGGAAAGAGACATTTTCCAAAAACATTCCGTAAAACTTAAAAGCCTTCACGGACATTTTTCAAAAACTACCCGGGTCAAGATCAGGGTCCCAGGAAAACCCTGACAAGACCGAACCTGTTCCGGGCTTTTTGTCAACTTCCTGTTCACCCGGTCGGTACCCACAAACACAAAAAGCTTTTTAAAAAAAAATTCATATTCCAAGCTTTTGGTGCTGATCAAAAAGATTAATTGCGCCAAGGCTAATTAGAAATCCCGAAACTTTTCTCAATCAAATGAAAACCAAAAATAAATAAATAAAATAATTTAGATTGATGACAAGGCATTCCTCGCATTTGTTAAGGGACAGTCCAATTTTGAGCATTTTTGCATACAGGAAAAGGACAACTATTTGTTGGACAAGGGATTACCAAAAAATGTCACTTTTGATCAGAGAAAGGAGCATTTGACACAAAGATACGGAGCCCATCTTGGCACAATTCAGTTGATGAGAGAGCATTGGCACTGTGCCAAAATTGGGAAAGCATTTGGAAAGCATACGCAGACGGAATGCCAAAAATACCGAAAATATTTGGACATTTTGTACGGATATTTGTTCTATGTGTACACTGAAGGTTGAGCTTTTCTTAGGGAAGAAAGGGCCGGGAAATTTTGCTTTTTTTCAGATGACGAACAACCACAGGGATTAATGCCGCTGCTTATCCGAAAAATTGAAAATTTCGGGACACTAATTGATTTCGTGAAACAGCTAAACCGAATAGCCAAATTCTATTTTGATGCCAAATTCAGCAGGCACAATCAGTACAAAATAGAAAATGCCTTCAAATTCAAAAATTCGGTCATTTCCATGCAAAATTTTGAACAAATATTTAAAGCAGCAAATTATGGGGGAGGAAAAGCGAAAAATGATGGGGAAGGCCAACAGATCAAAGCACAATTTGACCAAAAGCTAAAGAAAATGCTAAAAACGGCACAAGAAAAAGCATTGGAAGAAAGAGACGAGTTGAAAAGGATGAAAAGTGAAATGGAAGGAAATTCAGAAGCGAATAGCGACGAGGCAAAGATGAAGCTGATGAGTGCCAAAAGTGCCGCATTTGGCGACAAATTTGGCACCCTTTTGGACTCGCCATTTTATGGCCCAACAATTCACAACTGATGCCCACCAACCGACAAAATTTACTGCCCGTCGGAGGTGTTGCTGCGTGACATTTTTTAAATTTCTGCAGCAATCCCCGACAAATTTATTTAGGAATTTCCTTAATGATCCAGTTGAAATCACATTCTTTTTTTTTCATATTCCAAAAAAATTTCTTTTGATATGCAAAATGGCTTTATTTTTAAATGGTTTAAAAATCAGTCTAATTGAATTTTTTCCAAATAGTGAAGAAATAGGCCAACTGAGGTTCCGAACAAGCGTTATTTTTGATACCAAAATCATTTAGATTGGCTAACTACTGATAAAATGTTTTACTGCATAAACAATGACCATGGCTGGCAAAATGCTGGTCATACATAAGCACCCTTTCGTGGATGCAGCAGTCCCCCGTCATAACAAAGTTCTAATACGGAAAAGTTTCTTTAATCTAATTCTAATTGAGAATTTATAAATTGAAACAGAAATATCACAAAACAATAAGGCAAGATTTTCAAAATGATTGGTGAAAGGCAAAAAGATAAATGATTGATTGAGTGATGAAAATGAATGGCCTACATAAAAAATCAAAAATAAGATAAAAATCTCATTGGCATTTCGTCGTCCTTCCCATCATTTCCATTCATAATAATGAAGACACCGCCGTTGCGCCTCCCTCCACCGGTTGAACCGACGGCGAAGTGCCGAAGCGGCAGCGCCCTTCCGCGGATGGAACACGCGCTCAACGCCGACCAAACTTTTGCCACCACCACCGGTGCCGACGGTGCTGTCCACTTGGTCAAGTGTCCACAGTCCTTGAAAATGGGAGACGGACACATTGATGATGGTCGAGAATTTCGACTCGAGAAACTCCGGGATTTTGGGATATCGTCAAAAAATGCATTAGCCAAATGGAATTGGAGAGTCTGAATCTCCAAGGAAAACGCACCGGCGCCGATGCCGGCCAACAGTGCGGCACCACGCGCAGAGCAAAACTGGGGCTCACACACGCGCTCCACCGGACGACGAATGAGCGTGGCGATGTGTTCGCAAATGCGCGAATTGCGCGACACACCGCCGCAGAGGCTAAAAGAGAGGAGAAAATTGAAAAATGGAAACAAAAAATAACAGACAGATAGAGTTAGAATAAGTAAGCTAATTAGAAATGCCGTTTTTCCCCGCGTCGTTTTAGTTAGATTTTCGGAAATTCTGCACCGATTTGGATTCCCCCCCCCCAAGTCGTGTGCCGTTATCGCCTCCCTCCCGCAAATGCGCACCGAATTCGGCACACCCCGGCGCGTGCCTCCGGCACTTCCTCGACAAGGCACTGCCAAATTTGGTAGACGCCAAAGGCGACCGAGTCGAACACGGCATGTGCAATCTGAAGACGCGTGGTATCGGGACGAATCCTGACAAAAAATGCGCTTATTGTGGTGCCCTGCATGGTGCCGCTCACCCCATCAGTGCGGCACACGCAAAATCGTCACCGATGGGCGTTTGGATGCCGCCAAAAGCGGGCACAAAACAGACGGCACTGTCGTCATTTCCACCGTCGTCTCCGTCGGCATTGTCAAACTCCGGCTCGTCGTCGGACTGCAATGCCACCAAATTTTGTGCCATCAATCCCACGGATTGAGCCCAACGGACTGCGGACGCCACGTCATTGGAACGGCCCTTTGAGAATTGTGGAAAATTGGAATTATAAAATTAAAAAGGAATGCAATTGCGATCCACCTCAAGTAAATGAGTGGAAATGCCATTTAAACGCCATGCCACCAAAGGGTACATTCCTGGAAAAGCTTTTTTTGAGAGGTTAGGTAAAAAATATTTTAATTTTTAAAATGAATTCACTTATAATTGGTCCCGTAAAGTGCGGGGGGAAGGCCAATTGGCATTATCGCTGAATTTTTATGGAAATTGGTGAAAATTTCTTTAAAAATTATTTAAAATTAAAAGTTCCATTCACCCGATAGCACTTTTATCGGTTACCCCACATTTACGCCCCGGACATTTGCGCCTATGTACAAAAATCGGATTCAAACCTTAATTTTTTCAATCCTTGATAGCCTAAACAGCATTAGAATCAAGAAATTTATTATTTTTTCAAAAATTTACTGGCAATAAATTATCAGACACAATCCCTTTCTATCATTTTATAATGCTGTTTAGGCTATCAGGGATTGAAAAAACTAAATTTGACCCGATTTTAGACATAGCGCAAATGTCTGAACACGTTTTGCTCGTACATTGACTGTGGCCATTTTTGTGTAATTTGTGGTTGCCAATCGGTCGTAGAAAATTTCCAATTTTCCCCAGAATCCTTCAAAAAAAGTAAACAAACAAAATTCTCTAATTCCCGACCGACCATGCATTGAACTGTGAATTTCAGGGCCGCTTACGTAGTCGAACAGAGTGCCGGTGCCCAGTGAGATTTTCAGGTCCCCGCGGCGAATGCATCCGGCACCGAACGCGGCCGCTTGGGAATCGCCGAGCTAAAAAATTGTTGCAAACAAATTATTATTTTTGATTGTCGGATAAGGACTCATAAAATTAATTTAAAAAAATATCCGTCCATATTTTACCGATGCAAAAATTGGAATGGCGCGGCCGAACAGCTCGGGCGCCGTGTGCACGCCGAGCCGTGTCGTGTCGACCAGCGACGGGAGCACCGCGCCCGGGTCGGGGAAGCCGAGCAAACGCAAAATGGGTCGGCCCCACTCGGCCTAATTAATGCAGAACAAAATTAATTAATGAATAATTAGAGTTAAATGCATGGGCCAATCATTAATTCCGTTGGTAAAAAGAATGAGCTATCACCGTGAACGGGTCGAACATTCCGGTGGAGGAGGCGCTGGATGGTTCGGTGACAAAACTCCGTGCATCACAACCGCTGAGCTTCAGCATAAGCCATGTGTCCAGACAGCCGAGCGCAAGCTGGTCGGCCTCCAACAGACGACGCATTTCGGCATTCTAAAAATTGGAGAATGGAATACCAGAAAATTTAAAACGGAAGCATTCTTTAAAACTTTCTTGAAAAGGAGGTGATAATTAAATGGTTTAAATGCGATATAATTATGGATAGTGTTATTTAGGCGTTTCTAAAAAAAATAGTCGGCGATTGGCATTGGCACCTGTTCAAGCATGGCCATGAAGCGGGGCGGCACCATCGCGGTGTCCAGCAGAAACATCCGCGCCGCACGAAAGCGTTGGGCACGCGTGAAAAAGAAGGCGACGGCGCCAGCCAAGTTAAGCAGCTGAAAGTGCCAAAAGTGGGCATAGGTGGCATTGGCATATCGAAAAATTCTTTTTGCCGCAACAATTAAAGCAATTTTTTTAAATTTATGGTAAATTTCTCACTTTTCTTCGCATCGACTCGTTCCATTGGTTGCAGAAATGCCTCGAGCGCCCGTCCTTCCACGTGACCAGCCGATGGCACGGACGAAAGGTTTGTCTAATCAAAAAGGGTAATTAACCAAGTAGGTCTTTCCACAAAAATCTATTGTTTTCAGTCTCTGTTTTTACTTGTTCCACGAAAGGAATGTGTTCCGCTGACAGCTCAGCCCAATGCCGACCAAAGATCCGCTCGACTTCGTTTCAGCGACTAAAATCAAAAAAATAAAAAGGGAAAATGCGTCCTTTTTGGCGAAAAACGGCTACAAATCCGTTTGCTCTCTGGCGCTACCTGCCCTTCGTATTGCGTCCACAATTTGTGTCCACAGCTGTTCCGGCTCCATCTCCATTCGGTTGTCGCTGTCCGACGAGCACAACAATTTGATGCTCTCCTCGTGGCCATGGATCAGTGCACAGCCCGCGGAGGGGGAGGCGTCGAAAACGCACAGCTAACAAAACAGTAAACAGCACTTTATTACGCAAAAAGGAAGGTGATTTTGTAAAGTAACAATTCGTCGCTGAATTTCTTTGCCTTTTCCGGTCCCAAATTGGCAAAATTATGACTCATTTTAAAATGGCCTCCGCTGGACAAAATTTACAATCGCCGCATTTTTGCAGAAATTTCGAACCCATGGTTAAACGGAAATAGTGGATACATTTAAATTCCACCCACCTTCAAATTCGTCGTGCCAACATCAAGTGCCAAAATTAACGGACAGTTCGACGCCATTCGAATTCCTACCAAAAGGAGCGCATTTAATGGAAAATTTCAACAAAAATAAAGGGTTAAGAATCATAGGAAGTGGAATTCTTCTCATTTCTGCGAATAAAAGTAAAAAGAATAAATTTGTAAATATTTAAAACAAAAATGACATAATTTAGGCATCGGAATACAGTAAACAATGAATAATGCCACAACAAGAAGTGAAAAATGGGAAAGTATGGAATAAATATATCAGCAAAAGTTCTTTTTCCATGGCAGAAGGCAAAATGAGGTCATAATTTAATTTTTGTTTTTATTCCCGAAAATTCATTCACTCGCCGATTGTCCTCATCTTTTTCTTCGATAAATCGTACCCTTTTGGCGCTTCAAGTCTAAAAAAACAAATGGGAAATGGAACTTTTTTACATTTTTTTTGAGGGAGATAGGGCTACAGAATCCGTTGTGAAATCAAAAAAATACCCATAAAACTATTGGAAAAATCGGGCAGGAAGGGGACAGTGACGCAAAAACTTTTGAAAAATTATGGCGTAAAAGTTACAAAAATTCGCTGCTTTTATGCCGGCTTCCCCCGCCTACCGGCCCCAATAATGCGAGAGAGTCAGTAAAAATGTAGACAGGAAAACAAAGATTTTCTAAATGCAGCACAACTCACTTATACCCGTACATCTCACACCAGCCAATCGGAAACAGTTCACGAGACCTAAAAAAAATTCCGAATTTTTTTTTTTGAATTTTATGTCCCATCATCCGTCCCATTCCCCCGGCCACCTGTAGTCGAACAGCTGGTCCATTTCGCTCTCCCATCCGTCAAAGTGCACTTGCAGCAGACGACCGCGGATCGCACAAATGGTGGCCGGACAGACCAAGTTGGGCTCGCATTGGTCGGTGGCCTCCAATTTGGCACCGACCTGAAAATTGAGTTTATCAAAAAATGTAAAAAACAGTAAAATTTGGCAAAATAACCCGTTTATTTTACTATTACCTTAAAATGCTGAAGCTTTGCCGCAGAAGGGAGAGGGTCCTGGCAATGGAAAAAATGAAAGAATTTCAAGGGGTAAGAAGCAAATTTCCAAAAAAAAAATGTTTACAAAAAGCACATTGGGCGCCGGAATCGCTTGGCACTGCCGCAAATAATCGGGCCATGAAAAATCGCCTTCAGTTTCTAAAAATGTGAACGAATTTAAAAATTAAAGGCGGAAATGGTTTTGGGAAAAGGAAATCAACATTATGAAAAAATTTTCAGCGATTTTTTTTTTGGAAAAACAATAATTTCATCATAAAAATTTGGAAAAATCGCTATAAAATTTTTCTAACTTTTTTTTCTTGAAATTTTCTTATAAAATGTAAAGATTTTTGGAGAGAGGGAGGGGGGGGGGGATTGTTTTTTTTCTTTGCTATTCACCCTCCAAAATAATTTTGATTGCTGTTTTTCAAAATCAGTCGCCGAAAGTGGTAAAATTAATATTTAGTCCATTTATGAACCGATTTTTGGGACCTTTAAAGACTGTTAATGGGTGACTTTTGGGCGAAATTTGCAATTCGTTTTTCTCTCTTTTCAACCCGCGCCACGCCCACGGCGCTTCTGACCGACCCTTTGGACCGCTCAACGCAATTCCATGCTCCGCTGCGTAATTGGCCGGGAACAGAAACGGAGAGGTGCAATGGATGGGCATGGCCTGGACATAAAATGCTTTTATTAGTACCATTGAGTTCCGTTCATTTTTTGCTTACGTCCTCCTCCACGTCGGGCCCATCAAAGCCAATGCGCAAATAGCCATCAGTCAACAGAGCCAAGCAGGTGGCCACCTTCAGCTCCAGAAAGGACTGGTTGAGCGGGTCCAAACACTCGAATTTCATGCCAACTGCAAAAGCAGAAAATGGAGTAAAAAGTGGGGAGGGGCGGACCAGGAAAAAACGTCGCCGCCGAAACGTCGCCGGACAAAACGTCGCCGGTCCGAAACGTCGCCGGGAAATAACGTCGCCGCAAATTTTTTTTTTAAATTTTAGAAAAAAACTTAGAAAAATTGTCAAAAATTTAGTTAGCTAGCTTAATACGAAAAAAATTCTAGAAAAATTCAAAAAAAATTTTTTATCAAGAAAATTCATGAAAATTTTTAAAAAATTTTCAAGTTTTTTGCTTTTTTTCCCGGAAATTCAGCAAATTTAGTTTTTTTTTAAACTTAGATTTTCAAAAAGCTAAAAAACTTTTAAGTTTTTTGAAATTTTGAAAATTTTTATTTTTTTGTTTGCGGCGACATTATGTCCCGGCGACGTTTCGGGCTGGCGACGTTTCGGCGGCGACGTTACGGCGGCGACGTTACGGCGGCGACGTTTTGGGGTGTACCCGGGGAGGGGGGGGGGGGGGGGGGGGGAGCTATCAAACAAACATTCCGTAACTGTTAAACAGTTTTTACCAAATGCTCAAATTTAATTTGGTCTTTTCTTTGTTCAAATTTACAGCTGCAAAGAGATCGTTACCAATCGTGACTTTGGTCTCTCTTCTAATGGTAGAATTATGAGTTTAAGTTGAAAAACAGGGCAAGCTAAATACCAAGCCGAAGCAACCAGGTAAAAAAACGGATATGAGGATCGGAAGGTGTTTTTTTACATTTCGGACCTTTTCCGTATAATTTCTTCAAAATTATAAATGGGTGTTTGAGCAGTTTTTCGTCAAAAATGTAATTTTACCGGTTATGGGACCTGAACCCAACCCAACCCTTTGCACTGTCATTCACTGCCCCGCCCCCCTCGCCTTGCCAATGGATTGTGCGTTCGCCGCCTTTGTCCTCCGCCACATTCTCTTTCCAATCGTTGAAGATGTCGGGGGACGCATCCAACTTGTCGTACTCGGGCTAGCAAATGTAAAGATTGTTGCAAAATGAACAGGTAGAGAAATAGGAATGGAATGCAATCCCCAATTTTTGACTTTTTTCCACTAAAATGCATGGATTGATGCCCATTGTTCTGCTTGCTCACCAGTTTGCCATGTTTGAGCGCCTGCACAATTTTGGAGCAGTGCTCCACGTATTCAGCGTTTGCCAGCAGTCCGTACCCATTGGCGCGTGCCCAACCGACCGGGAAGATCAGCTCGTAGCTCTCGTCACACCAAATGCCGGTGCGGACCTGGCACAACAAAATAATGGTTTAAAAATAACTTTGGGTTGCACCCATTTTAAAGATTTCAAAAATTAAGAGCGAGTTTTTTGTTGTTGTTAAGGTCTCCCATGTGTTCTTTGAGCAGTGTCTGTTTTTGTCCACCTGTGCGTCTTCCCGTTTTGCCTCTGCCCAGTGCTGTTTGTCAACGTCCTCTTGGCAAACCTAAACAACAAAGAAAAATGCTGTAAAAGTGAAATTGGTGCCGACGATTTTTTTTTGTTGCGCCCATCAGCACCGCTAGCCCCCTCTGTTCTCCAAATGGAAACAAAAAAGTTGAGCGGAAAAATTCTGGCAGAAGAGAAAAAAAGTCGTCAGTACCTCTCCAAGCGGAAAGCCCGGGACCGTGTCTGCCCCGGGATCAGCTCGTTTCCCACCCGCCGGTTCCCCGCCCCCCGCATCGTTTCCCCTCCGAGAAATTTTTCAAGAAAAAAATCTTTTTGTTAGAAAGACGTCCGTTTTCCCTGTTTGCGTGCACTTGCCCACTTAATAATCCGCCGATTATTTGACAGAAGAAACCGACCTGCACACAAATGCGCCGCCCCAACTGTTCGATGACGCGCGCCGGGCGCACGCGGGAGGAGTAAAGGCGGTCGAGGAGTTCGAGACGAGTGCCAATCTGTCGGTTTTTTTTGATATTTCATTTATTTCTTTACGGATTAACTGGTTGATGATGCGTTATGATTCTCATAGAGCTAGCTAATTTTTAAATTTTATGGCTTATATGAGGAGCCTTGGGTCCGACAAAATTTTTCATCATCAACAAAAAAATATAATTAAGAATAAAATCAGACTTTATTACAACATTACAACCGTACATTTTTTTCATTTCACTTTAGGCTTTTACGCACCCGAAATTATTCAAAAAAAAAATCAAAGCGATATTTATTCAAATCCAAAAATGCATCCCAATAGTTTTTTTTGGGCCTGCCCATTTTTGCCCACCTTAAACCGTCCTTCGACCAGCGACAGTTGCCGCTCGCGCACCCATTTGCCAGTCAAAGTTTTGCAGTCATTCAGTTGGGTCACAATGTATTCGCGCCAGTCCGTCTTGCGGCCAGCGATTTTCCGCGGCGGCAACAGCTCGCAATTGTCGTGTTTGGAACTGCCAGATGCAAAAAGGAAATGACAAAGTCAAACAAACGGGCAGTATTTGGTCAAGTCTCGAGATGGTTTGAAAAAAACGGTAATACCGGAAATTTAGATAAAATTTTATTTAATGAGTTTTGGGTAAAAAAAAAATACGTGCTAAACACGATTATGTTTTTGGGTTTTGAAACTGTTAGATTATCTATGATTTTTATCAAGCACTTGGTTTTATAAAGTTTTTAGTCTGAATTCATACTTTTTGAATCATCGAATTTTGTTCGAATTCAGGCCTAGAGTTTATTGTCAAAATTGGTCAAAATAAATTTTGGACTCATAAAATTCCCAAAAATGCATGCATTCTCCAAAGAATGGTAAAGATAATTTCTGTGAACAAAAAAAAAGGTCGCAGCTCTTCGACTAATTTTTTGGATACAATTTTTATATTGGAATAAAAATTGCCTCGAGCGACATTAAAAAAAAAGGAACATAAAGAACAATGCCTAAAACTTACCAATAGCCGACGTTTTTGACATCGTCCGAGCCAATGTTGGCCCAAAAGTCGTCCCTTTCGTCGCCCTCCTCGTCCATCCCTTCGTAACGCAGCAAAAGGTAAAAGCCGACGAGCTAAAGAGAAAGGGACACAGCATTATCAAGATTATTCGATGCTAATTGAAGACAACGAAATGCCAATTTGTCAGTTTTTTTTTTGTTTTTTGTCCCTTCGGTCGTCCCTTATTTTGTTGCCCCAGCAAAATTCGAAGATTGGGCACAAAAAACTGTCATAAAAGTAATCAAAAATTTAAAGGGTTTGCCTCTTTCACTTCAGCAATCCAATAAGTTTGTTTGATGTCCCCCAACTGCTGCTTGTAGTCCTCGTGACGGATTTCCAACTGTAAAAAAATTAAGACAAATAACTCGCAGTTTGTCAATTGGGAGGGGGAGGGCTTTCAATTTTGTGGCCTGGCGTTGGAAACGCTAGGAAAATTTTTTGCGAATTTTAAAAGAAAAATTTTCAGTAATTTAAAGTCACAAAAACACGTTTACAAAGTTTTTCGAGGTCGCCGAGCACAAATAAACACCCATTTTGACCAATATTGAACCGTTGATCCAAACTCGAATAAAAAGTCAAAAACTCATTCCATCCACTTCTTTACATTGAAATAATTTTGTTGCGTAAATGTGAACTTGTTGAAAAATGAACTTTTGATCGAATTCGAATTCAGGGTTCAGAATTGGTCAAATTGTGATTTTTAATTGCAGAAAAAAATATAAAAAAACTGTGATACAAAAAAAAAACTTTAAATAACCCATGGCAATTCTGTGCATGGAATTTGTAATTCTATGACATTTTTTGCACTTCAAAAATGGGAGAAAATGGCAAAATAAAGAAAAAACCGAACTCTAAGTCCGCTCGACGGCATCACTTTGTAAAATTCGCCAAGTGCCGGATTTCCGAAGGCGGACACGGGCACCACGCGGTCCATCGGGTAGGTGCCCATTTGCTGCACTTCATCCAAAAGTCTGTCCCACCTATTTAATAAACCAAAATTGGTGCGATAAATTGGGGTAATAAACATTTCCAATGGCATTATTTTCGAAATTTGTTACGAAAGGATTGCTGATAAGTCAGATAAAAGGCATGGATGACTAAATTTTTTCCCCTCATCACCTAAACGTTCCATTGGAAAGGTTCGTTTGTGCTCGAATTCCCTCAACAAAAATGCTTCGTCGTACATTTTTCGGTTCAGCGCAAACAGCGCTGGAGCTTCTGCGCTTCATTTTTTAAAGAAAATGACAAAAAAAGTTACTTTTCTAAATTAAAATCACTTTTGAACAGGGAGGAAACAGAGGACGGGCTCGACTTTTGCTCTAACAAATAAGGGGCAAACCCAGTGTTCGACAAAATTGGTTAAAACTTCAAAAAAGTCATTTTGCGCGCTAATTCAAAAATATAGATCAGTACCTTTTTGGTAGTGTTTGTATGTTTATTTATTTATTTTGATTGATTACTTAGTAGGGCTGGAATTTCATGTATTCCATATTCATACAAACGCTTTTTTTTTGAACAAAAGTTACGGTTTTTATTTACATATTTTGGTAGATATTTTTGAGGTTTTGTACATATTTCTTTCACATTTCGTCATTTTTTTTAACGAAGCCCAAAAACGCGAAGTTTTCGCCCGTCCCTGGGGGTGAACCGCCGGCGGATGATGATGACAGATTTATATTCACGTGAAGAGTCTGTTTTATTTGCCTATAAATATGGCACTTCCCAAAGAGTGCCATCAAAATTTGCTTCCAAATCAAATTACTCACCCAAAAAGACACCCAAAAATGAATTCAAAGTTGGCACAGTGCTTATTCCTCGGCATTATTTTAACTTTAAATAATTTCCTTCTTATTTTTGGCCACTCTGTGGAAAACGAAAATGATGGCACTAATGGGCAAACTTCAGAAGAATGTAACAGATTTGTGGCAATTTGCAAAAAAGCATTTTGAATTTTATTTTCACTAGTTAAACGGCACGACGACATTTCGCCAACTGGACATTTCGCCAACTAAGCCAAATTCGGACGTTTCGCCAACTAACCATAATTATGACATTTCGCCAACTGACATTTCGCCAATTAGTCATCTCGCCAAGTGACATTTCGCCAACTGGATATCTCGCCAACTAAGCCGAATTCGGACGTTTCGCCAACTCACCCAAAATTGAACGTTTCGCCAACTAATTTTGCCAACTACTCTAAAAAAAATTTTTGCACTAGAATAGTAATATAATTTAATACAAATGTGTATCTATGAAAACCAGGGCTCTCACAGTGATTTTTCTGCTTATCATATCACTTATCAATTCATCGCAGTGACTGTATTTCTTTGATTAGAGAATCAGAATCCCTACGTATCATCGTGCCCGGCCAAAAACAATTCATTCGGTTCTGTTCTGACATGAAATGTACACAGGATTCTGATTCTCTGACCGAAGAAATAGAAAATTCACTGCTCTGAATTTTTAAGAGAGCATATACACATTTATATAATTTTTATTATCATTAAATCAATATATGACTAAAAATTTATTTTAGTTTAGTTGGCGAAATGTCAGTTGGCGAAACGTCCGAATTTAGCTTAGTTGGCGAAACGTCCGAATTTGGCTTAGTTGGCAAAATGTCATTTTTTGAGTTAGTTGGCGAAACGTCTGAATTTGGCTTAGTTGGCGAGATGTCAGTTGGCGAAGTGTCAGTTGGCGAGATGTCCAGTTGGCGAAATGTCCACACACCTAGTTAAACACTCAAAATTGAAAAAACAACGAAAAGCCATCACTTTTTAAGCCAATTTCAAAAAGTGAAATTAATAATTTTGAAATTTTTCAGTTGACAAAGTGACGCGAAATTACGTTGAAGAATTGGTCAAGAGTGAAAAGCATTTGTTGTCACTGCGGCAATTTGCGGTTGAATGGGCGCATAACAATGCGCTGATATTCAGAAACAAAAAAGTCCCCCCAACCACGGATGCCATTTATAGGTGCTAAAATTGGGAAAATATTGCTGAAAATGCCAATTAGTGGCTGTAAATTATCGCCATTCCCTCGCCATGCTTTTGACGCCAAATTTTACCACCCGCCCCCCCCCCCCTTCCTACAAAAGCATTTGAATTGAGCACAGATGAGCATTTATTACGCACAACAACAATACAATTACATAGGCAACAATTAAATATACATTCATTTGAAATGATGATCACAGAAATTTACATACAGATACAACAATTTACATGATGGGGGACAAAATGACAATTTTGGGGCGGTGGGATGGGATCCTATCATGTCCATGTTGAGGTGACGAAGCATCCTTCCATCAGACGTTGTACTCGATCGGCAAGTTCTTGCGGCGCACCATCCCGTCTCCCTGGAACCACTCGAGCTTGAACGCGGTGGCGGCTGGGTCCGGCGTGTTGGTCCACTCCACGGTCACACGGTCGCCCTTGGTGTCCTCGCTGCCGGGGTCGAACGCGTCGCAGGAGACGGCCACGTTGACGGACTCCTTTGGGCCGAGCACTCCGTTCGGCGGGTTCATGTTGATGCGCTTCGGTTTGGTGGTCTTGAAGGCGTAGCCGATGCGCTTCGTCCCAGGGTTGATCACCTGAAAAAGGGGGGGGGAGGTTATTCCGCATGCCACGTGCACCACGCCAAACGCACCCGCATGTAGTAGGTGGCCTTGTTGTCGAACGGGGCGTTGAAGACGACCTTCTGCGTGGGCATTGTTGCGACGTCCTCTGGTGGAAGTTGCGCCATTGCTGTTGTTGTCGCTGTTGTCGGGCTGGCTTTGTGGGTGCTTGATGTGTGATCGTTGAGAGCGTTGCTTGAAGTGTTGCTGCTGCTGAGTGAGGAGAATGTGCAAAATCCACCTCCTTATATACAAAATTCGGGTGCAAAAATTCATGCAGCAAAAAAAAAGTGTATAAAAGGCGACAGTTTTCTTCACTTTTCACCAGTGCCAGCCAGCCTTCAACTCAACGCAACATCAACACCAGTGCGCGCCAAGCTCGTCTACACATTTCGTCGCGACAACTCATCACTTCATCATGAGCGACATGAGCGCCTACATGGGATCCGGCCCCGCCGAGCCTGCACCGTCGTCCGGCGCCGCGGAAGCCACTCCACCAGCGGGACCTGTCCAGGATGGCACGCAGACCGAATACCACACGTCGCCACCGACCACGGTGGGCTTTTTAATTTTTTGGATAATACGTCAAATTTTCCTTTTAACAAATGATCTACATGGCTCTTCAGATCCGGCCCCGCCGAGCCTGCACCGTCGTCCGGCGCCGCGGAAGCCTCTCCATCGTCAGGAGTCGCGAGCGCCTACATGGGAGCCTCGCCCGCGTACGAGCCACCAGCGGTTGGTTTAAGGGCGACACGGGAGCAAAAGCATCACTAATCTTTTGTTTTTGCAGCAGGAGAAGTCCCCGGAACAGAGCGCCTACATGTGAGAAGATGCAACAACGACCGGCGGATGGATGGACGAAACCTGAAGAGCGAGCGACCTGTCAGAAGATGCAAAGATAAAGAAGATGTCTCATAATCGTGATCTGTATTTATTGATGTATTGTACATTTGTATGCATATATCATTTGCTGTGTATTATCACTTTATTTCCATCTGTGTTCCGAAATAAATTGAATTGATGGTCATTAAGCGTGTGTCAATTTATTAACTGAAATTTGGTCCTCTCCCTCCCTCCCTCTCTCTGTTTGACGTAGACATTTGGATGGCATGAAGTTTTTTTTGGCGTTTAAGCATTCGTCCCCAATTAGCGTGTCATCATAGAAACCCGTTGGACATACGGTACTTATCCTTTTTGTCATCCCCCTGAATTTTTTACCTTGTTTTTAGAGCGATTTCTTAGCACCTAAATAACCTAAAACGGGGGGGGGGGTACCATCTATTTTGGTATTTTCGAATTTTAGTACCTATTCTGGCCTTTTTCCAGAAATTTCATAGCAATATAATAAAAACGAAAAATACACCCCTAAGAATCGATCATAAAAAATTTTAAAAAATATATCCCTAAAATTAACCAGAATTTCAGAAAATATTATCCTAAGAAATAAAAAAATTTTCTCAAAAATTCGTCTCTAAAATTTATTTATTTGTATCTTGACAAGTTGCAATGGATGGTGCGGGCGAAATTAATCAAAAATGAGCCATTTTTGGGATTTTTGTGCATAAAGACAATGGGTTTTTCAAATTATTCGCACCTATTTTGCGTATTTTTGGCGTTTTTAGCAACCCATTTTTAGCACCTAAAAATCCCAGCTCTAAATATAGAGAAAAATTTTTCTCTAAAAATCAAAAAAAGATTTAAAAACAAAAATAAAATTGTAATGTTAAAAGTATGTACAAATTAAGTTACTTGAAACTTAAATTTATTGAATTATTCATTGTTTGTTCAAAGATGGACTCTTCTGACCAAGTAACCAAAGGTAAAAAAATAAATAAAATTTTAAAAACACTGGAATTTCATTAATAGAGTGCTCATTTTGCAGCATATGCTGAAATTTTTGCTAACTTGGGGCGTGATAATAAGCATGAAAAACGAATTTCTAACTTGTTTTCATTTGGTTTTTAATTTTTTTTTTTCCATTGTGGCCCCAAGCCAAAATCACGGACTGTCCGTGCACGGCACCGGGACAGAAATTTCCGCTGCTGTTTTTGTAGGCTTTCCCTACGGTAGCCGGTTGTTACAGTAGCGGACAAAACGGTGTTAAATTGGTAAACTTATCGACCCACTCTTTTAGACGACAACAAGTTCAAGCGCAGTGGTCAAATTCTGTGTTCGGTGTTTGAGTTCAGAGAATTCTCGGAATATGGCAATTCGTTTGACGAATCTCCAATGGAATTGGCGACCCAAAAGGTGGGCATGATGGAAATTTTTGTTTATGTCTTAACTTTTGCACAAAAATATTTTCAATGAATTATATTTAATTGGAATTCCGTATTTAAGTGGTAGGCACGCATTAATTGCTTAAAACCCTCTTAGAGCGGGATAATTCGGGAAGACATAACTAAACCACTCCCATAGATTCAGAATCAGGCTGTTTTGGTCCTAATGTTTTGTATATGAACGAAAATTTTTAAAATTTTGCAAATTAATAGAGTTTGTCAAGTGTTTTCAAACTGTACCAAAAATGTTTAATTAGGTTGAGAATGAAAAAAGGTTATGGTCCAAAAATCAACTTTTGTCCTGCTCCGCCGGGCTCTCCTCTCCCGTCCGATGGCCTTTTTTGCACTTCGACATCCAAAATTTTTTGGCTCGTTATTTTCAAGTCTCAATCACCAAGCTAATCTCAGACATGGCCTGGTCTTGCCTGGCATCGTGGAAATTCAGTGTTGTGCCCTGTGGGGATGCCATTGGACCATGCCATGTGCAGAAACTGAGCAGCAACGATTTTAAAGTGTTCAGTGCGGTTAGCCTCAAAAACGGAAATGATGCATTTGCCAAATTTGAGGTGAGAAGAATTAAATCTGATCAGCTAATGATAACACTTTCGGTTTTAAGGAACTTATGAACCCTAAAAATGGCTTTTACAATGAGACGGAGGACACAATAACATTCAAAGCGGAAGTTGTCGTGGAAAACCCTTACAGAATTCGGTAGAAAATTGAACAAAATGCATTTTCAAAAAAGAAAATTTAAAATATATTTAATAAAACATTACACATTTTATGATCTAAAAATTCAAAAAAATAAAAAATAAGTTTTTTGTAAATTTTTAATGAGCCATTTTTAGCGGAATTCGCTCCGAGGACATTTTGTGGGTCAATGGCAAAATGGTTTATGTGAACAAACATGTAAGAAATTTTACAATGCGAGCAGCAGGATTCTCGGAGGATTTGGCCTGAGTTGGCACGAATTTTGCCGTTTTCCGCCTTGGCATGCCATTGGGAAGCCGAAAAAATAAAATAATTCGAGAATCCCGTCCTAATCAAAAAAACCAAAATATGGTCCCGGTCTTTCTAAAATCCATTTGCATCAATAAATTCGATTTTTTTTTTAGCTGTTGGCAACTCACTCCGATTTTTTCCGTACTTTATTTTTCGGTCCAAGCGCAGAAGAGAACCCAGAAATTGTGGTCGACGGCGGTGATGAGAATACAGTGGCCAATTTTGAACGAACAATTGCCATGCTCAGCTCACCAAAAGCCAAATTGGACGGTAATTACCCACAATTAATTACTGAAACAACCCCAAAGACAACCAACCAAACATTCAGATAACTGTGTGGAAACTGTTCTGCTGTTGGCCAACCGTTTTCTGTTGGGTTCCATTGAAAATTCGTGCGTACATTTTCTCATGAACAAAAGCAAAAAGTCGGCAATTTGCAAATTTCAATTGGCCCATCAATGCGGCATTATTGGCATGAAGGTGAAAAAAGCATTCATTTTTCGTTCTGGCCATGACCATGCACTTTTCATTAGAGATCGAATACGGGCCATATACCAAAGGTGATTTTGCTGTTGCGGAGGAAAATTTCATCACTTACACAATGCAATTACGAAAAATTGATGACGAAGCATTGGAAGAATTGAGAAAACGGCACCGGGAAATTTTTCGTACGAAATGAACGGAAAAATCCGAAATTTTTATGTCCGTTAAACAAATTTTATGTTCAACCATTTTTATGATGTTACGACTAAAAAGTTTATCTGCCTTTCTATTTCAAATAGTGATAATAGTGCATACGCTTTCTTAAAAATTCTCAAGAAAATTTTTGAAGAATGAAAAATATTTGAAGATATTTAGAGAAAAAAAAATTATAAAGTTAAATTTTAACAAAATTTTAGAAAATTTTTTCTTGAAAAAGAATTTTTCAAAAATTTATCCAATTTTTTAAATATTTAGAGATAAATCAATAGTGCGCCGAAATAAGAGTCGAACTTTTCTTTGTACTCTCTCTATTTAAACATTTCTCGTTTTTTAAAGAGAGTGTTAAAATACCGAAATTTTAAAAATTACTTTTGCAATTGATGGCATATTTTTTGTAAAATTTAAGGAATCAGGTCGCTTCTTTTAGGGGGAAGGACATTTTAATTAATTGCAATGATTGGAATGCACTTAGGCAATTAGTTAGGTTTAGATAATGAATTGCTGCTTGAATAATGTATTTTATTATTTACAAATTTATTAATTATTTAATTAACATTGATAATATACATAATTATGACAGATTAATTTGGTCGTAATTTTGATGGTTACAATCGGCGGACGGGGCGTGGCGCGATCAGTCTTCAACCAAATTAAGCGAAAGGTGCGAATTAATTCAGCATGCCTTTTGTTGAACATATTACTGACGGCAATATTTATTAACAATTGCATAATTAGTGAAGCGATAATTGAGGATGGATAAAGAAATAATGAACAAGGGAAAGAACGGCGAGAAACATTAAGCAGAAGAAAAGGGGGGGGGGGATATTAATTAAACTTTCACATAAAAGGGTAATTAATTGGGATGAAACAGTGAGAAAAAGGAGAGAAATTGAACATTTATTGTAACAATTAGCTAATGAAATGGCTTCATTTAATTAATGTTTCTTTTTCTCTTCCCTTGTTGCTTTCGTTTGTGTTCGTCCTAATGAATCCAATTAACCCATGTAATGAATGAATGATTAATAGTTGCGCTAATTGTTGTTGCTCTCTCTGTCGGTTAATGAGGCTTTTCATAAGTAATGAATGCGACAGTTAAAGCCAAATTAGGCTGAATTAACACACCGCCGATTTTTCGCCTGAAAGGTCACACTGTCAATCAAAATTTATATTTTCACTAATATTTTCGTGCATTTTTTTCAATTTAAAAAACTTTGCCCGTCCTTTTTTCATTTTTCAATTGGTTCTACCCAAAAGGTTTGCCTATAAATTGAGCTGTGATGGCTCCGAAAGGCATTACCAATCGGCTTCTTCTTCTGTTCACTTCCCTCCTAATTTGGTAAATTAATTATTTAATCGCTTTTCCCTCATTTTCACTTTTAATTTGTCCATTTTCAGTGCTTCCCTTTGTCCAAATGGCCCTCATTAGCAAATGTTCGCTTCTCCTCCTTTTCCTCGCCCCCTTTTCCCATGCGTTTTTCTCCGGCTTTGAGTGAGTCCATTACAATTTTTAATCCGATGATCCTTGTCATTGATCCTCTGATTTCCTTTTCTAATCATTTGGTCCCCTCAAGGGTTTCTCCCAACGCGGCGCGTCTCCGTCGGCAGTGCGGTTGCGGCGGGTGCCCTCCTCCGCCCAGCGGCGGTGGCTCTGTCCAACTTGGCATCAGTTGCGACTCCCCGCGGCCTCCACCGCCTCCTCCGTGCTGCGGTTGTCAGCCGTCGTGCGGCTGCGGCGGCGGATGTGAGTTCATTTGATGACAAATTAAGAGGCATATTTGCACAAATTGAATTTAACGACGAACTTTGCTCAATAATTATCCCATTAATTCTCCCAATCAAATTCCAAAAATTGCTTTTAATTGCCTTTCACATCAGGCACTTTTTGAACCGAGAACACTGATTCCGTTATTCTCTGATCCTTACATTTTTGCCATTTTGGACGATATTCTAATTCGAATGATCTCTATAAATTCCGGCGACCCTTCCCTAATTTAAATTTTGATATTAATTCTATTAATTATTAAGGTGGTGGTGGTGGTTATGGCGCAAATGGCGGCGGCGGCTGCGGCGGTTCCATTAAACTGACAATTGGCTGCGACTCCCCACGGCCTCCGCCTCCCCCTCCGTGCTGCGGTTGTCAGTCGTGCGGTTGCGGCGGCGGATGTGAGTTCATTTGATCACTAATTAAGGGGTTAATCGAATAACTTCCCACAATTTCTCAATGAAAATTCCAAAAAAACTGCTTTTAATTGCCTTTCACATAAAACGCTTTTTGAACCGAGATTAAAATTCCGTTATTATCCCTTGATTTCCAAATTTTGGACATTTTGGGGGATATTCGAATCCGATTAACCCCGGACAAACCCCGGGGGGCCAATTCCCTAATTAAATTTGCTATTAATTATTAAGGTGGTGGTGGTGGTAGTGGTGGCGGTTATGGCGCAAATGGCGGCGGCGGCGGCGGCGGTTCCATTAAACTGACAATTGGCTGCGAAGGCCCAAAAGCCCCGCCACCGCCCCCGTGCTGCGGTTGCGGCTGCGGCTGCGGTTGCGGCGGATGCCCTCCTCCCCCCAGCGGCGGTGGCTCTGTCCAACTCGGCATCAGCTGCGACTCCCCTCCGCCCCCTCCGTCCTGCGGCTGTCAGCCCTCAGGCGGCTGCGGTTGCAATCGCCGCAAGCGCATGGCTTTTCTGCGCCGCGCCATTGCTCAGCGCTCTGTTGACCGCCATTAGTACAAAATGAGGCTTAATTAGGCACTGCTTATTGATGCAATTGCCGATCAGAATGACCCATTAATTATTTAATATTTTGTAATACATTATAGAATAGAAATGTTTTTAGTTTTTAGTGACTCAATCGAACTTTATTATTAGTTTTTGATAAATAATCTCTCTTTATGTTCAACATAAAATTTATCATAACTTTGCTAAAACCAATTAAATATAGAATTTTGGGTCCCAATACGATGGCTCTAACATTTCTATTAGTCTACAAAATAAAAACAAATTTCTTCTGTGACACAAAATCTAAAAAAAAAATTTTCTTTACTATTTCTTTTTTTCAACTTGACGAAATTTGCGAACGATATCAAGAATAAAATGTGATTAATTTTGAGAAAAATATGGCAAAGTTTAAGTTAAAAAAATACTCATGGTTTACGAAACGAATTCTTTTATTCTATCATTAAAAAGATAATTTGGTCATCTCAAATAGTTAAAGGCGCAATTCCGTTGCTTTTTGCATATCTAACCTAAGGATTTTTAATTTTAATTTTTTAAAAATATTTTCGAGATTCCTTTAGAATATCATATTCCCAAATAAAGTTCCTCTGTTAAAAAAGGGTAATTTTCTTTTGTGCTGCGCCAGGAAAATAAATAAATTGTTTTTAGCTTTAGCTTTTGTTTTTTAATTATTTTATTTTTGGTAATTTTAAAAATATTTCAAGAAATTAAGGCAATTATAATTTTTTTTTTTTCATTTTTAAACCCAATTTATTCCTACAAAAAAATAAATTTATGATGATAATTATAATATATGTATTTTATTGATAAGGTTCAAAATTTTTCAGAGAAAGATGACGGAAATGCATATAAAAATTATAACGCAAACAGGAAATATATTGAACGGAAGGGTGATTAACTTTGACAATTTTTGAGACATTATATAAATAAATCATTCAAATTTATGCATCATTTGTGATAGCGTCCCCTTCTCATAATCGCTCAACATCGAATATCATCCGATCACTGATCAAACTGATCACTCAGTCCGGTGGCCTTAATCATCAATGGTCGAGTAATATTTGTTGCCCTCGCCATTTGAGTTGGTTGTGCCAAGCCCTAATTTTCCCGCATTGCAACATTCTGATTCGGCTGCCCAACGGATAACAGAGCCTTTGTGGACCAAAACACGCCTTTTCTTAGCCCTTAAACACTTGAAAATATTTACAATTTCTTAAAGGAAAACTAAAGGTTAAAATTATTTCTTTTGTGTTAAAAATAGAGAAATTAATTAATTAAATCAAATATTAATTTTAAGAAATGAAATAAAACTTCTCAATTAAATATATTAAAATATTTTAGGAATCAAATCATATTAATATTATTAAATAACCATTTTTCAACATATTTATTTAAAAATTAAATGCAAACATTGGGTCCGTGTCGTCAGAAGGCAACATTGGGCCATCGCCCGACGGCACCCGATCAGTGCCAACGACAATGTTCAACAATCGACTCAGCCAAGTGACCATTTTTGGCACAAAAAACAAAACCAGCAGCTCACTGATTAAAATGCCAACTTCCATGATTGTGATCACTGAAACACCCATCCATAGGCCAAGCTGTCCGCCAAAGTCGGACAGCAAATTTGGCATCTATGGGAAAACAGCAAAATATTTTTGATATTGTTACAAGAAAAAAAGTAACAACTTCTCGGAATAGACAACAATTACTCGAGATTTTCGATTGTGACTTTAAGAGACAGAAAGCAAATTTGTGGTATTTAATTTTTAATTGTTTACTTCTTTGCAAATCATTATGAGTTTTGGTTAGCTGTAGAGCTTTTTAGCGCATTTGAATGATACCAACTTTGTTGATGGTTTCTAACTTTTCCTAAACGCAGTTGGTCCGCTTCGCCTTCCGCCGGACATATTTGCCCATTAAGCATCAGCCCCTCCTCCCCCTCCCTTCTTTAATTTTAAATAAAATATTTTTGGTTTTTACTCCGTATGCTTCGCTCTCCTGCAAACTCTCGTAGTTCAATTGTTCAAAGTACACCTCGACAATGGCGGACTGTTCTCGATGGAACTGCAGACATTGCGCACCGCTCAGCGACGGGTCGCATTCGCCGTGCAATGCCAAATCGCTGGAGGGCCATCTGTTGAATTAATTTATTGAATAAATTTAATAAAGCATGAGAAAATAATGAAAAAACGCCAAATTATAAAAATAATAGCAAATTCAATACTAAATTAAGTAAATGAGAAAGGGATTTAACAGCTCAAATGGACTGAGATAGACTTGAGAATTGTCGGTATAGCATTCCCAGAATATTTTTTCATAAAAATGGCCTCTCATTAAGACAGAGGGGAAACGACCAGCAGAAATACTTTAACAAAACTTTACCCCCCCCCCCCCCACCCCCGCCCGGAATTTGAAAGCTAAACATTTCGAATTTTACAATATGAACCTGGCACAACTGTACGTAATGCTGAACACCTGCTCACTGAAGAAAAGTTAGAATTGTTTTTTATTATGGATTAATTTTCTAATTAATTGCAATTAAAATTAATTGTTTTATTTGATCGCACCGACACGGCTGTCTGCACACGCAGTCGGGCTGAGTGGCAGACCGCGCAGCGCTGTGCATTTCACGTCGGAGACACTCTCCTGCAAATTTGAATTAAATGCATTGTTAGTAATGTACAGATTTTGTCCAAAAAACCCCAATTTTTTAGCGATTTTGAGCAAATTTTTCAGGAAAACTAAGGATTTTTAGAGTCCAGCGGTGCCGTTATGCACCGAAGGAAAAATACTTAGACAACAATTTCTAATCTAATTTATTAGACAAAATTCTTAGAAATTGTTGTGCATGAAACTACCTAATAAGATTTAAAATATTATTTAAGGAATTAAAAAAAATTTTTTTTTGATAATTCTTTTTTTAAAGAACAAAAGTCACAAAAATGGCCAACCTTTGCGTCAAATTTTGAAAATTTTCACAAGTATTTGAGACTCATGAAAATTTTTTGGGATTTTATGGGATTTTTAAAGAAAAATAAGCAAATTTTTAATTTAAAATTCAAGGTCTTAATTTAAAAAAATGAGATTTTTCCAAAAATTATCGTGACCTCAATCCCGCGGGATCCCGCGGGATTGGTAAAATGGTCGGGAGGGATCCCGATTCGGGATCCCGATGAAATCCGGGTCGCATTCGCCGTGCAATGCCAAATCGCTGGAGGGCCATCTGTTGAATTAATTTATTGAATAAATTTAATAAAGCATGAGAAAATAATGAAAAAACGCCAAATTATAAAAATAATAGCAAATTCAATACTAAATTAAGTAAATGAGAAAGGGATTTAACAGCTCAAATGGACTGAGATAGACTTGAGAATTGTCGGTATCGCATTCCCAGAATATTTTTTCATAAAAATGGCCTCTCATTAAGACAGAGGGGAAACGACCAGCAGAAATACTTTAACAAAACGGTACCCCCCCCCCCCCCCCACCCCCGCCCGGAATTTGAAAACTAAACATTTCGAGTTTTACAATATGTACCTGGCACAACTGTACGTAATGCTGAACACCTGCTCACTGAAGAAAAGTTAGAATTGTTTTTTATTATGGAATAATTTTCTAATTAAATGCAATCAAAATTAATTGCTTTCTTTGATCGCACCGACTTAATTAATTATTTTTGCTAAAAAAACTTTATTGCTGGTCCTATAATTGATTAATTGTTTCTTTAAAACGGAATCATTTTCAGCTGATTTTTCATTATTTCAAGCAATTCTCATTTACAATTTTCGAAAAAATATAGAATTTTTATGCTTATGAATTCCATTTTTGTGTTATCATTTAAATAATTTCTTGAAGATTAACACTAACTCAGCCGCGGGTCGCCCACGGGGCAATTGCTGAAGTTCAAATAGCGAGGAAAACGCGGGTCGCCACATCTGTTGATTTGCCAGAAATATAATTATTTGCAGATTAATTATTATTATTATTTTAAATTTTATTCCTAGTAAATAATATTTATTAATTATTATTTCATTTATTATAATCTGTTTCACAAATTGTTCTTCTTACCCGCACTTTCTGACCAGCATCCGTTGGATGCACGAGCGTTGGCACCCCTTCAGCAGAAGGGGATTTTCAATAATTAAATTCACAAATTTAGGTTATGGATTTGTCACATTTTGATTATTACAGGATTTTGCAAGATTTTACCTCAGTAGAATATTCCTTGTCCCGATAAATATATTCATCAGTTTTGCCTTGCTCAACACATTCGCCGTATGGACTTGGCAACCGATTAACACATCTTCAAAATATTATATATTTTTATTTAATTTTTAAATCATTAAGCTGCTCTTTTCTTTTCAAAATAATTAAATGTTTTTTTATTACTCACTTCAAACGGATGCCAAATGAACTAACGAAGCCAGTTGGAGCACTAAAAATAATTTATTTTTAATTTTTTATTAATTTGAAAATAAGCAAATTCATTCCTATGGCCATGTGTGTCCGGAAAGGGCTGTTCTTCAGGACTAAAAACAAGAATTGAAATCCAAAATACAGTACGCTTCTCATTGACTTATGCACAGTAATGCGAACACCGGCAGCTTCTGTCGTGGGCAAATAGTCGCTGACATTGACAAAAACTTGGAAACGGAGGCCTAAATAATTGCAAAGCTTTCAAATTTCTTAAATGGCATTTTTCATTTTGTTTTTTAATTGAAACGCATTTTTACCATAATTTGGCCCGGCTCGTTCACTCAACACATTTTTGTCCGGGTGGGCATTGAATGTGAAACAGTTGCCATAGGTTGGGTCCACGTACAATGAGAAGTCTTCCTCCACCGAACATTCCCTCCCATTGAAACTGCATCTTAAAAAAATATTAAATTATTATATTTTAATTATATTTAATGAAAATTAAATATCAAAATTACATAAAGGGTCAGTGATTATTATTAGTGTTAACTTCCATTATATATGTAATTAAAAACAATATTTGATTGCTTGTGCATTGTTTACTTGGTAATGAACTCGCGCTTACTGTAGCCCATCTGACTCTGTTCGTATTCACTCATTTGTGAGACAGCAAACACGAGATTCTCGACAGCTTTTGAACGAATTGCGATCGGATCATAGACACCCTTTAAAATTTAATTAAAATTAATCATTCAAAGGAGTGAAGTGAAAATAAATTGTAAAAGGAAAAAAAACTCGTAGAGGGAGGGAGGTTGGGTATTTATTTTTAAGTTTGTATTTTCAATAAAGGGCAAAAAAATTGAAAATTTAAAATTAGAGTTGTTCCCTGAATCTATTCGGGGAATTGGGAATGTAATGAGTGATTCCACTTCAAATAGGATGAGAGAATTGAGTTTTAAATGAGTTTATAAGAATTTTATTTAAAAAAAATTCTATTATTTTTTTTGACTTATTTTCAATTTCCTCCCCAAAGAAGGTGTTCTCTCCGTAATCTTGTAAATTTGTCCAGGTATTTCCGAAAAATTTTGTTGAAGAATTTTCTCTCTGATCTCTGACTTTTCTCTCCGCCGAGGGTCGGAAATTAACCCAAATTTAAATAATAAAATAATAAAAGGAAATGAAAATGTCATTTAGGTAATTAATTTAAAATTAAAAGCTTTAAATTGTCCGTTCGTTTTCTCATTACCCTCAGTCCATATGCTTCTTCCCTCGCCTCCTTCTGTTCCGGCGTTTCCATTCGCTTCACTTCCGCCTTTTTCAACTCCCAAATTTTGGGCACGCGTTCAAGCAGTGGCGGATCAGCAGAAGAAGGAGAAGGGACGGATGAGTTGTCAGCTGCCAACGGCGGAGAGCCAACGGTTTCTGGCAAATTGTCATCAACACGAACGCAAATTCTGAGAATTAAAAGGAAAAAATTAAAATAAACAATTCCAAGTGATTAGTCAGCAAAAGAGATGTAACTCATTTGTCAGTTCAAAGTTTCAGAATGAACTGAACCAAAATACTTTGGCAGAGTTAAATCCATTGAAACTTTCAAAATTTTTTGTTTAAGTACAATTTTTTTAAAAACTCCTTTTTGGAAAGTCACTAAACATTGGTAAATACAGTGTCTGTCAAACTTACCGTATTGCGGGTGCACAAAGACATGGCCACCAATCGTTTCTGTTGCTGTCGGCGGAAGTGTTGTTGTTGATGGGCTTCTGCGGCTGTTGTTGGTCGCCATCATCCGACGTTTCGCCCGGTTGGCCCTGGTCAAAATCGCAGTTGCCCAACGCGGTGCATCCCCCGCAACGCTTTTCCTGCCATTGGGCCGGCTCAAAGCAGGGCCAAACCTTAAAGGATTTTTGAAAATTATGCCAAATTTGGCATTTTACCAAAGACCTGTTCATTTTGTTGATTGTAAAAGCATAGACAAAGAGGTCGTGTTTTATTCAGTCCATCTTGCCCATTTTCTTCCTAAACTGTTTAAATTAAATTTAATTAATTAATTAGATAATGGAATGGTTTGCTGCAAGAAAAATGTTTAAATAAAAATTTATATTTTAAATGTTTTTAATATAAAAGATAATTTTTATATGCACTTTCAATGCTTGACATCCGAGCTTGCTTGCACTGCAATCGCAGAACGAGAACACCGCAAGAAGTCCCTGGTAAAAATTGGATTTCGACTGATAATGAGACTCTCAATCACCACTAATAGTTTAAATTAGGCAATTTTAATTAGTAAAATTTAAAAATAATAATTATATTTCACTTCGTATTTTGTATAAAGGCGTCGTCGTGTCGTCGGCTCGTAAAAAGAGCCATTTTTGTCGGCACCGCGACGACGACGCAAATGGCGAGCATTTGAAACGGATGAAGCCAAATCCATGGCGAGATCATAGGCGGACAGCTACAAATTTTAAATTCAGATTTCAATCATTTATCCTGCCTACCGTATCTCCAACAGTAGTCATTTCACGGGCCAACGAATTTTTGTAAGGGTTTAAGTTGCACACGGTGACCAAAAATAGAAATATAACATTAATGTTTTAAAGAAGATCTTATTTTTAAATCCTTAGAATCTACCGGAGAAATATGGAAAATGTGAAAAATTTCAAAAAAATTTCCAAAAAATAAACAATTTTTTAAAAATTTAATTTATTTGAATTGTTGTTTTAAATGAATTTGAAAGTAAAATTTGAACAATTGTTAACGGGAGTCCGTTTGTGTGCCCGTGAACAGCTTTGATCCCTGACTGAGCCAGGCAAAAAAATTTTAAAAAACGAACTGATGGGAATGCAATATTTTCAAATTTCAATTCCACGCCGACAATGATGTCGTTGCGCCAAAAGCGCTTCACAATTTGCACGGCTTGGCCAGCGAATGCAACAAAACAGCACATGAACAACAGAAGCCAGAGGAAGCGGCGGAGACGGCCCCGAGACGTATAGGCACGGGGAATGCCATGTGCGCTGCATTTTGGGTGGGACAGATTAGGAAATAATTGAAGTGCTTGCTCGAGAATCCCGATTTATAAAACTAATGTTTGGCCCTAATCCCGACTCAGGAATTTTTTCAGTTAATGGGAGCACTAATAACTTCGAAATGATTAGGGTTAGTTGTTAAACGGATGTAAAATAGTGAAATATGGCCAGAAAAATACGACAAAAAAATCACAAAAATGGAACATAACTAATCAAAATTTGAAGTACAATATTTCTTTAAATGCATTAATTTTAATTAAAATCTATTAAATGGCTAACAAGGGAACATTTCGAACTGTAACCAACCAGATCACTTTAAAACCACTTCTATCGTGTAGAGCATAGTCGATTTACTATTGTAAATTTTCGGCTTTTTTGGCCCCGGCGCCAAAAGTGATCAGAAAAAATTGATCAAATGCAAATGCCAGCAAAAAATGGATTTTTTTTCTCTTATATGTTATTTGTCCATTGTCGTAAGTTCGGATCCGCCCGACAGATGGTGAATTCTTTTGAATTTCTTTTCAAAGTATTACTCCACCTAGCATATTTTTATGCAGTTATTTAAATTTGTTTTATGGTGCTATTTGATAGAGAATTATTTGCTGATTCATTTTAAAATAAGTTTAATTACTCTATCATTATTTTTCAATTTTATATGAATTTTTAAAAATTTTGTTATTTTTATCAATTTTTTTAAAGTGATCTGGTTGGTTACAGTTCGGAATGTTCCCTTGTAAGTTCGGTTTTAAAATTCATTTTAGATGTAAAAATACAAAAGCTAAACTTTATTATGTAAAAGCAAGTAAAAAAATAAAGATTTCCATTAAAATTTAATTATGTAGTTTCTTTAAATTGGCTGCCAGATAAAATCAAAAGCCTCGTGGAAAGCAAAAAGTTAAATTTTCGAATCAAAAACCAAATTAAAATATATATATTTATTCACATTCTAAATGCACAAAAATCCTTATTTTAATCTCCATCCGCAATAAATAGTTAATGTGTTAAATTTGAATGTGGGAATTATGTGGCTGTTCATGCCGAAAGGCAACGCCGCGAAAATTTTGAAATTTGTTAACAGATGGCTTGGCCCATAATGATTAATTCGAAGTGCCGAAAATTTAGCCACATCTCCCGCCCCCCCCCCCCAAAAAAGACCACAAAATGAGGGGCTAAATTCTCTCCGATATGCGATCAGTGATTTGATTGTCTCTGATAGTTTTGCCTGGTGTTGGCCGCAAAGTCCCCAAAAGTGGTCTCCAACTCGGCATGAAAATCGCTTTTGCCCGTCGCCGTCCTTTGCATTCGCCGACTTTCCTGCGAACACAGCGAACGCCGTGACGTCTTTCGGCGATGGCATTGGCAAAAGGTCGAATCTTTTTTCATTGTTCAAAATAAAATAAAATTAAATTTTACAAATTATACTCTTGAATAATGAATTATTGGATTGTTTTTTCAAATAATTTTAAATATTAAATTTTATTTTAGTGTTTAAATGGTCATTTGGTAAATTTACCCCTTTTTGAGAGTAATAATTTTGTGCACTCATTCCATTAAAACAGATGGATAACTTCCTGCATTTTGAGCAAGACAAAAATAAAATGCTTTTTGCTTTCTTTCTTTGTCAAGCAATTTTCCGTAATAATAATAATAATAATCGTCAAACGGACAAATGGACAAAATGACAAAAGGGAAACCCCAAAAATACAGGGCATTGATTATATAATAACAAATTAAAAAAAAAATAATTCAAACAGTTTAAGGTTCTTTTATAAATATTTGTTAAATTCGTTAATTAACATACCGTATTTCCTCGATTATTAGACCTCTCTCTATTGTTCAATCCCTCGTCTTATAATCGAGGCGGGTCTAATGATAGAGGATTAAGGTATTCCGATTTTTATATGCCATAAATTTAAGCCCGATCCCGGCTTTTCTAATCCTGCACAGTCCCCGTTCTAATGTTGTTTTTGTTTTGGCGAAATTTAAATATAAATGTTTCCCAAAAATTTACATGTAAAGAATAAATGATAATACAAAAAAGAAGAATAAATGTACATGTCTGACTAGATATCGAAGGTGTAATTTCTAAATAAATGATGATAAAAACTAAAAAGCATTTGGCGATGGTCGTCTGATCATCCATCGGTCATAAATCCTCCAATCCAATAAAAGTGATCGGGTGCTATGGAAACAATCACACCTAAGAAAAGTACTGAAAAATAAATCTTTGCACTTAATAATTATTCAAATTACCAGCAGTTGGAAGCTTTCCAAAAATGCGTCTTTTTTCGTCTCCAGCAGTTGCAAAAGTTCGTCAATCGTTTTGGTCACTTTGTCTTTGTCTGTTTGGCCAATTGTCTCGGTCACTTTGTCTTTGTCTGTTTGGTCAATCGTCTCGGTCACTTTGTCTTTGTCTGTTTGGTCAATCGTCTCGGTCACTTTGTCTTTGTGCGCATTTTCCAACCTTTTGATCAAAGCATTAATGTCCGTTATTTTCGACACAATGTCCAAATGTTCAATGCCAATTGTTTGCACAGCAATTAAAACGCTGTGACAAATTGCGTTGATACAATTGACAAATTTGTTGAAGTTTGACTCATTAAAATACAGCAGAACAAGCACATTACTAACTTCAGTGATAAGCTCCGACAGATGCTGGCTGATCAGCCGTTTTACCTTATCAGTCAATGGCCGTGCCATCTCAGCCAAATTACTCAGCGTTTCCTTAATTTATTGGGTCCGATGGGTTGTAAAAATCCTTCTGTGAAATGAATTTCTATTTTTTTTTGTGGTAATTTTTTATATTTTCACTAAATCCTTCCAAGCCAAATGAGTAATTAATATAAATTCTAGGGCGGCTAGAATCAAAACTTCCCGAGTCTCGAGACCGAAAATAACCCCGAAAGTCGAGATAGAAACCCAAAAAAACCCGAGAAATAGCCGAGACCGAGAATCCCGAGCAGCCCTAATGAATTCTCTCACTCACCTCCATCTCTGCTTCGTCTGTTATTTTGCCGTACTGTCTGATGTTTTCCAATTCTGTGCCGAATTGGCAAAAAAATGCGATTGGAATGAACGCATCCAATTCCTTCCAATCGTTTAAGGCATCTTTTTTGTTGCGCATTTCTTCCGTTAAAATGCTCAGTTTTACTTTCACAACGAATGCCTTCGCAATGTTTTCCATCATTTGTTGCTTTTCCTTCTTCTCTCCCATCATTTTCATCTGTGCCTCGGCTTTTCCTTTCGCACTTTCGATGATTGACTGATCACAAAATGCGCCCCCATTTTTCTCTTTCAAAAATTTCAGAATTTCGTTCATTTTTTCCAACAATTTATTCGCCTCAATTTCAATGGCACTCTTTTCATTTTCAATTTTTGCCAACATAATTTCGATGACAAAAGTGTTGAACTCTTCACGAAGTCCCAAAATTATTCCTCGAATTTTGGGCATTATTTCGTCCAGCTGTTTTTCGCTGTTGCCTTTAAGTCGAAACTGATCGGTGCCCTTACTCAGCTGTTTACTGAAGCCAATGGCACGGTGTGCCGGGAGTGCAAGTCGCCGGTTGAATACCATTTCGGTTGTATGTATCGGCTTTCCCCAGGCATGGATGTGCGGATACGGTACTAAATTTGTAGCCATTATCGTGCCTGGGGGTTTTGGCATAAAAATGCCATTATTCTTTCGACCAGTTATTCATTTTTCGAAGGATTTTTTAGACAAAACCGTAGAACCAATCAATAAGTGTCTGTTATTCAAATATTTAATTTGCTCGCATTAAATTGTTCCCCGGATTAAGGCTAATTTTTTTTTTTGGCATAATTATGGAAAAATCCTTCTCAAAATTGGGATAAATGGTCAATTTATGTAATTACCCAATTTATAAAATTGGAGAATATTTTGCTCAAAATTTGCCAATTCTTTTTGCAAATTAATTAGTTCGCTGGCGTCAACTGTTGATGAGTTTTCTGAGAATTAATAAATAGAGAAAGAATTTTAATAGTTAAAATAGTTTTTATGCGTTTTTGCTTTTCAAGAAAAAACACCTCAATTCAAGAATAAATGTCAAATTTCTTGGTGTTCAAGGGGCAACAGAAATTTGGACACCGGAAAGATTCGGCACAATATTTAGCATTTAAAAAAATTTAAATATATAAAAAATACCTCTTTTTAAGCGAATTATACACTCAATTAAAAGGTTAATTTTCCTGGACTCATTACAATTCTTTATGGATCAATGTCAAAATATATTATTTTATATCATTTTTATGCTCTTAAATAAAATTGGACTTTCTCGATATTTCGGTTCCATATAAGCCGGGTATTCGGGTCTTAATCCAAGCGGAAACTGTACTCATCTAACCCTACGTTTAAACAGCTGTAAGAATTGGCTAAATAATAAGATTTACAGGTTCCATATTTAAAAAGCCAGTTTGGGTCATATAGTAATGAAAACACAGCAAAAATTTTCAATTTTAATTTAATCTCATATTGCTCAATTTGTGCTGCCCTAACTTAATGTCGCCTCTTTTCCTATGTATAAAATAAATTTCATTTTTAGTACGCGAAAATCTGCTGATTTCATTGTTATAAACACAAACTCACCAGTTACAATTGGCTTAGTTTCGATGTTGGAAATCACTTCTTCGCAGTTTTTAACCCATCGATGGAATTCGACCGAAACGGACAAATCAAAACCAATAAAAAATTGAATAAAAACTAACCAAAATGATGGAATAAATTTTTTCATCTAAAAAGTTAAAGCGATGCGTGAAAAGGATTTTACCGGGTCAATGAATGGTCCGAGTTTTTCAAAATTCCATTCTTTACCCATGACAAGGGATAAAGGGCATGAGCTCAGAATAAAGATTTCACTAGTAAAAAAAAACAGAACTTAGTGCTTTCATAAAAACGAATTTTAAAATCGACTTTTTTCATTTTGTTTTTTTAGAAGATAAAATGATAGTTGACGATGCCGATTTTGGGTGCCCAAATGCCTTACAGTTATTGGAAAAATCATAAAAATAATAAATAAATAAAATTAGAATGATATAATGTGAATGCTAAAAAGCAAAATCCATAATTTGATTATTTGACACGTGAAAAAAATGCTTTTTATGAATATATTCATAAATAATATTGTAAAAATAAAGAAAAAGAATTTGATTAAAGAAAATTTGTGAATATTAATATTAAAAGCTAAATCCATAAATCAGATGATTTGACATATGAAAAGTGCTTTTTTATGAATATATTCATAAATAATATTGTAATAAATTTTAAAAAAAACGAAAATAATTGTGAATAAAAAAAAAAAGCATAAATCCATTAATCCGACGACTGTCAACGGAGACAGAAAAAAAAATGGAATTAATAGGAATGGTAGTCATAAAAAGACACACATCCGCCGGTGGTACTCGAATTAAGCAGAGGTTCTCCCAAATCCTTTCATAATTTCCCTCCAAGGCTAGGCTGAATTTAGAAGTTTTATTTATTTATTTTATATTTAATGTGTTAGTATTTGAAATTTGGCGTTTAATTTGTTTTTAATTATGTTGTCTCTTCATAATTTTTATTAGAGCTCGACATTTTGAAAAAAGCCTGGACCTGGACCTGAATTCCATGTTGGACCTGGACCTGGACTTCCTGGACAAAAATCCAGCAAAATCCAGGTCCAGGAAAAATCCAGGCTCCTCGAGACCTGGATCCAGGCCTGGACCTGGATTTTTTGAAACTCGTTTTAAAAATCAAAAAAATGTTTGAAAAAAAAATTATTTTCTTAGAAACATCTAAAAATATCTAATTAATAATAATAATGTGTTTTTAAACTTATTTAATCTTTTTTTGAAAACTTGAAAAAACATCGGTCACTTAAAAAAAATAAATTCTAAAATTTTGTCCAGGAAAATCCAGGGTTTTTCCGGTTTTGCCTGGACCTGGACCTGGATTTTTTTTCACATTTGACCTGGACCTGGATTTCCTGGACGAAAATCCAGGTCCAGGAAAAATCCAGGTTGCCGAAAAATGACCTGGACCTGGATCCAGGAAAAATCCAGGCCTGGATCCAGGTCCAGGTCGCGGAACCGCTCAGTTCGGCCCCCACAGTTCGGCCCTCACGGTTCGGCCCTCACGATTCGGCCCCAGCTCGTTTTTCCATGATAGCTTTTTTCTTTGACATCCAAATCCATCAATCTTCGTATCATTCGAAAGCTCTTCACATGCTCTATTAGCCTTACAAAAAGCGGATAGATTTTGAAGCCTGGAAAAAATTTTATTAAGAAAAAACTTCAAAAATTTCAACTTTTTCGCAATTTTCGTGTATAACTTTTTTGGCATTTGTCTAATCGTAAAGCAATAGCTTAGAAAAAGCTTTTAAACACATTAAGCTTTCGAATGATACCAACAATGTTGGATTTGGTTGATAAAGAAAAAAGTTATAGAAAGTTGTAGAGGAAAAACATGCTGGGGCCGAACCGTGGGGGCCGAATCGTGAGGGCCGAACCGTGAGGGCCGAACTGTGGGGGCCGAACTGAGGTAGACCGCCAGGTCGAGCTCTAATTTTTATCTAATTGCCTGTCATTGTACTCTCTCGCTATCGATATTTTGCCATTCCCTTCCCAGCAAAATATGTTCCCCCGTCTTTTCTTCAGTTCATTCCTTTGGCAGTGCAATTTTTATAATTTGTGTGGTCAATTCTTTTCCCTCTGACCCTCCTTTTTATTGTTGCTGTTTTTAAATAAAGTGAATTGTCCCCACTTTGGAAAAATTTGTTGAGGAAAGCAGTGATTTAGCCCCGACCCAAACAGCGTTTTTTAGCACGTTAATTCGTTACTTTTTTAGTAAATAGGTGCAATTTTTAATATATTGGGCAAATTTTAAATTTTTAAATAAATGCCTCCTTGCCTTCTTCTTGACTGGCTAAAATGGAAAATTTTCAAAAATTTAATATTTATTCCTTACAAATTTATAAATATTTAATGCATTGGTAAAATACTTATGGAAGTGTTAACCATGGTTCCTTTGACCACCTTCTAAAACATGGCATAACTTTGCTTAAAGGCAATCATATTTTACATTCTTGGTACCTTTCGAAAGCTCAGCTTTTTCTCTATTAGCTTGCAAAAGTTCAAATAAAATTATCAAGCTTTACATTAGTTATGGCAGAAATAGTACTTATTTTTATACAATTTTTTCTAAAGTTGACCAAATTTTTTTTAATTTTGCAGGCTAATAAAGAAAAAATTGGGCTTTCGAATGGTACCAAGAATGTATAATTTGATTGTCTTTAAGCAAAGTTATGCCATGTTTTCTCAAAAAAATCGCTAAAATGGCGGATTTTACGAAACGACCCAGCACGGGCAAAATGGTAGACCTGGGATGGAATCGAACCCTCGGTCCTCTGACTGGTGCGGCGATCGGCTTCCCGCCCAAACCAATGCTCTTATCTCAAGGGCGTAGCCAGACCCTTGGCTTCGAGGGGGGGGGGGGCTTAAGTCAAAAATTCGATTTTTAAGGGTGTATTTTTCTTTTTTCAGTCCATTTTTAGGGGTGTATTTTTCGTTTTTTGAAAACCCGAATTAAAGGGTGTATTTTACAAATTTTTTTAGCCGTTTTTCACCAAAAAACTACTATTTTTTGCCATCCGTTTTCAACTATTATTTCTGATTTTGTTCTTCATGATGTCATGTCATTATTTTTATAAAACGTAAAAATTGGTGATTCCATTAATAAAAATATTATGTAAAATTACTCTACTCAATGATCATTTTAATAAATATATTTTAAAGTGTAAAATTGATTCCTTTCATATACTCAATCAATAATCAGATTTTTTTCTGAATAAATTGAGCTCGGATTCTTAAATTTTTACATTAAATATATTTTTACCTCAAAAATTTCGCTTTAGCTCCCCCTATTCGTCCATAGAAATTCATTCAGAAAAAATCAGAAAATTTTTGTTTTCCTGTGTCACATTAAAATATTGTTAAAATAAAATCAAAATATTCAGGACTTTTCCGAAGTTTGTCTCTTTGTTTTTTTAGATACATAATTATGGCTAGCAAAGTCTTAAACATTTTGCAATTATTTCTTTTCTTTTTCACCTTTTTCTTCAATTACATTTTTTCTTATGAATGGCATTCCGCCGTTTCAGAAGAAAATGTCAAAACTTTTGCCACTTTTATCGGCGACACTTTCCAAAAATTTTGCGAAGAAGGAATTGTAACTTCTGTTCATTATGAAGACTCAAAAGGTTTTGAACAGCAAAAACGAATGAAATTTTACGTAATGTTTGTCAAATTTGGGGCGGAAATTGCCCATTTTCAAATGGAAAATGGTGGCATCCGTGGGATTTGTTCAGAATTCGAAGTCGGCTTTGGTAAAAGTGAGAGCTACGCTTGTGATTTTGAATATGACGAAAAGCTCGAAATTGCTTTGGCCAGTGAATATAAGCAAAAATTCTTTTGCCAAAATGACAACGAATCGTTGCCCACTGCTGAAGTGATCGACCAAATTCTGCTGTTGACTTTTTCACTCGCACTGCGCTTACAATTTAGTGCAATGTCAGCATTTGTTTTAAATTTAAAAATTAAATATTTAAATAAATATTATTTAGATTTGCTATTTATCCAATGTTTGTCTTTTTTCACTCCAATGAAATTGAAAATTGGCAAGTCCGAACCCTTTTGACTGCTTATAAACAATTGTCAAACGCTAAAGGCATCACTGAACATGGGTAATTAAGCAAATTAATTAAATATTAACATTAATTTTGAATTTTGATTTAGCGTTTTTCCTTTTAAACTTTCCCAACTTTCGGATGACAAAAAATATGCTTATTGGTTATTAAAATTTATTGAGGAGGAACAACCGACGCATAAACAATACATTGGTATTAAAATAAGAAAAATTAATTTCCTTGTAAATTTCAGAAAATTTCAATTTCATCATAAAAATTTCCGAATTTTCATTATCTTCTTTCGATGTTTACAAAGTGCTCGAGGCAATTCTATCGAATGTTAATGAAAAGGAAAATATTGTGCATAAAGATGGATCAGCAGCAGAAGTGCCAAAATTGTACGAATTTGTGAGAGATTATTTCAGTGCCAAAATAAACAGTGCAAAAGCATCGAATTCTCCCAAAAGTCCTTCTTTATCCATTGATTGTGTGCTCGTCCATTTGGGCCACCAATTGCAAATGAATGCGGCGGATGCATTCACTTACCAAAAATTCAGAGAATTAACGGAGAAACACCGAACAGATAAAAATGGGTGTGAAAAATGGCACGAGGACATTTTGGAAGTGGTTGACCTCTATGAGTTTAAGGAAGAATTGGGATACAGGTAAAATGAAGAACAACTGAAAAAGAATGAATTGAGGAGAAAAAAAAGCCATCGAACCCTCCAAAAAATGGCAATTTATTCATATTTTGTTTTAGAATTCCCCCGATTGAGTTGGAATTGTTCGACGAGCCAATACGAAATTATGCGAAAGCAATTGAAATTGACACGCATCAGTGCAGAGGTAAATAAACATTCGAATTTGTAATAATAAGCTATTCTCGAGACCAAATCCCCAGCACCGGATGAGACCACTAATTACCCCCTTAATGACTGACATTTGTCCAAATGAGTGGCAGAGAAAAAGGAAAATAGACTTAATTAATTATTTTTTTAGATTGCATTTAAAAAATAGTGATGTTTTTTTATTTTCATTTAGCATTGACTCAATTTGCCAACGACGCATTGGACAAAATCGTCAAAGAAAACACCGACAAAAATGAGCATTTTGATGGATTACAAATTGTCCTTGAAATTCTCAAAGAAATGAAAGACACGGAAAATTATGAAAAACTTAAAAAATTATTGGAAAATTTTGAACAAAAAATTTCAAACGAAAAGAATAAATCGTTGCTAACAGAGCTAAAGGGATTTCTAATGCAATTAATTGGGGAATACAGCTGCACGGGTTATTGTACACAGATCAACGGAAGAGGGACAAGTGACTTCGGTGTTAAGATGTTAGTCAAAAAACCATAAAATGAAATATAATTTTACTCAAAATAACCAAAATTTTAATTCTTTATATCATTGGGTAAATAGAGAACACTAGAGCAGTCGAATTTTAGGAAAATTTTAAAAATTTGATTGCTTTTGAGCGAATTTATGAATAAATTTTTGTCAAAATTTTGCCATTTGATGCTTTTTGACTAACATCCAATCACAATTACTACAGATCAGTGAACAAAATAATGCCAATATTTGGGCAAATTTTATTCGAAGCCCTCGAAAAATCATACGGTCAAACAGTGGAATATAATGTGAAGGAACAAAAACTGTCATTTCCATCGGAATTGGGCGAACATTTGCTGGAACGACTCGACGAAATGATCAAAATGTTCGAAAAGTAAATGATAATTAAATTTATTTCAATTTTGAATTTTCAACAGGGCTTCCTCAATTTCGTCGTCAGTTGGTCAAATTGGCCAAAAGTTTGACTTTTTCAAAACAATCCAAAACATCGCATCAGCGGACAACATTTTGGAGCTTAATATAAAGCGAAGCAAGTCAATTCCGGCCAAAGTGAATGGCCAACTTTTCGAATTGCTTTTGTCCTTGGCCATTCGCCTGACAATGCAAATTGAAAATGATGAGAACAAATTGGCGAGGAAATATTTGGAAACATTCCTTCGCACTTTTCAAAGTATTGAAAAATCGGAGCCACATTTTATTGATGGGTAATTAATTATTTAATTACATTTCTCGATCATTGGGCCTTTTTGCTTTAGCATTTTTCAATTGCAAATGAATTACTCACATAAAATGATAGAAATTCACTTAACAAATTGGCATTTGCCATATTATATGCAGGAGAAAAATATGAAGAAATTAAAACAGCAAAAGGCCAATGGTAACGGATTTTGTTTTATATATTTTTAAAATAATTAAAAATAATTTTGCTTTATTTGCCAGAGAACTTCAATCTTCTTCTTTCGCTGTCCAATTACTCGACCAATTTTTATGATGTTTTAAAGTTTGCGAAGAAACTTAGCCAAATTGAGAAAAACCAAATTTTGATAGATGAAAAAGACCCAAAATTTTTTGTCAAAATTTTAAACCATTTAAGAGGTCAAAACAAATCAGAAGGAGTTTTAAAAGTTGAAAGCGAATTTTGCCTTTTGGCATTTATTGTCAGTGATTTGTTGGACGAAATGCCAAATGAAATCAACAAAATCCCAGAATCTGGTGAAAATGAATCCGTTTCTTTTATAATTGGACAATTTCTTAATGTGTCAGAAAAGTTTTGCGAAAATAAAATGTAAAAACAAATAAATAATATATAATTATTTTATATCTGATTTTTTTATAAATTTGTTAATTAATTGTACTAATCTTATATTTAGCAGAGAAAATGAAATGGAAAAATATTTCAAAGAAAAATATTTAAATTTTGCCGGAGCCATAAAAATTGACCACAACCCGCACAATGGTAAATGATGGCAAATATTTATTATCTGAAATATTTCAATTCAGTTCTGAAACAAATTGCGTCAATTATCATACAGAAAATAAAACAAAATTCGGACTTAAATTACGCAGTTTTAAATTGTGAAATTATGGTCGAATGGGAATTGGTGGAGTTTTATCTGATCAAAACGGAGCAGAGTGAAAAATGGGTACAAATTGATCAGTTGCGAAGCGAATGGCGCAAATCATACGACAAACATTGGCTGGACAAAAGCAAACACTGAAGGAGAAGACGGTCGACGAACTGATCAAAGTGCTGCGCGGCATTCACTGATGAAAGGACGGACGAATTCGAATTGTTGCACTGATTTCCTTCCTTTTCTAACTTGGGCTTTTTTATTATTGTTTTTTAGCTTATGTTTTTTGTTTACCATTTTCCTCTTTTATTTTTTGCGATAAATTGTTGCATTTATCTTAGTATTCGAGAAAATTTAAAATTAATGCCAAAGGACAAAAATGTAAATTTAGTGGCAACAGAAAATCTATAAAAAGATAAAATTAAATTCGAAAAGCCAATTTATTTTTTTAAGATTTACAGAAAATGCCAGGGCTTTTTGGATCAAAAATTTAATATATTGAACTAGAGTTGTACGGGACCGGGACCTGGACACGGACAACTGAGTACCTAGGTCCCGGTTTTGACCGGGACCGGGAAATTCCTGGTTTTGCGCCGCAGCCCGATTTTTAGTAGAAAAACTGATGTTTTCGAAGCAAAAGTTTCGCACGTCCCTAGCGGCATGCTGAAAAAGCGAAGCGATTCAAAATGAATTTAAACATATTTTGTGTAATAAAAATATATTTAGCTGTTAGTAATTCTTGGCATTTTTCTCTTTTTTTCAATATAAGGAAATTGATTATGTGTTGTGGTGGCGATGAACAAAGTGCGAAGGAATGAATGAATTTGGATGATGGAAAATACAGGCACAAAAGGGCTGATTCTCAACACAGAACAATGCTGAAAAATGAATGGAAAAAGGCCACAATTATTCAATTGATGGGAAAAAAAACAATAATAGTAATGATAATGACAGGTGTCAACTTCACAAATAATGAGGACAGAATCAACGTTCACAAAGAATGCGCTTTAACTTCTCGATAACTATAGTATATGTATAGGCATATGCGAATTTAAGTGAGCAGCTTTACGAAAAGTTCGGAAATCAAATACATATTTAATTAACCCATTATTATTAAATTAAAAAATCCCCTTTTGTGGGAAAGACGGATCGATCACTTAAACACTGGCAAATTACAATGAAAAAGATGCATTTGTATGTAGCTTGCTTACAATTAGCTTATATAGTGTGTGTGCTTTTCACTGTTTCTGAACAATCATTTTTGGGCTAAAATTGATGAACAAATGGAAAACAAAGGAAGGAATGATGCGTCAAAATAATGCGATAATAAAAATAATAAGGCAATAATTTCTGCAGGAATTTTCTTTCGTTTTTTTTGCCATCATTAAGCAATCATAAGTGCCGTTGATGACTGCCTCCGCTAAGGGAAAACTGCTGATGTTGCGGCACGGCCGGGGGACAAATGCCGCCACCGCCGTTGGACGACGACGAAGTGGAGGTAGATGAACTCATTGCTGCCGCAGCCGCTGTCGTGCCGCCGTCCGCGCCGTAGAAGCGCTCCTGGGTGGTCAATTCGTCCGCAAATTTTGTCTCAAGTGTCTGAAATTGGCGTCAAACAAATTTTACTAGTTCCAAGGGTTGAATAAGACAGATTTTCAATCATTGAACATATGATGAATGTTTGGCCCCTGGAAAAAATAGCTAAAAATTTTCAATTTTTTCTTGGTATTTTCTTATTAACAAAGTGAGGGGGGGGGGGGGGTGCGCATTTTCGTACGATCGGCCTAAATAAAGGCAAAATTGGCCTGTCCCTCACCGCTTTTCGTGCGGGTAGCGACGCCTTCCACTCGGCCAACAACTGCTGGTATTCCTGCTCATACTCGGCCAGTTTGGCCCGCTCGTTCTCCAACAGCATGTTCCGCTTCTCGTTCTGTACGACAAAAAGGAAACATTGGCAATTTTTGTGGCATTTTTAAATGCTTTTCCGACATGGATCTCCTCCAACTCGCGCATCACTTCTTGGTTTCGCTCCACCAGCTGTGCCAATTTGCGCTTGCACTTCTGGTCGTACTCCTCCATTTTCAAGGCGCATCCGTTGCTTCTCGCGCTCCTCAAACATGCGCACTTTTGCTGTCCATGTGTCACTTTCGCCCTGAAAAAACATTGCATTGAAGTCCTCGTCACGCCAACCAAGCGCTGAATTTTAAAAAATTTCTGCGCAATTTTTCCATTTTTTGTAGAATAGAGAGACTCGCGCCCCGGGGAATTTTATGAAATTAAGTGTAATTTTTGAAATTTTATATCAATGAATGTCAGAAATTTCATAAAAATTGCTGCGATGTGGTTGGCGCGAAAAAATGCCGAAAGCCAATAACACCCCTGTAATTTTCTATATTGCGATGGAAAAAATAAATGCCAGAATAAGGAAATTTTTAAACTCTCTCAAAAAATTTCATGACACAAAATCTGTTAAAATTCCACTCAAAACACTCAAACCAAATTATTTTTATACACAAATTAATTTTGAATTCTGAATTTAATAAGAAACTGTGCAGAGATTTGGTGGAACTGTGAATAACTTACGGGCAAATCCACCTCCAAACTCTTGCGGAACATCATCGTCCGCGTCTTCGCCTCGTTGCGCAACACTTTGGGCAACGCCTTGCGGTCGGCGGTGAGCGCGCGCAACAGCTGCTCCTCCTTGGACTGGTTGATGCGCCGCACGTGCTCCTGCTCCTTGGCATGCCGGGCCAACATGTGCGTCCGCTGCAAGTGGAACACGTCCTGCGGGCAAAAACAAATTTTAAAAAATTTTCAGCGATTTTTCGAGATTGCATGATGAACTACTAAGTTTTCAAAAAAAATTTTTATGAAAAATTTCGGGGTTTGAAAAAAAAAAAATTTTTTTCGGGGGAAACGACCTGCTCCGATTCTCGGTATCTGTCGGACCCAACTCACCCGAAACTGTTGGGTGAGCAGCGCGTGTTTCTCCGCCAATTGCGCCTCCTCCAACTCCCACAGCGCCGTCTCCATGCTGCGCTCCAGCTGGTGCTTCTGTTCCAGGAATTGCTTCTCCAGCAGGCACAGCTTCTCCCGGTGCCGGTCCCGCGCCCGAAGCAGAAACACTTCCTGAGAGCGCATCTGTTGGTCAACAAAGTCGGACTCCTGGGGAATGGAGCGAAATAAGAAATATAAACAAAAAATAATAATAATAAACTGCTAGGTTCCAAGGGTTTACAAAAAAAATCCATTTCCGTAAAAAATGTAAATACTAATTTTAAGAAAGAAATTGGATTTAAAAACTTGAAATACTGCCTTAAGAACACACTTTTTCGCAGTGGCGCCTCTCCAACTGATCCTTGCGCTGTCTGAACACGCTTTTGCGCTGCGCCTTTGGCAACATGTCCACTTCCTGCTTCATAATTTTCTGCTCTTGGCGTAACCGTTCGCGGAAAACGCCCAAATCACGCTCCTGGGCAAACCATAAAAAATGTATTAGAAACAACTGGGACAACATTAAGGAGGAAAGGGGGGAATTAGACTAACACAATGGCGTTAGGCGTCGCCGGAAAATTTTGGAAATTTTAATACTATTTGCTAATTGCTTAAAATTTTCAAAAAATTTTCCCGTTTTTGAAACATTGTGTTGGTTCATCACCTGTTCGACACGGATACGTTTGGCCAATGCGCGCATCTCCTCCTCCTGGTGCCGTTCCGTCTCTTCCATTTTCTTCTTCTGCGTGCGCGACACCGCCTCAATCTCCGCCTCGTACGTGCGCTGGACGGCCTGCTTCTCGAACACGAACTTGCGCTCCTGGTGCTCGCGCACCTGCTCCGCACGGCTGTTATACATTATGGGGAGTTAATTAAAGTTCAACGGACGGCTCATTAATTTTGTCGCGCGTTATTTTTTGTCTAATTTCAAATCATTGCCTTTTGCCTAATAACCACCTGTTCAATTCCTGCTGCTGGCGCGCCTCTTCGCGCTGCATGCGTTTCAAGTCGCGCAGCTCCCGCTTCCTGAGATGACCAAAATGATTATCCGTCAGGCTCGTTTTCGTCATCTTATCTCCATGTCTCACTCCCAATTCTCCTTCATTTACCCTCTCACTCCCTCTTGCATATCTTCTCACTCTCTTTCATGTGCTTACTTTCCCTCCAACTTTCCTCCCCAGTCTCTCGCTTTCCCTCGCTCTCTCCCACTCTTTACACTAGTTCTCTCTCCATCTCCCTCTCTCTCTACCACTTCAATTTCTGTTGCGCTTCTTTCCCAGTTTCTCTCCCTCTCTGTCTCTCTATGTTATCCCCCTTCTCTCATCTATCTGCCGCTCTAATCCTCTAATGCTCCGCACCTCAGCTCAAAGTCCTGCTGAGCGCCAAGCACGTGCATTGATGTGCTGGTCACTTCCACCCCGTCAATGACATATGTGCGCGTTCGTTTCGTCACTGTTGCGCGATGGGGCGACTTGCGCAGCTGCGGAGGCGCCTGCTGAACGTCTTCAGCAGACGGATGGGGCCGCTTTTGCTTTAGCGGGTGTTGTTGTTGCTGTTTTTGGTACGGAGGCCGTACAACAGCCGCAGCAGCTGTTGGCGGGAGAGATTGCTGTTGTTGTTGTTGAACTAAATTTTAAAAAGGGATTATGAAATTTTTGTACCTTTTAACCCTAAAGCCCGGGAATTTTTAACAGATTTTGTCATTAGAAACCAAACACGCGTCAGCGATGGTCACAGGATTTGGGATTTTCGGGCTTATTGTTAAAGGAGTAACCGGAGGAAACAATGCTTTTTTGGGACATATGTCGGCTTTTCCATGGCAAAAAAAACCCTAACCATTCGTCATCTGTGTTCAATTTTGATAGTGCCTACCCCTGTTGTTGTTGCTTTTTGGGGTGGCGTCAAATTGAGCCGGTTCGGCCATGTGTCTGGCGAGTACGGCTACTGCTGCTGGTTGGGGTTGGACGACGGCACGCGGCGTTGCGTCACAGTCGTAGTCCACCGGTGGCTCGGGCGGTGGCAAATCGAACGGTTCGAGCGGTTGCTGCTGTTGTTGGTCAAAGGACGATTGATGGTGGGCAATTTCTGCTGCTCTTTTCATCCAAGACAGTTGGTGGTGACCATGAGCACCGTTAGCCTGCACAATTTTGTTTTTAAAGCTTATGGCTCCTAAATAGGGATAAAAATGACTTTATCCTCACATTGTTTTGTCTCGCGACTGCCGCATTTGTGGACGATGACGACGATGAAGAAGCTGAAGTTGAGGCAATTGCCATCAGAGAAGCAGCGGATGGCGCGCGTTCGGCATCTGTTAAAAAAAAAAAATTAATGCCATTAAAAAAAGAATTAAAGGCGCTGAACGGAACGCTCCAAGTCACCGTTTGATAATGGAATTAAGAATAAAAATATTTCCAACGCCGGTCCGCTTGGAAATGGAAAAAAGGGTGGGAGCTAGGGTATGGGACAAAATCTCGCCGTCCGAAATTTTTAAAAATTTTCTAACATAATTTTTTTTTTTTTTTTATAAAAAAATTTCGGAGAGAATTTTGGGGTGCCCCGGGGAGCTAGCCATTTTTTTCTTCATGGCATCACTTTGCACTTGTGCCGACGACGGTGGTAAGAAAGTGACACTGTCGTCGGAAAAGATAATATTTTGTTGTTGGAAATCATCGTCGTTTTCGTCGATAGATGTGGGGCTTCTTTTAGAGGATGTAATTGCATTAATTGGTATATGATTTTTGGTGAGGGAATCATTGGCACGAGCGGAGGAGGAGGAGTGGTGGTCTACGGTAGATGCCGCCGATGTGTTACTACTGTCACCAGGACTAATATCATTGGCATTAATGGCTGCTTGTGGTTGTTGCTGTTGTTTTTGGAGCAGTTCACCACCACCCGCGCCGTTCGGCATGGCGGACAACACCGTACTTTGCTGCACCGAGACGGTGGTTGTGCTGATGATGGACACGGTGGTGGGGAGAATGCCATTGCCGCGTTTGTTCGTCACCACGCCCTTTTTGTCCTCGCTGCTTTTTGTGTTGTTGTAATTGGCGGCACTGTTGCTGCTGGATATGCTGCTGCTCCTCGTGCTGCTGCTCAACCGACTGCCATTGCTGGTCGTGTGCCGCCTCCTCTGTTGTTGCTGTTGTCGCGCCATTTCGTCTCCCTCCAACGCCATGCGCAGCAATTCGTCGTCCGGAATTTGAATTTGGATGGGCTCTTCCGACCGTTGCTAAAATAATTCTTTTAGATTAAAAATATACGCGATTAAAATTTTGTATGGGTTCTTTTAAATAAAACTATTGGTAAAAGGCATATAAAAGTAAAGGTCCCCGTTCCTCACATCAGGCGGAATTTGTGCAGGTTTTGAGTGGCGTTTTTGCTGATGGGTGGCGGCATCAGCAGCGGACGGCGGTTGAGGGGCTTCAAAGTGTTTGGTGGAAAACGGCACCTGTGGGGGGGGGGGGGGGATATGCCAAATTGTGAAAATATGCGTTTAAATAAACAATTTTATGAACTCCTTGCCCCATGCTTATTTCCAAAATGAAAATTTGTCTAAGCCGTCTTTATTTAAGCAGTGACCGATCCTCACTTTATTTCGTTTCGTGGTCACTTCTGAGGACGACGAGGATGAAGTTGAAGCAATGGTCATAACTGAGGCGGATGGTTCTCGCGAGTGTTCGGCAATAACTTAAAAAAAGTAATATTTAATTACGGTTGGCAAAAAATGTTAATGCCAAATTTTGGTGCCTTTTTGCGAGCGAAAAAAAAATGAAAAAAGGGAGAGGAGGTTTATCCGGCAAACCTTTCTTCTGTTGCTGTGCCGCTGCAGCAACACCGCGGACACTTTTCACAGATGGTGCCGCCGTTGTGGAAGTGATGATGTCACCGGCACAACTGACGGAAACGGTGGTGGGCACAGTGCCGACGACGGCGCTGCTGTCGTCGTTTTTGCTAGTGCCGGCGTTGATGGCATTTGCGCCGGTTGAAACGGTCGACGCTGCACTGCTCCCGACCAGTTGGTGCTGACTGCCGTTGCTCGTCGCACTGCTACAACAGTCGCGCAACCGCTGCTGCCCAACTCCGTCCTCCTCCAGCGCCATGTACAGGTCGTCCAGAATTTGGATGGCCTCTTCCTGCAGTCAAAATTGAAAATTAAATATAAAATTTGAAGTTTTAAATAATAAAAAACATTTATAATCAGTTTTGCACCGATTAGTTAAAAAATATCTTCGCCAAAATTGCGGATTTTTAGTCAAATTTTTAAAAATTTAGGAGAATGTTGATTATAAGTCCGGCGATGAAGACAGGCGTCGTTCGAGAAAAATTTTAGATTTCAGAAAACTTGTTCAAAATTCCTATAATTTTCCTCATTTTCCCTTTCGCCGGCGAAACCTGGGGTCGGTAAGTGTCCTCTTCGTGCTCCTCCACTTCCTCATTGTGGTGGTGGTCATGGCTGCGGTTGTTGTTGCTGCTGCTGTGATTGATGCCGTTGTTGTTGTTGCTCTGCTGCTGCTGCTGGTGGTGGCTGTGGTGGAAGTTGAGGGCAATTTTCACCGAGTCGGCGTCGTCCACGTCCGTCGTTGTGCCGCTTTCCGCCTCCACCACCTCCTCCTCCTCCTCGTCCACCACTTCGGCATTCTTTTCGCACAACAATTGCACAATGGGACGCCGGTCGTCCGCGGAACGAAGGAACGGATGCTGAAAAATAAGAAGGATGGGACGGCAAAACAGCCCAAAAATGTAGTCGAAAAGGTAAAAAGTAGTCGAGAATCTTTTTTAATATCTTTTAAAAAACAACAAAATTTTTCTGATTTTTTTTTTGCCTAAAAATGTCAATTTCGAATACTTTCAGAGAAAACTCGAAAAATAAAAAATTGGTATTATTTTTTTTCAAATTTCGTGGAAGGGATGGATGAAGCACGAACGGCACCGTTTTGGAATAGAAATTTAGTTGTTTTTTTTTTGAAAAGTGCGCTATTCTTGAAAGGAATCCTCCCCTCGTCCAACAAGGTAGTATTTCTTTGAAAATCTTTTATTTTTTTTATAATTTTAAACAAAAATTTAAAAAATTCTAGAAATAGCTGCTCCCCCTCCTCAACCGACCGAAAGCAGTTGCACAGCGCTCCACCGGCCGTCCACATTTTTGACGAGGCATTTGCGCAGAAAGTCGCTGAACTCGGGCGTCCATTTGTGCGGCTGCGCGAGGGTCGGAGGCTCCGACTTTTGCACTTTGATGACCACACGCATCGGGTTCATGTTGTGGTTGGGCGGCTCCATCTGTGCCATTTCAATGCAAGTGATGCCAAGGGACCAAATGTCCGCTAAACATTTTAAAATTTGACAAATTAAAGGGCATGTGCAAGCAGTTGTGCTTCAACCAGTGGTGTTTATCTTTATCTGTAGAAATCAGGGAGGATTCTCCTGGCGCAAACAGAGGATTTCGATTATGGGACGATCTACCGACAATTCCCGGCCTAGGATTTCGATTATGGGACGATCTACTGACAATTCCCGGCCTAGGATTTCGATTATGGGACGATCTACTGACAATTCCCGGCCTAGGATTTCGATTATGGGACGATCTACCGACAATTCCCGGCCTATTTCCGGGTTTTTTTTTTTGCATTTGATAGAAAACCTTTTCATATCATTTTAGGGGGAGGGACAGCTTGCATTATTTATAATATCATTAATTAATGGCAACTAATTGTAAGAATAAGAAATGTTGTTTGGTTTAAGGCCGATGACTCGTGGGAATTGGTCAGATTTGTCCACGGATTGACTAGTCAATCCACGCGTTGTGCAAACACAAAATCTGTCGCTACTCAAACAATGTTAATTAATAATTTGGAGTGTGTGCACAGTTTTTTGTCCCCTTTTTAATAGGGAAAATAGTGGTCCAAAAAAGGGGGGACTCGACGAGGACGACGACCTCTGCAGTCGTACGGCTGGTCCTTGAACGTCTCGCAGATGATCACCTCCGGTGCCATCCAATAGGGCGTGCCGATGAACGAGTCGCGTCGCTCGTTGTTCTTCATGATGGCGGAGACGCCAAAATCGGCTATAAAATTATGCGATTTTATTATTTAATGTTCATTTTATCCTATTCAAAGCAACTTCGGTCCTGTTTTTCTCAAAATTTTAAGTTATAGAAAAAAGACATTTTTTATTTAAAAATTTCAGAAGGTGGACTCTTCCCCACAAACCCGCTCCCATCGAATTATGGCACAATTTTTAATTTTTCAAAATTTAATTTACGGGTGGGGACCAATTAAACACCTTTAAGCATTCCATCTAATTTGTGACTGACAAGTGAATGGCGCGAATTTTAAGACGGAAGAGTTCTTGAATTTGGTATCATTGGATAGAGCAGGGTCGGTTTTGTAGTGCGAATTTTTAAACCTGACAACACTCCGTACAAAACACAAGCCAAAATTTCGGTTTTTGAGGCCATATAACTTTTTGATTTTCGTCAGATACCAATTTATAACGTTTTTCGAGTTACAATTCGTGCCCTCCCCTTGTGAGTGCTTTTGCCTTTTCCCTGCCCAAATGCCCACCCAATTTGACCGCCCCGTCGCCCGTCAGCAGCACATTGCCCGCTTTGATGTCTCGGTGAATGATGGCGCGCGAGTGCAGGAATTCCACCGCTGAACACACCGCGCGTGTCACATGCGCAATTTGGGGCTCGTTGAGCGGCTTGTTCAGCTCGACCATGATGCTGTCCACGGCACCGCCCGCGCAATACTCCAACATCATCTGAATGGAGGAAACAAAATGAGCAAATCCCAAGGAAACATGGACATAAACTCATCAAATTCAAAGGTTTCTTACAATTAAACCGAATTATTTAGGGTTTTTTGTCATGGGGGGACCATCAACAGAAACTTATGACCATTTTCCAAAAAATGGGATTTTGCTAATCTCTCAAATTGAATGCCTTTTGCTTACGAAAAGTTTCTGCTCGTGAAAATAGCAGGCGATCAGTTCCACGATGTTCGACTGGCCTTTGCATAGCGCGAGAATTTCAATTTCGACAAGAAAGTCGTCGATTTCTTCGCCCTCTTGCAGAGAAATGCTCTGGAAAATTGGAGGGTAAACGAAAGAACGAATAAAAATGGAATTTTCAAAGAAAAAATGGAATGTTGGAGCTGCCAAAAAAACTTTGAAAATATACACATAATATACTTTTATAGCATTCCAATTTTTTTTTTCTAAATTTTTTATGGTTTGTTTAGCATATGAAAGGCAAAAAGCGCCGTTTTTTTGCTTCAAAAGTTGGTGCCGAAATGTGACATCATTTAGAAATTTGGAAAATAACATTTGTAAGAAAGAAGACTTTAAATCTGTCTTTTGTTGCCGAGAAAAAAAAAGTTATTTTTTTAAATTTTGAACAAGTAAAAATGAGCATTGTTGGGAAAATTGCAAAAATTGCCGAGAGGAAAACTGAGCATAATTTTCCTTAAAAAATTTCCTATATTCAAAAGTCAGACAAAATTTGAATGTTCCCTTTATTTTGCCGGTTCCGTTTTCCCCTCCTTTTTCCATCGTTTTTTTCCCATTTTTGCGCTTTTTCGTGTTGAACCTTGCACGCGGCGATCAGTTGCGGTCTCTCAACACTGCACACTTTCTCAATTTTGCCAAATGCGCCCTCCCCAATTTCGCCCAATGTGCGCCATTCGCCGCCCTCCCCAATTGGACTCGCTCCGTTTTGGGCCACCGTCGAGGGCAAGCGGCGGCGCCGATGGGACGCGGAGGACAGTGAGCCGCCGTTGCTGCTGGTCGGATGTTGGCCGAGCAGTAACTGCTTGAAGAGGCCGAAAATTGCCATTTCTAATCGATGGATTGGCGGCCAATGAAAGGATGAACTTTTGTAGAACAATCACAATGTGATAAATTTATTGTTTTATTGTTGCGGTGATTTGTGAAAATTTAAAAAATGGGACAGAAGCAGCGACAATAACAAAAACTGTGCGGTCATCTGCTGAAAAAAAAGGAAAATGAAAGCGAATGGCCAACAATACAAAAAAAAAGCACTTTTTTGAAAGGGCAATTTTAAAATTAGCAAAACTTTGACAAAAAAAAGGCAATTTAGGTATTTTTTTCGAGGGACAAAAAAAAGAGATTTATTAAAAGTACAAATTCGCGTTAGTATTGGCCAAAATCATTTCCACGGAAGAGGGAATTAAAAGGTGAATTTTTTGGGGTTGGAGGGGAGAAGAAAGAACCGAGAATTTGTCGAACAATGCGTAGTTTTTGTGTTACGTAGAAATGTGAAACAATTTTGCTTGGGTAAGAGCAATTACGTGAACAATTCTATGGCCAAATTAAGCAATAAACTCATTTTTTAAATTAGACGTAGGTAAATAAAAGTAATCGTTCCGTCCGACCGAACCAATTAATTAATTATCTAAACTAAAAATTGAATAAATTGCGTTTCTCCGCTCGCTGCTCGAGGCTTAATGTTTCATCTTCTGCTGATCCCTTGCTCATTTAATTAAATTAACCGAGAGAAGTTGACATTTTCATTCATTCCCCGCACATTTTTTCATTTTTGTTTTAACATTTTGTCGTCATTTACATTATTGAGTCAGTTCTTCAGTTTTGTACGTCTGCCACCACCGCCGCCGTTGCTACTGATTTTGCGGGGGATGGAAAGAAAATTTATTCGTATCCGCTGAATGAATAAAGCAGCAAATGACAACGAGCGCCGATGGACGAACGAAGAAACACAGAGAGAGAAGCAAATAGAGCAGCAAAAGAAAGGGAAATGATGGCGGAGATGGAAGAAAAGCAATCGGACGACGACGAAGAAGAAAAAGACGAAGAAGAAGACACAACGAATGAATGATGGGAAGGGGAAGGGAAGGGTAAGGGGAAGAAGATGATGGGAAAGTAGGGAGGGGGGGGGGGGGAAGTGAGTGATTCATACACATGGGCGGGCCTGGGAAGAATAACAACACAATTGCACATGAATGGAAATGGGCGAGGGGGGGGGGGGGGGGGTAATGGACCACCCCCACGTTATATGTACAATCGTATCAAGATCAGTGATCAAAATCGGAAAACTGGGGATTCGGTGGGCCCGTCCTGATCAGTTCCTTCTGTAGATGAGCTCAGTTGATGGCCATAAAAAACCCTTTTCGGCCCGCCGACATTTTTACGAGCAGAGAGAGGAGGCCAAGCAGCAATAATTTTAAAAATTGAACTGAAAATTAAACATCAAAAATCATTTTGACATTCTATTCATTTAATAGAAATCTTTAAAATTTAATTTTTTTTCCCCAATTTTTATGTCTATTCGCTAAAAATTTCGGGACAAGAATCATTAAAACTAAACCCAACTCAGAAACAAAACCGAACGAGACACAAAAGCCAAACTTTTTGGCCATGTTTCTTGAGCAGCATGAAACTTAAAATCATATTTAAAATAATTTTAGGCTCAGCAACGACATAAAATTTCATCATTTGGACATACAAAAAATTCATAACTTTTAAATTTTACTTTCGAAATCTAACAGCATCATTAGTAGAAAGTCTTTTTTATTATGGAAAATGTTGATGCTTTTGTTGGCATATGGACTAATTTGTAAGTCCAAAAGGTTGCCATCCGTCCTTTATTCTAAGGACGTCCTTTGTTTCTTCGGCTTCCAATACTGATTTTTTCGATGGACACTGCTGGCTTAAAACTTTGGTATTTAACTTTCCGACCAAAGATGACTGATGAATGGAATATGTCACATTAATTTGTAAGCATGGAAAATGAGTCAAATCATTGGAATTGGAAGTGCATGTTAAGAGCTGATGAAGCTTGGCTTCTTCTGTTTTTGACAACACAACAAAAAAAGAAAGAAAAAAAAATGATTCACAGAAAATGTTCGTTTTGACACAAAAATTGAGAGGAACCGAAAAATGACATAAAGAAAAAGGAAGAAATAAAACAGTGAAAAAATGAAATAATTAATAATCTATTTAAGTGTGACTGCAAGTTTCGGAATTAAAAATGTGTACATTTTGCTTTATTTTTGTTTTGTCATCATTTGCTACGTGCGCAACTGACGAAAGCAATTCAAATTTGGCACAACGACAAAATGATCAGCAGTTTGCCATTGCTGAAGCTGATCCATCCGCGACAACTGCTTCTTCTCCGCCTTGTCCAAGCTGTTCGGATACGTCATCTGCTTCTACGGTGGCACAAAACGGTGCTTATCCAACCACGGAAGACAGTACGAAAGAGTTTTGGACAACTGATGGTACGGTAGGGTGAATAGAATTCGCGTTTAATTTGAGTTGGTCCACGATCCTCGACTTTTTCTGGCCTGCTTTAAAACACGGTCCTGACCTGTCCCACCTGACGATCCCGATCTCGACATTTGTTCCCTATCGGGGCGCTTGTCGGAAGTCGAAATTCCAAGTCCAAAAATGACGGAATTCGGAAGTCTGAAGTGAAATTTTTTTAATTTTCATGATTGTTTAAAAAATAGCGGAATTTGCTTTAAAATTCAAGTTTTTCCAAAATCCATTAATGGGAAATATTAACAAGCTTTCAGCTTTCAAAAGCCTTTTTTTCCTAAAATTTTTTGGTAGATTTGGGGATGGAGGGGGGAACCGGCGGTGCCGACGGGGAAAATTTAAAAAATTTAATTTTATTAATAATGAATTTGTCCAAAATGTATATTTAGGACTGTATTTAATAATAATATGTAATAATAATAAAAAAAACCATTGGGATTTTGACCCCATAATAATTTTCTTAAAAAGACGAGCGCGAAAACAATATTAAAGTTTGAAATATTCAATAAATTTTTGAATTTGAACAGTCGCACCGGTGAGAATCGTTTTTAATAGAAAATTAAAGTATTGGCCACACCCGAACTTTATTATTTTATGTGTTATTATTATTTGTTCAGTAAGGCCAATTTAATTTCTGTCAAAATTCATTGAAAAGTTATGAGAAGAAAATATTATTTAAAATTTAATCAAATTTATTCAGCTTTAATTTTTCAATGGAAAACGGACGGAATGGCCTTTATAAGCCGAACAAATTAACAGAAGAAAACCATAAATTAAAACTTCAAATCTAAGCAAAAGCAAATGCATTTGATTAAATTAATTGCCCTCTTTTTCATGCTTTTCGGTAAGTCAATTGTTTAAATTCATTAGCGGGATAATTGGGTAATTATTTGTTAATTAACTGTTTCCAGGCCCATCCGTCCAGCAATACACAAAAACGCCGACGAATGAGGACAAAGAAGCGGCCGTCAATTGTCACAACAAATTCCGATCGCAATTGGCCCTAGGCAATGCCGACAATAAATTGGGCGGCAACAAAATGCCAAAGGCGGGAAACATGCGCAAGTTTGAATGGGACGAAAACTTGGCCAAATATGCGGATGAATGGGCCAACAAATGCACATTATCGCACTCGTGGAACGGCTGGGCGGGCGAAAATTTGGCAATGAATGGCGGAACTTTTTCGAACAGTTCGATACAAATTAACTAATTAGGGCTACTAATTGCCTGTTTAAGAGGATGGTTTCGAGTACGCTTGCGGTCGCTGGTGGGACGAACTGAACCGTTACGGGTTCAACCCGGATCTGATTATGACCGGGGAAAACTTCAGTGGCATCGGCCATTGGACTCAGGTGGCCTACTCATTTTGGCTTTTCTCTTCCCATTACCTGCTAATTGAACACTAATTACTTCTCGCTTCGTTTTGTTGAGATGGCGTGGGCTGACACCGACCGAATTGGCTGTGCCATGGCACAAAACTGCCCAAATACCAATTGGAAAACATATGTGGTCTGCTGGTATTACACGGGGTAATAACCAACCACTGATAAAACATAATTAGTTTACTAATACCCCTTTTAGCGGTAATTACTTTGGTGCGCCTGTTTATTTGGCCGGGGAGCCGTGCAGCAAATGCAAAGAAAATGACATATGTGACAAAGCCACGGGACTTTGCTCTCAATGAAGGATGAAATAATATGAAAATTGAATTGGGATAATTACTAATTATTGTATCTGTATGTTTAGTATGGTTTAGTTTTAGTGTTTCGATATAATTTCCAGATTTTTGGTATTAATTAACAATAGATAAATTAATAGTGTAATAATTTTAATTTTAATTCCGTGGTTTTTGAGTAGTGCCATATTTTTCATTTTTTGACGACATTTCTTCGCATCTGTAAATATCTAAATTATTTATAAATTATAATTTAAGAAATTTAAAAAATATATATTTTAAATTTTTATTTTCAAAAAGAATATTCGTGGAGAGAAAATTGCCTTCGAAAGAATTACAACTAAATTGTATATGAAATAATTGTTTGCCACGTTCAATTATTTTTTTGATTTTCCTTTTCACATAAATATTTTTCAATTATGATATCACCTATTTTTTTTGACAAATCTTTCTGTCCATAAGGTAAGTAATTAAAAGGGCGGAAATGTTTTTGTGCCATTTTGGCATTTTGTCCACGTTAATTTGGCATTCATGTGACTCTTATGTTTTTATTGCCAATTTAATTATGCCATCTTACCAAAATTAGGTTATTTAAGTCGGCATTTTTCAAAGAGTCCAATCCCAATTTCGCATTCATTTCATTCACTCATAAAATGCTCCAAAACGGCATTACCATTCTGCTTCTGATCAGCGTTGTGATCGGCCATTCCTTGGCCAACCTTGGCCCAACCATCAAACATAATCCTCATTTTAAAGCCGTACAAACTGCGCATCATTTGCATGATGCCATTGCGAAAAAGCACGAGGCGAGCAATTGGGCGAGGGGGGAATTTGAGAGAAAATTTATTTTCGAAATAATTAAGGCCGAAGTTACGCAGATCATTTGCTCCATTAGCAACGAACAAGTGGCAGACAAATTTAAATTTAAATTTTAAATTTTAAATTTTAAAATTCACAAATTAAGCGACAAGCATTGGCATTGGAGTTCAAAAAACAATTCGGCACTGATCTGATTGCCATGCTGAAAAAGGAGTTCAAAAGCGACTTTGAAGAACTGATGTAAATTATAAAAACACATTATAAAAGATTTAAATTTAATATAAAGCATTTCTTTGATGCAAACGCCCGCCGTTTACGATGCCAACCAAATGCGTGCCGCATTGTCCGGCTCCAACGAGTGAGTACATTTACAACTGAATTGGGATAAAGCACATGAGAGAACTTCAAAAAGGAACGCCAGTAGATCAACCGGTTTAAGTGATAGATTACCGTATAAATGCCATAATGACCACAGGAGGAACTTAGCTATTTGTTTTGGCTAAATTGAATGTTTATATAAGCGATCGAATTGATGGATTTTTGGTCACAGTTTACCTCATGCTTACCGTATGTACATTTAATTACGCTGTCTACCGTAGGACGGTGCTAATCGAAATTTTGGCGACGCGCACAAACCGACAAATAACGGCGCTGAAGCAGGCGTATGAGCAGTTGGACAGAAGGCATCAGCACAATCAGCTGGAGGAGGACATCAAAGCGAAGACGAAGGGCGCCTTTCCAAAATCTGTTGGTGTCTTTGCTCAGCTGCTCTCGCGAAGAAAGTGCGCCCGCAAGCATTGTTTTGGCACACCACGTAATTAAGTGGCAAATTAAAAATAAATAAATAAAATAATCATTAACACATACATAAATAATATCATTAAATGGCAAATTGGAAATAATTAATCTGTTCAATATCACACATATTTAATTATATTTATGGTAAAAAACAAAATATTGAATAAATAATAATTATTATTTGGTGATGATAATTTCTATAAATTTTTTTCTCTTCTGAAGGAGGCCATGAAACTGTTCAGAGAGGGCGAGGGCCGAAGAGGCGTTAACGCCGTGGTGTTCAACCAGGTGTTGGCCACTCGCAGCTTCGCCCAGGCAAACAAACAAAACTTAACAAAGCCTTTGCCATTGTACAGACAATAATTAATTAAAATTAAACAATAATTAATTTCTATAATTGGCAATGTTTGGTAGTTTTAATTATGCAACTAATTTGTTAAAAATTTCAGCTTCGAGAAACTTTCGAGTTTTACCGACAAGCCGCGCACCACGAGATTGAGAAGGGCATTGAGCAAGAATTCAGCGGTCACAACGAAGCGGGGTAATGGGAGAAGGAACGGGGGACCAATTAGTGATTATATTGTACACGAGAACCAAGGGAAGACAGTCTAATTAGGCTAATTGTGTCCTATGTTTATAAATATTTGGATTTTTAATGTCATTTGCTGTTAATGCTTTCATTTTCAGTTTCTTGGCACTAATCAAATATGTCCGCAACGCTTCTGTGTTTTTTGCGGATTTGTTGTTCAATTCGATGAAAGGTAAATTTAATAATTAATGGATCAATAATATCTATTAATCAGATCAATTTACTTATTTAATTGCATTAATTATTTATTAATCTCTCTGCTTTTTCAGGGCTCGGCACACGCGACTCGGATTTGATTCGTCTGGTCATTTCTCGGTCTGAGATTGACCTGGCTGACATCAAAGTGCTTTCAAATTTAAATTCTGTTAATTGAATGTTCAAGAAATAAAAAGCCTTAATTAATTCTTATTTATAGATTTAACAATAATATTTGTCATCCCATTAAGCACGCTTTTCACACGTTGCACAAGAAGAGCCTGGAGGAGGCGATCAAAGGGGACACCAGCGGAGCTTACCGAGACGCACTTTTGGCACTGGTCAAGGGCAACACGGAGCAGTGATGGAGCAGTGGCAGAAGGGATTTTGCAGAGATTAGGATAGATTTGAAAGAGAAGCAAATTGAAAACCCAAAAAACATCCTGTAGAATTATAAAATAAATTTTTATATTTTCATTTTGTTAAATGCACCGGAGTCTTTCATAAAGCCAGTGCAAACTAACACTAAAATATGGACTAAAAACAGTTGAAAAATGGCTTTAAATCCTCCAAAAATGCCAAAATGTATAAATAATGCACCGTTATTATTGAGCAGTAGAGAATTTTTACTTTGTTGCCTTGTCGAAAATTTCCTGTTTCTTTTAAGCTTGTTTTTAAGCTTCTTTACCTTGTTTAGACGACAATTCAGGCAGGAAGCTTATGCAAAATTTGTTTAATTTCGTTCCTTTCACGATAATCTTTAAGGGGGCGGATGTATTATTTTATAAAATGGTCACTCATTTGAATGAAGTTGGCATTTTTAATTGCCAAAGAATAAGTAATTGTTCGTCAATTGTTTCTCATCCATTCTCTTTCTACAATAGCTTAAATAAATTGCAACAACTCCAAAAAATTGCGCCAAAATTTCGAGCGGCGCGGCATATGGTCAATCAAAGCAAAGGGATGCGATGGCGAGTGGGCCAAGGCAGCAGAAGCAAAAGGGGGGGGGGTGGGGGGAGGCGGTGTGGAGGACCGTTAATTGCTAATCTTTTGATGCTCGGCTTCTGGCCAAGGGAATTTGGCCAGATAATCGTCCTCCTCCTCATCATCATTCGTCCTCCTCCCCAGCAGTCGTCGTGTCGTTTGTCATCAATCGCCCCCTCCCCCCTCGGCCAATCATAAATTTGTTTTGGCCACAAAAAGTGTCGACGATGGCATTCGCCCGCCTGGCACATCGCTTAAAAGAGAATTCGCCGCCTCCGCCGCCGCGTCGGCCAATTTAACAGCACATTTTCAACTCTATTTTTGCAACAACTCACCACATTTTGGCGAGTGAATGGAGAAGGCAGTGGGTGAATCAGTGCTCAAATTGTCGGATTTCTCTGACACAAACTTTTCATTTCTTTTGCTTTTGGCTGAAGGGCCCACCGCTACAGTAATCTGCCTGAAAATGAGCAGCGGAAACAGCAAAAGGGTACCTAAATTGGCAATTAAATTTTGAACAATAAAATAGTATTGTAGAAAAATAATTAGAATAAAAATTAATTTTAAATTAAATGACTATTTCAAATACTTTAGAAATTTTTTGTTGAAGAACTCTTGGAACTCGATAACAAAGTGCCGAAAAATGAATCGGCAATTATTCTTCAGCGGAGCCAACAGCAAAACCAAATTCGAATACTGCAAAATTCGGCACCCAATTTTGGTCATATGTTCCAAAGTCTTCTTCGGACGTTTGCAAACAGAAAGTAAAAAAACACTTCATTAAAAATAATTTTCAAAGATAAAGTAATTATTTATTTAATTCCAATTAATAATTATTTATTTAATTCCAAATTAATAATTATTTATTTAATTCCAAATTAAACGGTCTATTTTTATTTATTTTAATGCTAAAAATACATTAAAATATTTTTCAGCAATAAGTTTTATCGTGCGCAAATGTGCCAATACCAAATTCCAATGTTCTTGCAATGGTACTGTCCCAATGTCCCAACTCTACCGTACCATTCCAACGGAGTTTCCGATGTTAAAGAGAATACGGTAGCAACGGTGCCGAAAGGACGTAAGAGAAAGAGACGGTAAGAATTGGCAGAACAATGAACTCATTGTCAGAAGAAAATTCAAAAAGGCGTTAAGCTGTATTTCCTGCTTCTACAAGGGAATTTCTTAAATGCGTAAAGGGGTAAAAATCAAAAAACGCAGTCCTCAAAAATAAAAAAAATTAATTTCGTAAAATAAATTTCTAAATTTTTTTATTGATCAAAGAGACTTTGCCGCAACATTTAACAATTTATTTAAATAAGTTTTGAAAATGAAATATCTGATTTGTTTTTTCATTTTCTTACCCCTAGCGGATTTAAGAAAATCCATCCCAGCAGAACGAACGTCATACAATTTACTTAAGGGTCGAATTCCTACAGAAACCAATCAATTAATTCCTTTTTAACCTTTTTGAACTTTATTTTAAAATATTTTATGTAACATATTTTTAAAAAATGTTAATAAAAAATTATCACTTTTAAGAATACTTAATTAAATTGTATAAAAAATTATCAATTTTTAGTTTAATTTTTTTCTGCTGTTAAATAAGTCAATTTCATTTCAGGCAAGCATTTTCAGCAGAACAAATTCATTTTTTGGAAGACCAATTTCAGTCTCAACGGTATAAATTGTTTATTTTTATTAATTTATTATTTTAATATTGGTCACTTTTCAGTTATATTTCGTCGGAACAACGCGCAAAAATTTCTTTGCAATTGGGCCTTTCTCAGCAGCAGGTCAAACGGAACTTTGGGAAAGTTTTTTGTTTTTTTGAAATTCGAGAAATTAAATTCAGGTGAAAATTTGGTTTCAAAACCGACGCTACAAACAAGTAACATTTAAATTTATTATTGATTATGTTTATTTTAATTTTTATATTTATTTTGCAGAAAATGATGGGCAAAGAAATGAACGAAATGAGTGAAAAATGAATGAGCAATTGAGAAACAAAATCACTTTTCTTCCAAATCAAAATTTTCCAATCAGATTGAAAATATTGAAAATTTGCGTTTAAAATTTTTCTGGAAAATGAATAGGCCTGCTAGAAGAAGCACAGAATTCTCTGCCGAATTATTAAATTTTGGGACAATCAAATTTAAATATTTCAATTTCACATTATTATAGTATATCTGCGGCAAAATGTTCGCTAGCAGTAAGGAAGACTCTTGACAAAAAGAAAGAAAGCTAATCTTTGAATATTTATTATTAATTAATGGATTTGGCTAATTTTCAATAAATTAACATTTGCCCAATTATTTTTCGTTTCAACAAAATTTAACTAAGAATAAATAATAATAAATATTTCATTGTATTTTACCTTTTAATTTTTGTTTCTAATTTTGTTGTGTAGAAGGAAATATTTTCAAACTCGTAACTCATATAATGCACCACCTTTCGCACTTCCGATTCCAATTTCAAATAAATTCTTTATCCGGATAGCCCCTCAAGCAATGAGTAATAACGTAAAAAAATGCCTTTGTGACGGAGACAAAAAAAAATAAACAGGAAAAGAATTAATCACGCGTTGCTAATGGAAAAGCTTTGAAATATTACACAAAAAAAGTCAGGTTTTTATAAAGAACAGTTAAAGTGTTGGTTTGAAGAGATTTACTGAACTGGTACAAAAGCATTTACAAATTTGGGTGATACTTTTACAGACTTTGTCAAGAAAAAAGGACCATTTTTGAGTCAAATCCCATGAAAATTTACGGAGATTGGGCGGGGGGAAGTCATTTCATTTATAAGTCAGTAAAAGGTGAAACTATCAATGGATAAAATTGGGACTTAAATTCGCTTGCTTTTTCCTTATATAATTTTTGTTTTTCCTTTCTTTCCAATGACAAAATGGCAATGTTGTCTATTTCTTCTTCCAATGCGTCCATTTCGGCCTTTTTTTCTGATGCCAACTTAAGCCATTTTTCAATCATTCCTTCCAAATGCATATCGAAATTGTGCCGAAGTAAGCCTTGGGAAACGGTATTAATTAAATGGAGAAGGGCGGGGGGATACGGTATGGCCGATTGTTTTTAAACAAAAAGCCAAAAAAAAAAACAATTTTAAAGTGTGAAGCTTTTAGGTAAAAACGCTTATCGAACCCATAAAATACCTTCCATATGAACGCCACTTAGTTGCGTTCCAACAGGTTGAAGTTGATTCGAACGCCATTTGTACAACATTTTCTTTGAATTTTATTTCCGAAATTTCTAAAGAAATATTAATTAAATTTCGAGAAAAAATTGATTGAATTAATTGATTTTAACGCGACGTCATCAGTCGGTCACCTGAGTTTCCGTCATAATTGAGTTCGTTCTCATTTGACAATTGCAGTGTTTGTGCTGCTTCAACCGCACCGTCCAATAATTCTTTTTCTTCTTCACTATTCTCAGAATTCGTGCCAAAATAATATTTTGAAATTGCGTTCATTAATTCCACAATTTTAACCAAATTTCGAATGTGTATCCTAAATTCAAAAAATCAAATTAGTTCTTTAAAACGGTACCCTGATTAGCCATTTCTTTTTACTTCATGAAAAACTATCAACCTCTGTTTTCCGTGCATTTGGAACATTGGCTTAACAGCCCTAACTCTGTAGCGCACTCGAACCAAATATTCGTACAAAATGTCCAAATATCGGCGGAGTTTTTTGCATTCGTTGTCATTTTTTACTTTTGCATTGGCACAATGCCAATTTTTTCTCATCAAATGCACAAGGCCAAGGTGAATTTCGTACGATTTAATGAAGTCTTCGATTGTTTGTCGAAAATATTGTTTCATTCGCCATGTTCTTCTAATTATATGCCCCAAAATATTCTCAAAATTATTGCTTTCATTAATAAATGCAATAAAAGCTTCATCTCTGATCTATTATTGGTTTCTTTTTATATTTATTATTTGGGAGAATAATTAATTTAAATTATTTTTTTTTCATTTCTTATTTTTGAAAAACTCACCGCGTCAGCCATGCTATGTATTGGCATGTTCAAAACGATATTATAAATGTGTTCGGAATTTGCTGCTGTTGATGACGATACTGATAACGAAGCAGGTGGTGGTGGGAGTGGCGATGATGAAAATAACGGTGAAAATGCCGATGCCGATGATAATGATGATAATGCCGGTAACGATGTTGATGATCCCGACTGATTTTCCCGTGCCAATGATGGTGATCCCGACTGATCTCCCCTTGCCGATAATGATGATGATCCCGACTGATCTCCCCGTGCCGATAATGATGATGATCCCGACTGATCTCCCCTTGCCGATAATGATGATGATCCCGACTGATTTCCCCGTGCCAATGATGGTGATCCCGACTGATCTCCCCTTGCCGATAATGATGATGATCCCGACTGATCTCCCCGTGCCGATAATGATGATGATCCCGACTGATCTCCCCTTGCCGATAATGATGATGATCCCGACTGATTTCCCCGTGCCGATAATGATGATGATCCCGACTGATCTGCCCTTGCCGATAATGATGATGATCCCGACTGATTTCCCCGTGCCGATAATGATGATGATCCCGACTGATCTGCCCTTGCCGATAATGATGATGATCCCGACTGATTTCCCCGTGCCGATAATGATGATGATCCCGACTGATCTGCCCTTGCCGATAATGATGATGATCCCGACTGATTTCCCCGTGCCGATAATGATGATGATCCCGACTGATCTCCCCTTGCCGATAATGATGATGATCCCGACTGATTTCCCCGTGCCCCTCTTCCACCACTGTTGGCATTTCTCTGTGCATTTTGTTCAATCGTTTCAAATTTATTTTCCATCATTTCGTCAAACTTTGCCTGTGGTGACTCTTCCGTTTTTGCCTTTTGCTTCCCTTTTCCTTTTGTTTTGTCTTCCGAATTTGCTTTATAAGCATTTATTTCCTCTTCATTTGGCAGAATTAAGCCCATTTCTTCCCATTCTTTTGCATTTTCTTCGGCCAATTTCGAGCCGTGACAAAATTTAAAAATTTTTGTCAATCTTTCCATCACTTCGACAAATGTCAGACGAACTTTCACCATTTTTTGTCATAAAAGATGGCTTTTTGGTCGGAATCCCAGCGTAAATATCGGAAAAATGTTGGTACAAAATGTCCAAATATTTGCGGTACTCTTCACAGTCGAGTCATGCCAAACCATCCAGCACAATGCCAATTCTGTTTCATGTAGTGCAAAATGCCAAGATGGGTGTCATAAATTTGGACCAGTAAATTCTTGCTTTGCTTGTCTGTGACTTCATTTTGTGTACAAATTTGCTCAAAATTGCCAATTCCTCCCACAAAGGCACTAATTGCTTCGTCATCAATCTAAAAAAGATTTAATTATGAAATTATACCATTTAGTTAAGTGTTTAATTTAGGTATTTACCACTGGAGCATCAGCAGCAATTGGGAAGGGAATTAATAAAAAAGAATTAATAATTATAAGAAGTGAAATTTTTATAAAATAATTCATTTCCTCTGCAAAAAATAATATAATTTGATGATTAAATAAATTAATAATATTTTCAATGATTTTTTTTACAATATTATTGCTGCTAATGTAGAGAAAATGAAGTGTTGTATATTTCTTTAAAATATCTACGTGTAATATTTTCCCATTCAATTGAGAAGAGACACGCAAAAAAAAAAAACGAATTCTCCCAAATAAATTGATTAAAAAAATAATAAAAATTGAATGATGGCACTAACAAATTTGGCGCTTCACTGACATGATCTGCAGATGTGAATAGAGAAGGCGATTGATGCTGAATGTACGTTTTGGTATGGGAAAATCCCCCCCCCCCCAAAAAAAGGAAATGTCGGATATCGATGATCGGATTCCGCGTCTCGTCCGCCGTTATAACAACGACATCAATAACAATTCTGTCCCATAAAATAATCAAAATTATACCAATGTGAATCCAGAAAATATTATCAATTTTCTCGCCCGTATTTCCCAAAACTATAAAATGCGACTTTAGTTTTGTTCTGCATTTTTATTATTTGTTAAACTCAAAATAATATTAATCGTGAGAAAATGACGAAAAAAAATGGAAGAATCATAAAAATTGTCATTAAATAAACAATTTCTTGTTGTTTTTAAATTTTTTTTTGAAAATTTTAAGGAAATTTTGGGTCCGGTGGTAAATGACCAAATTCGCTGTTTTAGTCAATTTGTGCCGGCGCTGCCGATATTTCAGAATTTTCAATTTTACCAGCACATAAATTCATATATTAGACAATATCATATGACAAATCCAATGTCAATTCTGTAACCAGCACAAAAATCAAAATTAGACAATCTTATATGGCAATACATGTCAGATTCGTGATAAGACATAATCACAGATTAGACATATCCATATGAAATTAATGGCAGATTTGTATCCGGCATATTAAGTCATAAGTTAGACAATGTCATATGAGAAATCCAATGTAAGATTCGTGATAAGCACATAAAATCATAGATTAAGCACATGACAAATCCAAGGTCAGGTCCCTAACCAACATAAAAATCACAGATTAGACAATATCATATGAAAAATCCAATGACGAAATCCGTAAACAGCACTAAAATCATAGGTTAGACAATGTCATTTGAGAAATCCAGTTTCAGATTAGCTATTAATAATAAATTCATGAATTAGATAATATCATAACAAATACAATGTCAGATTCGTAAACAGCACTAAAATCATAGATTAAAACAATGTTATAAGACAATCCATGTCAGATTAGTTATCAGTAATAAAACCATAGACAGACAATTCCTAAGAAAATCCATGTCAGCTTTATGATAAGCACATAAAATCAAGAAGATTAAATAATGCTATACAATAAATATGTCAGATTAGTTATCAGTAGGGTTATAAATTGTATGATTTTTGGGAATTAAAAAAATACATCCTTGAAAATCGAAAATTTTGAACTTTTTGTAAGAACTTTTGAAAAAATCTATATAAAAAAACGTGGTTTTGTAGACATAAATAGAGCTCGACTTTTGAGGCATATGCCTTTTTTTCTTCGCATTAGCGTTGACTTTTATTATGCCTTTTTCAAAATTTTCGTGCATTAAATGCATTTTTTGGCATTTTGCCGTTTTGATGCCTTTTGTGCGTTTTTTCCGAAAAATTCCCACGTGCAAAAGTATGGAAGCAAAGTTTAATTAACCAAAACTCAATTTTATGTAGGAAAAAAATTCATAAAAAATTTCTTTTAAGCCAACTTATGATTCTGATCAAAAAAGTCTTTAAGTTATATGTAGTGAGCGCAGGAAAAAAATAATGAAAACCCATAAATTTGAGCCCTTATCAGAGTAATAAAATCATAGTTTAGACAATTTCAAACATTTTTAGGCAATGGTAAAGTTTTGTGGTTTCTTCGAAAAATAAATTTAAAAATTTTCTTTCTATTTTCTCTGGGGTAGAAAAATGCGCTGATTACGAATCTGAGCTCGGATTTTGGAAAATCTTTGATTTTATCTATGATTTTTCATCAAGTAGTTGACTTTTTCAGAAATTTTATTTTTCCGATGAATTAGGGGTTAAAAAATTCGTTGAAAATGAATCCGCGTTCTGATCATGCGAAATCTATGTTTTTGTCTGTGATTTTTCATCAATTCTCACAAAAAAATAACTGCAGCCAAGCGGGCTCGAACCCCAGACCCCCCTCTCACATGACCCTTAAGGGCCAGTATCTAAATTTCAAAAAATCGTAAAAAACGAAAAACTTAACTTCTCCAAACATTCAATAGCTCATTCGAAAGCTCTGTTTGAGCTCCACAACATCTGTGTATGAGTTTTTTACGCCTGATTAATTTTCTGAAAATTTTTTGAAAAAGTCAAGTACTTGATGAAAATCATAGATAAAATCAATGATTTTCCAAAATCCGAGCTCAGATTCGTAATCAGCGAATTTTTCTACCCCAGAAAAAATACAAAGAAAATTTTTAAATTTATTTTTCGAAGAAACCACAAAACTTTACCATTGCCCATTTTTAGCTAAAATAAAAAAATTAGACATCCATTCTGCAGGATTGCCCATTTCTAAACACATTTTAGCCTTTTGATGTCTTTGGATAAAATTTTGAAAAGCGATGAAAAGCCTTACATTTCTCCGGTGATTAACATTCGCCAATTTCTGGCCGATGCTTCAGTTCAAATGGATCGACTGAGGCAATATTTTGACGACATTCCCTCAGCCTCGGCTGCTGCCGATTGTTCTGCTGTTGAACAATCGGCTTCTTCTAATGCGTCGGATCCCCGCAAAAATTTCCTTAAATTTGTGATGGACCGCGGCTTTTCCACGGAGGACGCGGCCAAGGCCATTGCAAGCGGAGAGTGAGCTGAAAATCACACACAAATACACAAAGTTATTTACGAACATTCATTTTCAGTGGTGCGTTGGCCAAAATGTTCCAAAGTTGCCCCTTGGGAGAATTTGAAGTCACTTTTCCGCCCATGGACAGCAAATTGATGACGCACAAGTACACATACAGCAGGGGCAATAGTTAAAATTGTGGATTTTGAAATTATAGAACAACAAAGGGGATACGTACTCAATTGGCTTGCAATTTTTTCCAAAAAAAAAACTTTTGAGGTATCTTGGTTTTTTCAAAATTCCAAGCTCTAAAAAAGCCATGAATTGTTAGAAAATAACTGTTAATTAAGCGCTAATAAATGGGGCTTAATTGAATTATCAGTGTTTTTCTTTCAGAGTGTTGCACAATATTCGCGAAGGCCATCAGTCAAGTGCGACCAAGAACTTGTTGGTCGAACGTGGGAAGTATTTCAGATATCGGGAACAGGTGGAAAATCGGAGGGGGGGGGGAAGCCAACAAACCAGAGGGATCGGAAAATAGAAATTAAATGCCAACAAATTGCGCTTACTGCAAATGTAGCCATTCGGGAAATTATTAAAGCCAAAGTGGGCCTAATTGATTTGCAGTTTAAATGTTAGATTAGTGAAAAACCTTTCCGGTGAATTTTTTTGATTGCTGATCACGAAATCCGACACCCGTTTCGACATTTTTGTCCAAATTCGTCTAAGGGATTGGGTTTGATCAAAATGGATGCCAGATTCGGTCCTCGCCGGTAAAATCTTTCCCCGATTTTTGATGACAAAAAATATGCAAAAACAAAAAGGGTCCCCCCCCCCGTAGTTTTAAAACGGGTACACTTTGCCCCAGGCTGGGTCGAATTGGCGCTACAGCAAATGGGACTGCCAAATAGGGCTGGTTTTTGTTGCCAGGAGTTGCGTCGCTATTACACTGAGAGTGGGTGCCAAGTGGCCACGGACATTGCGATGACTGTCCATTTGCTGCGACCGATGAATCACCGGTCGGAAATCGCGCGTTATAAGGTGATAATTAACGGACTACGGACAATGCAGGACGAACGACAACATTTTAGAACATTTGCGAGGCGAAACTGATGGTACGCGGACAAATGCCGTTGGTCAAACTGAGAGAGAAAATTTTCTGTCCGTCCGACTTTTGGTCGAACCTCGAAGACTATGAGGTGCTCAAGGCCTCCGATTGCTTTACGGTCGGTTTTTATCCGTTTTCTATTCTCTTTGACTGGGTTTTCAAAATCCAGGACAAACGGTCGTAAAAATGCAGATTTTGACCCCCCTAAACAGATTTTTTTAGGGGAAACGATCAAAAATTTTGAGATTTTGTCCAACCTTCAAAATTCGTTGCATGACAATCGTACAAATAGCAGTTTAAAAAAGCAAAACCAATTAATTTGGATTATATCTTTTGATCGAAAAACTTGAAATATATTTTTCTAAATTTTTTAGTTTTTCTACCAAAAAATTTATTTGGAATTTTCTTTGAAAAAATCCTTGAAATTCACATTCAGAATCGCTTCACCTCCGCCTTTTTCTTCATCCACGACACCTTTTACATCGACCGTCGTCACCCCAATTCAGCCGACATCACTCAGTCAGTCCCGGCCAATTGGGCGCCGAACAACTTTTCATTTGCATTTTCGAATTTCAGACCAATCCGAGACTTTCTGGGCCGCAAGACCAAACAGTTCGGCCCACACAAAGTCGAAGACATGGCCAATGTTCGAATGATCGATTTGACTGTGCGCCTTGGCCAGCCTTACCTCTTCCAACACCAAGGCCGATGCGAACACATGTAAAAAGGGACGGACGGAAATTTGGTGACCCTCCGAAACGGAAAAAATATTTTAATGAGAAATTCTAGTGGAAAATATTGAAAATTTGGCCCAATTTTTAAGAGATTTTGCCAAGGTTTCACCAGGGCGGCACTTCTCGGCTCCGCCGAACCATTCTCTTAAATAAAAAAGACACTTTCGGGCCAAAATTGAGGAAAAAACGCAATTTTTACTTCGAAGTGGCCTAATTTTCCAAAATAACCCAAAAAATAAAAAAATATCTGGGATGAAAATCAGAGTAAAAATTTCCATTTTTTTTTAAATTTACTGTGCTAACATTTGTTGTACATCCTTTTTGTTTGCGTAATTTCAGTCTCATTTTCTCCGACCTTCGCCTTTTGTTGCCGGGCGACGAGCAAAACTTGGCGGAATATCCCATCAGACTGTACGACTCGGTCCACCAAAAAATGTGCGTTGTGTGCACCGATTCGGCAGCGAGGTGATGAAACCAAAACATTCTTTAAACATTCATTCCTTCGACAAGTTTTTTTTGTTCGGAATTCAAAGAAAAAAGTTTTTAAATTGGCAATGCCACAGAAAAAACGACCATAAAATGTCAATTTTTAACAACGAATTCTTTAAGGCTAATGGAGCTTTGTTTACTCGGCACTCAGACTCATTTCGCAGAAAAAAAAAACATTTTCTTAAGAAACCATGGTTGCCCTATCCACCTAACCAAGTTTCATTTGGAAATCCCACTGACACTTACAATTAGGGACCTTTGTTAGGCAAAAAAAGAAAGGAAACTTGGATTCCCCAGATGAAATTTTTAAAATTTGTTATTTTAAATGACCAATGTTTTATTTAAAGTAGCAAAAAAATGATTAAATAAATTTACATATATTCTTATTGTCAATTCGGTATTTTTTAGGTTTCCTAAGCAATTAATTGACTTTTTCAAACTTTTTTTTTTGCTTTTTAAAATAAATTTTCAAAGTAATAACTACCTTGTTTTTTTTTTTAATTTTTTCATTGGGAATAATAAAAAATATTAAAAGGATGTTTTTAAAAAACTTCTAAATTTTGAATCGAAAAAATGTTTTCCTTTTTCAGTTTCGTTGTGACCGAAAGCGATCGGCTGCCGATGACCCCCGCCTTTTTCTGCAGAAAATGTTTCCGTTCTTTTCATTACGACGGGGAGCAGCGAATTGGCCAATTCAAAGCTTTCCATTTTATGGACCATGCCGGGACGGAGTGAATGAATTCTTTGCTTTTATATTTCTCATTGTCAGCAAATGAAACGCGCTCAAATTCCGCTCACTTATTTTTTTTCCATTAAAAATCTGAAATTTTCACCATTTCTCTCCTCTCGATTATGCTGCTGCTATTGAACTCACTCGGTTTCTTCTCTTGCTTTTTTAAAGAAACGGAAGCAGGAAAAGAAAGGATTTGGGACAGAATCTGTTGGGGGGGGGGTGTGTCATTAGTCAATTAATTATTGTTAATGCGTTTGGTTCTCGCGCAGAATGCCACGCAATAGGCAGTGTTAAATTGCGATATGACCAAAAGCCGCGGAATAGTGCCAGAGAATAAATGGCCACAAACCGTCTTTTCCCGCCGCCGCCGGCGTTTCCAATGGCCCCTCTAATTTTCCCGTCTCGCTGCTCCTTCCTACTATCGTTTGATGTCAAAACATGAAAGTACGGTAACCGTAACAGTTAATAAAGAATTGAATCATTCCGTCATCCCTTGAAAAGGGCATTCTTTCTTACATACATACCTAACTTTATCCCCAATTGTTGATTAGCCTATGGCTAACATTAAGCTTTTTCTCTCGTCGGGCAGAGACGCAGATGGTCACTCTCTCTGCACTGTGCAGAGAGTGAGTGACCAGTGACTGACCATCTGCGTCTCTCTCTACCCAGCGAGAGAGCACTGCCACCTGAAGAGAACATAAACCAGACACAAAATTGCATATTTTGTCTCTGTCGCCATTTTGGGTCACATTTTGCTGAATAAAATATTTTAATAATTATTATAAAAGTTTTCAAAATATGTAACAAATTTATTATTCATTTTAAATACATTTTCGTCCGGAATCAGTCAGTCACGCACTTACTCAAATAATATTTAGGTTTTTGGAACGATTTTCATCAGCTTAGTAACATATAAAATACAAATTTGGCCCTTCTTTTTCATTCCATGTCCAAATCGGCGACTGATTGGATTAAGCTTATGTTAAGCACTGGTGAATACGCGGATGTGCACTTTTTGGTGGGGGACGGAGATGAAAAAAAGGCGAGATTTAAAGAGCATAAACATATTTTATTGTCAATAAGTATTTTTAGATGTTTCTGAACAATTAACGGATTTTTAAAATCTTTGGTTACTTTTAAAATAAAGTTCAAAAAAATATCTTGATCTATGAGCTATGACTTGGTCCATTCAGGCCTTGACGAGCCTGGGTTTTCTGGATTTGTGTCCAGGAAATTCAGACCAACGATAAACATGGAAGCATAAGACTTTTTTCGAAATATATAATTATATGATTTAATTTCCTTCACCTTCTCCCGTGGGACAATTGAGCTGAAAATTTTTACCAAAAATACTTTACCATAAATATTAAGAAGCACACAGAAAAATTTTATGATTTTTTTTAGAAAATGCCCAAATTCGCTGTTAAGAAATTATTTCTTAATTTTTCGCATTATCCCTTTAAGCTTATACCAGCACATCAACTCATTTTGAAGAATGCTTCCGATGTATTTGAGGCAATGTTTCGCTTTGACTCAAAGAATGCAAAAGCGGAAAATGGTAAAACGAAACTAAAAACTAATTAGTTAGGTACAAAAAAAAACTCAAATTTGACATTCAAATTTATTTAAAATGACTAAAATCTTCCAAAAAAATAAAATAAAATTCGTTGAAATAATTAATTTTTGGAGAATATTTTGAGAAAATTCTTAGGGTGTGTATTGAAGGATATTTGAAAAAAATTTTGAGCTCATGCATTTCTCTTTAAAACCTAATTTGTAAGGTGCAGATAATAGCTTAAATAACTAAAAATCCCAACCCTAGCACATAATTAGTGATTGAATTTTCAATTAGCCTCTGCTAATTGCCCCGTGGAAGTGCCCGACGTTGAACCAACAGCGTTCAAAGTGATGTTGAGCTTCATTTATACCGATGATTTGAGCGGATTGAGCGGACACAACGCAATGGCAGTGCTTTACGTAGGTGAATTTATTTATTTTTTAAATTAAATTAATGAATTTATTTTTTAATTAGCCAAAAAATACAATATCCCTGGCCTGGTCGGTCCAGCTTTACGAATTCCTGTTTGGAAACTTCGCAATGTTTTCTTGGGCTTTACCCAGGCTCGCCTTTTTGGATTGGAGGTCGCATATTTAATTTAAAGATTAAATAATTTAATTAAATGCATATGTCTAATTTTCAGCTCCATTTAAATTGTCTTTCAAATGATAATTATTTTTAATTTTAGAATTATGCCAAGGATTGTTTGGATTACATTGATAAAAATGCGGAAATTTTGATCAAATCAAAGTCATTTCTGGAGATTGATCAAAAATTGTTATGCGAACTTTTGGAAAGAGACCAATTGCAAATCCGTGGAGAAATTTCTGTTTGGGAAGCAGTAAATTTTTAATTAAATAAAAAGAACAAATTTATTTTAAAAATAATTTCCTATTTAATTTTATTTATTTATTTCGGCACTCCGTTGGGCCGATGAACAGTGCCATCAAAATGGCATCAATTGTTCAGCAGAAAATCGACGTCAAATGCTTGGCCCGGTTCTATTCAAAATTCGATTTCAATTCTTATCAAAAGATGCATTTTCGAAGAAAATTGGTAAATTTTTAATTAAAAAATATTTTTTAAATTTAATTTTTTTAACGCGATTTGTTGCATTTTCTCTTGTTTTGAGAGTTCGAAAATTTTCTTAAAATGTGGACGAATTTTCTTACTTTCCAATTCAAAAAGGGGCTTTTGTTTAGCCCTAATATATTTTTAAGTTTAAAAATCCCCTAATAATAAAATATTGTGTTCACCAGTCATTGCTGCTGAATTATAGTGAAAAAATAATTTTCGGTCTTTTGTTTGAATTCGGGTTTGGCGTTCGAAATTGGTCGAAATGGATGCCGAATTGGAAAAGGGTCGTTTCGGCGACAGTCCATGTTTTTTGACTATAACTTTTTTCATTGTCAACAAAATCTAACAATCTTGATATCATTCGAAAGCCCTTCACATGCTCTATTAGCGTTACAAAAAGTAAAAGATTTTCTAGCTTGTAAATTTATTAAGAAAAAACTCCAAAAATTTCGACTTTTTTGCAATTTCATGTTATAATTTTTTGGTAATTGTCTAATCGTGAAACAATAGCTTAAAAACAGCTTCTAAACATGTTAAGCTTTCGAATGATACCAAGATTATCGGATTTGGTTGACAATAAAAAGAGTTATATTCAATAGTCCAAAAACTTGGGCTGGAGCCGAAACGACCCCTACTCTGCCGAATTCGTGTGATCAATGACTCCGAAAACCTATTAATTGGAATTTGTTATGGGTTATTTTTTGTTTTGTATAAGAGCCCCCAGACCCGAGGGCCTTTAACACAAGTGAAATATAAGAGATTTGGAATATATTTTATAAATTTTGATCCGGAAAGGGATTTTTCCTTCTTTTTTTACAGTTCCCTCCAACGTTTTAACGGCGGAAGAAGTGATCAGCGTGGAAAAATACCATAACCATCTTTCCGATGACATACTGTGCCCACTGCAATTTTTGAATCGGAATCGATGTTCAAGTTTTGAGACACTTCTGATGGACATTGAAAAAATGAGGAACTTTTCGCTTGAACCATTCGGGAGTCGTCGATACAGCGAAACATTGAGCAAAAAGGGAATGTTGTGGAAAATGGAAACAGCAATAAATAGGACGAGGAGTGACCATGGCACTGATAATAATGATAAGAAATGTTTATCACTTTACCTTTTGTGCGCCCCTTCAACGGCGGAAGGTGTGAAAATTATTTAATATTCCATTTTATTTTATTTAAAAATAATAATTTTAAATTTACGATCCGAATTGGAGCTGCGCTTGTTCGGCAACCTTTCAAATTGTCTCTCGAATGAATGATGAAGCGAAGAATTGGACTGACAAATTCAGTGCAGTTTTTACCAATTCAAATAAGGGCTGGGGATTCCCTTCTTTCATTACACTTGCGGTGAGTTTGTCTCCCTTAATTGACTTAATTAGGGACAATTAAGGAATTGATGGACCCGAGCAATGGCTTTTATGACAAAGACGAAGACAAAGTGACATTGGCCATTCACTTCATTGTAAATCCAAATCAGGAAACTGGCCGTAAATTCCAATCACTTTTGGACCCAAAATAAATCGGGAAAAACTGGATCAGATCATCTTTCTGTCTGATGAACCTGCTTTATTCTTATCATTTGCACATTTTGCCTAGTTTGGAATTTCATTTTTGGATCAACGTTTTGCTCAAGTGTCGTGGACGGGGTTTGGTGTCCTCGGAATTGGCCAGAATAATGTTCCATAAATATCCATTAAAAATGTGTCGACCCGTTAAATTAAACTAAATAAATTATTTGGCAAATTGTGCCAATTCATTTTCAAATATGCGCTTCTCCTCTTTATTCTTCTGCCGGTGTCTTCACTCTTATGGCTTACAATTAGTATTATAAGACTGACAAAACTCCATGCCAATAATGAGAAATGGAGAAGAAATGCTGCAATTTTCTACCAATATTAGCTGACAAATTGATTGAGATGGCATAATAAATTAATTGATTATTTTTCAAATCAAATACTTAAATAGGTAATTAATTTACGGTTCTTTGTCCTTGGAATTAATTTTGAAACATTTTAAAATATCACTGATTAAATAGGTGATAAAATAATTGCTAATTTTTCGAGATAATTTTCCAATTGAAATGCTTTGAATTTTGTAAATTTGGCAAGATTCAATTTTAACAGGCGCATAAAGGCAAAAGTTCAAAAAAAATTATAAGCGACATTTAACAGTAAAGCAAATTCCTTCTAATTTGGGACGGTAATAAAAAAAGAAGAGAAATGTAAGTTTAATTATTTTCATTTTGTATTTTTCTTCTCCTGTACTCTCTCTTTAACTCTGCCTTCTTTTCCTATGTTTCGTTGTGTTTCTCTCCTTCTTTTTTATGGTTTTTGTCTGCTATTGCCAATGGAAAGAAAAAGAAACGAGAAACGCAGAGAGAGAGAGAGAGAGAAAGCAGCGCACTGGGTGAGAGAGTATGTAATTTCCGCACAAATTCCATCGTTTCTCTCCATTTTTTGAACCCATCTCTCTTTTCATTTGTCTTTTGCCTTTCCTTTCCCTGTCCCCCTTCTCTTAAACTTACCTGGCTGGGGAGTTCCTGCGATCAACAAGGCAGGTCTCCTGTGGCGAGGCTCCACCATTGCACTTTCGGTTGGGGCTGACCCGCAGGGCGGTCCCGAACTGGGATAGGCCCACAGCTAAATTTTTGAGTGTGGGGGACGGCGTTCGCGCCTCCCCTTTAAAGTCAGTTTCTCCCCTGTTGTTCTCGTACAAAAACGGCCTCTGAAGTGGTTCGTTGATCCTGAAGTGTTCGCAAATGTGGTCGTTGATCACAAATCTGATACCCATTTCTACCAATTCCGAATCCGGACCCGAACAAAAAGTCGAAAGTTTAATTTTCGCATTTTTCGTTTTAAAAACTACTGAAATACACGGAAAAACTGAAACTGATCATCTGTATTCCAGCTACCCCGAAAACCGCTTAAAACGTATTTTAATGACTTTAAATATAATTTTTCAGGAAAGATGTCAAAACAGAAAAGAATTTTCACCAAAATTCACTTAACGGAATCACGTCCCGGGTTCGGAATTGGTCGAAATGGGTATCAGCTTCGTGATCAGCGACCTCGAAAACCCCATAAAAAGTTGTTTTACACGATTTTTGAAAATTTTTATTTTTTTTTGAAAAATGGGGGGAACAGACTAAACTATTGTATTACCCGCACTTCTCTCAAGTTTCAATAATAAATTCGTCACATTTATTTATAGGAAAATTTGCAAAAAAAATAGAAATTTTGGTAATCGGTTAATTTAAAAAGAAAATGGGGTGGAGAAATATCAAAAAATAAGAATTTGTAAATGCAAAAGGCAATTTTGGTAGTAAAGAATTAAGAGAGAGGATCACATCAGCGTCGATCGAATAACCCATTTTATTTTTTCTCGAATTTCGCTGCCATCGCTTTCACATTTATCTTCGCTTCTGCCCCTCCTTTTTCCTCCTTCGCTTTGATTGTCGGTGGTTTCGTTGGCATTTTTGGCTGTTTTTGCTGTACTGCCTGAACTCTTTGGTTAGTGCTGTTGTTGCTCATTTCCTTAACCATTTACTTTTTCTCCGCTTTTATGTACATTTTTATGGGGCGGCGGCGGTGGCGGAGGAGTCTCAACGCCGTTTCGGTGCTGATGGTCATACTGTAATTTTGGAATAGGGGATTACGGTACGGTTGTTGTGCAGCAATTACCGTTTGCTGTTCCTGTTGTTGTTGTGCCCTTTGGTCTGCTATTGTTGTTCTTGTCGGCTGCTGTTCGTCGGAGGAAGTCGACCCGCCCGTGTCATAGCCCGGGTGCGCGACCAACGAGCGCTGTTCCGCCAACGATGGCACAACCCCTCCCCTTGTGCCATTATTTCCCTTTTTGGCTGGTTTTGTTGCCATTTGTTGGAATGCCGTGACATTGTTGAAATATTGGACATTCGATGTTGAAGATGGCACAAAGTTGGAGGGCTAAGTAATTTTAATCACTATCTTAAACTGTACCAAATCCCAGCCGGCTAACGGGACTTTCACATTTTTGTATTTATATAAGAAACATGAATTTTACGCTGTAATATTGAATAATTGTTGAAAAACATTGGTCCAATTAAATGTTTCCATTAAACTATTTGAGAAAGGAATTTTTCGAATTAGTGGCAATAAAAAATCGCTAATCGAATAATTATTTAAAGCGATTGTTTGTTACCCCAAAGATCACCTGCTTTTGTTGGCTCTCAGCAACTTTGAGCACTGCTGCGCGTGATCCGCCCATTATGTACGGTTTGGTGGCATCCACACGGAGAACCTTAAATAATTAAATTAATTAATTATAAATAATGATTAATTTTTACTTCAACTCGCGAGGCGCCGCCGGCCCCCGCCACGTCGTCGCCCCAAACGGCGTTCAAACTGTGCCGGTGCATGTGCAAAACGGAAGAAGTGCCCGGGGGCGGCGGCGGCGCTTTTCGCGTGGGTTCAAGTCGGAAGGAGCGCAGCTCCAGCGAGACACGAAGCTTGTACCAAATTCTGGGCCAAAATAATTTTGATGAAAAAAGCATCTACGGTGCCAAAAAATGCCAATTTTACTATTGTAAATTATGTTATAATTTCTTTTTTTGGTTTTGTTTTTTGACCCACTTTTTGTGCAACCAAAAGCCACGTTTCCGCCTACAATAAATGCTGGCCAACGAGAAGAGGACAAAAGTGACGACAAGCAAATAGAGGAGGGCCAGCCCGGGATTGAACACGTGCCCACCCGCCGGACCACTGTTCACCGAACCGCCGGGGCCCGGCAAATCGCAGGCGACGCCCTAAAGCGTTAAGGGACGTCAATTAAGCAATCATTTAAATAAATAAATTTAAATGATGATTAGTTGGCAGATTATCATTCTCATTTACCCCGTATCCCGAAACGCAGTGACAATTGCCCATGTTGTTGCAAATGCCTTTGCCGTTGCAGTCCTCGGGTTGGCATTTGCTCACCATTTGAAGCACATCAGACGCATTGCGACATTGGGCATCGACACAAAGCTAAAAACATACAAAAAATTGAGAAAAAAATTGTTAAAAGGAAGACAGCAGAGAAAATTGAGGAAATTACATTATTAATTACTTTTAATTGGTTTTTTCTCGTATTCCGTGGATTAGAAATAGATAAAAGTAATTAAGGATAAAGTGCTCATTCCTATTTTTTCCATAGGTTAACTTGATGGCATTGATATTTTGTTTTTATTTGTTACTTCCGTTTTAAGTGCCCAAATGAATGCCAATTTTCCACCGACTTTGTCCTTGCCGCAACGCGCCCCATTTGGCACCATCCCCGGGTCGACCGCCCGCTTTTTGCCCACGCCGGTCATTGTGGTGCGCACCACGCGGCACTGCACGTCGTGGCCGGCCGTGTCGCGCACAAAATTGTACGCCGCGTACACCGTGGACGGATCGCCAAACACGGGCCGCTCACTTTCGTGCTGACACTGCAGCCGACCACAAGTGACGTCACTGACAAAAGACAACAAATTGCCAAAGTCGAGACTCTCGACAACAATTAAAAAGGGCTATCCAACAACATTAATTTTCGAAAGTGTTTGCCCCCACCTTTTCTTACAGCGATGGTATTGGTCTTTGGCTTGGTCGTAGCCGCAGTTGCCGCTGAATGAGCCGTATTCGTTGTACGCGTAGCATTCCGCGATGGAATTCTTCGCGGTCGGGCCCCAAATGAAGCGGCACTGCCCCTCACGACTGCCACACACGCCTTGGTAGCAAAAGTCCTGCAACTTATTTATTTTTGGTTTTGGCAAATCCTAAATGAACAGAACACAATGCCAAAATATGCACTTTTGGAAGAGGCAAAACAAAGATTTTTTAGTTATTCATCATATGATTTCACCGGAATTTACCTCCAAATTCTTGGGACATGTGTGGCCATCCTGGACAAAAAAGTCGGCTAAAATGGAAAAGAAATTGGCAATTTTACAGCAATTTGTTCTTACGAGGACAAATTGGGTTTGTGCCGTCGCAATATTCGGGCAAATCGCACTCATTGGCCTCTTCCCGACAAACGGTGGACCGACCCTTCGGCTTGCACTGCTCCAAATCGCAGCATTCGCCGTCGGCACATTCAGCTCCCTGGACATAGCAAAGTTGGCATGGAATTACATTGGCATTAAACCCACTTTGGCCAATTTGCACTCAGCGGCCACACAGCACCGATTAGGGCACGACTCGGTGGAGCCGCAGTCGCATTGCTCGCCCTCCTCAAGGATGCCATTGCCGCACTTGGCACCGCCAAACACAGCGTTCGGCACGTTGTTCAGGCAATAGTCGACGCCGCGCCGAAAGCCGGAAGAAAGCGTGTCCAGGGAACAGTCGGAGAAGAAGGAAGTGGCATTGACACTGGAAAAGAACACAAAAGCATATTAAAAAGTAAGCATTTGAACTAAGATTGGATAGGTTGAGTGTCCGAATTAATTAGTTTAAATGCAATTTAATTGCTTCAATTTTTTGAATTCATAAAAGACTTTAAGGCATTCATCAGATTTTTTGGAGATTGGTTCATTTAGTGCCCATTATCATCATTAAATTATCCAAAAAACAGTTGCAACTTGCTGCTGGCCGGTGCCATGATGCATTGTTGCGCTGGGCATTTGCAAGGCTCGGGATAGCCGGCATCGTGGTCCATTCTGCAAAAGAAAATAAGTTCTAGTGGTGTAAAAAGCGTTAATTGGCTGTGCCAACCCAAAATTGTGGCCCATTTCATGCGCTACGGTCAGCCCAACAAATGCTGGCAGTTCGGCATGGTCAACGATGACGCCTCCGCTGAACTCAAAGGAGCACATTGTGCCCTGAAATTCGGAAATAAAAAATATTAAATTTGTGCAAATTAATCTTGAAAGTGAAATTCTCGACTCTAAACTCTCGGCATTTTTACCCTTTTCTGAGGGTCCGTGCCATTGAAATATTTTCTCCCATTTTACCTTATACGCTTTTCCGATAACAGCACCGAAGCGAACATCGCTAAAAGAATTATTTAATTGTTATTTGAATATTCTAAAATAAATATTTTAATAAAATTCGGTTTTTTAAATTCAATTAGATAATCGTCTATTTTTTTAATTTAATCATTTTTACGTCAGCAATTGCGCGTTGTCATGTCCGTGCTCAGCGAGCACTTTTTTGCGAAAGCCGAGAAAGTCGCGCAGTGTTTTGTCCGCCTCCTCCGTCACTTCGATCGGTGCGTTCGCTTCGCGCCAAATGTCCGCCCATACCAACGCCACGCGGATGTTCAGAGGGGCGTAAAGCTAACAGAAAAAGCATTAATCACAATTAGTTAATCAAAAGATAAATATTTTTTAAATGCCATCGCCGTACCGAATTGACGGCGCTGGCAATGGACTGCAGACGGTCGTGCACACGCTGCTCATTCGACTCGTATTTTTTGTACTAAAAATAGCATAAATAATTAATTTAAAAATTATTTTTATACATATTTTGTGATGTTCCGAATAATTGAGGTACCGTACAAAATACCGTACCACCGAATTGTCGGCGATGAAGACGAGCTCAACATAGCGCCGTTTGCCGTCAATGTATTCCGCGTAATATTCCGGCATTTTTGGGCTTTTGCCAATGCTTGGCGCACTAATTTGGTGACCTTCTCCGTCTCGCTTTGTCCTCGAAAGGCCAATGTCTAAGCAAATTGGGGAAAATAAAAAAGTGACTCAAAATTTGAAAAAAGCGTAAAAAATAAAATTTTAATAATTTCAAATACAAAAAGTGACTAATTGAAGTGTTTAATTAGAATTCTTTTGTTTTTGCTGTGTCAAATCTCCCTGTAATTTTCTCGGCACCTTTTGCGGATGAGGGCCATTCACAAGAATTGCCGGGATGGTCGGGCACCAAATAAAATGTGCCGGAATTATCAGGCAAAACACCGAGCGCAAATGTACGACCATTGAGACGAAGAAAGCCACTGAAAAATAGGAAAATTAAAAGAAAAATTTGATGAAAATGGGCTTATATTTTTTACAATTCTTAAAATTAATGAACAAAAATTTCAAAGAATCAAAAAATTCAAAAATTAATAATAAAAAGATGTTTTCAGTTTTTTAGAGATGAAAAAGGAAAAAGAATTTTATTTAGATTTCAAAAGGAACTCAAAATCCACATTTAACCATAATCCCAAAAATTGAGTGATTTTGGCATTTTCAGGCCATGCCATGATATTCAGTCGGTTGCTAATGGCACTCCCCCCATTTGCTTTCCTATTTCGGCACTTGCTTTATGTCTTGCGGATATTCGCCAACACTTAACGCACTGTGCTCATCGGTTAGCGAATTAATCGCCTCGTAATGGCGCATTGAACCCTAAAAATGATGGGTTTTAATTGATGTTTAAAAACAAAAAAAATACTTTGTGCTGTGAAGAGGAATTTTTGAGAGAAGCGCCAAGCAATTTGCTGGAAAAAATGGAATTTAAATTTCAAAAAATAGAATGGAATAAATTAACTGATTTGGCCAAAAGTGGAGGCGAATGCCATTGGCGGAGGAGGGCAAAAGAATGGGAGAAGGGGCAAAATGGAGCCAAAAAGGCGAGTCGGACAGAAGAGCCTGTGGAAAACATTAAAAATAATAATTAAAATTAATTACTTAATTATTGTTTAAGCGCACAATGTTAGTGAGATCTTTGGCGCTGAGAAATTGTTGAGCAGCATTTTCTGGCAAAAGTTCGGGAAGAGATCCGTCATTTGAAGACCACACAAAGACTGGGCACCGTTTTAAGCCAACGCCGAGGTCCATTTCAAATTAAATCAAAATAATTGTCATAAAATTTTATTTTAATTTTCAAAAATAAATAATTAAAATGTCTATTAAATAAATACTTATTCCCCAGTAATTCTCCCTTTTGTTTAGGTTATGGCCAATATAAAAGTGTCCCCCTCTTTTTTGGGAATTAAATTAAATTAAAATAAAATAGGGAAATTTCGCTTTTTATTTTGTCTGACTCACAAAATATTTGCTATTTAATTGGGCACATTTAGCAGAATAAATAATATATTTATTGATCGTGGCGAAAAATGTGAGGAAAAAAAGGGGGGAAAGGGGGGGGGGAGGACGACGAAAGGAATGACAGCACAAAATGAAAAATGTGACTGGGGCAAAGCACAAAACATCGGACGGACGGCGGGAGGGACACGGGGCACGACCATAAAAATCCCAAAATGACACTTAACTTTTTTTGGGGGGGGGGGGGAATTCATTAAATTACTAATAAATAAATAAATAATTGACTTGGCAAAGAATGGAAAAACAAAACATTATTTATTAAAATAAAATGGAAATTAAAAAATAATAAATTTTAATTAATTTAAAGAATCGTTTAAATGAATAGAATGGCAATATTTTTTGCAAGTTCTCTTTTGCTATTTTTGCACTTTTTCTTTGCTTGGCCAATTTTCTCTCAAATAATTAAACCCAATAATTTGCCTAATTGTACATTTAATTACATTTTTTTTTCATTTGTGGCTGATTTTGCAATTAAATTCATGAGTTTTGAAGGTCATCCCAATGCATTCATTCATTTTGTTTTATTTGTCGCCATTTGGTGCCAGCCTAACGGAATGACCTTAAAAAGTCATTGAAAGCGGCGAATTCAATTCCGAAAAATGCAAAATCTATCCGAACACTTTTCCATTAATTTTAATGAGTATTTCTGAACAAATCTTCGTTTCATAAATTTTAGAAAGAAAAAGACTCAAAACATCGGAATTTATTGGAAAGGCTTTTGGATTTTTTCTCGTGGAAATATTAATATTGAACCGTTCTAATGACCATCGCCAGAAATTATTTATTTTATTAGAATTTTTGAATAAAATTAATTTCCAATTAGCTTAAATATGACAGTTCTTATGGGTAAATCAGTTGGGAAACAATCGAATAAAGCCCAATGGAGCAGCTTTTTGTACCCCAAACTGCCAACCCTAATTATCATTTATCTATTCATTTTTTAATTTATATGTAAAAGAAAGAATTGGAAGTATAATACAGGTATAAATACTTCTTGAGTTCTTCAGTCATTTGCATTCTTATATTTTTTCTCACCATTTAGTAAGTAACAGTATAACAAAAATTGCATCCATCAAAGAAGAAATTTTTCAATTTAAAGAAATTTAATAGCTTTTAACCTTCGCCGAATTTGTAATGATTAATTTATTCATTAAATAAACATTTGAAAAGGATTGTTTACCAAAAACTAATACTAAATTCGATTGAGTCACTAAAAATTAAAAATCATTTCTATGCTAAAATGTGTTACAAAATATTAATAATTAAAAGGATCATTTGGATCGGCAATTGACGTTATCAATAAGCAGTGCCTAATTAAGCTTCATTTTGTACTAATGGCGGCCAACAGAGCGCTGAGCAACTGGCGCGGCGCAGAAAAGCCATGCGCTTGCGGCGATTGCAACCGCAGCCGCCCGAGGGCTGACAGCCGCAGGACGGAGGGGGCGGAGGGGAGTCGCAGCTGATGCCGAGTTGGACAGAGCCACCGCCGCTGGGGGGAGGAGGGCATCCGCCGCAACCGCACCCGCACCCGCACCCGCAACCGCAGCACGGGGGCGGTGGCGGGGCTTTTGGGCCTTCGCAGCCAATTGTCAGTTTAATGGAACCGCCGCCGCAGCCGCCGCCATAACCGCCACCACCACCACCACCACCACCTTAATAATTAATAGCAAATTTAATTAGGGAATTGGCCCCCGGGGTTTGTCCGGGGTTAATCGGATTAGAGTAACCCCCAAAATGTCCAAAATTTGTTGGAAATCAAGGGATAATAACGGAATTTTAATCTCGGTTCAAAAAGCGTTTTATGTGAAAGGCAATTAAAAGCAGTTTTTTTTTGGAATTTTCATTGAGAAAGTGTGGGAAGTTATTCGATTAACCCCTTAATTAGTGATCAAATGAACTCACATCCGCCGCCGCAGCCGCACGACTGACAACCGCAGCACGGAGGGGGAGGCGGAGCTTTTGGGCCTTCGCAGCCAATTGTCAGTTTAATGGCACCGCCGCCGCCATAACCACCACCACCTTAATAATTAATATAAAATTTAAATTAGGGAAGGGTCGCCGGAATTTATAGGAATCATTCGAATTAGAATATCGCCCAAAATGGCAAAAATGTAAGGATCAGAGAATAACGGAATCAGTGTTCTCGGTTCAAAAAGTGCCTGATGTGAAAGGCAATTAAAAGCAATTTTTGGAATTTGATTGGGAGAATTAATGGGATAATTATTGTGCAAAGTTCGTCGTTAAATTCAATTTGTGCAAATATTCCTCACAATTTGTCACCAAATGAACTCACATCCGCCGCCGCAGCCGCACGACGGCTGACAACCGCAGCACGGAGAGGGCGGCGGAGGACGTGGGGAGTCGCAGCTGATGCCGAGTTGGACAGAGCCACCGCCACTGGGCGGAGGAGGGCACCCGCCGCAACCGCACTGCCGACGGAGACGCGCCGCGTTGGGAGAAACCCTTGAGGGGATCAAGTGATTAGAAAAGGAATCCCGAGGATCAATGACAAGGATCATCGGATTAAAAATTGTAATGGACTCACTCAAACCCGAGAAAAACGCATGGGAAAAGGGGACGAGGAAAAGGAGGAGAAGCGAACATTTGCTAATGAGGGCCATTTGGACAAAGGGAAGCACTGAAAATGGACAAATTAAAAGTGAAAATGAGGGAAAAGCGATTAAATAATTTAATTTACCAAATTAGGAGGAAAGTGAACAGAAGAAGAAGCCGATTGGTAATGCCTTTCGGAGCCATCACAGCTCAATTTATAGGCAAACCTTTTGGGTAGAACCAATTGAAAAATGAAAAAAGGACGGGCAAAGTTTTTTAAATTGAAAAAAATGCACGAAAATATTAGTGAAAATAAAAATTTTCATTGGCAGTGTGACCTTTCAGACCGAAAAATCGGCGATGTGTTAATTGAGCCAATTGGGCTTTAACGGGCTCATTACTCATGAAAGGCCCATTAAACAGAGAAAGCGACAACAATTAATATGTATTTGTTAATGCGCAACAAACATTAGATTACTTGTTATTCTGGTTCATAGTACAAAAATAAATGAAAGTAATAAGCGACGAGAAAAAAGAATTGGCTGATGAATGATGAAGCCAATTAGCTAATTGCTCATTAATCATTTTTAGCCACGTATATCTGATGTTGCCCCATTTTATCTCTTTTTTATATTATTTAAATTGTAAAACGCACAGAAATTTATTAATTTAGGTATTTATTTTTTAAATTAAAGGCTTTTCACCAAATTGAATCAATTCACAAATCACTAAAATTAATCCTTTTTACTCAGGGTGTAACATAAATTTTGCATCATTTTTAATAAATTTTATTATTTTTTAAATTAAGAAAATACAATTAAGTCTCAAAAAAATTTCCACTATCATCTATGCTATTTTCTACACGGGCATAGAATTCACGTAGTTACAATTGATTTAAAAAAAAAACAAAATTGGAAATGTTTGCGGTAGTTATTTTTGGTGGCTTATTCTAAGACAATGAAAAGAGATACAAAGGCAGAGAAAAACTAATTAATAGAACATAGTTAGGACCATAAATCACTAAGCAAAAATTTTATATTTTATATTTGAATTATTGGAGATTTACACATTTGTAGGTGAATCAGCAAATCTCTGAGTCCGAAAATGGCCTAAATTTGTGCTCTGAGTTTAAGTGAAAATTAGATAGAGCAACACAAGCTTATGTAGCAAAGATAGATCAGATTAAAGGCCGTATTAGGATTCTACGGATCTAATTTGGCTATAATCTTGTTTCTGGCATGTTTGGGGTTTCGTTTTTGGGAATAAAAAATTGTGAAAAATTGGTGAAACTTCGAGAAAAAATCCCTAAAATTTGAATCAATCAAATTTTTGTATTTTAAAAATTGGCAAAACTTATATTACATCCCAAGTATTATTGCGAATGAATTTTCTCAATTTACGCCTTTAAATTTTTTAATGAAAGCATTTATTGAATTGAAAATAATAACCCTTTTTTAATTTATGTGAAAAAAAGTCTAAGAAATTTTTAAGCGTTGTGGAGACTTTTTTTTCTCTGTTCACCGCGGTAAATTTTGTGTGCGGCGAAGGGTCTGCCCATCACCGAAATTTTGAAAATCATGTGGATTTTAATGTCAAAAATTGAAACCCATGTATTGTTTCTAATTTCTAAATTTTAATTGAATTTTCGGTCCGCCGGTGCCAAAGGCGTGGGAAAAAATTTGTACTTTTTTGTGATTTGTTACATTGGTGAAAAAAAGACGGCGCAAAGTGAGAATCGACAAAGGCTTGTCAGTTGCTAAAAAGTTTTTAAACATTTTTACTTTTAATTCTTCAAATACGAATAAATTTCAGAGTTTCAAAACTCTTCGCTAAGGCATTAACCGTAAAATTTTAATTAGCGTAGTAATAAAAAAAAAGTTGGTACATGAATTTCTTCTGTTCCCCCAATGGATGCTCTTTTTTTGTTGTCTTTCTTTCTATTAGCATTTGTATTTGTAGGTGATGTTAGGGATTAGAGTCATGAGAAATCAAAAGCTCAAATGCTTAATTAACAATTAATTGGCTCATTAAATTGTTTGTTAGCCCAATTTTTTTCTCTCTTTTGCATTGAGTCTTTACATTAAAAAATGGAGTATAAAGGAAAAAATTGAAATTTTTTTGATAAAGTTTTACAAATATCTTATGCCTGCTTTTGAGAATTATATATAAACAAAAATAATTAATTCGTTTAAAAAGACACATTTTCACAATAAACATTTTAAGTTCAGTCAAAAAATCAACTTTATATAACAATGGATTCGGATTTGTACTTAAATGACTCATCAAGAAACAATGTAAGCCAACAGTTATTAAAGTGAATTTTAATTACATTTTATTTTTTAAGAATTACGCCATTTTTCAACGCGACGGCGTCCCTTTGGCATTTCAGGCATTGATAGTCATAAGATTTCTCATTGCCATCATTGGCATTCTGTTCAATGCAAGCTTACTGTATGTGGCAGTGAACACTTAGTAAGAATGAACCATTTAAAATATCATTTTGATTGAAAACAACAAATTCAGCGATTTGCAAGGGTCGTGCAACTTTTTGATCGCATTCAATGCTTTCTGTCTGGTCATCTTTATGCCATTCATGAGCATCTCCGTCTTCAATCACAGCTTAATGCCAGTCCAAACGTGCTTCTGGTGGGAATTTGTCCCAATGTTTTTTGGCAATTTGTTTATGGTCTCAACCCTGGCAATTGCTTTTGACCGGCTATTGAGTGTGCTCCTTCCCGCATGGTACGTGCCAAAAATGGAAGAAAACGAATTTAAATTTTTTTGAGAAAAGTGTGCCGGAAAGTTCCCGATTACTGTCCAATGGCTTTTTCCTACTGTAGGCACACACGCCAAAACAAAGAGTTCAACTATTTGGGCTCCCTGCTAACACTGTGCATTCTGTACGCCGGTTGCATTGTGTACTTCTGCTACACCGCTTTACCGCAATTGACGGCTGACTCACCGTAAGAAAAGTCAAATCAAACTTTTGAAAGTTCATACAATTTTAGCACTGTGATCTGCTTGAACCCCTCCGATTCGTACCAAGGCGGAATTGGGACAATTTTGTTTGTTGTGTCGCTGGTTGTGGTCACTTTGTGCATCCTTTGCTATGCGATCATTTGGGTCATTGTGCGCAGAAACCGAACAAAATGTAAAAAGGCACAACATTTACTCATTTACGTTTGTCATTAAAATTGCAAATTGTTTTTTAAATTTCAGGGAATGGCACTTTCACAATGAAAATTCTCACTTCTCTGTCCGTGCTCATTTTCATCATCAGTTTTGGCTATTTTTTTGCGATTGTGATTCGTATCATTTCGTCTCTTTGTAAAATTGCCAATTTTGCTTACATCACTTTTGTCTCTTCGATGTTTTCAACGATTGCGATGGCCGCCAATGCGCCGGTTTTGTACATTTATAGGTCGAAAAAACATATAAAAATTATAAATTAAATGCAGTTACCGTATGAAAAAACATGAATTTTACAAAACCAATTAAGGCCAAATAAAAAACTCAAAAAAATTCTGATTGCTCACTAATTAATCGTTATATTTGCCAATTTTTGGTGCCGTTTTTAGCTCCGACTATCAAAATGCGTTGCGTCAGCATTTTCCACGCCTTTTTAAGCCTCAGCAACGACAAATGGGAGGATCGAATGCTTTCAACAACAACAACAACAACCGCAACTGGGCAACACTTTCGTTGGCCGCGGTGGACAGAACGACACGCGTTGCGCCCATAAACGTGAGAGGAGCCGCAGCAGAGACGAAACGCCAAGGAAATGGCCAAAATTGAAAAAAAAAACATTTGAAAAGGATTGAATTGAAATGGCTAAACTCTTTTTGTGGTAGTTGAACACGGCTAATCTTGTGAAGTTTTTCTTGATAAAGAAACGATCCGGGAACGTTCTTGGCAATAATTACTCAATAAAAACGGGAATTTTCATTTTCAACTTCGCCTGTTAATAAAAGTAATTATTAAATGAATTGAAGAAGAGCTAATTAAAAAAACAAAAAATTAAAAAAATCTATTTAAAGGATAGGTCACGGCCGTTTAACCGAAACTGAAAATCGGCTTAAAAAATTCGAAAATAAATATTTTTTATGCAAATAAAAAAATTTCCATTTCGGCGATAAGGCCAACCACCGACATTTTAAGGAGGCTATCTTTTGGTGATAAATTATTACAAATTCTCTCAAATGAATAATCGAAATTAAGCTTTTTTTTATTCCATAAATTATTATTAACTAATCCCATACTATGTAAAAAGCATATTCTTCCCGTTCCGTTTTCATCATTTTTCGCCCAAATTTGGCCTTCATTGAGAGCAAAGTCCCGTGGCTTTGTCACATATGTCATTTGCTTTGCATTTGCTGCACGGCTCCCCGGCCAAATAGACAGGCGCACCAAAGTAATTACCACTAAAAGGGGTATTAGTAAACGAATTATGTTTTATCAGTGGTTGGTTATTACCCCGTGTAATACCAGCAGACCACATATGTTTTCCAATTGGTATTTGGGCAGTTTTGTGCCATGGCACAGCCAATTCGGTCGGTGTCAGCCCACGCCATCTCAACAAAGCGAAGCGAGAAGTAATTAATGTTAATTAGCAGGTAATGGGACGAGAAAGACCAAAATTAGTAGGCCACCTGAGTCCAATGGCCGATGCCACTGAAGTTTTCCCCGGTCATAATCAGATCCGGGTTGAACCCGTAACGGTTCAGTTCGTCCCACCAGCGACCGCAAGCGTACTCGAAGCCATCCTCTTAAACAGGCAATTAGTAGCCCTAATTACTCAATTTGTATCGAACTGTTCGAAAATGTTCCGCCATTCATTGCCAAATTTTCGCCCGCCCAGCCGTTCCACGAGTGCGATAATGTGCATTTGTTGGCCCATTCATCCGCATATTTGGCCAAGTTTTCGTCCCATTCAAACTTGCGCATGTTTCCCGCCTTTGGCATTTTGTTGCCCCCCAATTTATTGTCGGCATTGCCTAGGGCCAATTGCGATCGGAATTTGTTGTGACAATTGACAGCCGCTTCTTTGTCCTCATTCGTCGGCGTTTTTGTGTATTGCTGGACGGATGGGCCTGGAAACAGTTAATTAACAAATAATTACCCAATTATCCCGCTAATAAATTTAAACAATTGACTTACCGAAAAGCATGAAAAAGAGGGCGATTAATTTAATCAAATGCATTTGATTTTGTTTGATTTTAAGTTGTAATTTATGGTTTTCTTCTGTTAATTTGTTCGGCTTATAAAGGCCATTCCGTCCGTTTTCCATTGAAAAATTAAAGCTGAATAAATTTGATTAAATTTTAATAATATTTTCTCCTCAAAACTTTTCAATGAATTTGACAAAAACTAAATTTGCTTTGCTGAACAAATAATAATAATAACACATAAAATAATAAAGTTCGGGTGGCCATCCCTTTTCATCAAAAAACGATTCTCACCGCTGCGACTGTTCAAATTCAAAAATTTATTGAATATTTCAAACTTTAATATTGTTGAAATTATTTATATGAATCTAAAATTAATTCTACTTAAGGTATAGCAAAAAAAAAGAATTTTTTGACTGGAATTAAGTTTTTAGGCAAAAAGTGTTCGAATTCGTCGCTCGCCTTTTTAAGAAAATTTTTATGGGGTCAAAATCCCAATTGTTTTTTTATTATTATTATTATTACATATTATTATTAAATACAGTCCTAAATATACATTTTGGATAAATTCATTATTAATTAAAATTAAATTTTAAAAATTTTCCCCGTTGGCACCGCCGGTTCCCCCCTCCGTCCCCAAATCTTCCAAAAGAGATTTTAGGAAAAAAACTTTTTTGAAAGCTGAAAGCTTGTTAACATTTCCCATTAATGGATTTGGGAAAAACTTGAATTTTAAAGCAAATTACGCAATTTTTTAAACAACCATGAAAATCTTAAAAAATTTTTACTTCAGACTTCCGAATTCCGTCACTTTTGGACTTGGAATTTCGACTTCCGACAAGCGCCCCGCCAGGGAACACATGTCGAGATCGGGATCGTCAGGTGGGACAGGTCAGGATCGTGTTTTAAAGCAGGCCAGAAAAGGTCGAGGATCGGGGACCAACTCAAATTGAACGCGAATTCTATTCACCCTACCGTACCATCAGTTGTCCAAAACTCTTTCGTACTGTCTTCCGTGGTTGGATAAGCACCGTTTTGTGCCACCGTAGAAGCAGATGACCTATCCGAACAGCTTGGACAAGGCGGAGAAGAAGCAATTGGCGCGGATGGATCAGCTTCAGCAATGGCAAACTGCTGATCATTTTGTCGTTGTGCCAAATTTGAATTGCTTTCGTCATTTGGGCACGTAGCAAATGATGACAAAACAAAAATAAAGCAAAATGTACACATTTTTAATTCCGTTTATTTGGGAGCAATATAAAATATTTTTTTCACTTTTGTTTTCGAATTTTGCGTTTATGAGGCATCGGCATATTCGACATCTTCGACCATCGCCGAGTCTTTTTCAAAAGTGTATTCGAATCTATCCGTCCTTCAAGAATAATGAAGTGCATCTTTTTGACTTAACTCAACAAATTCAATCAGCTCCTGATTTTTAGCCTATGAATTGGCTGAACTGCTTGAATTATGCCATTCACATCCTCTGAGGACCAAAACATTTTGCCCAAGGGTGAAAAGAGGACACTACAATAAATGAAATAAATGATTGAATTTTGGATTTCTATTATAGTGTCCGTCTCAATTTGTTTTCTTTCATTTTCACTTTCATAATCATACACAAAGGCGATAGATAATGCATTCATTATGCCTAAATTAATTCAAAAAGTCTTAATTTTCACAATTTAATTGGATTTTTCTATATTTGTTTTTCTATTAGTAAAAAATTTAAAAAATATAATCAATTATATTTTTCTCTTAAAATTTCACAGTAATTTTTTTAAAATTAATTTATTAGTTTTAATTTGATATTTTAAATTTTGGCGATATGATACTTAAACCATCTAACTTTTTTGCTGTTGCTAAACGGGCTATTCCCAAACCCTATTTTATTACAAAATAGGATATAATATATTACAAAAACAAAAAATAATTTTTTTTTAATAGGGTTATTAATTCATGGAATTTATGACCGAAAAATATTATGGAAATAAATGACCGCAAAAAATTCCGAGAAATTGCAAAAGGAATAATTAAGCAATAATGCATATTTTCCCTATTGAGAGGTGTGACTTGTTTGATTTATATCTATTGTTTGTTTAATTTGACACTTATTTTTGTGATTTTTGACTGCCATTTATGTTTTTTTATTTTATTCTCATTTATTTTGTTTTTATGCCACTGTTAGAGTGCATAGCACCTTATGGTTTGTTCGATCGGGCCAGGCCGTTTTCGTACGGGCCGTTTTCGTACGAGCACATGTTTTTTGACTATAACTTTTTTCTATGTCAACCAAATCCAACGATCTTTATATCATTCGATAGCCATTCAGATGCTCTATTAGCCTGCAAAATTTCAAAAAATTTCGTTAAGTTTTAAAAAAAGTTCGAGCCAAAAAAGTTGGAAAATCTGGTTGTATGAATTCTTCTGGTCATAACTTTTTTGAACCTTAACGAGATTTTTCGAAATTTTGCAGGCTAATAGAGGACACTTAGGGCTATCGAATGATACGAACAATGTTGGATTTGGTTGGCAAAGAAAAAAGTTATAGCCAAAAACTTGTGCTCGTACGAAAACGGCCCGTACGAAAACGACCCTGACCGTTGTTCGATAAATAATAAATAAATAAATAAAAGGTATTGGCGAAACGGTCATTGTCGAAATGTCCAGCCACCGCAGCAATTCAACACAATTTATAGATTTAGAATAAAAAATACCTAACCTTTTTTCATAAATGGACAGTGAAAAGTAAAATCAATAAATAAAATAAACAAAATAAACGGCGATTATTCTTTCTAAGATAAAATATGCAATTTCCTTATCCACGAATATTTTTTTTTGAAAATGAATGTAAAACTTAAAAAATATAGGTAAATATCCATCATAGGTCCCAGACTCAAAATTGCATAAAAACACTTTTATAGGTTTTCTTAGGTGCTGAAAACGCCTAAACCGTCAAAAAAACTGCGCGGCAAAGCGTTTAAACCGGTTTTTGAACTGGTTTAAAACTCGAAAATTTGAGTGAAAAGGGAGGCACCTGACCATTTAAAACGGTCTAAATCACACAAATTTGATACCATTCGAAAGCTCTTGACGAGCTAAGTCTAAAAATCAAAGAATTAAGTCGAACCAATGCCATCTAGGCACTGGGACAACTGAGTCCCAGTGAAAATGGACACTTCAGTTCCAAAAATAATAAACGGTAAATAACAATTTAAAAGCAAAATTTCGCAAAAGGGAGCATGCGAAGACGGAACAAGTAGTGGGGCGAGACGGAGGGCGGAGGAAGCAGTCTGTCGAGCGCCACAGGCGGTTGACTGCGGGGGCCCGAAGGGCCCCCGCCAATCAGTCAACCGCCTGCGGATCACGCGCGGACTTCTTCCGTAGCCCGTAGTCTCGCCCCACCTACTGGCCGCCGTAGTCGAGTGTGCGGCGGTTTTTTTGTGCAATAAGCTAAATTAAACTTTTATATTTGACGTTCTTTTCCCATTTTGTTGACTACTGTTTAAAAATAGTTTTAACGATTTTGAGGACCCATAACATGCGTCGGTTCGACTTAATTCCTTGATTTTTAAACTCAGCTCGTCAAGCGCTTTCGAATGATACCAAATTTGTTTAAAATTTTTTATTTAAAATTGATTTTTGGCTGATTTTTAAGGCAAATTTTCGAGTTTTAAACCAGTTCAAAAACCGGTTTAAACGCTTTGCCGCGCAGTTTTTTGACGGTTTAGGCGTTTTCAGCACCTAAGAAAACCTATAAAAGTGTTTTTATGCGATTTTGAGTCTGGGACCTATGATGGATATTTTCCAAAATATATATTTTTTATTCTTAAATTAAATTTATAAATAAATTCAGATGCAAACAAATGTCGTTAAAAATGACAAATTTGGCACGACTCAAAAACGACGGAATTAAAAACTATTTATTTATTCATTGTTAATTAAGACCAATAAGTGAAAATTATATCGAAACAAAAACCATACTAAACATACAGATACATAATTAGTAATTATCCCAATTCAATTTTCATATTATTTCACCCTTCATTGAGAGCAAAGTCCCGTGGCTTTGTCACATATGTCATTTGCTTTGCATTTGCTGCACGGCTCCCCGGCCAAATAGACAGGCGCACCAAAGTAATTACCACTAAAAGGGGTATTAGTAAACGAATTATGTTTTATCAGTGGTTGGTTATTACCCCGTGTAATACCAGCAGACCACATATGTTTTCCAATTGGTATTTGGGCAGTTTTGTGCCATGGCACAGCCAATTCGGTCGGTGTCAGCCCACGCCATCTCAACAAAACGAAGCGAGAAGTAATTAATGTTCAATTAGCAGGTAATGGGACGAGAAAGACCAAAATTAGTAGGCCACCTGAGTCCAATGGCCGATTCCACTGAAGTTTTCCCCGGTCATAATCAGATCCGGGTTGAACCCGTAACGGTTCAGTTCGTCCCACCAGCGACCGCAAGCGTACTCGAAGCCATCCTCTTAAACAGGCAATTAGTAGCCCTAATTACTCAATTTGTATCGAACTGTTCGAAAATGTTCCGCCATTCATTGCCAAATTTTCGCCCGCCCAGCCGTTCCACGAGTGCGATAATGTGCATTTGTTGGCCCATTCATCCGCATATTTGGCCAAGTTTTCGTCCCATTCAAACTTGCGCATGTTGCCCGCCTTTGGCATTTTGTTGCCGCCCAATTTATTGTCGGCATTGCCCAGGGCCAATTGCGATCGGAATTTGTTGTGACAATTGACAGCCGCTTCTTTGTCCTCATTCGTCGGCGTTTTTGTGTATTGCTGGACGGATGGACCTGGAACGATTAATTAACAAATAATTACCCAATTATCCCGCTAATAAATTTAAACAATTGACTTACCGAAAAGCATGAAAAAGAGGGCGATTAATTTAATCAAATGCATTTGATTTTGTTTGATTTTAAGTTGTAATTTATGGTTTTCTTCTGTTAATTTGTTCGGCTTATAAAGGCCATTCCGTCCGTTTTCCATTGAAAAATTAAAGCTGAATAAATTTGATTAAATTTTAATAATATTTTCTCCTCAAAACTTTTCAATGAATTTGACAAAAACTAAATTTGCTTTGCTGAACAAATAATAATAATAACACATAAAATAATAAAGTTCGGGTGGCCATCCCTTTTCATCAAAAAACGATTCTCACCGCTGCGACTGTTCAAATTCAAAATTGAACAAAAAAACGAAAATATTTAGCGTTAGAAATTAATAAAATTATATTAAATATTTCAAAAGCTTCTTTGTTCTCTTTGAGCTGAATTTTATAGGAGAGAATTGACCTAATTTTTAATTTTGAATTGCTATAAATTTAAATGATTTTACTTTATGAAACTTAAACACTTTCTGGTCAAAAGCATTCCGATTAACTTTGTAACAATTCCAATGTTTATCAATTTTATATACATTTACATTGCTAATATACAATAACACAAAGAAATGGGAGCCAGGAAAGCGGAAATATTGTGATGTGACGGAAGATTAAAACTTTGAATTGAAATTTGAATTTTATGGAATGAAATTAAAAAAAAGAAATCTGGCGAAATTGCTCAAATCCCTTGGTGCAAAAATCCTTTTTCATAAATCCTCACGCGCCATCTTTTCACTGAACAACTCCAGCAGAAGACAGCTGCTGCCATTTCTGTCCCCTGCTGCACAATCCTTCGTGTCAAACCGTCGACTCACTTTGGCTCCAATTGGAAGAAGCATTCCCATGGCGAGTGTTCCGCTGCTTTTGCTTAGCTAAACTATGTCCATATAATTAATTGTATTTAGAATTAATTACCACCCAAAAAAGGTCAGATTAAGGACAAAATCAACCTAATTTAAGAGTGTTTTTAATGAAAAATAAAGAGGAAAAAAAAGCAAAAATGAATTTTAAAAAAACTTAAATTTAGACGAAAATTAAAATTCTTTCATTTTCTTAGTTTGTACAGTTTTTGAATACAAAGAATTAAGCAATGCTGCAACATCCGCTCCCTAAAAAAACCCCTTACGTTTTAACGACTTGCGAATCTCGCACACAATGGCGAGGATGAACACTGAACTAATTGCCGATGATGCACAATAAATGATAATGGTCCAAGTGGACATTGTCCGAGTTGCCGGTGGCGGAGCTGTTGTGGTCGTCGTTGGTGTCGTCGTCGATGTTGTTGTTGTTTCTTTATCTCCAAACATCAAAGCCCAAAAACTCTTACCACCTTCTTTCATTTTGTGAATCATTTCCGCTTTATCGACTTCCTTCACAAACTTTGCGGCTTTATTTATGACTAGGATATGGAAAATAGTTTTTTGAATTTCTAAGCTTTTCACTTACTTTGGTCCTTTTTTCTGTCCCCATCGACAATGCTTCTCATTGTCAGCAGAAAGAGAATGCTCCTGAAGGGAAGTGTGGTAATGAATTAATTGCGAATTATTGAAATATTTGTTGCAAAAACTTCTGCTGCTTAACTAACTTACATAAGAATGAACTTGCCCATGTTGAACGGCAGAGAGAATGGAGTTGATTAATTATTGAAAGAATGGCGGTTAAATTAAAGAGTAAAAATGAATTCTTAAACATTTTAACAAATGGAATCAATTAAAAAGAGTCGAATTATTTAATATTTGTTGAAGCCATAAAACCTCATCCCAAATTGAAAACAGAAAATTGAAAAAATACAATTAAATCTTTTTGGTTGTTATTTCGAATGGATTCTTTTTAATCAAATTTTGAATATATTTTTCTCTTTCGATGGTCGGGGGAAGCGAACGACACAAAATGAGCAAATTTAACTAGCGAAACATTAACTCTTCTGCTGATTGCTGAAAAGGATATCAGCCCATCCGTTAGATTGAACTGGTGGATGAATCACTTTTAGAGCACAGTCCATCAATGGTGGTGGTGATGGGCGGAAAGTGAATGAATTTCTAATTGATGTAATTAAAAAAAAAGAAAAACTATTGTTATTGGGTAAATTGTAATGTCGGGTTAGGCCGAATGGTGTCGATAAGGTGCCGCCAAGAAAAACAAAACAAAAATTCTCAGACTCGAGTCAAACACATTAAAATTTGGATATTCGGGTGTATGAATATAATCTTACAAAAATTCGGCGATTATGAAAACTTGAATTCAATTTTTTGGGTAATTTGCTAATATTTTGTCAGGACTTTTTTGCTATTTTTTATGACTCTTTTGCATTTTTCGTGAATTTTTGGCGTTTTTTATGAACTTTTTCGCTACTTTTTGGCGATTTTTCATGACTTTTTAAGTCGACTTTTTTGGGATTTTTCGTGACTTACCTAAATTCGCATCCCTATTTATAAGGATTTTTTCGAAATTTGCGCCAAAAATGGCGAAATAGGCACAAAAAGAGGCGCTTAAATGATTTAAATTCGATATTTAACCGAAATGTTTGTGTTGAATATATTTTTGAATACAACAAATTTGGAAAACTTCGGCTTCGATTTTGAAAAGTTAAGGGTTTTTGGGCTTCGAATTTCGCCTTCAAATAAACAAACTGCGTTTAAAAATTTATATTTATTTGAAAATTCAAAAAATTATTATGGAAACCTTTCTAAAATGTGTGTCTGTCCATTTTCTGACGCCGCTTAATCATTTTGTCAATACATTTTTATTGAAATTATTGGCATTTCATTTTTTGTTGTCCGTTAATTAATTGTTCAGCAGCAATTCCGCCGCCTGCTCATCGTAATATTCGGGCTCTTCCGTCCGTACGTTTACACTCAGCAATTTGCCGTTGTCAAAAAAGTACAGGCGACTGTCCACCGAATTGTAGCTGAGTTGGGCCAACCCTTTGTAAGGATTGTACCATGGCACGTCAATGAAAATGCCTTATTAAAGGGCGGAAAATTTGTCAAGAAGTAGATTATTTCGATTAAACTATTAATTTTTGATAAAAAGCTTAAAAAATTTTGTTTCATTGAGAAAAAAAAGAAAATTCATTTCTAAGATGAATTTTAACAAAAAGACAATTATTTTATTTTATATTAATTAGATTTAATATTTACTTTCATTTCTGTACATGTCAAAGGCAAAGGAAATGAAAGTGTCGCGCTCTGTGCTGCTTTCCAGGCCATAAAGCACACCGCACATTACAAACGCATCAGCAAGATCCTCAAATTGGTTGCATTGGAATTGTGGACATCATTAAGTACATAATTGGTGCCTGCTAATTGGCTGTTTTTACCGTTCCATTCACGTCTAATTGCCATGTGCCAACAACGAAGAAGTCCTGCAAATGAATGCACACTTAAAATTTAACATAAATGTGGCTTTCTTTGAATAAGATTTTTTATTTAGAGGGAATTTCAAATAAAAAGGTTGTCAAGATTATGTTAAATTTGAAGAATATATAACTAAATAATAGCAAAATGCGAGGGCATACTTTAAAAGGCAATTACGGTTTAAATGGCAATTAATATTATAAAATTATCATTTTTTTACCTCCTCAATTTTGCTGACCATCAATTGAGGAGATTCGGGCCTCATATAAATCACCCATCCGCCGTTCTCATCAAACGCAAAATCCACGTAATTATGCGTCCTATTGTAAAGCCACAGATGACGATCACTTTCATTGCATGCCTTACAAAGAGTAAAGCTTTAATTAACAACAAAAATTAATTAATTTACCGTGAATGTTTGGTCAGGCTTCCATGGGCCTTTAAGTCAAAATTATGACACCAACAAATTTGGCATTAAATTTGGCATTATTTCTCACAGTCCAATGATGCGATTGGCCCCAAGGCGTCGCTCTGAATCTGATCGTTGCTCTCCAAATCGTAGCGCACCAAAATATTTGAACCATGACGATGATAAAAATAAGAACCATTGTTCACGGTACTGCCCGTTCCCGATGCCAAAAAGTCAACGTAATACCTTAATGAAAGCAAATTAAACTTCGTCCTTTTACCTATTAATAATTGTATGAAATGCAATTTAGCTTATTAATTAGCCTGAAAGTTACTTTATGTTCTGCTTTTTGTTCATCAGCTCCCGTTCATTTGCATATTCATAAAGCACCGGCGACGCGTCGCCATCGGTGACCCAACTAAAGCCATTAAACTAATTGGCAAAACAACTTGCAGCTAAATTGATAAACAAATGATAATGTTACACCCAAAAAGTCGATTGAAAAAGGGCATAAATAGACAAAGACAATTGTATATTTTTCATTCTATCCCTAATTAATATACCAACGATTACGGTTCATTTAATCATAAATAACAATTTAATGATTTGTTACCGCTTTTCTTTCCATTTGCCCGAACGAGGCATTGAATCGCGAAACCTTGGAAAAGAATAACAAAAATGCAAAACAAAATAAAATCATTAAGGGCATAAATCTTAATTATTTAGCTTATTATGCCAAAGTAATTTCAATGAAAAACGAATCATAATCAGCAGGGCTGCAAAAATATGCATGAAAAGTGATCAAAATATGCACATAAATATGCAAATAAAATTGCCAAATATGCACCAAATATGCACAAAAAAAAACTTGAAAATTAGGGGTGCAAAATAATTTTAAAAAATTTTATTCCTCATAAATTATATCGGTTGTTTTTGTAATTGTAAATCAAAAATTTCTCAAGGTTTTCGGCAGTGAAACTCACCGTTGACCCACTCGCGCATCAATTCAGATTTGGATTTAATTTTAGGCATTTTCAAAATTTTCCTAACAAATAAGAGATATTCAAATCGGAAAATATTTGACGAAAAATGGCAAAATATGCAAAAAAAAAAATCTGAAAATATGTACAAAAAAATGGCAAAATATGCATTAAATATTCAGAAAAACTCAAAATATGCAAATAAAAGTCCCGATTTTTATACGCAAACACAAAAAAGAAAGTGTTTTTCCTAGTTTAGAGCATGGAGAAGCCAGGAAAAAAAATGCATTTGCATGTTTTTTGCAGCCCTGATAATCAGCAGGGTTTGGGGATTGGACTCTGACCAGATTCCCGGATTAAAAATCGCATTTTCCGTACTCCTGCTACTGGTCTTGAATTTGATTTACCCTCCCTTTTACCATGATCCTGTCGTGCCATACTGTGACTCGGCATGGAGCACGGGAATTCCGACTGCATTCAGACGACATTCTGTTTTTGTTTGTAAAATTTGAATTAATAAATTAATTTTAAAGCTTTTCCATTTTCGATATTATTCTTAAATATACCCCTCCTATTCTCGGCAAGTGTTGGTGGCCCGGTGTACGGCGTTGGCGTGGTCGGTTGGGACGCTAAACAGAAAATAAACTACTAATTGTAAGCACGCGCTTTCCATTCTTAATATTTTAAATATTTCAAATCTATTTTGTTTTTAATTATATTTATTTATAAATTTAAATTTTACGTTTGAATTTTTAATTTTTTAATTCGAATTTATTTGTTTTTTCATCTTTGCCTGTTAAATGCGCTGGCGGTGGTGTTAGAGTCGCCGTCGTCGTTGTTGCGGTTGCGCTTGTGGTGGAGCGACGCCGCCACGGGCGCGACCACCAATGGCGATATTGGCTCGAAGCGGTTGGACGGACAGTCGGGGGCACAAGTCGCGTTTGGGACTGATCCGGCATCGGCATGCCAGGCACCCAACCCAAGGGGGGCTGAGAAATCAGTGAAATTCTCAAAAAGAAATTAATCATTTACTGCAAAGCCTGGAGGAGTTGGCTCAAAAGGAACCTAAAAATTTTATGGAATAATAAAAATTCGAAAAATTTTTTTTTAAAATTTAAAGAATTCATAAACGCTACCAGCTTTGTGACCTCCATCTCTTTGAGCACAATTACTGGGACCGGCACAAGCTTTTCAATGGGAATTGGAGGCCCCGGCACGGGCACTCTCTGAACATACAAATCGGGCAGAGAACAATTGCAACGGCCTGGGCAATAAATGGAAAATGAAAAACAAATAAATTTAATTATTTTTGAATCCTTTGGATTTTGATAAATGATTACCATCGCTTCCCGGCGGTCCTTCGGCGCCAATGTCTCCGACCGGCCCAATTGGTCCCATTCGACCGGAGGGACCACGACGACCCGAAATAAAAGAAATTAAAATTACTTAATAAAATATAAATCTTTGCCTGGAGGTCCCACTGGCCCGGGGGGCCCTTTGCCGCCCGGGGGGCCACGGACACCGCGCAATTTTTGGCCCTTATCCGCGCAATATCGATGCACACGTTGGCAAGACGTTTCAAAAACTTGCCGCTAAAAATGGCAATTCTCCCTATAATTAATGGATTTCTGGAAAACCTACCGGAATGATTGTGTCGTAGCCGAGCAGTACGGTGCTCCATTTGCCCGGACTGTCCAATTGGCGTGCCGACTTTGCTGCTGCTTTTGTTTTCTCTGACGTCACTTCGCGCTTTCCCCGCGCCTTATGCTGCTCCATCCGTTTGACTTCCAATTCGCGTTCTATCAGCTAAAATATTATAAATAATTATGAAGAAATTATAAATTTCGAATATTAAATGATTTTAAAAATATTTTTTAATAAATTCTGTAAAAAATGTAACACCCAAATTCGGTGATAAGCAAATGCGTAGAAAAGTATCAGACAAAGCAAATGGACAATTTGCAAAGTAATGATCAACCGAACAGAGGGAAAATTTAGTTGCTTTGCCGGACTCATTTTTAACCTAAAAAGTTTTTCATTTATTTTAATTAAACCATAAATTTGGGAAATTTGAATGTAAATTTTATACAAATGTTCAATTTCAAAGGATAAAGAAACTACAATAATTTAAGCATTGGAGTACGATATGATAAATTAATGAATATTAGGCATTTCACAAAAAGTTTTCTTTCAATTGCACTTTGTTAATGAGTGTGTCATGCTTTTAATGCATCAATTGTTATTTATTTGATATGCTTTATTTAATCACATTCAATCACATCTCTGTGCTATTATTTAACTCAAAAGAATAAAATGTATTAAAGTGCAGATGGAATATGAAACTGATAATTCTGCAAATTAATTAATATGGCAAAAATGGGAATAAACAAAAGAAAAAATGGCCAATGTGTACGATCGCATTATGTGGCCTTCCCTTTGAAAATTAGTTAATTAATTGAATATTTTACAAAATACAATAAATTCAAAAAATACAATTAATTTTAATTTTTTAAATGTAATTAAAAAAGAGAAAAGAAACATTTATTAATTTATTTCACTTTTTCCCAAAATATAGCAAAATGCAAATGGATAAATAAATTCATTGAAAACCAAACAAAATAATAGCCTATTCTATGTATGTAATCCGAAAATTGAAATTGTTTCTTTTTCTTCTTCTTCAATTTGCCATTGCTCAGAACAGAATTGGCGAGTCGTGCACCGCCGACCCCGTGGAAATGCCGCCTTCGTTGGCAGTGGCCAATTTGGTCTTCAGCAGGTGGCCCTGCTGCACATTGTGCGACACCTGCAAAACAACGGCACTTTTATTTGATTGAATAAATAATCAGTTTTACTAATAATAATTAAAAGCCTCGGACACTTTAAGGGATTAAGCACTCTTTTTCCGAATAAACTCACCGTTCGGGTGGTCATGTTGCCAATGAGAACTCCGTACACGGCCAACTCGCTGACCATTTCGTTAATTTTCGGTTTAGTGTTCGGATGAATCATAACGTTCTAAAATTAAAACAAATATTTAAAAATTCCAAATTAAAAATTCAAAAAGATGCCTTAATTGGCATCGGTCGCAATTTCTGCATCAAAATGTGGAACGAACGTTCAGTCGGAGTAATTCCCGTTAATTTTATCGGAATTTTTTCATCGAAATAGTTGTTCCCGCCACATTCCATGTTCGATTTAAGCACGTAATTTTCAGGGTGGTTAATGGCATCCTTAACTCAAATTAAATGAATTTTTAGAGAATTGCTTTCAAAATGTTTTCGGCGTCATTAACCCAAAAAAAAGTTAAATTTATTATTTTTATATTTTAATTTAATTTTAATTAGTGCCTGTATTTTTTGTTCGGTGTTCTCGTCTGTGTTCTCCAACGACCACATTCCGGCAAATGTTTTCCGAATCGCTTTTACCATTTCCGCGTCACTTTCCTCCGGGAAGAAATGCTCCAATTCGCCGGGCTCGGCAAGAAGCTGAATTCCGAAATGTTTATTTAAATGCAATGAAAAAATGAGAAAAAGCATTGCCTGTTGCACTTTCTTTGAACAGCTAAAGCCAATGAAAGTCGACGGAATTTTCTAAACGGAAGAAAAAGCATTTGAATAAATGGGAAAAATAAAATTCGAATTTAATTTTAATTTTCTTACGATTGCGAGTGATCGTTCGAGCATCAACCGCAAATTTTTCAATATGTTCAATTCGCTGCCCCTGGCTCTTAAGCCAAGCACGGAATAGCGCGACTTAACCACCGCCACTTCGCGACCGTCCAAACGCAGTGCGAAATTTTCATCCAATTTGCATCTTTTGAAAAATTGCATTAATTAAAAATGCGATACTCATAATTAGGGCGAACATTTTTAGGGAGAAAACTCACGGCCATGGAAAATTTTAATATAACAGAAACAGTCGAAATTTTACACAAAAATACGTGGGATTAGGTCTATCATTATGAAGAAGTTAACTGTTAGGCCTGAACTGAGTTACAAAAAGCAACATTTTTTGTGGCCATGAGTTTTTTATATAAAAATTAAAAAGCCCAGCTCTATTCCTAATCCATAATTGCTAATTGTTTTTTAATTCTTAATTAAGCCGACTTCCCACCTGTGTACACAATCATTCAATGTGATCCGTTCGACTTTAATGCGTCCATTTGAGAGTCGGTCCAACTCAGTCTCGAAGAAATTTGCATCGAAAATAGTCTCCGAGATTGGTGAAATCAAAATCACCACAATTGCATCGGATTTGTTATAGGCTTCCCTATACAAATGGAAAATAATTAATTTGATTCAATTTCAAATATAATTTTTTATATTCACTTTCTCACCATGCCATTTTGATTGATTCGATTTGCGCTTTGTCTGGCCAATTTTCAGGCAAATCTTCGGGGGCCGGGTGAAAACCGGCCCTCTGCAGCAGCACATGGTTAAGCTGAGCTGTCCGTCGGTCCAAACTTGTGCCGGCAACCGAACCGCAGTTCACTTCCAACTATGAATAATTCATTAAACAATTTTATATTTTCCTTTTTTACCTGTTTAATTTCGTAGTTTGGCTCTGCTTCATCTTGGCCACCAACGACATTTAACATGTAATCCTTAGTTAATTAACTCATTAATTAATGTCAGGAGAATTCTCTCATTTGCTCTAATTGCCTTTGGCATTTCTAAATTTGTTTCCAAAAACGCACCGCGCGTTGGTACATCACCGTAATGGGCTGTCTGATGCCCTCCTCGCGCACCGTTCTGAGCACGTCCATCGTATTGCTGAAATTTTCGTCCGTTCTGATCAGATCGCTGTACGCTCTCTCCAAAAAGTCAATGTCCGTGGCGACGCGAAAGTACAGCAAATTCAGCGCCTTTTTCGGGACATTTCCGTTTAATTTTTGTGTTTCCAATTTTGCCCACCTTTTGCACGGCCAAAGCGTGCTCAAAAGCATGGCGAGGGAATGGCGACGGGAAAAGAGAGAAAGGCGCAATCACTGCCACGTCACTTCTGCACAAAACAATCATTGCAAATTGGTATTCATTTAATTTAATTAGTTCCAATTCAGTGATTGGATTTTAGGAAAGAAATATTTTTATTTTTAATGACGAATTTTTTTGTCGAAAACAGAGGGTTTTAGAGATAGGCAATTGCCGTGATCAAGCCCTAAATTACTATTATAATCACTTATGATTATTGGACAGAATTTATAATTAATACCCTGAATGGAAAATTTTCTGATTAATTTACAGCCATTAAATTGGCATTTTTAGCAATATTTTGCCAATTTTAGCACCTATAAATGGCATCCGTGGTTGGGGGGACTTTTTTGTTTCTGAATATCAGCGCATTGTTATGCGCCCATTCAACCGCAAATTGCCGCAGTGACAACAAATGCTTTTCACTCTTCACCAATTGTTCAACGTAATTTCGCGTCACTTTGTCAACTGAAAAATGTAAAATTCAAAATTATTAATTTCACTTTTTGAAATTGTCTTAAAAAGTGATGGCTTTTCGTTGTTTTTCAATTTTGAGTGTTTAACTAGTGAAAATAAAATTCAAAATGCTTTTATTGCAAATTGCCACAAATCTGTTACATTCTTCCGAAGTTTGCCCATTAGTGCCATCATTTTCGTTTTCCACAGAGTGGCCAAAAATAACAAGCAAATTATTTAAAATTAAAATAATGCCGAGGAATAAGCACTGTGCCAACTTTGAATTCATTTTTGGGTGTCTTTTTGGGTGAGTAATTTGATTTGGAAGCAAATTTTGATGGCACTCTTTGGGAAATGCCATATTTATAGGCAAATAAACAGACTCTTCACGTGAATATAATCTGTCATCATATCCTTCCGTTCAATATATTTCCTGTTTGCGTTATAATTTTTATATGCATTTCCGTCATCTTTCTCTGAAAAAATTTTGAACCTTATCAATAAAATACCTAAATTATAATTATCATCATAAATTTATTTTTTTGTAGGAATAAATTGGGTTTAAAAATGAAAAAAAAAAATTATAATTGCCTTAATTTCTTGAAATATTTTTAAAATTACCAAAAATAAAATAATTAAAAAACAAAAGCTAAAGCTAAAAACAATTTATTTATTTTCCTGGCGCAGCACAAAAGAAAATTACACGAATTTTGAAAAATTTTGAAAAAATATAGGAATTGGGAAAATTTAAAAAATTTTAAACCTTTTGAAGAGGTTTTAGGTCAATTTATGCATCTGAAATTAAATCCGTTGTGGCTAATTTTTCAAACTTTTTTAACAAAGGAACTTTATTTGGGAATATGATATTCTAAAGGAATCTCGAAAATATTTTTAAAAAATTAAAATTAAAAAATCCTTAGTTTAGATATGCTAAAAAAGCAACGGAATTGCGCCTTTAACTATTTGAGATGACCAAATTATCTTTTTAATGATAGAATAAAAGAATTCGTTTCGTAAACCATGAGTATTTTTAACTTAATCTTTGCCATATTTTTCTCAAAATTAATCACATTTTATTCTTGATATCGTTCGCAAATTTCGTCAAGTTGCAAAAAAGAAATAGTAAAGAAAAAAAAGTTTTTTTTTAGATTTTGTGTCACAGAAAAAATTTGTTTTTATTTTGTAGACTAATAGAAATGTTAGAGCCATCGTATTAGACCCAAAATTCTATATTTAATTGGTTTTAGCAAAGTTATGATAAATTTTATGTTGAACAGCGCCCATTTGGCGGATTTTACGAAACGCCAAAGATGGCAGAAAAATGATGAACTCGAGACAGAGAGAAAAGCTTCACGAAACGGAAGAAAATAGCAATTATTTATTTTTTATTTATTGAAAAATTAGGAACAATAAAGAGAGATTATTTATCAAAAACTAATAATAAAGTTCGATTGAGTCACTAAAAACTAAAAATCATTTCTATTCTATAATGTATTACCAAATATTAAATAATTAATAGGTCATTCTGATCGGCAATTGCATCAATAAGCAGTGCCTAATTAAGCCTCATTTTGTACTAATGGCGGCCAACAGAGCGCTGAGCAATGGCGCGGCGCAGAAAAGCCATGCGCTTTCGTCGACCGCAACCGCACCCGCCCGAGGGCTGACAGCCGCAGGACGGAGGGGGCGGAGGGGAGTCGCAGCTGATGCCGAGTTGGACAGAGCCACCGCCGCTGGGGGGAGGAGGGCACCCGCCGCAACCGCAGCCGCACCCGCAACCGCAGCACGGAGGGGGAGGCGGAGGGCGTGGGGCGTCGCAGCCAATTGTCAGTTTAATGGAACCGCCGCCGCAGCCGCCGCCGCCATTTGCGCCATAACCGCCACCACTACCACCACCACCACCACCTTAATAATTAATAGCAAATTTAATTAGGGAATTGGCCCCCGGGGTTTGTCCGGGGGTTAATCGGATTCGAATATCCCCAAAAATGTCCAAAATTTGGAAATCGAGGGATAATAACGGAATTTTAATCTCGGTTCAAAAAGCGTTTTATGTGAAAGGCAATTAAAAGCAGTTTTTTTTTTTGGAATTTTCATTGAGAAAGTGTGGGAAATAATTAGATTAATTCAATTTGTGAAAATATGCCTCTTAATTAGTGATCAAATGAACTCACATCCGCCGCCGCAGCCGCACGACTGACAACCGCAGCACGGAGGAGGCGGTGGAGGCCGCGGCGAGTCGCAACTGATGCCAAGTTGGACAGAGCCACCGCCGCTGGGCGGAGGAGGGCACCCGCCGCAACCGCACTGCCGACGGAGACGCGCCGCGTTGGGAGAAACCCTTGAGGGGACCAAATGATTAGAAAAGGAAATCAGAGGATCAATGACAAGGATCATCGGATTAAAAAATTATAATGGACTCACTCAAATCCGGAGAAAAACGCATGGGAAAAGGGGACGAGGAAAAGGAGGAGAAGCGAACATTTGCTAATGAGGGCCATTTGGACAAAGGGAAGCACTGAAAATGGACAAATTAAAAGTGAAAATGAGGGAAAAGCGATTGAATATTTAATTTACCAAATTAGGAGGGAAGTGAACAGAAGAAGAAGCCGATTGGTAATGCCTTTCGGAGCCATCACAGCTCAATTTATAGGCAAACCTTTTGGGTAGAACCAATTGAAAAATGAAAAAAGGACGGGCAAAGTTTTTTAAATTGAAAAAAATGCACGAAAATATTAGTGAAAATATAAATTTTGTTGACAGTGTGACCTTTCAGCCGAAAAATCGGCGGTGTGTTAATTGAGCCAATTGGGCTTTAACTGTCGCATTCATTACTTATGAAAAGCCTCATTAACCGACAGAGAGAGCAACAACAATTAGCGCAACTATTAATCATTCATTCATTACATGAGTTAATTGGATTCATTGGGACGAACACAAACGAAAGCAACAAGGGAAGAGAAAAAGAAACATTAATTAAATGAAGCCATTTCATTTAGCTAATTGTTACAATAAATGTTCATTTTCTCGCCTGTTTCTCACTGTTTCATCTCAATTAATTACCCTTTTATGTGAAAGTTAATTAATATCCCCCCCCCCCTTTTCTTCTGCTTAATGTTTCTCCCCATTCTTTCCCTTGTTAATTATTTCTTTATCCATCCTCAATTATCGCTTCACTAATTATGCAATTGTTAATAAATATTGCCGTCAGTAATATGTCCAACAAAAGGCATGCTGAATTAATTCGCACCTTTCGCTTAATTTGGTTGAAGATTGATCGCGCCACGCCCCGTCCGCCGATTGTAACCATCAAAATTACGACCAAATTAATCTGTCATAATTATGTATATTATCAATGTTAATTAATAATTAATAAATTTGTAAATAATAAAATACATTATTCAAGCAGCAATTCATTATCTAAACCTAACTAATTGCCTAAGTGCATTCCAATCATTGCAATTAATTAAAATGTCCTTCCCCCTAAAAGAAGCGACCTGATTCCTTAAATTTTACAAAAAATATGCCATCAATTGCAAAAAGTAATTTTTAAAAATTTCGGTATTTTAACACTTTCTTTAAAAAACGAGAAATGTTTAAATAGAGAGAGTACAAAGAAAAAATTCGACTCTTATTTCGGCGCACTATTGCTTTATCTCTAAATATTTAAAAAATTGAATAAATTTTTGAAAAATTCTTTTTCAAGAAAAAATTTTCTAAAATTTTATTAAAATTTAATTTTCTAATTTTTTTTCTCTCTAAATATCTTCAAATATTTTTCATTCTTCAAAAATTTTCTTGAGAATTTTTAAGAAAGCGTATGCACTATTATCACTATTTGAAATAGAAAGGCAGATAAACTTTTTAGTCGTAACATTCATAAAAATGGTTGAACATAAAATTTGTTTAACGGACATAAAAATTTCGGATTTTTCCGTTCATTTCGTACCAAAAATTTCCCGGTGCCGTTTTCTCAATTCTTCCAATGCTTCGTCATCAATTTTTCGTAATTGCATTGTGTAAGTGATGAAATTTTCCTCCGCAACAGCAAAATCACCTTTGGTCATGTCCTTCAGAATTTTTTCCTGTAAATAAATGTTATGAAAAGTACAGACGAAAATTTGTCAAATATACGGATATAATGGGATGGGTTATGGGCTGGGCACCTGCACGGGGTACGGACTTACGGGTTAAATAGAAATCGCCCGTAGAACCCGTAAAATCCCATTTTGGTCGAAAAAATACGGGTTTTTGGCTACGGGTCCATAAGAACCCGTGTACGGACATGGCCCGTATTCGATCTCTAATGAAAAGTGCATGGTCATGGCCAGAACGAAAAATGAATGCTTTTTCACCTTCATGCCAATAATGCCGCATTGACGGGCCAATTGAAATTTGCAAAGTGCCGACTTTTTGCTTTTGTTCATGAGAAAATGTACGCGCGAATTTTCAATGGAACCCAACAGAAAACGGTTGGCCAACAGCAGAACAGTTTCCACACAGTTATCTGAATGTTTGGTTGGTTGTCTTTGGGGTTGTTTCAGTAATTAATTGTGGGTAATTACCGCCCAATTTGGCATTTTGATGAACTTAGCATGGCAATTGTTCGTTCAAAATTGGCCACTGTATTCTCATCACCGCCGTCGACCACAATTTCTGGGTTCTCTTCTGCGCTTGGACCGAAAAATAAAGTACGGAAAAAATCGGAGTGAGTTGCCAACAGCTAAAAAAAAAAATCGAATTTATTGATGCAAATGGATTTTAGAAAGACCGGGACCATATTTTGGTTTTTTGATTAGGACGGGATTCTTGAATTATTTTATTTTTTCGGCTTCCCAATGGCATGCCAAGGCGGAAAACGGCAAAATTCGTGCCAACTCAGGCCAAATCCTCCGAGAATCCTGCTGCTCGCATTGTAAAATAAATTGGAAATATTTCTTACATGTTTGTTCACATAAACCATTTTGCCATTGACCCACAAAATGTCCTCGGAGCGAATTCCGCTAAAAATGGCTCATTAAAAATTTACAAAAAAACTTATTTTTTATTTTTTTGAATTTTTAGATCATAAAATGTGTAATGTTTTATTAAAATATTTTAAATTTTCTTTTTTGAAAATGCATTTTGTTCAATTTTCTACCGAATTCTGTAAGGGTTTTCCACGACAACTTCCGCTTTGAATGTTATTGTGTCCTCCGTCTCATTGTAAAAGCCATTTTTAGGGTTCATAAGTTCCTTAAAACCGAAAGTGTTATCATTAGCTGATCAGATTTAATTCTTCTCACCTCAAATTTGGCAAATGCATCATTTCCGTTTTTGAGGCTAACCGCACTGAACACTTTAAAATCGTTGCTGCTCAGTTTCTGCACATGGCATGGTCCAATGGCATCCCCACAGGGCACAACACTGAATTTCCACGATGCCAGGCAAGACCAGGCCATGTCTGAGATTAGCTTGGTGATTGAGACTTGAAAATAACGAGCCAAAAAATTTTGGATGTCGAAGTGCAAAAAAGGCCATCGGACGGGAGAGGAGAGCCCGGCGGAGCAGGACAAAAGTTGATTTCTGGACCATAACCTTTTTTCATTCTCAACCTAATTAAACATTTTTGGTACAGTTTGAAAACACTTGGCAAACTCTATTAATTTGCAAAATTTAAAAAATTTTCGTTCATATACAAAACATTAGGACCAAAAAGCCTGATTCTGAATCTATGGGAGTGGTTTAGTTATGTCATCCCGAATTATCCCGCTCTAAGAGGGTTTTAAGCAATTAATGCGTGCCTACCACTTAAATACGGAATTCCAATTAAATATAATTAATTGAAAATGTTTTTGTGCAAAAGTTAAGACATAAACAAAAATTTCCATCATGCCCACCTTTTGGGTCGATAAGTTTACCAATTTAACACCGTTTTGTCCGCTACTGTAACAACCGGCTACCGTAGGGAAAGCCTACAAAAACAGCAGCGGAAATTTCTGTCCCGGTGCCGTGCACGGACAGTCCGTGATTTTGGCTTGGGGCCACAATGGAAAAAAAAAATTAAAAACCCAAATGAAAACAAGTTAGAAATTCGTTTTTCATGCTTATTATCACGCCCCAAGTTAGCAAAAATTTCAGCATATGCTGCAAAATGAGCACTCTATTAATGAAATTCCAGCGTTTTTAAAATTTTATTTATTTTTTTACCTTTGGTTACTTGGTCAGAAGAGTCCATCTTTGAACAAACAACGAATAATTCAATAAATTTAAGTTTCAAGTAACTTAATTTGTACATACTTTTAACATTACAATTTTATTTTTGTTTTTAAATCTTTTTTTGATTTTTAGAGAAAAATTTTTCTCTTATATTTAGAGTTGGGATTTTTAGGTGCTAAAAATGGGTTGCTAAAAACGCCAAAAAAAACGCAAAATAGGTGCGAATAATTTGAAAAACCCATTGTCTTTATGCACAAAAATCCCAAAAATGGCTCATTTTTGATTAATTTCGCCCGCACCATTGCAACTTGTCAAGAAAACAAATAAATAAATTTTAGAGACGAATTTTTGAGAAAATTTTTTATTTCTTAGGATAATATTTTCTGAAATTCTGGTTAATTTTAGGGATATATTTTTTAAAATTTTTTATGATCGATTCTTAGGGGTGTATTTTTTCGTGCTTCTCTCTCATCAAGTATTATCCACAAAAAAAAACAGGTTAAACCCTAAAAATCCGGGCTCTACTTATATTTATTAAATTTTGAGCAATTTTTATTTGCTGTTTTTCGACGAAATGAAAAATTCTCTGTTTGAATAATGTAATGAAAAAAAGTTACATAAATAAAATTAATCTTTTCCAATTGCATTTTTAAATTAGAAGTGTGTCCACTTCTTCTGAGCTGAGTCCGTTTCCCCGTTTCTCATTTTTGCCCATTTTAAATCATTTTAATCCTCATCTCCAAATATTTATGCATTTCTATTTTTAATGATTTTTTGCTTTTCAAATAAAATTTTATGCAACTTACAAAAGCTTTTCCGCATAAAATAAATGTAAAATTTAAGTCAAGCATAAAAAACAACCAAAAAAAATAATAATACCGGATTTGGTTCTTATCCCTTTTGTCACCCCCCCCCCCCTGAAATTTTTTTTTAAATAATTTTTTCTAGACTAATTTTATGCGCTGAACACGAATCTAACATTAGTTTTGGCCGATTCCGAACCCCGAACTCGAACAAAAATACAAATTCAAATTTTTAAAACTTTCTTTTATGTTAGAATCTGTACAGAATAACCAGTATTGATGTTTCAATGAATTATGACTAATTTATATCTAGTATGTATTAATCAATTTTATAGCAATGGTGAAAAATTAAATAAAATTTGAATTTTCAACTTTTTCTTCGAATTCTGGTTCGGAATTAATATGAATGGATGTAGATTCGTGATCAGCGACCTCGAAAACCCCCCAGGGAAGGTGTTTTCACGGTTTTTTTTTTAATTTTTATTATTTTTTCGAAAAATGGGGGGGACAAAGCACATTATTACCGACGAAATACTGTTGTTGACTAGTCAAAAATTTCACGTAACACACGTAAAAAGCATAAGAGCTAAAAATAAACATCATATATGTGTTCAGCGCATAAAATTATCCTAGAAAAATTTATTTAAAAAAAAATTTCAGGGGGGGGGGGTGACAAAAGGGATAAGAACCCCGGATTTTTCGATAGAAAAATTATTTATTTATAACGTATCAATCAAAGGTATCAAAAATTAGTATCGATTTCAATTTATTTCGGAACACAGATGGAAATAAAGTGATAATACACAGCAAATGATATATGCATACAAGTGTACAATACATCAATAAATACAGATCACGATTATGAGACATCTTCTTTAACTTTGCATCTTCTGACAGGTCGCTCGCTCTTCAGATTTCGTCCATCCATCCGCCGGTCGTTGTTGCTTCTTCTCACATGTAGGCGCTCTGTTCCTCCTCCGGGCCAGCAGCGTCACGCTTGAAAAAAAAATGGGAGGTTAAAAATTGTATTGTGGTGTGTTCCCTTTGCAATCCGAAAACATTTGATGAACATGAAGAGCCATGTAGATCATTTGTTAAAAGGAAAATTTGACGTATCCAAAAAATTAAAAAGCCCACCGTGGTCGGTGGCGACGTGTGGTATTCGGTCTGCGTGCCATCCTGGACAGGTCCCGCTGGTGGAGTGGCTTCCGCGGCGCCGGACGACGGTGCAGGCTCGGCGGGGCCGGATCCCATGTAGGCGCTCATGTCGCTCATGATGAAGTGATGAGCAGGGCTGCAAAAAATATGCACAAAAAGTGGCCAAAATATACGCATAAATATGCAAATAAAGTCGTGAAATATGCACTAAATATGCACAAAAATCGCAAAATATGCACCAAATATGCACAAAAAACTTGAAAATTAGGGGTGCAAATTAACTTTAAAAAATTTTTTTCATTAGTACACTTGACAATGAGCTACAGTTCTTTTATAAAATTCTCTTAGCAAATATTGACATTTTTAAATCAAAAATTTTGTCATGAAAAAAAAAAAAATTTGGGGGGAATAAGTTTTGAGAAAATTTTCCAATTCTTAGTGGTGTGTTTTTTAAAAATTTTCGGTTGATTCTTAGGGGTGTATTTTTCTGAATTTTTAGGGCCGATTCTTAGGGGTGTATTTTCCGTTTTTATTGCATTTTTGTTAACAAATTTTCCAGAAAATGGCAAAATATGCATAAAAATGCAGAAAAACCCAAAATATGCAAAATATGCATTAAGGCCCAAAATATGCAAATAAAAGTCCCGATTTTTATAAGCAAACACAAAAAAGAAAGTGTTTTTCCTACTATTTAGAGCATGGAGAAGCCAGGAAAAAAATATGCTTTTGCATATTTTTTGCAGCCCTGGTGATGAGTTGTCGCGACGAAATGTGTAGACGAGCTTGGCGCGCACTGGTGTTGATGTTGCGTTGAGTTGAAGGCTGGCTGGCACTGGTGAAAAGTGAAGAAAACTGTCGCCTTTTATACACTTTTTTTTTGCTGCATGAATTTTTGCACCCGAATTTTGTATATAAGGAGGTGGATTTTGCACATTCTCCTCACTCAGCAGCAGCAACACTTCAAGCAACGCTCTCAACGATCACACATCAAGCACCCACAAAGCCAGCCCGACAACAGCGACAACAACAGCAATGGCGCAACTTCCACCAGAGGACGTCGCAACAATGCCCACGCAGAAGGTCGTCTTCAACGCCCCGTTCGACAACAAGGCCACCTACTACATGCGGGTGCGTTTGGCGTGGTGCACGTGGCATGCGGAATAACCCCCCCCCCCTTTTTCAGGTGATCAACCCTGGGACGAAGCGCATCGGCTACGCCTTCAAGACCACCAAACCGAAGCGCATCAACATGAACCCGCCGAACGGAGTGCTCGGCCCAAAGGAGTCCGTCAACGTGGCCGTCTCCTGCGACGCCTTCGACCCCGGCAGCGAGGACACCAAGGGCGACCGTGTGACCGTGGAGTGGACCAACACGCCGGACCCAGCCGCCACCGCGTTCAAGCTCGAGTGGTTCCAGGGAGACGGGATGGTGCGCCGCAAGAACTTGCCGATCGAGTACAACGTCTGATGGAAGGATGCTTCGTCACCTCAACATGGACATGATAGGATCCCATCCCACCGTCCCAAAATTGTCATTTTGTCCCCCATCATGTAAATTGTTGTATCTGTATGTAAATTTCTGTGATCATCACTTCAAATGAATGTATATTTAATTGTTGCCTATGTAATTGTATTGTTGTTGTGCTTAATAAATGCTCATCTGTGCTCAATTCAAATGCTTTTGTAGGAAGGGGGGCGGGTGGTAAAATTTGGCGTCTGTTTGGTCGGAGGGTTAGCTCGCGTAGAACTCGGTCCGCTCACTCCTTGTAAATTCAGGTCAAAATGAGCTTTAGACATAAAAGTGGTCCTTCCTATAAGTCTACCAGTCACACATTTCGTTTGGAATTCGAATATTAGCCGTGCCCTTCCTTCTGTTTCAATTCCTGAGATAACACTGGTACAAAGATGACGAGATGAGCTTGCAAAATTCACAAATAAGGAACAGAACACGTTCAAAAAATCACAAATAACAAGCCGGACAATCAAATCCTTCCTTTGAAAAAGTCATTGCTTGCCTTTTAATTGGAAAAATTGGCCTTTTTTGGTCTGTTAACAAATCAGTTATCCGCCGCACCCCCTCCCCTCGCCGGTTCACCAGCAGAAGTTTTATGGAAAAACTGCACCCGCAAAAAATTGTTAAAAATCTGTTTTTTGATTCCGAATGCACTGAAATTTACGATTTGCTTATTACGAAAATACCTTTTATTTAATGCCTATTTTACAATTTTTTTTTCTGCCTTTTTAGGTGCCAATTTTGCGATTTTTTATGCCTAAAAAACGAATCCCTAGTGATCAGTGACTTCGAAAACCCAAGGAACTTGGGCTCTATTCCAGTTTACGCGTCCAATCAATGTTTACGCGTCCAATAGGGAAGTTATAAATACAAGAAAAGAACAAATATTTTATTAAGAAAAATTGCATTGAGAAAACCCGAAATTCATAATTTTTCGCGTATATTCAAGAATAATTTTTTGTCTGTTGCCTTTATCCGGGAATTTTGCTATACAAAAACTTCCCTAAACTTTAAACTTTCGATTGATACCAAGAATGTATGGATTGACGAAGTAAAAAAAAAAAAAGTTATGATCTAAAAAAAAGTAAGGGTGGTCACTCATTGGACGCATAAACATTGGTTGGACGCGTAAACTGGAATAGAGCCAAAATTTTTCTTCAATATAACACCCCGTTTTAGTGGAACCCCTCCTCTCAATTCCAACATTAATTTCCGAATCAGGATCCCGTAAATAAGACTTTAATCCCGAAACCCGGCCCGGGTCCAGTTCCCGAATTTATGCAATGAATTTTCAAAAATCCGGTCTCTACAAATCAGTGATCAACAAAGGAAATCTGCCGGCGTATCCTTCCTTGCAAATGGCACCCCTTCTGATCAATCACCCGCTCCTTTCGCCGATCACTCCGTTTCGCAAGCGTTGAGTTTTGCCGTTCCATCGCGCTTCAGCCGTTTCATTTCTTTTTGCTGCTTTTTGATCACTTTCTTTAGAATTTTTTTCAGATTTTTATAACTTTTATCCAATTCTGATCGATTTTCTTTCAAAAAATTAAATTTGTTTTTCCATTTTGTGACACGCAAATTCGTTAAAAAGTCTCCAAAATTCAGCGAATTAAAAATGCGTAATTTTTTTGAAGTTTTAACTTCTTTAAATTCTCCAATTTGGCATAATCCGTCAATGTAATTTAAAATTCCTTGCGCGGTTAATCGCTTTTTTCTTTCCAAATTTAGCAAATTCTGAAAATTCAAAATTGTAAAATTAAATATATTTAGATAATTAATTCAAAATTGTTTCTTTGTCAATGCTTTTCCAAAAATCCTGCTCCTTTTAGTGCTTTATTCCCCCCTTTCCCTCTGATTTTCCAAAACTCAAAAATTGAAATTTTTAAATCCGATTAATCTTTTAATTGGTCCATCATTTTCCCATCGTTTCCTACCGTAACCAGAAGTGCCGTTCTCGGATACTTCATCCAAATGTGCAGCACCGTTTCAATTGCACTTTGGTGCTGCTCAATCCATTCGGTGCCGGCGGAATACACAATTTGAGTCTCTTTGAAAATGCCCGGCTGAGTGCCCAAACGATTCCGCGTAAATCCGAGGAACAAATTGCCAATGGCAAAAAGCCTTGATTTCCGTTCATCCTAATTCAAAAAAGTGCAAATTGGAAAAAAAACCAAAATTTGTTTTGCTTTTCCTAATTTGATGTTCCTTTTTCTCACCTCACTTAACGGCGTCTCTCTTTTCTCAGCACGAATTTGGTCAAATGCAATTTCAATGAGCATAATTCCCATTGACCAAATGTCAAATTTTGTGCTTATCTGTTGAAAATAAAATTACCAAAATTTAAATTCTGATAATAAATTTATCACTCTGAGTTTGACTTAGTTTTAAATTTTTGTTTTAATCTTTTTTTGATGCCATTTATTGTTCGGTTTCGTGCCCATTTTTCCGCCACTTTTTAAATTTTGCCCGGCTCTATAAACCCACTGCTTGGCCTTGTTCGTCGTAATATTCGGGCCCTGTGTATTCCGGGCTCAGTGCGTGCTCTTCGCCGATCACAACACATTCATTTTTGTTGGACGTGGAGACCAACTTGGCACCCTCGAAATCGATCAGTTTCACCACCAAATGCCCTCCATCTTTCTTCACGTACAAATAATTTCTCGGGTTTACGTCCATATGAATTGCGACTAAAGTGCAAAAAAAAAAAGAAGTGAAAAATAAACTTTTAAATCAATTTATTTGAAAATGCTAATTACTATTGTGGAATTCGAACAGCGGTCGTGCCAACCCTCTGATGGCATTGGCCATGTGCTCGTCACTGTCGTATTGAACAGCCAATCGGTCGTACAACCGATCGTGGAATGAATCCACACCCATTTCCATTATTATGATGCGCTCTCCATACGGAGTTGTGATCCCGCTTAATTAATCATTACTTCGGCTAATTATTGCGTGCTAATTAATTGTTTTTCTCACGCGTCAATCATTTCGATCAAATGTTTTCTCTCCATCTCTGGCAATTGTTGAATTCTCTCAATTATTTTGATCGAATTTCTAAAGAGGGATTCGTCACCCGCCTCTCTTCCACTGTAAAATTTGACACCAACGCAATGAATTGCACCGTCAGCGGAGGTGAAATAGCCAATGAGTACCTTTTGAATAATACGCGTTTTATGCGAATTAATTGTATACTAATTAATTAATTGCTTTAATTATTAATTAGTTTTTATTGTCACTTTCGTTTTCTCATCATTTCTCTCGACTTTAATGTTCAAAGGTTCTTTGTCAGTAATGTATGACTTGTAAGAAATGTGAACTTGAAGCGCTTCTACTGAATATTTTCCGCATTTTGTTGCATTATTTGTGCAAATTTTTTGAATAAAAATAAATAAGAAAAACAATAATAATTCTGGTAAAAGCATTTTATCTAAAATTTTAAAATCTTTGTTAATTAATTTTGGTTAAAAGTTTTTTTTTTTTTGGTTATTATTTAAATAAAGATTAATTCTTTTAAAATTGCAGGGAATGGAAAAATGCATAAGCATCAGAGAGAAAATTTATACAATCAATTAATTCTTTTAAAATTAATATTGCAAATGAATTATGACAGCAATAGCAAATGGAGAATAAAAATGAGGCGAACCATGCTTTATTTTAATATTGTGCAATTAATTAAAAAAACGCTTTTTCGTTTGGTTTTTCCAAGATTTTCCCAATTAATTCTGATCTTTGCTGTTTTTGCATATATATTCGGCATTATCACAAGAAAATTCGAAAAATAATATCATCTAAAATCAAAATCTTTCAAGAAAAATATTCTTAAAGACCAAAAAATTTTGAAAGAATTCGAAAATCAAAAACATTTTTTCATTTTCAAAATGACTATTTGAAAAAAAATTTCTTTGAAAATTATTTTTTCTTAAAGAGAAAAAAAATAGTTTCTTCAAATAAACAATTTGAGATAATAATATTATTTGTTTTTCGTGAATTAATTTTTTTTCACTTTTAGTCTTTAAAATTTAATGGTTTAAAATTTTCAAAAATTTGAACTCAATTTTTGAGAGTTTTTGTCCATATTTTGTTAATATATTTCAGCATTTTTGCATATATTTCGTCCATTTTTTGAATTTTTTTTGTCCAATACAATAATCCGGGATCAATGACCAGTTTATTTTTCAAAATTTCAATTTAATATTTTTCTTTTATCACAAATCCTTTTTTCTATCAGTAACGTATTTTTTTGAAAATTTTTCTTTGCTGCTATTAATAATATGAATGACAAAATTAAAAGGCTTCATTTAATTAATGTTTCTTTTTCTCTTCCCTTTTTGCTTTCGTTTGTGTTCGTCCCAATGAATCCAATTAACCCATGTAATGAATGAATGATTAATAGTTGCGCTAATTGTTGTTCTCTCTCTCTGTCGGTTAATGAGGCTTTTCATAAGTAATGAATGCGACAGTTAAAGCCAATTTGGCTCAATTAACACACCGCCGATTTTTCGGCTGAAAGGTCACACTGCCAATGAAAATTTATATTTTCACTAATATTTTCGTGCATTTTTTTCAATTTAAAAAACTTTGCCCGTCCGTTTTTTCATTTTTCAATTGGTTCTACCCAAAAGGTTTGCCTATAAATTGAGCTGTGATGGCTCAGAAAGGCATTACCAATCGGCTTCTTCTTCTGTTCACTTTCCTCCTAATTTGGTAAATTAAATATTCAATCGCTTTTCCCTCATTTTCACTTTTAATTTGTCCATTTTCAGTGCTTCCCTTTGTCCAAATGGCCCTCATTAGCAAATGTTCGCTTCTCCTCCTTTTCCTCGTCCCCTTTTCCCATGCGTTTTTCTCCGGATTTGAGTGAGTCCATTACAATTTTGTAATCCGATGATCATTGTCATTGATCCTCTGATTTCCTTTTCTAATCATTTGGTCCCCTCAAGGGTTTCTCCGAACGCGGCGCGTCTCCGTCGGCAGTGCGGTTGCGGCGGGTGCCCTCCTCCGCCCAGCGGCGGTGGCTCTGTCCAACTTGGCATCAGCTGCGACTCCCCGCGCCCTCCACCGCCCCCTCCGTGCTGCGGTTGTCAGCCGTCGTGCGGCTGCGGCGGTGGCGGCGGATGTGAGAATTTCCCCATTTTCAAATTTAAAACTGAGTAGTACCAATCTGATCCGGATAATCTTGGCATTTAGAAGAAATTTTTATTTAATTTTCGATTTTTAAGGTGGCGGCGGCTGCGGCGGCGGTTCCATTAAACTGACAATTGGCTGCGAAGGCCCAAAAGCCCCGCCACCGCCCCCGTGCTGCGGTTGTCAGTCGTGCGGCTGCGGCGGCGGATGTGAGTTCATTTGTTTATCAAATAAAAGGAGCTTATTTGCACAAATTCAATAATCGGCCATATTTATACAAAATTATCCCACAATTCTCTATAAAAATTAAAATTATTTTAATTGCTTTTAACATCAAACCGCTTTTTGAACTGGTCTCCGACCCCGTCATTATCCCCTGATCCCGACATTTTTGTGGGATTTCAAATTCGATTGGCCTCGACAAACCCCGATGACTCATCCTTAATTTAAATTTGCTATTATTATTAAGGTGGTGGTGGTGGTGGTGGTGGTGGTGGCGGTTATGGCGGCTGCGGCGGTGCCATTAAACTGACAATTGGCTGCGACTCCCCACGGCCTCCACCGCCTCCTCCGTGCTGCGGTTGTCAGTCGTGCGGCTGCGGCGGCGGATGTGAGTTCATTTGATGACAAATTAAGGGGCATATTTTCACAAATTGAATTAATCTAATTATTTCCCACACTTTCTCAATGAAAATTCCAAAAAAAAACTGCTTTTAATTGCCTTTCACATAAAACGCTTTTTGAACCGAGATTAAAATTCCGTTATTATCCCTTGATTTCCAAATTTTGGACATTTTGGGGGATACTCTAATCCGATTAACCCCGGACAAACCCCGGGGGCCAATTCCCTAATTAAATTTGCTATTAATTATTAAGGTGGTGGTGGTGGTGGTGGTGGTGGTGGCGGTTATGGCGGCGGCTGCGGCGGCGGTTCCATTAAACTGACAATTGGCTGCGAAGGCCCAAAAGCCCCGCCACCGCCCCCGTGCTGCGGTTGCGGGTGCGGCTGCGGTTGCGGCGCGTGCCCTCCTCCGCCCAGCGGCGGTGGCTCTGTCCAACTCGGCATCAGCTGCGACTCGCCTCCGCCCCCTCCCTCCTGCGGCTGTCAGCCCTCAGGCGGCTGCGGTTGCAATCGCCGCAAGCGCATGGCTTTTCTGCGCCGCGCTATTGCTCAACGCTCTGTTGGCCGTCATTAGTGCAAAATGAAGCTTAATTAGGCACTGCTTATTGATGACGTCAATTGCCGATCCGAATGATCCATTTAATTATTAATATTTTGTAACAAATTTTAGCATAGAAATGATTTTTAGTTTTTAAGTGACTCAATCGAATTTTAGTATTAGTTTTGATAATTATTTTTTTCAATTGTTCTTTTTTTAAAAAATAAAATAATTAATAAATAACAATTCCTTATGCATTCATTTCGTCCCTTTTTTGGATTTTTCGAATAAAATAATCTAATTGAATATTGAAAATAAAATTTGTGATGGTCGTAATATTGCAATATAAATTTTGGATTAAAACAAAATACTTTATCTATAAAGACTTTCTTTCCAAATTAATCACCCAATAGCCAGCCATTCGTTAATTGCTGTAATTATGACAATTACTTTAACTTTTTCTTCATGGTAAGTGATTTGTAAAATAATTTTAAATTATGTGTATTAACTCTTTAAGAATATTATAGATGTAATTGTAATTTTGTGTAATTTTATGGTTTATTTCTATACAATTAAATTGATAAATTATATATTTTTTTATTATTTAAAATTGTCACATCATTAAAGCATCATCCTTTTGTCCCCTTTTTATCTCTGATTCTTCAAATTTTTTATTTGGCATTTTGTCACTGATTTTGCCGAACACAAAGGCCCCTTCTGCCGAAGTCGCACGCCCACCCCGGCTCACACGCACTGCACGTGTCACCCGGGCCGTAAATGGTTTGGCCCAAAACGTTACCCCTGAAATTGTGCCGGCATTAATGGGTCAATTAGGCAGAGTGTTTTTCATTTCTCACGATTCCAATCCCAAAAACCGAGAACAAAATTAATTAGCTTGTTAAATTAAAATCCCAAAGAAAAATAATAGAAATTTACGGGGGCCAATAATTGCAGACCACAAACAGTTTCCATTGCGCGTCTTGGCATTTGGCCACGCCACAGCCAATGTCTGTCGAACTGTGCCATGCCATCTGAAAAAACAATGGCCATGGATTTTAAACATTCAGTCTAAGCATAAGAAAGCACCTGAGTAAAGTGCCCAATCGGCTCAAAATTGTTTGCGCCGACCACCAAATTTTCCGGGATGCCAATTGTCACCGCTTCGTTCCACCAATAACCGAATGCTTTGTTTATCGCCTCGGCTAGAAGATTATTTCTTTTATTTTATAGTTTTTGAATTGCCCAGAATTACTGTTGCTGATCCCCTCCTTCGTGGACCAGTAAATGTTCTCGCCCAGTCCGGGCACTTTGGAATGCGAAAATTGGCATTTGTCGGCCCACGCCTGCGTTGTAAAAGAAATGTTTTTGATTAAAGAAATATCTCAATTATGTGCTCCATATTTCCGGCGGAATTCCTGTTAAATCCACGAGGTTAGCGAGAACGGCAAAAAGGCGGGAATCCCGACCGTTACTCTAATTGTTACAGTACACCACCGGTCCAATTTGGACAATTCGTCCGTCCACTCACTTGCGCAGTTTGGCCAATTGTCGTGTTATATGCCATCTCCAATATATTCGTGGCCGGTGGCAATTTGCCGCCGCTTTTGTTCTGCTGATTGCCAGTTGCCACCACGCGGCGGAGATTGTTGTTGAAAGCGGCGCAATAATTCTGCTCATTTTGACTAAGCTGTGCCGCCAAATCAAACACAAAAAAACCTTTGGAATTTAAATCTTTCGTTGAGAGGAAATTAAATTTAAAAAATAAATTCATTAATTTCTTTGTCCGTACCAAAAACAAAGCCGAAAATGAACAACAAATGATGATGAACCATTAATTGCATTATTAGTATTAAACAAAAAACTGTAAGTATCTTATGTTTTCGATCAATTTAATTAAAAGGGCAATTCATAAAGCCGAAAACCACAATTTCTCTAATCAGCAGTTGATTATTCTTGCAGAGAGCTCGACTTTTTAAAACATTTAAAATATTATTATTCTTAATTTATGTTAGTTGCTTTTTAAGGAATTATTTTTATTATTTTACATTGCTAATTCTCTCCATCCATTTGTTAAATAATACCAGAAAAGAATTTTTATTTCTAAATTTGATGGAAAAAATATTTTGTTTTTCAAATTGTTCTTTTGTTGTTAAAGTAAAAACAAACATTTATCATGACAAAACAAAATGCTTTTCCTTTTTTAGAAAATTTATTTTTTTATACAATAAAAAATTTAGAAATGAAAGAAATGTTACTAAGGAAAGAAGGAACAAACACAGCAAAGAACAGCGAGAAACATTAAACACCACCAAAACTTTGTGGTGACTTATGCTAATTAAATTTAAATTTTATCTTTAACTTTACTCTTTTTATTGATTTGCTTAAATGCTTTTTAACCAAAGAATTACAAAATATGGTAATAATGCTGCCGAATTATGACCCTTCAAAAAGTTTCAACAATTAATGGAAGGGTCGAAAATTGCGCTGGTCACGAAAAGCGAACACTCAGATTTATCATTGACGCAGAAAAACCAATGATTTTTTTCTCTTCAATTAGCTTCCAAAAACAATAAAATGGGCGTGATTCGAAAGAGCATCAAAAATGTAATTTTAACAAAAATTATTCAAAACTAAGTAATTGATCTCATCCCAATTTTTTTTTTTCTCTATTAACCCACTAATTCAAAATTTATGTAAAAAAACGGAAAAATAGAGAGCATAGATAAATATATATTTTTTCTTCTGATGAATTTGATGAATTATAATTCCTTTTTCCGCTTCTAATTTTATTTTCTATTAAATCCGAGTCCTTCAAGTTCGATAATCTCCTCCCAATATGTGTTTCCAAACAAAGAAATGCTTAAGAATTTACTGTACTTAATATATTAGGCGAATTTGATACTGCTGTAAATTTTTAGAGCGGCTAAAATTTAATTGCACCGAAAAAACAAAAACAAAATTTGTCAAGCGGAATTTAAAGAAAATGTTTAACACTTTTTTGGTGTTATTAAATTTGAACTCTTCTGTCCTTATTTTCCAAAATTTTGACTTTGGGGTTCCCACTCACAAATCAAATCTGATCAAAACAAAAAGTATGACAATGCCATCGTTTAGGCATAAAGCAAAAGATGAACAAAGTTGCTTCATCAGTACATACAAATAAATACTATGAAAATTACAATATATAATGAAATAAAATTAAAACAAAAGGGCTGCTCGAGAGTCGGAAACTCGAGACCCAAAGAACCCGAAACTTATTGACCCGAGAATTTCGAGCAGCCGAACAATCGGAATTTATTAAGTGTTCAAAATAAAGTGAAATTCTCCCGATTAATTAATTAAATTATTCGCTGCTGCCGTAGGCCGAAAAATGTCCTCAAGCGTCGTTTTAAGGCCCGCAAAACTGCCGAACAACCCGAATGCCAAAAAGCAGAAATTCCGGGCCAACCGTCGGTACACTTTTGCATTTTGCTGCTCGCCCATTAATGAGGGGACGAAGGTGAACGTGTCGATGAGGGGCGGAAAAACGAAGGCCAAAAAGACACCGCCGCTGAAGCCGACCAGGGGCTAAAATGGCAAAAATAGTTTTTTCAATTAAATTTTGTTTTTTTTCTGCAATTCCAATTTTAGAGCTTAATTCCGTTTTTGAAAATTTGGAAGCTTCGGAATTCCGATCGTGACAAAATCTTATAAAAATAAATTTATACGATTTTAAAAAAAATTTTGAAAATTTTTTCAGCGATTTTTTTTTTTTGAAATTTATGATGAAAGATGAATTACTAAATTTTTTCATATTTTCCTAAAAAATGCTGAAAATTTTTTTTTTGAATTTTTCTCATATAAAAATTTTCTAAAATTTCTGTTTGAAAAGGCGGCGAGGTTTAGTCTCTGCGAGACTTCGGCGGCGAGAATTTGTGGTGCACCCCAAAGAAGGCACCACTCATTCACTCACCATGATTTGTTCCAGATTTGGCACGCCAATGGCGATGAGCACTAAAATTAGGAAAGCAATTGCCAATATTTCTGTGCCGTGCAAAATGTCTGTTGCACCCACTCGTGGTGGCCACCAACGCGGCCCGGAAAAGGTACTCGCAAAGGCGGAGCAGCAACTCCGTTTTCCATTGCCGCTGCTGAGGCGGTGCCACCGCCGCCGCCGCTTCTGTGCCGGTGCCGTCGCTTTGTGCACCGTTTCTGTTGCTGTTATCCTGCGCCGTTGCAGCGGCAAAGACACAAAAGCGTCGCCGTAACGGAGGCCATAGCATTTGGATTGTGACCTAAGAGAGGGAGGGATTATACTCAAGTGTCCATGGATTTCGAGATGAAATTTGACTTGGTGGGTGGGTATAATCAACAAAAGAGATGAATCATCGTGAAAAGCGGATGAACAAAGTGGCTTATATCATTTTCCTTATAAAAGTTCGATTTCAACCGTTTTTGTTAAAACAGGAAAATTGGATTTGCCTTTTAAATGATTGGATCCTAAAGTTTTTGAAGAATTAATGGATCTTAAGCGTTTAAAAAAAATCCGAGTTAATGAACCCTAAGTAATTATATTTTAAAATAAATAACAAATTCAATTATATTCAAAAGATGTTTTATAAGTCATTTCGTCCCCTTCAAAAAGTTCTCCAAATCTTTTATCCCACTTTGTCCAATACACTTTTCCTTGTGCATCACACAAACTTACATATTGCTGAAGAAGAAAATCGAGAAAAGAAATGGCGGTGAAAATCAAACGGACGAGCACAAGCAGCGGAGTGGGTGCCAAATTCAGCGTCACCGAGCCTTGGATGTGTTCGCCAAATTTGGCATAGCCGAGAAAGCCGACCTGAACATTTATTGTTGTGTTTAGAATGGCATTTTTTTATTGGGATTTTTACCGCCGCGTCGAAAATCGCAGTCAATGCCATGCCAGTGGACAGAACGCCAACGCGGCTGACCATCTCGCCAGGAAAGCGCATTTTGTTCTCCATCGGCAGAACCATCGCTTGGCCCTCAAAACAGTAGAGAATGGAACCGCAGGCGGACTAAAGCGTAACGGAAAAAACATTTTAAATTTAATAAAAATATTAATAATTATTTAAACACCAAAATGCCTGCGGGAGTGTTCCACCACGGCAATTCGGCAATTCGATAGGGCGGCAGAAGCAAATGCTGACAATTCAAATATTAAATATACATAAATTGCCCGGAAATAAATTTTTAAAAAAGCGAACATAAAAAATGGCGCCGTAAGCGCCGAACATAAACAAATTGCCGATGGAACTGAGCAGGGCAATTCGTTGAAGGGTCCGAATGAAATTGAGCAAAACCATTGGAGGAAAAATTATCAAAGCCCAAACGAAGGCGGAAACGTTGAAGGAGGTGAACTCATTGAACAGCTTCAATTTGAGGGGGGGGGGGGAGAGAATGAGCGATCAAATTTAAAAAAAAGGAATTTTGAATTTTATAATTTCAATTTTTTATTGCAAAGACCAAAATCCACACAAATATTCTCATGTTAATTATTATTTTTTTTACATTCCTCCTTTTTGTGTTTGTTTTCATTAATATTTGCTCCATATAAATATAGAATTAACAAAAATATAAATTTAATAAATTTCAAATTTTTGCGCTAAACACCTCACGAAGGTGCGCAACAATGAAGTCGTATTTGAGCACACCGATGCCCATTTGCAGCACAACAATTGTGGCATTAACGAAAACTCTGCAACCATTGGGAAAACAATCATTTTGAGTTTTGATAGATTTGTTAATGGGTCGCCCATTCTCCGAAGAAAAGTGCCTTTGAGCACAAAATGGTGCAACCAAAATACCGGGAACAATGACCGCGGTCTTAAGATGATTTCGGGGTTTGGGGTGACAATCAAATGTTGAAATATTTTCATTTTCTTTACTGGGACGGCCCCTGACCAAAACACGGCATTTTACTTGGCTGTTTTGGCATATGGCCGTGCCCATTCGAAGCTGTCCGTCAACGACTCGTGCATCACCTCACCGTAACTCAATGGGCCCCCACCGTTTCGCGCTCCTTTTCTGGAAAAGCAATGACAAAAAAAAAAAAATGGATTGCGAGGGTGCCCACTTTGTTTTTGCCAAGTGATGTGCCGAACGCACCTAAAATCAATCAAAAACTAAGCGATCGGAGAATTGCTTTGACTATTTTTTATTTTTTTCTAATTTGTAAAATTTACCACGCCGCAATTAATAGTAATTAATTAAAAGTGCTAATTAAACCCCCCCCCCCCCCCCACCAGCATATGCATGGTAATTGTGTTCAATGCGCCGAACACAAAGACAAGCCCAAACGCCGTCCAAAGGCCGGCTTGTTTAAAGGCGATGGGCAAAGTCAGCTTCAAAGAACAGAAAAGACGTTGAAAGGAATGGATGGAATAAGCTTTTTACAATGCCGGAGCCGATCATTCCCTTCATGAAGTTGACCAGGGTCAGATGCGTGCTAAAAACATTTTGATAAATATTATATTTTAAGAAAAATGTTTATTTTTCGGTATTTAATCCCTTTTTGCGCTACCCTCTCTCTCTCTCATTTAAATTTTTAAAATTAAAAATATATAAAATAAAAGTTAGTTTGATCTTTCTGGGGTGAACTTTCAAAAAATCCGCCCCTAAATTTTTGTACGAAAAATAAATAATAATAAAAAAAATATATTCAACAAATTTTATAAAAGCCTTTAAATATCTCACGAGATGCCATTTTCGCGTTCCTCCGATTCCATGGAATTTCGCTTTGTCCGTTTTGTCGTTTTGTCCGTCGATGTGCCACTCGTGCCTTCCAGTGTTGCCATTGTTGCCGAGGAAGCGGTGGAGGACAAAGCCGTCGACGACAGTTGTTGGGCCAAAAGCGGCGAATGGGCACTTTTGGGCGGAGAAGAAGACATGGCAAATTCACAAAACAATGAGGGCAACACTAAAGGAGAAATAAACAAATTATAAAGTCATTTTTATTTAATTTAATAGGAAAAATAAGCAATTATTATATTTTTGATTAATTTTATTCAAAATGGTGGGATGCCACAGATTAAACTAATTAATAAAAGCTAATACGATGGGTTTTGGCGGGATTGAAAGTTTAAACTAATGAACAGCAAACAAATTTTCCGCTTCAAAGTGTTTGTGCGATAAAAAAATATAAAAAGGAAAGAAAGGGAAAAGTCCCAACGCTCAAAATTTTACCACAATTTTTTGGGTTGAGAAAACGAAAACTGTAAAACTTTAAAAAATGAAATAAAAACATATATGTTTTAAATTTTTAAGAATGTCCGAAAGGGTAATTAAAAAACTATCATAATTTTTTACATTTCTCTCAACGATGGCTAAATATGAAAGTGAATGAATGTACAATTTTGATCAAAAAAAAATGAAAACAATTCATCCCGAGGACGCAATTGCCCGGGAATGATACGCTGTGTTTTGTGCTGTTCCCCGTGGTATTTGTTTGGCTGTTGAGGAGGCGACGACTGTTGGGGTCGAAGTACCGCCGCCACCCCCGGCCCATTCCCGACCCCTCAGCCTTTCTCGCCACCGCACCCTCCGCCACCGTCGTTGGTTACGCCCTCCGCCCCCCGGGCCAGCCCAGCAGAGATAGCCCCAGCAGCCCTTTTCTATCCCATAAAATTGATTTTATCTCCCTAATGGACGGGGGGAGGAAGCAAAATAATAAGAAGCCGACACTTTACAATTAATTAATTGTCTTTCAATGAATTTGGTGTTACATAAATGAAAGTGAATTGTTTGTTCTGTTTTCTTCGCTTGTAAATGCACTAAATTCCTATTATGTAAAAAACCCTTGTTTTCTTAAGGATGATACTTATCAAATTAAAGTGTCGCTTTTATCGCTTTACAAATTCTCCAATTTTTAATACTATTTTTTATCTAAATTAATAATTTATGTCTGTTTTGTATTTTTTTTCTTCTAAAATGGGTTTTCATACCATATTTAGCTATTTTCGAGATTTTTAGCCTAAATTCAATGAATTCGAAGAAATTTTGAGAAATTCATTTACATAATTTTCACTTTGTATGTGCATATTTTTGGTCTCCCTACTGATTATATACCGAAAATGACAACAACTCATAGCTATTTTCATGATCAGCAAACCCGAAAACCATTAAACACATTTGTACACTTTGAAAAATGTTTTAACAAAAAGAGAGGGGAGAGGATAAAAGAATTGCCGGGAGAAATCACATCTCATTAATTAGTGTAATTAGCATGTACCATCCGAATATAGTCAACCAATTGCAAGTCGAAAATGAATAAATAAAATTATATCTCGCATAGTATAGAAATATGAATGACAAAAAAGTAACACAGGGCGAACGGAATATAAAAATATATGTATAATTAGGGAAATCAGATCATCGGTGGAATAAAACATTTTCAAACAAATCAAATCATCCTTTTTTTTTTGGAATTTATGCACTTCAAAATCAGCTGCAGATGGGCAAGGCGCACAACACAACAAACACCAAACAAATGACCACCAATTCGCTTGTCAGGAAATTATTCGCAGCGCAATTAGCAAATGTGTGGCGCCATCCGAAAGCCAATGGCACAAATGCGAAAGCACTGAGCACACGGCATTGACCAGACGAACAATCAGCCTTTGCTCCTGAAGCGGATATGAATAAAAGTGATCGCGATTCACTAAGGCATTGCTCAGCAAAGAGCAGGCCGTTCACCCTTACAATTAGACCGGCAATTTTTTAAAAAACCAAAATTGAATTTTAAAAAGTCGTTAGAAATTTGTGTTTTTATTCCAAAAGTTTTTAATAAAAAAGCGTTATAAAGCCATACATTAAAAGAAATATCTCTCAGAAATTTCAAACAATAAGTTTTTTTTTCTGAAAACAAGTTAGCAAATTTTAGTAGTGATAATTTAAAAAAGAGTAAAAAAAGGGGAGGGTTCGCCCCCTACCATTTTTTTGGGTTTGGCTACGAATGAAAGCCCCCCACACGAACAAATCGGTCCACCCACCGATTGCAGCAAGTTCCTGCTGTTCGTCAACTCGGCAATGCGCGCGTCTGCGGCCGCCTCGCGCTCCTCGACCGCTCGCCTGCGCTGCTCCAACTCCTCGCGGTCTCGTGCGAGTGCCGCCTGCAACTGTACGTGCCTTTCGCGTTTCATGTTGTCGTGGTAAGTGTTCAGCAGATGGAAAGCGGCGCCCAATGCCCAAGAGACTTCCATGGCGCGCAGTTTCTTTGTCATCTGACAATCAAAAACAAACAAATTTTGATATGCTCGCTGTGAAAAATTTTAGGGGGGGGGGGGACAATCAGTTCCATTGCCGAGGGGATGATTTTTATTATTATTTTTTGGTTAGATTTGTAAATTGAAAACCATTCCCAGTGATATCAGTCGTCATCACATTCCAAAGAATTTCCATTGCGAAAAAAAGAATGCCGCCAGTTTTCCCATTCAAACTTTTCTTTGGCCGTCTTTGGCAAAAGGAGCCCAACTACCATCATCATCATCATTTGCTGTTAGCATGGCTTCTGCTTACATAGATGGTCTTCTCATCCGGCAGTCCGTAGCCAAAATGGAGCAGCGTGTAAATGTACGTCAGGTCCAAACATTGCCACGGCTGCCACGGCTCGGGGCCAATCGCCTCGGGGGGAATTGCACACGCTGAAAAAAAGGACAAAAATAAACTGCGAAATTTAGAACTTTTTCAACTTTCAATACTATTATTAAACAATACGACTTAGGGAATTAAAATAGCTAATAAATTGTATTGGTTAACAAATGAATGAAGCGCGCCTCGTTCGGCCGCGACGCGAAAGTCGCCGACTTGGGCTTGTCCGCCCAACTGTTCCAGCGAATAATGCACCACATTGGCCTGTAAAAGATGCGATTTGTTAATTGCAATTTTTAAACTTATGTTTTTCAGTTTGGTTTTTTTTTTAAATTTAAACTAACAAAGGAAGGTGGCCAAATGTCCGTCGGGGTTTCGGTATGAAATTTTGGAGGTGGATAGAACACCCCTTATGGTTTTAAATTTTTGCAAAATGTGCATCTGTGCCGGGTTATGACGTGACAAACTTTTTTTTGTCAGTAAATTTAATAAAAATATACAGACACCTGCTGGTGACCCTCCTTTGTAAGTTCCACTCCGAAATTGTTTATTTATTAATTAATTACGTTAAAAAAAGTGTGAAAAGGATTGTTTTCACTCTTAAAAATTCAAAAAACTAAAATCGGGGGAAAATAAAGTGAATCTGGAGAGTATAAAACTGAAAATAAAAAGCAATTTTTCCTTTTTCCCAATTCCATTTAACATTTTTTCCCATTTCCATTGTCTGCCCCTGTCTTTCTTTCTTTCTTTCACCTGCAACGCCCGGTCGTAGAAATAGCCGAACAGAAAGAGTTCTGTGCCCGCGTCCGCCAACTGCGGCACGCGCTTCACATCGGTCACATTTTGCACGTACTGTTTGGCGATGTCCAAACATTGGGCAAAGCCCGTGTTGGAAGAGGCACTTAAGCAAAAAAGAAAAAGAAATGGAATATTTTTTTATTTTTCCCTTTCGCAAATTTCAAAAAAAAAAAAAAAAAAAATTTTTTTGAAAATTTTCAGCGATTTTTTTTCGAAATTTCATGATAAATTACAAAGTTTTTTTTTAATTTTCAAAATTTTTTCTTGTAATTTTCTTATAAAAAATTTTCTGATTTTTTTCTTGAAAAATTTCTGTTTGAAAATTTTTTTTTTTTGAAATTTCTGCGGCGAGATTTTGGGGTGTACCCCTCTTTTTCTCCCTTATTTCCGCTACCTTTTTTTGTTGTTGGTCAGACAAAAACTGACTCATAAAAATGGCATTTTTTTGAGTCAAAAATCTTGGCCATGGCCCAAATTTTTCAATTCATTTTTTTCGTTTGATCAGTTCGCTTTTGCTTATTCCTTTCCCCCACCTGATCAGCCACACATTGCCCGCGTAGTCCCAGTCGTCCAGCACAAAGCCCTTGGGCAAACAGTGCGTGTGCAGTGACGGCATAGCGCCGGGTTTCCAGTCGGGCGAGCTCAACTTGGCGATGCCGAGCCGCGAGGCCACCAAACCGTTGCCCAAATAACTGAACCGGAGACAAAAAATAAGCAAATAAAAAGAAAACTTTTTTCTTGAAAAAACCTTTTGGAATTTATAAAAATTTTTGGGTTTTTAAAAAAGAAATTTTCGGAATGAAACCATCTGAAGGGACGAGTTGTTTCAAGCAGTAGCAGTCCCATTATTTTGGCTTACAAATTAGTCGAATTGAGGTTTTATTTCATTTTTCTTAGAATTTTGCCCTTTTTTGTCTTTGGGCCGTCTCCATGGAAAAAGTATTATAAGAGGGGACAATTTCAGATTTCTCTTGGAAATTTTTTTTACGGTGCTAATTGTAAGTGAAAAGGACCTGTGCGTGTACAGCCTCAGCTCGTGGTCGAAAATCTTCAGTTTGTGCGCATATTTCTGCTTGGAGAGGCCTTTGAGCGCGGCGTTGAAATCGTTCGGCAAAAAAGTCACTTGGGTGGAGCCACCGCCCAAGTCCAACGCGGCCACCGCCTTTGACTCTGTTTGAGGGGAGGAAAGCCACGGGAAAATCTTCCAGAAAGCGGAAAATTTTGACGCTAAAAAAGAGAGGGAAAATGTAAAGGGTAAAAAAAGAAAAAATTAATGGCCAGAAAAATGCAAAAAAGAAAAAAGTAAGAATTACAAAATTATTTAACCTGTCGACCAGAAATGTTTTTTTTGTATGATAAAAAAAGAAAACCCAAAGTGTCTGATAATGAGTGCCAATTCCATTTTTTCAAAAAAAAAAAAAAAAAAATCCGCCAACGGCGGCGGTGCCAAGCAGACGGCAGAAAATTTTTGAAAATTTAGACACGATTTTTTGCTAACAGATGTTGAACAAATGCGAAAGACGTTATCTGAAGGCTTTGGGGGGGGGGGGGGGTCTGTGCTTTGGTAGTGGTGACCATCTTCCAGAAAATTCTTATTGTTGATTTTTGACTGATTTTGAATTTCGCCTTTTCAAAAAACTTACGACGCTCCAACACTCCCTCGAGGCGGGCCAGCAAAAAGTTGAGTGTGAACCAGCCAAAAACGCCTTCGTCCGTGCCGCTGAGAACGCCCACCGCGTCGTCGTCCACCAAAAGCCCACTGGACAACACTTCACTTTCAATCTGACAATGAGTGGATAAGAAACGGCTTGAATTTTGGTATCAAAGTCTAATCCCGAGGCCGTTGTAATAAAATTTGCTAAAATTGCAAATCCATCAGGCGCCAAATTCCTCCCTCGGAGGCCCATTCCTTCCCTAGGTTTTTTTTTTTGAAAAATTGCGACTCTGCATTTTGGATTGAAAAAAACTTGCGAAAACGCTTTAAATACCCTCCGCCGGGCCGCTAATTTCCGCCAAACTTTCTTTGAAATTTGACGCCGAAATTGTCAATTGCCAAAATCAGTTTATTTTCCGATATCCATATTTATTTGATTATGGACTGTCAGAATAAATTCTTAAATTTTTCTCTACCATTTCTTATTAATTGTAAGTCATAATTTTCGTTTTAAAATTTAAACCTCCGATAAAATTGCCTCCGCCTCCTTTTCCGACAGCAAACGAACGCCCGCCGTGGCGCGGAAAGCGATGGGCGTTTTGGCCCAAAGTTCGGCCGGAATTTGCCGTTTGGCGGTCAGCAACAATTCGCGCACATTCTCCGCCGCCAATTCGGGTGTTTTGGCGAAGCACGAAACGCCAGGTTTAATCTGTCAAAAGGGCAAAGGGATTAGGGATTAATAGGCAAAATTTGATAGTAAAATTAAAAAAAACCAAAATTTTTGTAAAATTTTATTGTAAGAAATCTAAAAAAGGTGAAAGAGGGAGAGAAACCGAAAAAAAAAATTGACAAAAGAAAGACAAGTCAAAAAAAGAAAAGAAATCCTTGCGAGTGTCAGATTAAAACGGGGAAAAATGAATGTTGTTAGGCATATTAGGCCATGAAAACAAATTCATTTTTTCAACAAAAAAAAAATTGCGGACTGACAAAAAAAGAAGCGACAAAATTGGCCCATCTTTCCTGCTCACCTCCTTGTAAATCTCGGCCTCCAGCTTGAACGTGCTCGGCTCCTGCTCCAACTCGTGGCTGAACTCGAAGAGGTGAAGCCGCGTGCCGGTGGAGCCGGCGTCGATCACAGCGGCGAAGAAACGGCCCGAAGTTCTTTCCTTTTTTGTATGTAAATTAGACATGTACAGCTTGCCCATTAATTGAAGTTCGAAATATTTGGAATTGTGGGCTTTTTGTTTCCCCCCTCTGGGTTTTAGGTGGTCCCTGCAAAAGCGTCTTCGTTTTCGTGGATTTATACCGGCTTTAGCCCTAAATTAAATTACAAAAAATAAAATGAATTTGGCTTTTTGTACGGATCTCAGTTTCGAAAACTCCCCGGAAATGTCATCACATTTTTGAAAAAATAGCAATTTAATTTGGCCACCACCTCGGCCTCCAAGTCGGGCGACAAACACTGCTGAATCTCTTTGGTGTCCGGCGGGTGCAGTCGGTTGTGTTGCAATTCGCCGACCGCGGCGTCGTCGCGTCCGGCGCCAAAGCGCAACAACAGAGCGACAAAGAAGCAAAAAGGGGAGCAAAAGTGCAAAGGGAAGGGACGGAAGAACGAAAGGGGAGGGCCAAATTCGCATTTTTGGTTTTGTTTTACTTAAAAATGGGGAAAATTTACGAAAAATACAATGAAGCAATTAAAATTTTGAATTTAATAGGAAACATTCAAATTTTGAATTTTAAATTGAAATGAAAAAAATTGAATTAAATCGAAAACCAAAACAAAACTGAAAAGGCAACAAAAAAAACAAATTTGTTTACAAAGAAAAAAAAAAGAGTCGATCAGTGATCAAAAACAAAACGCCAAACTAAACAAAATTTGTTTTGCCAATGAGTCCTTTTCCTGAATTTTAATTGTGCTTTTAAACATTAATCCCCGGGAATTTTAATATGCATTTTAAAATTGTGATAATATATTTACCTTCTAATTCATGAGTAACTGAAACGCCCCCAATTATAATTATAATTTTTTACCTCCCATTGAATGCGTAATGAAAAAAAGAAAAAATAAATTTCAGTTCTACTGAATTGATAATGATAAGTGATAACATTTGGCCATTCTTGACTTTGTGACGATGTGCACAAAATTAATAAAAAAAACAGCAAAAAAAAAAAAAAAACTCCGATTTCCCTCCCCCATTTTATAAAAATGCTTTTCCTCCGCCACCAAAAGAGAGCAAATGAAAGAGAGATAAAGGCTAATTCGCCTTCGTTACTTATATTATGTAAATATTGTGCATTTGTGGGTTTGTGGAAAAGGCCAAAACGGCTGAGGTTGCCAAGGGAATTCATTCGGCTTTTTTATCAAAAGGGAGCAAAGCGAATGGCCGGCCAATTAGGGGGGGGGGGGAAGAGTGATTTAGTCGATTCGGACTGCGAATCGTCCGTCCCTGGTTCGACCAACTCTTGATTTCAAACGATTTTCTTACAAGAACAACCCGAAAAGCGTATTAACTCGTCAACTTAACAGGGTAATTCTCGGCAAATTGAAAAAAAATCCCGAAATCTCCAAGTTTTCCGCTACCCGATTCTCGACATGCCCTCTCTGAAAAATCCACCCGCCGGTCTCCAACATTGCATTTTTCGCATTTGTCAGCGAATGGCGGACGAAGAATGTTCGTCCAATTTTAAGTATATTAAATTTTGGGTGCACCCCAAAATTTCGCCGCCGAAATTTCGCCGCCGAAATTACGCCACCGAAATTTCGCCGGACGGAATTTCGCCGGCCGAAATTTCGCCAGGACATAATTTCGCCGCCGAAATTTTGCCGGGACATAATTTCGCCAAAAAATTTAAAAAAAAAAAATTTGGAAATTTTCAAGAAAAATTCTTAGAAATTTTTTATATGGAAATTCCAATGAAAAATTTGTGGAAAAAAATTTTTTTAGTGATTTTTTTGGAAAAATTTTCGAAAAAACTTACTAATTTATCATAAATTTCAAAAAAAAAATCCTGAAAATTTTTTCTAATTTTTTTTTTGAAATTTTCTTATAAGAAATTCTAAGATTTTTTCTTAAAAAAATTTCTAAGTCTAATTTTTTATTTTATTTTTTTGTGGCGAAATTTTGTCCCGGCGAAATTTCGGCCGGCGAAATTTTGTCCCGTCCCCTAAATTTTCCCTTGGCCATGAAAAGTTCAGAAATTAAAAACCATATGATCATTTAATCTTAGTGAACGATCAAATAACATTAATTGAATGTTTGATGATCCTTTAAACAAACGCATTAATTCAGATTTTTATGAAAAAAATGGAAAAAGAAAGGAAAAATTTTTTTTTAAATTAATTAAAATTAGGAATTACATTTTCTCGTATGAGTATGCTCAAGAAATGGACTGTCCTCGGGAAAAATGGGCCCTGTTAGCGCCTTTTTGGGATTAAATTCGTGAAATTTCTTTCGTCGGTTATTGCTTTTGGTCTGCTAAAAAGAAAACAGTTTCCTGTTTTCAAATGGGTTTGAGTGAGAACGATCGTCCCAAAATGCTCGTCTCGTCCCGGACTGACTAATGCTTTCTTCCGCTGCCTTTTTTATATGGCGGCGAGCGCAGCGCAAAGAGTCGCGGGACTTTGGCAACCGACGGGTGGGCCGCGTCTGCCGTCATGTGCACTTATCAGTCGTATCACCACGATTCTTATCTCGCGGCGGAGTTCGAGAAACGGAGAGCCATTGCATATTTATGGACCATGGGGACGAACGGCGGGACCAATTGGGCAAAATGGGCGGGGAGGAGAAGCGAAATTGGGAGAGACGGGGAGGAAAAGCGGAAAAAGGAGGGGAGAGGAGGGGAAGCACAATTCGAATGGGAAATCACAAATTTGAAATTAAAATGCAAATTAGCAATGCGAAAAGGGTAAGATCAATTAATTAATTGATTATTAATTAGTGGTAGAAAAAACAACTTAAAGAATCATAAAAAATTGTTTTTTGGTGAATCGAATTATGAACAGATTAATTGTTATTTTTTCTCTCCATAACATTTAATTCATTTAATTGCTTTTCAATGCAATTTTTAATTAATTTTAAGTTGCATTTTTAATTATGGGTATGTTTCTTTATATTTTTTAAATATTTTGATCATAATATTTTAGTCACTTGCTGATCATAAATTTGTTCGTGAGTATCTTTTTTTAGGGCAATAAGTCAAGTAGCAAAACTAAAAATAACATTCACCAATCACCGGAAACTTTTGCTATCCAAAAAAATATAAAATAATTTTTTATTTTAAATCCTTATTAATAAATGTATAAAGTAACTGTTGATTTTCTTGTGAAATCATAATAAATTGGATTAATTAAAGACAATTAAAAATAATAACATTTTGAATTAAGGCGAGTTAAATAATTGTCCATTAATTTGCTACATTTATTTTATTTGCTTAAATTTTACATTGAAAAATGTTACTATCAGCTCCTCCTCAATTTATGATTGTTTATTTTTCAAATTTTTCATTGCTTTCTTCCAATTCATCAATGTATTCCCGTCCATTTTCAATTCATTGGCAACAAAATGAAGTGAAAAGAGGGACCATTGAAGTGACACTGTCCCCTCCCCCAAATTGCATAATATTCATCCCGTAATGACGACAATTGTTATCATCAATTAGTAAATGCGTTGAAAATAAGTAAATAAAAATTTAAAAAACAAGGGACAAAGTTCGGCAAATTCTCAATTTTTTTTTTTTCTTAAAGGGTAAATTACTCTTTTTGAAAATTCAAAGCATTTTTTTAGATTTCAGAATCTGATTTACAGGACTTGGAAAATATTTGTGCGTTTTTTATTAACATTTTTATCAGTTTCCTCAAAGTCACCAATAATTTTCTTAAGAATGTGTTGATCACTGGTGATCATCAGTCGTTCGATCGTTCATCTTTCGTTTTTCGCCACGTCATTTTCAGGAAAAGGCGGCTCTAATGGTAAATTCGTCCTCAGATTTTTTTTGTAGCGAAAAAACTGCTGAAAATAAAAATTAAATATTTTTAAATTATCAATTATGTTTTTATTTATTCATTTGTTCTTACCACGGTCTTGCGCATTTTGTTCTGTCTTTGTGTCGTTTGAAGCATCGCTTTCATTGAGACTCTGAACATCAAATTTCTTTTATTTACCATTTAAATTGAATTTTATTTGTAAAATTTATTTCTCCCAAATATAATGTTTTTATTTTTTAATATATTATTTTTTAATTTAAAACTTTTTCCAAAATTCCTTTGTCGACGAATGCCATCAAAAGAACAACCACAAAAATGCAAGAATAATAAAAACGCATTTTTTAAGAATGTTTGTGTTTTTATGTGTGATTTATTTTTGTGGAAATTTTCTCATTTTATATTTCCCAAAATTTATTTGATATCTTTCAAAATATTTTATGGGATTTTTCTTTCTCATTTTCGAAGAAAAAAGGTTTATTTGGAAATGGTTACATTGAAATAAGAAATAATTGCATAACAAATATTTGAATAAATTGTGATATAATCAAAAATTAATGAATGAATAAATGAATATTTTAGTGGTTTAAAAAATTATACAAATTTGCTTCTTTTTCCGTGCTTTTAGTAAGTCAGGAGAAAATTAAGTGAAAAATTGGAAATTTGGAAAAAAATGCAGTTTAATTTTTAAATTTCAAAGAGCGGTATCGGTAAATTTCACTTTCATCGGTACCGGTACTGACCGAACACTGCAAAAACCGGCACCGGTATCCTAACATTTTCAGCTGGTATCGGAAAAACCGATAATTTTCTGAGGTCCAAATTTTTGGACAAAATTTTATAATTCAACGATTTCGTTCAAATTTTCAATTATTTTAAAATTCCAAAAGATTCGCTACCGAAGGCTAAATGTTCTGTATTTTTGAAAACAATTCTTTACCTTTTCCCAAATTTTCTTGCATATTTTAGCTCGGATTTCCATTCTTTCCAGTGCTCCGGTAAAAAAATAAATGATCATAGATTAAATTTAATAAACAAGTCAGGCAACTAAGCATTTGCTAATAATCAATTTTTTTGCAAAAATCCCAATAAAATTAGCATAATGACGTTTTCAGTTAATCCAAATTTGCAAAATTACAAATGCTAGCCTTTGTCATTCATTTATAAATTTATTTTGTCAGAATGTAATATTTTAACTGATTAAATTTGAGAAAAAGGATCTATTCTCACTAACGAAAAAGAAGATTAAATGGATTGAATTCATATAAATTTTTACTTTTATTGTTATTTTCTTTGCGCTATTTGCCATTTTTGTGCATATTTTTTTGAGTGTTTAAGAATCATTTTTATGCATAACATAAATCAAAGCTTTAGGAAATTAAAATACTTTTAATTTTTAAAGGATTTAATTGTTTTGTTAATTGTCTTCTTTTAATGCCCCGTTTATTTTATTTAAAATGTGCCGTCAATTGTCAATTTTATTGGTTTTCTGTTCTTTTCATTCCAACAGTAAGTGCCGTTTCTGAGGATCTTTTTGGTGATCTTTGGAAAAATGGCGGACTTTTGGAAAAAGGGGACGGCACTCAAAATTGGCCGAAATTAAAAGTAAAAAAAGTGAAAGTTGAACCAAAAATGGAGGAAAAGAATCCCACTGAATATGGGGAAGAAGCAAAATTAAAAATTGAACAAAAAATAATTGGCCAAAACATTGGAAAATTTGTCAAAAAAGAGACGAAAAGTGAAAATATCCAGGAAAATAACAGAAAAAAGATAAAAATGGAAGAAAAAGATGAGGAAATGTCGCAAAAATTTGGTCAGCAACAAATGAAATGGGAGGAAATTTTTTTAAAATAAATTGAAAATGCAAATTAATTATTATTAATAAAATTTGAATTTTTCGTTTTAAAATTAAAATTTAGAGAAAGATTTTGGAGGCCGAAACAAATAAAATAAGAAGAATAACCAGCCGAAATGATGGCCAAAAAAAGCAATTAGTTGAGCAATTTGAGGAAATGAGAATGCCTTTTCAGCGCGCGGGTGCCCATTCAACGAGGGAATGGATGAAAATTGAGAGAGAAATTGCCGAAAAGATTGGCACTTCCCGCACATCAATTTACAGATGGAAAGCCCAATTGGGCCTGACCAGTAAGAAAATTTGTATTTAAAAAATGTAATTAATTATACTAAAGAAAGCTAAAACGCAAATTAATTTACTTTGAATCAGAAAAAAACACTGATGAAAACAGACGCAAAATGGTAAACAAATATATGAAACTAAAAAAGTCATCGTTGGCAAACGGAGAAGCAAAAAGTGCGCAAAAAGTGGGGGAAAAAATTTCAAAAGAATTGGGAATTCATAAGAGAACGATTAAAAAATGGAAAGCAAAATTTGGACTAAATGGTAATGATTAAAATACATAAATAATAATTAATTAATCAATTAAAAAGAAAAAAACATTTTGCAGAGAACCGTCGTTACAGTGAAGAGGAAAAGCGCAAAATTATGGCCAAATATTACCAAATGAAAAGGGAAAATCCACGGATTATGGTGAAAACCGTGTGCAAAAAGCTCAACATCAGCATGGCCACTTTATACAGATGGAAGGGTGAAATTGGAGAGGGCCAACAAAAGCCCGAAAAAGATACGGGTGAGATTAAGCATCAAAAATTTAATAATTTAAACAATTGTGAAAAAGCATTGCGTGCCGATGGAAATGGCCAAAATGTGTGGGCATGGAATTTAGCGACTGGGCGAAGACAACGCAAAACGAAGCTTACATCACTTTATTGACCAGCAGGAGATGGTCAGTGAGTGAGTGCATGGCTTCGAATGAGTTGTGTTGGTGTTGGTTGGGTCGTTACTCAAAAGCAAACAAATGGAAAATTTTTGACAAAAAATTATTAATAACTTTCCTCAAAATTAACCAAATTTTAAAATACTATAAAACCGATAGATCCTATTGTTATACATATTTTAGCCTTTAAAATTTGAAAACAATTCGTTAATATTCAAAAAATTATGACCTGACGAACTCAAAAAACAAAAAAAAAAGTTTTTTAAACATTTTTGGTCATAACTTTCTTGAAACTTAACGAATCTTATTGGAATTTTACATGATAATAGAAAAAACTTAGGGCTATCGAATGTTATAAAGAATTAAAAATTTTGGATGTTTTTCAGCAAAATTATATGAAATTTTTTTTAATTTGATGCTCTTTGAGTAATTTCATAAGTCATAATATGTACATACGTACTTTTGTGTTGTTGGTTGCGTAGAAACGACACAAAATTTGAACAAGTTTTGAAAGTGCCAAAATTGAATAAATATTCTGTTTGTTTTTTATTCATTTTTCTACACATAAATCCTTCCTAATAAATAAAAGCTACAGTATCATTAGGACATGTGGCTATATGGTAAAGCCCATCTACAGTAGCCAGTTTTATTATGCCAAATCACATTCATTTGCTTCCATCATTTATTTCATCCGATTTGCCTTTTCTCTAAACTTTGAACACGACGACGATGAGCAGAAGCACGGCACCTAAACGAAAAGAGCTTAAAACGGCCTAAAAAATTTTTTACAAAAGAGAGTTGGCATAATTTTGCCAGTATTAATTAACCAAAATGATTTTTATATAAAAAAAACAATGCAATCCAAATCTCAGTTGATATCATTCGACTTTTAGCGCCGGATTAAGCCGGTTTAAAAATTCCCATTTGATAGACTTTTTGGGTGCCAAATCTATGAAAAAATAAGAAAAATATCCCATGTTTTCTTAATCGAAGGAGGAAGGGGGGGGGAGACAGGCAGAAGAGTTAAACTTTATTTTTGGCTGTAATTCCGTGTTTTTCAGTGCAATGGCCAATGTGTCAATCCCAACCCACAAATGATTAAAAGAAGAGGAGAATTTTGGGTTGTATTAAGAATAATGGGAGGACCATTAGTGAGAAATGTTTTCAGATCCGAGCCGAGAATGATCGGCACTTCGTATTCTTAAGCTTAGGCTAACAAACGGCACTCTTTCCAATTGCTTTTCCTCTGCTAATTTGTGCGACGCACTTGCGGTGGTAAATGAAATTGCGGCGGCGGCGCCGCGGGCGGACCGAACGGAAAAGTCGCGCTGAACATCCGTTGCATTTCCTGCGCGAACTTTACGCTCATCTGCTGCATTTCGTCGATGAACTTCTTCAGTTTGGCACGTTCTGCGCCGGTCAGCGTCCGCGTTTTGCCATAATCCGTCACTTTTCCGTCCTATGTTTTCAACATTAATTCATTAATTATGACCATGGCTCCCAACTCTGCTGATTTATCATCATTTTGTTGCTTTTCAAGGGGTCAATGATGATTAGGGATCAGGGCTGGGCGTAATTACGAAAATTACGGCCTTTTTGGACCCCGTAATTACGAATTACGGGGAAATTACGGCCTTTTTCACGCGTCATTACGGAATTCCGTAATTGAGAAAATTGCCGTGATTACGGATTAACGGTTTCGTAATTTAAAATTCAGTCGCCCAGCCCTGTTAGGAATGCTACTTTAAGTTACGAAAAATCTCGAAATAGTTAACTAAAACAGTGAGGAATAATGCCAAAATAGTGAAGAAATAGTGACAAAAAGTCTGAAATAATGACGGATAGTGTGACATGACATAATTTTCAGCCAAAAATTAAGCAAAAATAATTTTTTTTTTTTTGGAGGAATGAATTTTTGAGAAAATCTTTCAATTCATAAAATTTTTCAAAATGTTGATTTTTGATCCAAATATTGATTTTTTGTTGGCCAAATGCCGATTTCTGAAAAATTCAATGGTAGCCTGATTATGTATGACCAATAAAAAAGGAAATCCGCACAAATTGAACCATGGAAAAAAAGAATAAAACATTTTCCTTCTCAAAATTTTTTGAATTTGTTTAATTTTACACATTAATTTATTTTTATTAATAAAATATAGTGTTTTTGGCCTCCCCTCCCCCCACTCGCATGGTAATAGCAGCCATTGCCGGAGATCACTCCATTCACAACACTGACGGATCCGTCCACGACGATAAAATTGCCATTGTCCACAGCCGCCACTCGTCGCGAGCGCTGCTGGCCCATGGCTTTTCCGAAACAAAAATGGCCATTGGCGGCGATGCTCAGCAGTAAAATGAAAAGAGAGAAAAGCAACGAATGGGAATTCATTCTCAAAATTCGAAAATAATTTGGCACTTTTCTGTTTTGAAGGCACACGCCAATTAAAAAAGAAATATTCGACTCGTATTTATGTGAGTTTCTTTGGCGCGAGGAATGTAAGCGACGTAACGCCGATGCATTTGAGGAAATTTTGGCAGAAATTGTTGCTTTTATGCCCCAAAATAAGTCTATTAATATTGAACGCTCTTTGTTGCAATTTTTTTTAAAAATGGGTGTGCCTTCAAAACAGGAAAGTACCAATAATTTTATATTTTTCGTATTTTTGTGAATTATTTTTGGGAGTTTTTTTTTTAAATTCTCCCCGAATTTTTGTTCCATAGGGCTGTGTCATAGCAAATGGGAAAATAATTAATGTTTCAAACTTCGTCAGCGATTTATTCGGACTCTTTCGTCTCCGCTGCCACCTTTTTCTGCCCTTTCCTTCGTCAATTTTTGGTTAAAAACGTCAACAAAATTTGTTTTCTAAGTTTTGTAGAATTGCAAAGAGAGGGTAAAACGAGAATTAATTAATTAATTAATTGATTGATTAAATGCTCAAGAATTACCATCAAAAATAACAAAAATAACGAATGAATTGGGGGAAAAGGAAAAATGAAATAAGAAAATGGAGAAACCAAAGCAAAAAGCAAAGAACGAACGAACGGCCATTCTTTCGTCGACTGTTCGCCAAAAAGGAGACCGGAAAATGAAATCAGCAGTTTCGAGGACAACGAATGGTGCACAGGGAGGGACACAGAATAAACGAGCGTAATTTGTATTACTAATTAATGTAAAATAATTAAATAAAAAAGTATTTTCAATCAAAAATTGTATTTTTAGGGTTCTATTCGCTGGGGACGAGGAAGTGATGGCGAAGGGGTCCCTGGATAGCATTTTAAAATTGGCATTTTCTAAAAACATGCTAACGCATTTTATAAATGCGCAAATACATATAAATAGTATGCATTATTTAAAATTTATTATTATTTTCAAACATTGTTATTGAATATATATTTTTTGCTGTGACGACGCGTTTTAGCTAAATTATAGAAAATATTTGTTCATTAATATCTTTACATTTTCATAAGGGACATTTTGAACTCATTAAACAGCGACAAAAAGTTAAATTGGTTTTATATATATATATAATTTATTCTATTAAATTTCATTGAAAGTTGCAAGGTAATTTTGTGGTACTTATTCTATTGTGCCACCTCACAATGTGATCCATGTATGGTAGTGCCTATAATATGGTTTTGCAATTTTAGTAAGGTTGTATATATTAATAGGGAATAAACATTAGTTAATTTTGTTAACATTACCCAAAAGCAACCAAAATTTTTAATAAATTTTTCTGTTTTATTGGCAACTGAATGGGATGAATTATTTTGAACGATATCAAGCTTTTTAGTCTTGTCTCAGCTAAAAAAGTTTGCTGTCAAAAAGTTGTCAGCACTTTACACGAAAAAGCTTAGAAATAAATGGTTAGCTTACTTTTCAGCGCATTCTTCCCCAATATTCTTCTGACAATGAGACACAACATTATTAATATTAACATTTATTTAAATAATTGTTGTTTTTCAATTCATTTATTTTCAATTTCATATTTTTCTCTTCATTTTTTCATGTAACATTTATGAATTTCGTCTTTTTATGCTCGTCTTGTGCCGTCTTCAAAAAACACGCCGCCATCGTTGGCACAGTATTTGGGGCAAATGCCCTTCTCGCCCTGTCCGCCCGGTTGTCCCGGCTGGCCGGGCGAGCCCGGTTGGCCGTCGTTGCCAGGCGGTCCCGGTGGTCCGGGCGGTCCCTTGGGGCCGGGCTGACCAGCGCCTCCATCAGTGCCAGGGTTTCCGGGAGGACCAGGAGGTCCAGGGGGTCCAGAATCACCTAAAAGAGCATTTAGAATAAATGATTCAAAAATATAGTTTGGTTACCCGGTGGTCCTGGCGGGCCAGGAATGATGGGCTGTGACTGCGCAGGTTGGCCGGGCTCTCCGGGAGAGCCGGGCTGTCCAGGCTGGCCAGGTGGGCCAGGCGGGCCCTTTGGGCCAGGAGAACCTGCACCCGAGTCGCTGCCAGGCTGGCCGGGCTGTCCAGGTCCTCCACCGTCGCCTGGAGGTCCGGGTGGTCCTGGCGGCCCAGGAGGTCCACCTGGGCAAGGCTTACAAGGAGGCTAAAATGGGAAAAAGCATAATAACATTTGCTACGCAAGCAAAGCGCGCATAACGAACCGGCGTGACGGACTCGCAAGGTTGGGATGGCGGCTTGCCTGGGCCTCCTGGCATGCCGTTTGAGCCAGGCTTTCCGGGGCGTCCCGGTCGTCCAGACGTGCCAGGTGGGCCTGGCGGGCCAGGGTTACAGCACGGTTGGCAGCCTCCACCGCCGCCTCCGCTGGTGCCACTCGTCGCTGATGCATATCCACCAGCTCCACCCCCGCTTCCTCCGCTGGAAGCGTATCCGCCACCGCCTCCACCCCCGCTTCCTCCGCTGGAAGCGTATCCGCCACCGCCTCCACCCCCGCTTCCTCCGCTGGAAGCGTATCCGCCACCGCCTCCACCCCCGCTAGAAGCGTATCCGCCACCGCCTCCGCCGCCTCCGCTAGCATAACCAGACGCACGCGCGGTCCGATTGCCGTTAAACGCTGACGGAATGTTGCGGATTTGGTTGACCTCCATCCAAATGTCACGGGCCGAGCTCTTCAAAATTTTCAATGTTAAAGAGATAAGTGAAAACGAGACTCATAGATAAGTCAAAACGAGACTCATCCCGCTTGTCATCCCCAACTCGAAATGGCTAACATTTGGCCATTCTCTATTATCCATTTGGTCAGTACCAAACCATGCCACTTTTGAATCGCCAGAATTGGCCATTTAACGAATCATACAAATGATGACTTTTCGTCCGTCCGTTCTGACTTTTTCCCAACCAATGGCATTTGATCGCACTTACAAAAGAATAAAATCTGAAAATCACCTTGCAATAATTAATCTCCTCCTGCATGGTGCGCCGCACGTGGTGTACGTAGTTGTACACCATGGGAAGCGTAACGCACACACTGATCACCGCCACCACGGAGAAGCAAACGCCCGCATAGGCGACGAAACGGTAAGCGCTGTTGCGCCCTTCCAACTCAATGCTCATTAGGCTAAATTAGCAGGGCATATAATTTTGAATAATTAATTACGCAGCCATAAATTAATGGGTTTTCAAATGAGTTAAGAGCATTTGGGATCACTGATTATCCCGTGTTTTAAAATAAAATATTTTTATTTTTTATTAGCAAGTTGTCATCATATATAGGAATGCATATAATCATAACCAAAAGCTAATTAACGCCTAATTTTGTTTGGCTTCGCGAGTGAGTGTCATTAGCTCTTTTATACCCCCCCCCCCCCTCTCCCTCTCTAATTTCGCTATTAACCCTTTGCGTTTGGGTGAGACCGCGTCCGTCGCTTTTCACCAGCAGAAAAATGTTCCTTAGGCATAAAACAAAGCAATTAACGGCTGTGACAGAAGCAGCAGATGAACCCATTTGAACCTTTTGGTTCCACCTAAAAACTTTTTCCTTTGTTTTTCAGTTTCTTCGCCGATGAAAAATATCAAATTCAAATAAACCGTTGCGTTGTCTTTGGGCATTTGACTTAATGTAATTATTTTAAATATTCATTAGAGCAGTGAAAGGATTATTGGAAATAATAACTGAAGAATATTTCCAACTTTGATTTGGTATATTGGGTTACGAGAAAGCGAATGGTGCAACTTTTAGGCGCCGAAAAGCAGCAGGTGGGGAGCCGCTCTTGACAAGTGGGAATCTGCCGAATTGTCAGAAATACGTCACTTTTATTTAAAAATATTTTCAAAAAAAAGTAAAGTCACAACGGTATTTATTACAGATTGATTGTCCGCAAAATAATTCTTTCAAATTCTTACATTAGAGATCGAGAGGAATAGATTGGTTTATAATATGCAGGATATAAAGATATACATATAAAATCGCGAAAATAGTCATAAATACAGGCCAAAATTTCCGAAATACGGACGCAAAATTGAAAAAAAAAAAAATGGAAATAAATTTACCAAATTGTAGGCAAATTTTCCAAAACCTCTTCATATTAAAAATGGAAGTTAAAACTTCGAAAATGGCTAAATATGTTGGAAAACACATAATCCATTAATAAAATAAACGACCTAAAAGGCGAAAATTTTCACTTTTGGGCTTAAGGTTGTCTTAATGTAACTGCGAAGAATTTAAATTTAACTAATATTCTCGAGAAAATTAAAAATGAACAAACGCTAAATTTGGAAATACGGATATAGCAAATCCATGCTAAACCTTAAAAACAAGCTAAAAACATGTTTATTTCGTGTGTTTCAAACCTCACATAGTCCAGGGGAAATAGGAATTTATGCATTTCCATAAAATACAAACCCAATATTAAAAATTCTTCGGTCGTTTTCTTTCTGGCGAAGCTCGGCTTAACACTCGAAGCCGAAGCCGAAGTTTCGCCCAGTGATGGTCAGTTGGAATAAAACAGTAAAATTGAGATAAAATTAATAAAAAATTTAATTATTATTACAATAATAAAAATCTAAAATATTCTTTTTCCTCAATTATTAATCAATAGATACGCCTATTAATTCTCATGATGGCTTTTTATTAAATGCGTGTCTTTTTCATTTTATTTTTACCTCTCTCTTTTTTTAAACATTGCTCATTTTACAAATTTTACAAAAATTATACAAAAATAATAATTCGGAAAACCATATAAATCCAATGGTGGACAATCGGCGCATGGACAAATCGGCGACGTCTGAAAAACCTTCAAAAAGCCTTAAAACCTCCATTTTGAAATTTCGCCCCATTTCCCCTCAACAATTAATTGTGTTAAAAGCCCCTCACCTTTGGTGAGCCCGAATTGAATGTCAAAAAATCGCTTTTTCTCATTTCTAACTTATTTCTGCAATAACTTTTTGTAGCTTAATGAAACCCATTAAATTTTTAGCAAAATGAAAAATTACAAATACCCTTAAGATACAATCCGTTCCTTTCATCCGTACATTTTACAGATAATACAATCAAATAAAATATGACTTTTTCAAAACATTTCGTTCATTTAACCCAAAAAGCCAATTTTAATTTTATTTTCTGAAAATTGCCCAACAAAAGAATAATTATGTTTAATTTGCTTTTTATGTGTTTCACAACTTTCTTTATTTGCTCATTTGTCAGCAAAACATCCCACAATATATATCAAATTGTTTAATTTTATTGCTTTTCGATTCTTTTTAGAATAAATTTTTCGTTTGAAAATGTCTTCGGTTCATCTTCTTTTGGTTCTGTTACTGTTCCAAGCAGTCCTTTCACTTCCGTCATTTACATATGGCAAAAAGAAGAAGAAAATTGAAAAAATAATTACAAAATTCAATTTCGACGGGGCGGTAATTGGCGCGACAAATCAATTCGAAGTGCAAATTGACTATGACGACGGCATTCCAAAGGCGAAGGAAACGGTGACGAGAGAGGAGGACGGCTCTTTCACCGTCGAATTGCCATTGGAACGCAGTGACACCGTACAAAAACTTACCGTAACCGTCACGTCCACAGACAAATTAGGCGGACTGAAAAGGGTGAGCAAAATTCAACAACGCTAATTTAAGCGGAATTTCTTTAAAAATTAAATTAATTTTAGTGAAAACACTTAAATTAATTACAATCATAAATTTGTTATTTCAGAGAAAAAAATGGGAAATTAATTTGCCTGATCCGAGCAAACATTTCGTGTTTTTCATGGGCGAATTCGAACCCGAAAACCGTGCGCCGCTGTTCCTTCGCGCACTTTTCACAAGGGAATTGCCTAATAAAGGCGAAAGCATTGTTTATTTGCTAAGGTGCGCATTTGATTGGATGAAAAAATAGGCACCAAAACATTAGACGAGAGACGTTCCTAATTAGCTCCTAATTATAAACTGTTGAGATTCGGGATTTGATTCTCGTTCCCGGTTCATGGCGTCTCATTCTCCACTCTCGTGAGCAATTCTCAGGCTTGATTCTCGAGACTGGGAAAACTATTCTCAGTCAGCCTATTAATTATTTACATAATAAAGGCACAAAAAAGGACAGTTGTTTTTTGGGCATAGTTCATACAACAATTGGCATTTTCTGAACTGATTGTTTCCTGTTAAAGGCTGACAAACAGTGATGGATCCAAACTTTACGGATCCGCCGAAATAAGCAATGAACAGAGAACGGAATGGTCAGGCCGGGAGAACGGAGGGGTCATTGTGAAGCTGAACAATGACGGAGTGCAACTTGTGCAGGCCAATCAGAGGCCGACAATGGTTTTAAGATTGGACACGGTGATTTTTAATTGATTGCGGGTGAGGCACCGGGGGATTTACGGGCTTGGAAATGAAAGAAAAATATGGAGAATTTATTTTTGCAATTTTGGGAGTTTACTATTTTTTCTGCGGCTTTGTTTTGGGGAGAAATACAAAAAAAAACACCCAGAAATGCTTCATTTTAACGTTATTATTCGTCACTAATAATAATAATAATTATTATTATTTTTTGGACTTTTTCGTAAATATTTTTGTCAAAAAAATAATTCAAAATTAGGCTTAAAAATTTATAAATATTTTACAATTTTCTCAATTTTGTTGTAGATAAACAGAGAATCCGAGTGCTCGATTTGTCTAAGTGTTTTCAAAGAAGGTGGGGAATTGACGAGACAATTGCATAATTGCGAGGTCAGTGGCGACAAAATGCGCGATTAAATTTGCCATTTTAGCATTTCTTCCATGAAAGTTGCCTCGTCGATTCGTAAATTATTATTTTTTTATTTTATTTTCATTTTTTTATTTACAAAGCATTCAGAGTAGAAAAATCGAAAAACCGAAGGAACCAATTCAAATGCCCCGTTTGTGCCGCGGACATCGAATTCGTCCGGCAAACTGACGAGCAGACGAGGGACGAAAGCCCGCGGGACTATGGAGGCATTTTGCAACGCGCGGCGGAGATTATGACAAGCGACGCGGAAGGCAATGCGATGGAGAAAGGCTCGGCGGAATACATCACGGAGGAAGAGTTTGAGCAAGTGCGGAAACAGTCCTATCTCCAGCAGCAGGTAAAGTGCAAAACGACCGATGGAAGAAATGATTCATTCACCCGGGGGGGGGACGGGGGGGGGTTGAGGGAGTCGGTACCAATTGGCATACTGTAAGGAAGAAGCTGACTGGGCGCTTTAAAAAGCGAAAAGCAGCGGGAGTTGATAAGAACTGCCTCGGTAGCTCAATGGTAGAACTGCCCATGGAAATGGTGCACGAGTGGGTTCGATTCCCACCCGAGGCCTAACATTTTGTCCATTTTTTATTGTACGATTGGCATAATTTGATTATAGAGAAACCGGCTGTTGTGAAACGTTGCCAGGGAAATAATTTTGAAATGAAAATTTAATGAAATTTGTTAAGAAAGAATTACCAATTTCCATTCCCTCTTTTAAAACACCGACGGAACGGCGATGTCTCAATACCTTTTTTAAAGATTGAATAAAACGGACTAATTACACTGAAAGGGCACTGCGCTTCAACATAATATTTCTTTAGGATCCTTCCCAATAAAAATTTAAACAAAACTTTTAAGAGTAGCGAAGGACAAACGACGGGTTCCTGCGACTTTGTCTATTTTAAGGTGAGAGAATCTTTTTTCTATCAATAGGTTTCGATAAAACTTAAAAATTCTGAAATATTAAAAATTAAATTTGTGAAATTTTATATAATAAATTCTCAAAATTCGCAAAAAATAATGATGTTTTTCTCTAGGCGGCGCAAGAGTCAACATTAAGCCAAATGTGGGCCTTCTCACTTGTTCATCCGGTGCTTCAAAACGGAAGTGGCCGCCCGAAATTTGTTTACGAACTCGACACTTTTTACCCAAAACGGTAATTTTTTAAATTGTTTTATCATTCCTTTTTATAATTACCATAAATTAATTAAAATATTTTCAAAAAATGATAAATTTAAAAAAAGGAATGAGGCGGTCAAAATGATGTTCAATCAAACAATGAAAGAGGTTGACAATTTGGACATCATAAGCATGGAAAAAGATGTGTTCGACTCCGCTGATCAAAATGATGCCGACGATGGACAGTTTCCACCGGTCGAAGAATGGTAAAAACAAATTAAGCAATTGAAAATATTTTTTTCGGTCTGATGATTAATTAAGAGCAATTAAAAATTGACAGTTATCCGACCCTTAATGAATTGCATTGTGTTGAATAATAATAATACATCGATTCAATTTTTAATATATTTTTATTACACCGTTAAAAAATACTTTAAAGGCTGAACTTAGTTGATGAAAACAAAAGATTGTGGGTTTTCTCGTGATAATTCCGTTGTAAATTTCATGTGATGGAAAATCCACAAGATTTAAATTGTCCATAACTTCTTTTTTTAGTGATGATGATGATCCCGATTTGTTTGCCGTCCGTGCCGTCCCCGACATCGATGACCCGCCCAGTCCCCCGGACAGCGACGAAATTGCGGCCGGCATTCGAACGGCGCCGATTCGTCAAGCTGGAGAAAGGCGAATAAAACAATTAACAATCAAAATAATAATAATATAGAGAGAAACTATAAGCTTTTATTTACTGATTTTGCCAAATTTAGAATTGGCACTTCTGCCGAACAAACAGAAAATTACGGGCCGAATTTTTGGAGAACGGAGGCGGCACAACGCGTTGTTGCTGAACAAGAAAAAATACACAAGCAAATTCAGCAAAAACGTCGCGCACCAGCTTCAAATTCAAGTACCGAAAAACGTGAAAATCATTAAGAGAGCAATTAAATAATTAGTCCAAAAAATGCCACAGGACAAAAGCAAATTACAATAACTCCGATAATTAATTAATTATTTACCGCTTAATACTGTAAATAATGAACAGGTTGAATGTTGACAGTTTCAGGCAATGCTGGCTCATCAAATGCTTCCCCGACAAACAGTTGGCGGACAAATTCGGACACGGAACAGGAACAGCTAAAGGGAGCACTCGGAGGGATGGGCGAGCGAAAAAGTGCCATGGCACAGAATTCACAAAGCCACCACCGCCATGGAACGAGCACGCGGAATAGCCAACATGGTAGTGACGATGATTATAATGCTAAAGCTGTTCTGATGACGGGGCCAGGGTTGCCGCTTACAATTTAGTAGAAATGCCTCGGTCGGTCCGAAACCGAACCGCGTCGATTCGGTCCCCCGATCCAAAGAGAAAACCAATCCCGAAATCGAGTTTTCTCTCGGTTTTCCGCTTTCGGTTCGCTTTAAACCGACAACCCAATAGATGATACGCCACTTTGGGAACTGTTGGCACAATCGACGTGCAGCAGCTGGACGGAGGAGCAAAGTGCGGAGAGAGCGGCGGATGAAGCGCAATTGAACCAATTTATATGGGAGCGGCGGACAAAAGGCAGCGCCGAGTCTTCGCCCGCCAGGTCGACGCCGGGACGGAGACGGCCGGGGCCGCCAATTCCACGCCCAACTGTGAGCACGAAATTATCAATTAATTAATAAGCAGTAATTGCAGAATTAGGAACTTCATTTGATAGAGTTAACGAAACGAAGAATAAATAAATATTAATTAAAATTATCGAAACCCAATTGAATTCCCCCGCCTCCCCCGGAACGGGCCAGTTCCGTCTGGCCAGTTCCGTCTGAGCCAAGTTTAGACCATCATAACTTTTTTCTTTGTTGACCAAATACAACAAAGTTGGTATCATTCGAAAGCGCTTAACAAGCTCTATCGGCTTCCCAAAAATCACAAAGAAATACCGACATGTAAAAAAGATATAAATTAAAATATACAAAAATTCTGACTTTTTGGTAATATTCATGTTGCAACTTTTTTATAAGTTGTTCAATCGCTTAGAAATAGCTTATCAAAAGCTTCTAAACATGCATAGCTTTTGAATGATGCCAAACTTATAAAATTTGACCTACTGAAAAAAAGTTATAATGCTTTAAGCTTGGCTCAGACGGAACTGGCCAGACGGAACTGACCCCTACCGGCCTCCCCCGAATTAAGCATAATTATGAACGGACAAAAACAGCAGTTGTGCCAAAAGAAATGCCAAATGAACAGCAGAAGCAGAAACAGGAGAATGAACCCGGTCCATTAACAGCTTTATACAATTTAGGAATGGACTTAAAAAAAGTTTTCACTGCGCCGGTTGAAGAAAATGAAGTAATAAAATACAAAAAGATATTTATTAAAAAAATTAAACAAAATAAGTAAACAAATAATGTTGACGGATTTTTAACCCAATTTTTTAATTCGATTAAAATATTTTTTGGAATTTATTTTTAAAAAAAAGTAATGAAAAAATCACAATTAAATTATATTTCTGTTTTTTAATATTAATTTTTAAGGAGTCAAAGGGAAAGAAACACTTTGGATTTACAATAAAAATTTTGCCCGAATTGGAGGACAAACGGCGGGAACAATTCAAAGTGGAAGTGAATTGCAGCTGGGAAAAGAGTGAAGCTGACATTTCAGTGGAAGTGAACGGAAACGAAGCGAAAGTGAAGTACACACACGAGCAGGAGCTGCTATTTTACGACATTATCATTTGGAAGAAAAGTGACGGAAATGTAAAAAATAATAAAAAAAAATAAATAATTAAATACGGGGAAGGGCAATTTGAAATTGTCAATTAATATTCATTAGTTAATTCATTTGTCAGCAGCAGCAAAATATGGCACCGTTTGTTGAGCAGCGAGTGCAAATTGGAAACAACGAATTGTACACCTTTTACATGGGTGCCCATTTCAATTTGGTCATTAACGAAGCTGACCGGTAAAAAGGCATTTAATTAAACTAAATTAAAAAGGGTAAATTTAAATAATTAATTTTTCTGTGTGAATTATTCAGCCAATCGTCGGACTCCCAATTCAAATACATCGCCCAAGTGAATTGCCACGGCAACAAAAAATCGCCCGCCTTCCGGTCGGACCCCACGGGAAATGACAGCGGAAAGTTTCACGTTTTTCTCCCGGGCGAACACTGTGCCGAATTTGACATTTTGGTGGGAAAAATGCACAAAAGCAATTTAGAAGAATTGGTAAGCAAAGAATGAACAAATTCTAAATTAACATAATGACTATCAAGCATTTGATTAAGCCGAGAAAATTGCTGCTTCAATTGGAGTTGCTTTTCGGGACGGAAACTAATTCGATTTAATGTTTAAGCTCTTTTGGATCGCAATATTTATTAATTTAAATTTAATTTTAACGAGTTTTTGAATTAGATAATTATCTAGATATACAAATAATTATTTTAAATGGTTATATTCTAAAAGTTAATTTATATTTATTTGTAAAATTTAGTTGGAAAGAGCATCCGAAAAAGGCATTAAAATTGAAAGAGGTGAAACTTACAGATTTAAGAAGGCTTTGGTCAATGTTAAAAGGAGAAAAAACGGCAAAGGAATTTCAATTGAAAGAACGGACCAAACAAATAAAAATGAAAGCGAAAAAGAAAGTGAAATGGATAATTATGCGGATGATCCGGAACTGCAAAGTGCCATTTTGGAGTCATTACGGGAAAAGTTGAAAAGAAATGACGAACAAAAAATGGAGCAAATGCCGAAAAAATACGGCAAAAAGCAGATGACGGAAGAAGACGAGGAGCAAAAGGAAACGAAGGAAAAGGGTAAGAAAAGTGCACGGCACAAAAGCAGGGAGAGAGAGTGAGGGAGAGAGAGAGAGAGAGAGAGAGAGAGAGAGAGAGAGAGAGAGAGGAGAAGAGGAGAGAGAGAGAAAGAGAAAAACAGGAGAGAGTGAGAGAGAGAGAGAGAGAGAGAGAAAGAGAGAGAGAAAAAGAGGAGATAGAGAGAGAACACTGAAGAGGGTGGCAAATGTTATGAAAATGACAACCGAAAATTGGAACCAAAGAAAGGGAGGGGAATTATGAAAGTGCCAAAAGTTGGGCGTTATAAAACCTAAATAAAATCAAAAATGTGTCCATAGATTCTCAATAGCTAATTAATTATTAGTTCGATTTTAACGAAATCAGGATTAATAAAATTCAATAAATACATTTAAAAAAAAATTTCGATGTAATTTTAAAATGAAGGAATGCCAAAGCTAAATAATTAGCGAATGTGCTAATTGGCATAAATTTTTTTTTTTTTTATTAAGAAGAAAAAGAAAGAGCCAAACTTATAAAAAAGATTAAAAGTTTGGAAAGACTGCAAAGAAGAGCAAAGTTTCACGATAAGAAATTGGAAGCACTCGGAGAAGAGACCGAAACGATGACAGAAGCGATGGAAAAGCGCAAAAAGAAAGAAAGGTTTTTGAGGAGGGGGGGGGGGGGGGAACCGATTTTAAAAATACATACGAAAAATGACAGAAATTTTTTTAATCAATTTTATATAATTGGGTCTTTTTTCTAGAGAATGGAAAGAGCTCGCTGATACTGAAACGGGCTTTTTTCTAACTCAAAAAATCATCAGTGAAAAATTTTGGTAGTCATCTCAAATAACCCGCAAAATTTTTTCACTCCTGGCTTTACAATAGAATTTGAAGGAAAACACCGGCGGGCAACGGCATACCAAAAAGTCTGCTTTTGCCAACTGAGCGCCGAACGGGCTTTTTTAAAAGAAGCTTTTCGTAATAACTTTGCCAGCGAGTCCTTTCCGGTCTCTCTTTTTTCTATAATTGTTTTTTTGAAATGGTCGTAATTTTCAGGGAGGAAAGACGAAAAATTCAACAGAAAAAAGCACAAATTGAAGAGAATTCCGAAAGTGAATACGAAACAGCGGATGAAAATGAAAAAGAAAAAGCGGATAAAGACAAAAAGAAAACGGAGGACAGAGAAAGAGAGGAAAAGGAGCGATTTGTCAAGGAAAAAATGTTAGAAATATTCAACGGAAATAAAACAAAATTGGCGGCATTTTTGGGGCAACAAAGTGAGAAATAGGGAATAGATATATTTAAGAAATGTTGAAAATGATTTGGCGGATTTTCAACTCAATTCAACAATTTTAAGAATGAGTTGAAATTTTGTAGGAAAATTCTTTGGCATAAGGGCTATAATTTAAATAATTTTGTAAAGAGTTACAAATTATTTTGCCGAAATTTGATTCCCTTTCCTAATTAAGGGAATCATTCACCCGGTGGAAAACTGAATAAAGAATTGTTAATGAGTGTGCTCAAAAGGGAAATGGAAAAGGCAAATGAGGCAGAGGGCGGCGCGGTTGTGCCAACAAAGACAAAAGCTACCGCGGCGTCGTCATCTGCCGAAAAAAATGCCGAAAGTGACGCGAGCAGTGCCGCAAAGCCGCGTTCGCCGTCCATTGAGCAGTTAAAAGCGATGAGTCGCAGGCCGTCACGAAAGGGCTGAACATTTGAGGACGGAAAAGAAGCATTTTTGAATTATTTGTTTATGCTTTGAATCACAGCCCAAGCAAAAGTTGTGCAAGAATTTCTGTTCGATCTTTGGCCCCAACTTCGAAATTTCGTTCCCTTTTCCGTTTCACTAAATTTTGATGCCGATAAATCGAACAGCCGAAAACTTTCATTCACTACCGAAACTTGAAGCTCGTTAAACAGGATAGAAAAGCTGACTTTTCTTTTTTTAGCCTCACATTTCGAAAAACATTTGCATACGTTGGCTTTTTGTCAGTGGTTTTTTGTAAGAAAGTCAATGGAAAAAGGAAAAAGATTCAAGTCCGCTTCACGACAAAAACTTTAGTGAAGTGGCGAAAAATTTCTTGAACATAATTATTTTTCTCTGTTTATCAGTTAATCTCTCGTTTTTTGAGTCCGTGTGTTCACAAAGCCAATCAAATGCAAGAAAAATTTTATGAAAATTTTATTTTTGACAGAAAATAGAAGTTAGAGTTTGCTATGATGAGGGCTTTAAATTTTATAAAATAATTATTTTTTCTGGTTTCAGCAAGCTCTAAATAGTAGGAAAAAGATTTTTTTTAATTTTTTTATTTTTTTTTTTTTGCCGTTTCGATCAAAAGTTTGGACTTTTATTTGCATATTTTAGCAATTTTTTCATTTTTTTTTTCTGAGAAACATTATAAGAAAAATTCGAAAATTTTGGAATTTTTTTCATTTTTCGGCTCTCGGAAAATGGGTCAGTGGAAAATACGTCAATAATACAATATTTTAAAATATACTTCTGTACTTAAAATTCCAAAAATCCTATTGCCGTATCTTTTTCAGGAAATTCTGATTCACTGAATAATCGAGATTATACAGTGCTAGGACGAAGTGACAAAATTATCAATAATCGTAATATTTAAATTTAAAATATTATTTTAATTTTATTTGCTAATTAATAAACCATAACTTAGCTTTACTTAGTCAAATTAATTAAACTTGCTATTAGAATATAGCTCTACATATCCTCTACTAATTATAATTTTTTAACAAAAGTGGTAACCAAAACTTCCGGAGAAATTTAGACTGACCCTAACTTTTTTAAAACTCAAGAAAATTTTTGAAATTATACAGAATAATATAGAAATCTTTGGGCTATCTAATAATATAAATAAAATTAAAATTGGTTGTTTCTGACAACAGTTACTAAGGAATTGGTACTTATGCAGTTTACGGGATACTTTTAACATACATTTTCAAATGCCTATAAATGTGTTTTTGAAATTAATGAAAATAAGTTTTAAGGGGTTTTTGAGGTCACTGATCACGAATTCGGGCTCAGATCAGCGCTACCGATCATTACCTGAGCTGTACAGGGACAAAGAATTGATAGGATTCCTGTACCAAGGGTACCCTCATTGGAAAAATGCCCATAAGGGTACCATTCATACAAATTTCGAATTTTATGCTTCCTGTACCAAGGTTACCCTCATAGGCAAGATGCCAATGAGGATATCATCCATGCAAATTTTCTAATTTTATTTTTGTTCGAGTTCGGGTCAGAGGTTCGAAATTGGCAAAAATGGGTGCTGTATTCGTGATCAGCGACCTCAAAAACCCCTGAAAACTTATTTTCATTAATTTCAAAAACATATTTATAGGCATTCGAAAATGTATGTTAAAAGTATCCCGTAACTGCATAAGTACCAAGGAATTAAATGGTTATGGTCATACAAAAATATAAGGTTGTGTTCTGTGTTACAACTTTTTGTGAATTTTTGCTATATTTTTAAAAAATTACAATTTGGTAGAGGATATGTAGGCTACATTCTAATACCAAGTGTAATTAATTTGACTAAGTTAAAGGTTAAAGCTAAGTTATGATTTATTAATTAGTTAAAATAATATTTAAATTTAAATATTACGATCATTGATACTTTTGTCACTTCGGCTCTCCACGGATTATACGAAATTAGAAAACGATTTTGAAAGTGACAGTTTAAAGTTTTTCTAATCCATTCAGGAATTATGTACGAAATGACAAATTATATAAATATGCACATAAACACCGAAATATGAAAAGCAAAATATGCATACACACAGAAATTTATTCATCTTTCAGACCCACGAAAAATATACAGGTGAATATAATTGGAAATTCTACAATTAGCCATTTATGTGATATGATGCTGAAATTGGAAATTAAAATGGGTTTAGAATTTAGAGAAAATCGCAAAATGAATGACATTTATGAGGATTATTTTTCTTTGATTTTTTCACTTTCACAAAAGAGTTTTTCTTTAAATTTGAAATTATGATTGCATGTTATAAAAAACAGAAGAGACCGGGACCGAACCCGGTCCCGGTTTTCAGGTACGAGTTCGAAAAAGGCAGTTCTGGTCGAGCCGTGACCAACTGGGTAAAAATAAGCACTGATAAGAATTAGGGGGTCTATTTGTGGCTGAAAAATTATTCATGGAAATGGGAAAAGAAAACTTTAGAAAACAGCAATAACTTTAATCATAAATTCGTTTTTATCTCTTTGCAAAAGATTACAGAGCTGTTCATCCCTTTTTGTCTTCAATCATTTTAAGAAAATTCGTTTTTTGTTTTTGCTTTTTTAAAATTAAAAACAAAAAAAACAATTTATAGTCTATAAATTTTCACTTGAAATGATAATTAATTTGAAAATTTGAAAAAAGTAGTTTTTCTGGTTCCATGTCAAAGTTGAAAATCAGTGTCTCGGTCCCGGATTTTGTTCCGTGAAAATGCGATTTTAGGATTTCTCGTGCGATAACATATGCGCGAAAACATATAAATTTAAAAAAATTCCTTTTATTTTTTAAAATAATAATGATGTGAAAAAAATGTTGCCACGTTTTGCAATTTGCTTAATATTTACAAAAAAAAAAAAAAAAAAAATGTGTAATATAATTTAAATGTATATTTGAACATATTTTTATGTATAATTACAATTAATACTTAATAACATTCATTTATGTTTAAAAAAAAAATTACTCCCATTTATTTTAATGCTTCTTTGAAGTGTCGGCTTTTATAAGCCTCAAAAATGATTTATTTTATAGACTTTGAACTGCAATGAATATTATTGTACTTCTTTTCATTTTATCGGCTTATATGGCCAAATTTGGCCATGGAATGGACCGGCGACCGGCAAATGCCGACGGAAAAGAGACGAAAAGCAAAATCAGCAGACGGACACCGCTCCAATCAACACAAGCGAATCAGCAACAACCGCAGCAACAGCAGCAGGAGGTGATGACGACGACTGTTGGACAAAACATTGTGCCAAGAAATGACCCAAACGGAATGCCAAACCCAATGCCAGCGAACAATTCAAATCTAACACCGCAACAGAAGCAGGTGAGAAATTGGTACCTCGGACCAGTAACTCGAAAATGCCATGAAATTCACTTAAATTGCCATCGGCTAAGGATTTCGGCAATTATTGGTCAACCAACGCCCATTTCAGAGACCAATGGACACTCATCAAACAGAAGGGCATTTACTGAAATTAAAAATGCCAATGGAAGTTGACGACGTGGAAGAGGAAAACTTTGTCAGATTGAGAGAAACGAATCAAACCAAAATGGACACTTTAAACAAAGAAATTGCCGAAACAGTTTCACAGGAAAATATAACCAAATTGGGTAAAATCGCAAATTACACAGATTAAAAAACAAATAAAATAAATTAATTCCAGAAAAAGTCATTTGGCATATTTTTGCTCTCACTTTTCAAATTGTCGGCATTGAACTTAATCCCACTGATCAAATAACGCGAATTCTTCAACGAACATTGAATTTCGATCAGTTGGCATTGGCACTTTGCAATTCGAATTCCGAATTGGTTCTCAATAGCATTACGACTCATTTGGTCAACAATGAGCATTTGAAAAAGAAAGCAATATTTGCCAATATTTTTAGCCGAATAAATAGTCAGGCAAAAGGCATTTTTGGACAACCACTCGGGTAGTGCTTAATATTTTAATTAATTTACACACAAATGATGGGGAGAGCATTTTTAAAAAATTTAAAATAAAAAATAAATATAAATCCAAATTTAGCGGTTCGAACCAGTGTTTCTATGGCGTTCAAAAAGCGCCGGCAAAAACACGGCACCCCCCCCCCCCCCCCTAATTTGGACGTTTCTTAAATCAGTAACAATTTGCATTTTGACAATTCGAAATATTTTGAAGCAAATCAAATTTCACCTTTATTGATAGCCATGGACCGAAGATTCTCTTTTCATAGGCAAAAATTCAAAAAACAAAGTTACTTTTCAACAAAATTAATTTCCGGTTTCTGTTGACACCTTTTTTGACTCATCAGTAGGGCTTCCATTTTTAGGCATAAAAAATCGCGAAATAGGCACCTAAAAAGGCATTAAAAAATCGCAAAATAGGCATTAAATAGGCACAAAAATCCGCGAATAGGCACGAAAATAGGCAAAAAAATTTTTTTATTAACGCTTTTTAGGTAGCAAATCAAGTAAAAACTTAATCAAAAAACTTAATTTTGCTTATATTTCAATTGTTTTAAGTTTTTGTCGAATAAAGACATTTTTTAAACCAAAAATTTTTATTATTAAATAATAATTGAATTTTGGGGATCAATTTTTGTGAAATTTTTTTTCAATTCTTAGGGGTGTATTTTCTGAAAATTTTTCGGGCGATTCTTAGGGGTGTAATTTTCATTTTTGTTAAGAATTTTTCCGAAAATCCTGAAAAAAGGCGCCAAAAATGGCGAAATAGGCACAAAAATAGGCATTTAGGCATTAAGCACAAAAATTCCAAAATAGGCAAAAATAGGCATTATAAAAGTCATCGTAGACACCCCAAACCAAGCGGAAAATGCTTTTGTCGTGCTTATCAGTACGTATTAAGTGCGCAAAAATTTTAGGCATTTGCCTAAAAATGGAAGCCCTACTCATCAGCAGAAGACAATCATTTAAATTCACTAATTTCTCTCGCATTGTCAGTTTAATTGACGCCAATGTCCAGCAAATGGGAGGCGACCGAGTTGAGAATGGCGAAATGAAAAGGCTCAAAGTGTTCTTCTATTATGTTCGCTTGTTCAGGGAATTGCTCGGACTTTTGGAAATGCCATTCAGCGGAAAAGTGCCACAAATTGTGGCAGAAGAAATCAGTGAAAAGAAAGTGATTCTTTTTTGTATAGGAACGGCCAAGAAACAAATTGAGAACGAATTCGAAAAGATTGTCAGGGGACAAAATGTCAACAGTGCCAAAGGGGAACAAATGGTGAAGCAAAAATTATTTAGCTAATTTAACTGAATTTAATTAGAGTCCGGACGGGACCGGGGCCCCGCCGGGATTTTGCCGTAACTCTCGCTCCCAGTTTTTAGACAAAACGCCGGGGGGATTCCCAGAAAACAGGCCTTCCGGTCCCGGGATTACGTCTCTCGACCCATTTTAATCATTTAAAAATCGTTAAATAATTGGGACAGATAAAGGCTATGCAAAAACTGGAGGAATTATTCTGCGAAAATGAAAGAATACATTTGGCATCTGTGGCCATTTCGTTCACTTTGCGCGTCCTTTTACGGCGTCACGCGATGAGAGGTGAACTTCTCAAATTGATGGCTGAAGTTCAAACAGACAACATCATTTGTGTGCTGCTCAGCAAAGAGCCGGTTGACCTTTTTCAGATTGCCAAGTCGAGTCTCAATTGGACGGACAGGTCGAAAAACTATTCAAAAATGCCATAGGGTTGCGTCCCGGCACCCAACCCGGCCCGACATTTTTTGGTGTATAGTTTCCCCCCCCCCCCGCTCAAAATATGTTTGGTTTTAAAAAAAGCCCTGAAGACTTGCTTCTGGGGTATTACGGGTTGCTGATCACAATATAGCATTCTTTCGATCATTTCGATCTCCTAACCACAATTCCAATAAAAAATCGAAACGCGAGGGTTCAAAGCAGTACGGATGGTTATTTAATGACTGTATAAAGGTTTTGAATAATTTTCGCGTGTTTAGATTTCGAACAATTTCTGAACATAAATGCGAAATGAAAAAATAAATAATAAATTTGATCTTTTGTTCGAAAGTTTTAAGATTTCATTGAAACGAGCAGATATTTCGGTATTTTTAGAATTGAAATTGTCCCAGCGTTCGTCCGCATTTTCAATTCGGCAATGCAATTAAGTAATGAGGAATTTGGTACAAATGACCAACAATTCAAAACTGCACGGATCGGCAAAGTTTTTGTGGAAGTGTTCCGGGCGACCAAAAAATTGGTTAATTGTGAGGCCAATTCGCCGAGGATCAAATTATTAATGGCTTTTCTTGATGAAAGTATTGGCCAATTAGACGCATTCTTTTGCCGATTTAATTTGGCCAAAAAAGAAATGATTCGCAACAGAACGACGGAGAAGGGATTCATCAGTGACTATTTGATGGAAAATTGCATTAATTACATAATTAAAACGAATGATGCCAGCAGAAAAAGCGGCTAAACAAAAAAGAAACAATTCGGAGAAATTTTAGCAAATTCCATTAAAACATGTATAATTTTTTCTCCGCCGGACATGGAAATTTTCGGAATTTTACCTAAAAATCAAGAAGACTGTCAATTTCGGTGTAAAATCTGTTAATTGCATAAAAAATTCCAAAAATTTCTCGACAATTGAAAAGTCTCCAATATTTTTTAAATTATATATTAAATATGGGTGGACTAATGAGATCCGTATTTTTTATTCAAATATAAAATTAAATATGGTCAAATTCGTTGATTTGTTCTGGAATAGTGACAATAATAATTGACATAATCAAACTTTGAATGGCATCAATAAAATAATGGCAAGAAATGACAATAATTATCAATGAATATAAATCAATTTGCTGTTGTTTTATAACGGCATTTGGCCAATTGCGCACCAACGGTCGTAAACCTAATATTTTTTTTATTTTGGCATTTAATTTTTGTAAATTTTAATGATCGGATTCATCAGCCCTGTAAAAGAGGCGTTGGTCTTTCGGATGGTGCCCAATTCGCAAATCCGCCGGCCGCGTTGGGCCAAACGTTGGGCGGGGGTGGGGGGGGAATGGGAAACGGCATTGCGTCGTCACAAAATCAAATAAAAGTGATCAAATTAAGCGACTGATAATAATCTTTGGCACCTCAAAATTAAATTGACGGCATTTCAAAAATGATGCTCAATTAAATTATTTATTGCTCTGTTTTCAGCGACGACCGATTAATATTTGGGGTGATCGAAGCCAACTTTTGCACGCTGTTGTTGATGCCCGTCTGCAGTTGGACAAGCGTATAAATGCTAAAAGTCATTAAAATAAAATTCGTTTATTGCTTTAACTTTATTTTCTTTTCGAAGTTTCAGTGGAATGGCCAACCTGTTCAGTGCCATGTCCAACTGTTTTTCCAAACGGCAAACCCGCGAATCCAATTGGCTAAGCATCTGAAATGAATTATGACATGTGATAAAAAGTGTTTTAAGGTGCATTCAATTCATAATTGTCTATTTCGTCCTTTGTCGGCTTTTTGCTTGTAATTAATTACTTCTCTAATTGATTTTTGTCCTTTGTCGGCTTTTTCTTAGCCATCCTTTGTTTCTTCTGATCATTCCTTTTTGACTTGCCTGCTCCAATTTGTTGCTGCTCCCAGCCGATGTCCGAAGGTCGGCCACAGTGTTGCGCAACTCTTTCAGTTCGTTGGCCACCAATTGCTGCTGATGATTTCCATCATCGCCAGCACCGAAATTACTGGCTTGTGTTGTTGTGGCCGTTGTTAGCGATGTGGCCGGCGACATTTCCTTAAAGAGCGAACAATTTATGAGTTCACCAATTAACTAATTGATCAATTAATATTTCCCAAGTTCTTAAACTTGTGCGTTCAAGCCAACCTTAAAAAGCCGTCCGACCACCTCCTGCGGTTGCTGTTGCTGAACATTGTGTCCGTGCGCTTGTTCAGCCATTGACGTTCCGTTTTCTGAAGAAATGCGCAACAATGGGTTGGTGCCGTTGTTGCTGCCATGTGTCCAGTTTGGCGCTGTTGCTGCCGGTGGTGTCGAAGCGGGGAATTTGTGCGCATTGCTTGCCAAATGGGCGATCAAGTCGCGTGCTTGAATTTGTAAAGCATAAATTAATATTAGTCTAACAAAATGGAAATATTTAATACAAAATGTGTAACAATTTTATTCACATTTCAGCAAATTCCCTCTTAAATTCAGCCCATTTTTAATGGTTTAATATTTTATACGTTTTCTGAAGTGTTTTCCGCACAGCTGACATTGGGTGGCCAATTTGCTCGAGGCAGCGGCAGCAGAAACAGCCGCAGTTGAAGAAGCATCATTTTGATGATTCTGTTGTTGTTGTTGCTGCTGCTGATCAGTCAATGAAGAAACTTGCTGCAAAATGCGCATTATCTCATCATTGGTCGCCTGCATTTGCTGCGGATTGGACAGATCGGCGGAAGAGTCTGAGAAATTATCACGGTAAATAGGCACAAAATATCACGGTAATTAATACGCCCTTATTAGGAGGAGCAGTGCGTTCAATTGTGGTCACTTTTAAAAGCGATTATCACACTGATCAGAAACAAAAAAAAGTGGGAAAGGCATTTACCGAAGAAGTCATGAACTAAAGCCGGGAATTGCCGGCCTAAAACCATTTTTGCCGAACAGCTAATTTTAATGATGGATGAATGCCACACTTCCCTCACCTTTTTGTTGTCCTATGGCACCGCAAATGTTCGTAGCCCGTGAACTGCTAAGCAGCGTTTTGGCCAAAACTTTGCTGTCCATTTGTCCAAAAAGAAGAGCTTTGCACGCCGCCGCAGCCAAAGCATTTGTGCCGGCTGAAGATTCAACCGGCAAAATCGGGCTTTGATTGCCCGAACTTTGGCATTCCGCCCCTGAACAATCTTCCGCACTGGTGCCATCGGCGTCAGACTGAGAATTGTCAGATTTTAAAAAGCCCAAAATTTGTTTTACCACTTCATTAACGCCAGCGTCGGAAGTACGCCTTTCCATCGGTTCGGCGTCTCCGCTGCAAATGGCACTTTCGCAGTGCTCCAAAAGGCGTTCGTTGGCAGTGGCGCTGTTCACCTGCTGGTACTGCTTGACGGCCTGTCGTTGCTGGCTGTTGTTCTCCAGCATGCCGTTAGTGTCCTCATTCGATTGGAAATGTCCAAAATTTGTTTCGTCCTCCTCCCCTTCGTCCATCGCTTCCTCAGCCTTCAGATCCAATGAGCCCGAATCGAGGCCCAATGACAAGAGAATGCCGGGGCCATCAAAGTCTGAAAGGAAATGCTTTCAATCGCATGAAAAGACAAAAAAAAATGCATTTAAATAATTTTCTCAATAAGATAAAAATTATTTTACGGTTTCCAGTCAATTTTTTCAAACCCTAATACTCGAGCCATGAAATCGTCAATAAAGCCTAATTTGTAGGAAAAATTCTTTTCATTAAAGACCCAACACTGCCAACTTTGAGGATTTTTTCTGAAAAGCTAAAACTACAAAAAACCCAAAATTTTCAAAAAAAAATAATACAAAATAAGAATAATTTCATATTTAACAAAAGCATTATTGTTTAATAACTCAAAAAGATTAGAATTATCCAAAAAAAAAAAAAGTTAAAACTTAAATTAACATTAAGATTTATGCCGTCATGTCTTTGCTTCCAAGAACGTCACTTTGGAAATGTCATTATTAAATCGAATCAATTTTAATTATGTTGGGTGATAAAATCACTTAAAAATGATCGATCGGTTGCACTTACCCCCGCCGTTTTGCTGATCTGTGCCGCCACTGTCCGCCGATTGGTTACTGCCAGGTGCGGTGTGCATAAAGTGTTGTTGTTGTGCGCCGTTATTCTGTTGGCTGTTCCCGCCATTGTTCAAAATGATCATCGACTTCTCCAGAAATTCAATGGCCTGACCAAAAAAAAAAAAATCACAAAAAACAAATAAAAATATTAAAATAATTCGTTTGTGTAAAATTAAAATGTGTGCACCGACCGCGGGGTCCTTCACCGATTTTTTGCCCTTTTTGATGATGTAATCCTCGGTGCCGATGTATTCCTTCTGCTCAATTTTGTGGTGTTTAAGTATGTGTTTCGTCAAATTCCCTGAAAAATTAAAAAAATAATTATTATATAAAAATAAATAAATAAAATTGGTTTGGCCTTTAAAATTTACAGTTATCCCGTTCAAACATTCCTATAATCCTCCCAAAATCACCTTTGAGCCGCGATGATTTGCCACAAAATTTGCACACAAATGGCTTCACCGCCGTGTGCACCGACCGATGCTCCGCCAAATTCGAACGGAATCGAAAAGCCTTGCCGCAGATTTCGCAGACAAAAGCCTTGTGCTGGGGGTGCTGCTGCGACACATCGCCGGGCTGTGGAACGAGCGAAATTTGTTGCTGCTGTTGCAGCATTAAATCACAACAAATGAAACTGAAAAATATATTTAATAATTAATTAAAATGTTCAAATGACGAAAGAAAATCAAAATAAATTTCATACCCTAAAAATTAAAAGAAAAATAAATCATTTCATAATTTTTAACTTTTTAAAAACTGCCGTTTATATGTGTGAAATAAATTCAAAATGGACTTATAAAACGAACAAAGAAAGCAAAAATGTATTTGTATGAATGTACACAAAGAATAACATTTTTGGTGAAACATTAAAAAATGCAGAAAAATAAAAATGTAAACGTTTGTAAACAGCTGCAGGTCAACCTTTTTTGACCCGGTTGGGAAAATAACAATGGGCAAATACATATTTTCTGGAAAACAGTTTCACACATAACACATGATGAACTGCATAATTGTGAAATTGTAGCGGGGCGGCACCCGAAAACGCCACCCCCACAAAAATGAAAACACAATAAAATAACACAACCCCCGGGGCAAAAAGCAAATGAAATGACTAACATAAACCAAAACAGTCAGTCCTTTTTGGCCCAGGGGGCATTTTTTGACTTTGTTTTGTCCCCACAAAATGCACACATTTTCCCTCCCCTCTGCTGTCGGTTGGTGCCTTATGTGCTGCTGCTGCCGTTGGCTGCTGATGCTAAATGAACCCAATCCGCTGCTTACTCCCGTCAATCGCCCCCCCCCCCCCACCGCCTCAATGCTTAAATGACTTTTGTCCGCCGTCCTCCGCCTTAACCATCCCTCTCCCTCCACCCCACCAAATGCTCGAAATCCCATTTCTTTAGGTTGAGACGGGGAGGAGGAAAACTGAGACTGGCAAAATGAGTCTCAGTGAGCCGCTCAGAGGTGCTCAAAGAAGCAGCACTTGGCCAAAAATGTACAAAAAGCGACTTCTCTATTTTTATATAAATTAAAATCGTAAGTTCATTACCATTAAGGAATATTTTTAGGATTCATTAAGCATAAAAAAGACATTTAAACCTCAACATTTTTTTCTATCCGAAATCTGTCCTCTCTTTTGACATCCCAGAACGTAACCCTTTTTGCCAATGCGAGTAAAGCGCCCGAGGGGATGCAATTGTGTGGTGCCGGTGCCGGCGCCGTTGTGAGTGCCGCCCGCCGAAAAGACTGATGGGAAGGGTCGGTCGGTCGGTCGACCGACCGACGGACAGATAATCAATCCCTCCTCCCCTTGGCCCAATGCTCCTCTTCTTGCCCTGGGATGGATCTGCTGCTCCCCGTCCCATCCCATCAGCCCAAACGATGGGCTGTAACTCTCCCAAAACTTTTTTTTTTGTCTGTGTCGGTAAGAACGACAGCGAAGAAGACTGACGACGGACGACAGAAGGTGGCGGTAGTAATGTGTGTGAGAGAGAGAGAGCGGGGGGAGAGTATGTGAGGGATTTGGGGTGAATTGGGGGAGGGGCGAATGGTTAGGGGAGAGGAGGAGGGATATGGATCCATCCCATCCGGGCCCGGAGGGGCTTTATCGCCCCGCTTCCTGTGGGGAGGGGGAGGGATATCGGCGGGCCTTGGGGGCTGTGAGATGGTTCTTCCCTTCTTTTTCCCCATTTTCCTCTTCCTCCCCTTTTTCTTCTTTGCTTCCTTCCGAGTCACAAAACAGAAGAAAAAGGACAGGCTGCTTCTGCTGCTGCTGTTGCTAATGGTCGGGCAATGGAAGAAGAATTTTTGTTGGGAATTGAGCACAGTTGTCACCCACACCGTGTCGATAAATATATTTTAGGGGCGGGGGGGGGCACAGGAGCACCACAATCCCCCCCCCCCCCCACCAAAGTGACTGTTGTGGCGGGGGGGGGGGGGACGGCGGATCCAATCCACAAACAGCCAACAGCAGCAGCACACATCCATTCATTATTATACACAATTCCAAACTTTTTAAAGCATCGTCTCAAAAAAATTATTTTGAGGATGAATTAGTGTTTTGGAGAATAACAAAAATGTCGAATGAAAATGAGTGGGCGGAAGGGAAGGAAAATGCGATTCATTTAGGGGATATATATCTAGTAAAATTTTAGTGATTAATTAAAAGTATTGGATTATTTGGAGAAGACAAACGCAAATTAGCGCCTAATTACGTACAAAAATGGGGATGAGAAGGAAGGCCTTCCAGCAGTGCAAGACGAAGAAGAAGAAGCAGAGGAAAAGGAATGAATGAATGAAAGCAATGGTTTTTTTTGTTTTTGTTTTGTCATTGCGTGGGGGGAATGATCAGCGAAAATGGGTGAAAGTGGCGGCGGGGCACTGCCGAGGCTCACATTTTGTCGTCGTCGTCGTTTTGCTGGGGTTGCACAAAAGAAAGGAAAGCCGGGGGAAGGCACCACGGGGAGGGGCGCGTGGTGAAAAGATTTTGGTGGGCAGATAAGGCGACAACGACGGGGCGCGACTGACCGACCGACCGACGAGAACAGCGCGACCCAACGCATGGAAATCCCGGATTTTAGATTGGATGATTGGGGGGGCGGGGGGAGGGAGCAACAGCACAACAAACAACACACAACAGCAACAACCATTTTATGGAAGAAGCACAACACGACGACACAACGGACAGCGGACGGACTGACGGATTTTTATCTCTTTGCTCGGCTGCTGCCAGCCGCTTTATCTCTCTCTCCTGGCTGTCCTCTTCCTCCTCCTCCTTCAGTTCATTCTTCAGCTGCTGCTGCTGCCAGCCGTTCTCGGCTTCTGCCGGTGCTTTTCCCCTCTTTTGCGCCCGATTTTACTGCTAGCCAATCTCGGCGCCGCGCTGCACACAAAGCGAAGAATACAAAAGAGGAAAAGGAGGCGGAGGGAGGGAGAAGAAGCAATGAAATGTTTGGCGCGGAAAATGGGTGGGTGGGAGTTTTTTTTGGGGGGGGGGAAGAAAGCGGCGGCGCATTTACCAACCGATGAAAAGCACTGATATGGCGGTGGGGGAGGGGCGGAAAAGAGTCGACGGAACGCGGCGGACCGGACGGACCGAAGAAGTGACAAAGCGAAAATGCGATCGTCTCGGATTTCGCTGCTGTGCATTTTTGTGTTTGGTTGTGCAGTTCATTTTCTGATTAGCACGTAAAAATATTTACACAAAACAAGACGAAACAACAGAGGAAAAGCATCTTTAGGAGCGGAGGAACAAACAAAAATTGCATTGAAAATTACTATGATAAAAGGGATTAATTTTGTTTCTTAGGGGGAAAGAGAGACTGTAAAAGAGGGCAATTGAAAATACATAGAAGTAATTTGATGAAATCATTTATAATCAGATGAAGGAGATCCCTTCAAAGCAGCATTGCATAAAGCCAGCAGAAGCATTGGATTTGAGCAACTGTCTCCGCTTGGTGGACAAAAGCGGGGGGAGAGGGGGGGGGGGGCGCCTCGGGCCGCTCAAATGGGTGGAGGCGGAAAATAGTGCCCCAGGGCTTGCTGCTGCTTGGCCAAAGTATGGCCCTGTGGGCCTCCGGTCGATGGATTCGTCCGCCGTTTTGTGAGTGAATTTCTCTCTGTCTGTCTGTCTCTGTTTGTGTGTGTGTGTGTGCTGCGGAGGACACATACATAGTACTAATGGTGGGATGGGGGGGGGGAATGGCCCAAGAATTGACTGACTGACAGCCCCCCCCCCCGCCGGGGACTGCCGACCGAAGGGCCCACCGCCTAACCGACCGCCGAATGGACCGACCGACCGGCTGGCAGCGAAGGCGGTGGCGGGTGGCAGTCAGTCCCAGGAAGGGGCGGCGGTCGGACCGGCGCCTGTGCCATTGCCCTCCCCTCCCCCCGCCCCCGGCGCCCTTTCCATCCTCGGCCTTACATTTGGCGGGGGGTGCCGTTGTTGTTGTCCGCCGCCACCACCGCCACTTTCCCATCGACCGAAGGGTTGCACAACTGCGGCGAGGGCACACCACAGAAAAGTGAGAGTGAGTGAGTGCTTTTGCCCTACGGGGACGCACGGATGGCATATAAATTTTTGATTGGCACAAACACTCAAAGCGCCCTGTGCTTCTTCTCCGGTGATGGTGGACGAGAAGAGACACACTTAATGGACTCCGTGAAAATGCCAAGTGCAAATTTGTTGCTTTTCTGACCGTCGTTGTCCGCTTTATTGGCACCGATGCATTGAATCACAAATTTAGGAAACATCCAAAAATAGTCATGGATTTTTGATTTAAAATGCCAAAATCGCTCAACAGAGAGGGGACAATTCACGCGGAGAAATAGGGGGGGGGGAAGGCAGTGGGACGATTTGTAATTAGCCTTACAGCAAAAGTTGTATCTGTGTACAGGAAAATGTTGGCCAATGTTATGACAGCCAAATGGCTTTGTTTTTGCTTACAGCCAAATTGCCTTAGGCAATGCGAATGATAGACACAGAGAGAGGGAGGGAGGGAAATAAAGTGATGAAATACAACGGAAGGCAGACAGTCAGGGAAAGAAAGGCGAGCGACAGTCTCTGACTGTACAGAGAAAAATAGTTAAGGAAGAAATAGAAGGAAGACAACCAGCGGAAATGGGACCAAAGAATGATTGGGCCAATTTGCTCAACAGACAGTTGGTGTTGGCCAAATTAATTAGAAGAATTAAAAGGATTTTTCAATGACAAATGAGCCTAATTTTGGACAAAATCCCATTTTAAAATTTGGTAAAACACCACAAAAAAAATAAAATAAAAAACAATAAAAATACAAATTGTGGTTGCTGTTTTTTGTCAGAATTTGTTAACAAATCTCTCTTTAAAACATAATGAATTAATTAAAATAATTGTATCTCACTTTCGTTCAATTAGAAGACTAAAAAGTTTAAAAACGGTCGAACATAACATTTAAAATGCTTCTAAAATTCTTTTTTTTTTTCACTTTTTTGTTTAGCGTTTGTTTCTCCGCCGACTGTCACAATGCCAAAACAATCATTCATTCATTCTTTGCTTTTATTGTGAGCATTTTTGGCTGCATCCGCAAATTGCTGTAAGGCAATTGCCAAAAAGTTCTTCACGGCCATCCAACACTTATAAAAAGCATTGCTTTTGGCTGCCAACAGTTCGTACTCCGGCGAAAGATAACTGAGCACCGTTTGGTAGAGAATTGAATAAATTTGGATTATTTTGTTGACAGCGAAATTTCCGATGTAGTTATATCTTTTGATTGTGGCATCAAAAATTTGGCCGAATGTGAAAGCGGCACCCAATCTTAATTACAATTAATTTGTACAGAAATTCCCTCCATGTTTAATCATGTAAAATTCTTAAACATTTTTAATTCCGCCAAATTTATATGATTTTTATATCATTTTGAAAAAAACGTCTAATCTAATAAATTCTAAATTGATTTCTGCAGTTTAAAATCTTAGAACTCTGTTGTGGCGTTTTAGGCATTTTTAAGGTTGGAAATCGTGCTGGGTCGTTTCTTAAATTCCGACTAGGGCTAGGAAAACAAAAATGTACCACATATAAATCCATAACTTGGCTAAATTTCAACCAAATTAATATTTCGCATTCATTATATCTCTAGGTGTTCTCAAATTTTAAATATAAAAAGTTGTGATCATAAAATTTAAATTAAGTCTTAAGTCAGAATTTTTTGGCCATAACTTTTTGAAACTCGCTGAAATTCTTTAAAATTTTAAAGATAACAAAGAATCGTAGGGCTAATCATTAATGTTTGGCTTATTTACATTAAAGACATTAAATAATTAAAGCTTATGTTATATATGGATGACCATGGCAAAAACTTAGCATTTTTTATGCTTTTAACTTTTTTTTTCCCGAAGCAACTAAATTGAATTTTCTTTTTCCTTGGCGGAATTTAATAAACGAGCTAGTAACGCTGTAAATTTGCTTTTTCGCGGATCCGACAGTGTATTTTTTGGTAATAGCAAAAGACTAAAGCGATAATTAATAATTTTCTCAGAAAATTTTTCTGACGCGATTAGCAGCTTTTCTCACCTTGAGTTATAATTACGGGCCAAATGGGCAATTACACTCAAATTAAAGGAGCCCTTTTGGGTGATTTGTGTTGCGAGATTCATCGAAATGACTCTTTCCATCATCTTCAATGACTGTTCCAAAGTGAGATGGAACACTTCTGTTCCGATCAGTGGGGCGAGTGTCACTTCGATGGCCAATTCCGCGACGTTAAGCCTTTCCCTCGTTTCATCAATTTTTTCAAATTCAACCGACAAATTTAGCTAAAAATTTTCACTGATTTTTATTTTGGATTTTAAATTATTTGCCACCTTCTCATTAAAGTTGTTGGGAAATGTTTCTTTGATAATTTTTTCAAACTTCTCAGCAAGCGGTTCCCTGGTCATGCCAAACCAAATGAGCAGCACTTCCATGAGGCTTTTCACGCCGAGTCGCTTAATTCATTCAAAAAGTGGAAAAGTTGGATTCTTCTTTCCCTCCTTCCTCTCTCTCCCTCCCTCCCTCTCTCTGTTTCTTTCCTTTCTCTCTCTCGCTCCTTCTCACTCTTTTTCTCTCTCTCTCGACCTCTCTCTCTTTCCTTTCTCTCTCTAACTCCCTCCTCCTTCTCTCTCTCTCTCTTTCTCTCCCTCCCCCTCACCCTCTCTCCTCATTTATTTTACTTACATTTGATGGTTTTTTGCCATAAAATGGTGTTTCCAACAGTCCGGCCAATTTTCGGTAAAGCCTCGTGAAGAAAAAGCATGCCATTGCATAGTTTTCTGATTGTTTCTGTTCTTCAAATTTGACTTTGTTTTTTGTTTGGTCATGTTGTTGTTGCTGTTGTTGTTCACCAGCAGCATGAGAAATGTTTTCGGTGCTGAAAAATGAAATTTAGGGGAATTATTAGAATTTACGAAATTTGTGCCTATTTCAGCATTTGCGCCTTTTGCTAAGGCCTCTTGTGAATTTTGAAATATTTTTTTTTGGGAAGAATTTAATTTTAAAATCGAAAATTGTACCCCACAAACCAATTAATAGGGATGTGCGAGAGTCTCGATTCTCGGTTCCCGACTCGGGAAATTTCCCGGGTTTTTCGCTTCCCGGTCTCGGTTCCCGGTCTCGGGTTTTTAGTCTCGGAAACCGAGAAATTTTTACACTGTTAAGGATGACCTTTTCGGGGAGTGGGTCGCCGGTAAAGGGAGAAAAGAGGAAAAATTATTGAAATTTTTAATAAGTTTTCTTAAAAAAACTCTTTAAAAACCCAAAAAAAAAAAAAAAAATTTCCGGCGGCGCCTATCGGCGTCGCAGCCCACAAATTCCCCTAAAATTTCAAAATTGGAATCTAAAATTACCCATTTTCTATCTTTAACCTTACGCAAATTTTCTAAAAAATTTTGTTAAATTTTTCAAAAAATCCACTATTACTTGAAGAAAATCTGCTAAAAAATGACTCAAAATCGCAAAATTGGTCATTTTTTGGACAGAATTCGTTAACAAATCGCATTAAAAAATGCAAAAATTTCCCGGCGGCGCCTATCGGCACCGCCGGACCCCCTGTTCCCCAAAAAGTTTTTGGAAAAACCGTCGCAAAAAAAAGTGATCTGAAAAGCAAAAAAAAAGAAAAAAGGTCGTCGCGTCGCCCGGGGGGGATGTACCACCCCCAAGCCGAAATCCTGGGTGAGGCGGCTAAAGCCCCCCCCCCCCCCCTCGAAACCCAAAAAGTAAAAATTTTCAGCAAATTTTTTGAAATTTTATGCAATTTTCGTAACAAATGGCATTAAAATTTATCAAAATTTTTCTCTGGGGCTCCTAACGGCAACATCGGACCCCCATTTTATCATATTTTTGAAAAATGGAGACCAAAATGGCAAAAAATAGTAATTTTTTGGTGAAAAACGGCTAAAAAATTTTAGATTTCTCGGTTCTCGATTCCCGAGTCGAGAAATTTCTCGCGTTTTTTGGGGTCTCGGTTCTCGTATCGTTTCTCGGGGTCGTTTCTCGGTTCTCATATCGTTTCTCGGGGTCATTTCCCGGTCTCGGTCTCGATTCTCGGTAAAAATCATTTCTCGCACATCCCTACCAATTAATTGTTTTTTTAAATATTTGTCCATTTTTTTATTTGGCGAAGCTACCCATAGATTAATTGATTGAATATCTACATTAATTAATCCAATTCACCAACATGAACAACGGTCGGCCAAACATTCGAATTGCCTGTCTCTGAATGTCGCTCATAATCCAACCCAATTCATCGATTGGATTGACCTTTTGTCTCTGCAGAAGCAATTCATTGACATGTTCCATGACAGATTTGGCATTTGATTTCGTAAGACGGTATTCCATTTGCGCCAAAATGTTGCCAAAATTGGTCTCTAATCCCACCATTGCCGTTTTAATTGGATTGTTGAAATCCGACGGCAGAATTTTCATGCTGTACAAACTCAGGATGATGATCTGATGCACTTTATCCTCTGAACAAAGAAAACACAATTAATCACAAGGAATTAATCCGTTAATTTTGTACAAATAAAAAATAAATCATTTTTTTTAATTATGAGTACATAGAAACTTGAAACATTGACTAAAAATCCAAAAATTATTTTAAAACAATCACAATTACCCGTTCTGATAAACGGATTCGGTGCCGTTCTGCTGTCATTTTCTGACCGTGCCATTTGTACATTTTGAATTCCGATGGCACTCGGCCCCTCGCCCGCTTTTTCGTCCATTGGCCGCTTCATTTTTCGGTCAACATTGGCCAATGATTGTTGTTGCTGTTGTCTGTGCCTTTCCGCTGCTTGCTCATTGCCTTCGCGAATTGTTAATGGCGGATTTGGCACTCTGAAAAAGCTGCTTCTTGCCAATGGCGAATAACGGTCAGCAGTATTTTGACGTTCTGCTTTTGGAATTGTTTGAAAAATTGGCACCGATTCATTTTGCGTTTGGAGCGATGGAGACAACAGCTAAATTAAAATATTGGGTTCTGCAGAATGAGGCACAAATGGAACCGTATTGTGAGCGGAGTGCCGCGGCACAACAGAAGTTGGGCTATTCAACAAAAGACTCTGAAGAGATGGCGGCGATTCCAATTGCATCCCGTGCCAATTTGAAGATGGCGGCGATTCCAATGGCATTCCGTGCCAATTTGATGATTGTGCACCGTATTGGAAGGGATTTTGCACTCGCGGAATGTTTAGTTGGAGGAATGGCTTTTGCGCATGCATTAAAAGGCGAGTGAACGAATTGGGCCGATTGTGAACAGCCGAAGCATTTGTTTGGTACATTTCGTTGAATGGCATTTGCTGCCGCGGGGGCGGTGGGCCCATAATTTGCCCTGTGAAAAATGTAACATTAGCTCTTTTTTGATTTATCAAAATTGCGTAACTGTAGCCAAATGAGGGATTACTGTCAGTTGGTACGGTAGGGACGGGTTCCATTTGTGAGTTCATTGAAAATGCAAAGTCGTCCATTTGGCCAACAGTGGAAGTCGGTAGTGGCGGAAGCATCTGAGAGAGGGAATGCCAATGCCTGGTAATCATCGCGAATGGCACTTCCTTAAGGCGTGTACCCCGCTGATTTGGTTGGATTGACTGGCCGTAATTTGGTGACCAGCAGCAGCCGCGGAATTGTCGGCATGGCCTTGGCCAATTCCTAGGGCCATCGGAAGGAGTACATCATCGAAAGTTTGGCCAGCCATTTGGTCGGAGGAGGACCCAAATGGGAGCGACGAGTGGTACGGAAGCTGATCACTGTGCTGCTGCCAATGGTCCGACGAAATGAACGCTTCGGTCTGTTGCTGTAACAGTTGGTCAGGCCACAGCATTTGTTCTGAATGAATGCGAATGGCACTTCATCAATAGGCCTAAGCCTTTTTTTGTCAGTCTGAAAAGCTCAAAAACCGTACCAAATGAAAGTGTTTCAAAACCTTTTGGCCTATATTTTAACATTTTTTTCCGCATATCGCATGATTTCCAAGAATAATTAACGAATTTGGTGCTTCTAAGTAAAGTTACGATAAAAGTTTGTCAAATTGACTTTTTTTTTACTAAATTTCATTGCGTTTACCCCAATTTCAAAATTTAAATGCCTTTATTATTTTTATTTTTTATTTTATTTTAGCCTCCCCTCACCCCTCGTTTTGCCTTCGTTCGCCGTCGTTCGTTGTTCGTCTTGGCCTATTTGCAGGTCAATAGAATGTTTGTTTTGACCGGCTGCCAATGCATCGGCCGATGATGATGAGGTTGGCTAATTAGTGGAATTTAATTTTGAATTTTATTAATAATTGGCTTACTCTGTCCATCTCTCTCTGCTCATTTTGCCCATTTTTTGATTGCGTCTCCGCCACACTCTCTCCGCTTTGGGCATTTTCTGTCGAATTTGCGCTGCTTTTCCTCCGCTTGTTTTGCCTCTCATTTCCATGCCCCGCCGCCGCCCATTCATTAGCCAAAACAAAAATTGTTAAGAAAACGAGTAAAATTTTGTTGTTTATCATCTTAATCACTTTTGGACAGAATTTGAAAAAAAATTGGTAAAATTATTTGTATTTTTAAAAATATATTTTTTATATTTTTGTAATTTTATTATAATTAAAAATATTAATATTAATAAAGAAGAGAAATTTAGATGAATTTTATAAATCTTTAAAGAAATATTGTTGTCATCATAAGAGACAACACTGCAAAAATTTTTACGTCAATGAAACAAAAAAAAAAGAGAAAAATGATGAAAATAAATGTCATGTCATGAAATACATATGCATTAATAAAAATGAAAAGTCAAATTAATAACTGTTTTTTGTAAAATAAATCTCAGAGTAATTAATAAATTCATTCATTATATTTCATTAGCCAATTTTCTTCCGGCGGATATTCGAAATTTTACGACAAACAAATTTTGATATTTATATTCTCTCACTAACAAAAAATCTACTTTCCTTGTAAAAAACAAAACGAAAAGCATGAAATATTTCTCCTTTTCCGGTTTTTTAATTCAAATTTTTAACAAAAAATCAAAAATTCATCTCTTAGCATGCAATCAATAAAACAAAAAGCATTCAAAGAATCGACCTTAAATTACAAAAAAGCTTAATCTTCATTGTAAAAATGCCATAAAATTCATTTAATTTGAATAATTTCCAATGATGGAATTCTTAATTTTAAAACTATAAATTTTTCTTTTCCCGGTTGAAAGTTAGGTCCTGGATTTAAATTTTTTTTTGGCTTTATTGTGGTTTTCAAGCTTTGACTTTTTGGGTCCTTATCTAATCGCCTAGAAGGTTATATGATATTTGCGGCCCTTAACATAATGGTCTGCTGAAAATCGGACATTTTCGGTCAACGGAACAAATCTTTATTTTTTAAAAATTAATTACACTAAGGCAGTTGATTATTTTAATTAATTTAACCAATTATTCTTGAACACATCAATCATATTTAAATTTTAATAATTTTCAACAATTTTACAATTCGTCTTTTTAATTTCTTCACTATTTTTATTTAAATTTCAATACTGTCGCAACAATATTTCATCATTTCTTTTAGGGTAGTACACGACCGGTTATTAGTCGGTACCCCCGCCGGTTTTCGACTTCCATGTTTTCGGTTTTGGTTAACCGACCCTGCACTATCCTAATTCTTTCCCCAAGATTATCATACCGCTGAATCAATTCTGTTATAGGCTCTGTCATTCTCAACATATTTTTCAATCGGTCTTGATTCAGTCTTCTTGTAGGATTTCATAGAGTGATCAGAAGCCGCGCTACAATATAAATCGACAGAGTTATTTTAATAGTGAGGCATGCTTGCTTCCTTAAGCAAGCATTTTTTAGCTAACATTAAGTTGGTTGAGGCCTTCAGCCAGCTCAAATTTGAAATGAAATAATAAAATTGTGAAGAAATAAAAACGAATTGTAAAATTTGTTGAAAATTAAATTCAAATATATTGATGTGTTCATGAATAATTGGTTACATTAATTAAAAGCATGAATTGTTTTATTATAATTAAAAAAGAATAATGATTTGTGTTCCGTTGGCCGCAAATGTCCGAAAATGGCCCTTAAAAGAAATTGACCGCAAATGTCCGAGGCGCAAAAGTCCGATTTTTAGCAGACCGTAAATGACACGGCCTAGAAATACCTAACAAATATTTTCTAAACATTATTTCGAAGATACGAAGTTTGTTAGGTTAGGTCAACAAAAAAAAAATGAAGCATCTTCCCACCGTCGCTTATCGACAGCGCCGGGCACATTTTCATTTTTTGGATCCAGAAAATCTTATTCCAAAAAATCAACATAAATTTTTACTAAGAAGGATATATTAAGGTCTAATATAAGTTCCATCATAGCGGGGACTTGAATTGTTTACTGATTTTTTAAAAATTGGTCAAACAAAATTTTTAATTTTCATATATCATTTGAAAGAGAAAATTTTGCCTTTTTATTAGGCCATATTATATTGGCTATTTGCTGCTTATCTCGTGTCACATTCAGTCAGATTTGTTTCAAAAAGATTTATATGAGTGAATATATGAACGAGCTGGGGAAGCTTTTGAGGGAAAAACTATGGGGCGGGCCGGCTTTGAACCGGCGTCTCTGGCTTTCCGGAACAGTGTTCTACCAGCTGAACTACCGACCCTGTCCTCTCCAGTTCTCCACTTTGCTCGACCATATAGGATCAATTATCGCCTCAATTGATCCATTAATCTTCCTCTCGGAGAAGCTTCTTCTTCTCTATCTCATGAGTGTTCATAAACTACTGATTCAACAAGGCCAAAAAGTGAACTCATGCGATTATTATGTTCAGACCTATAAGCTCTTCATACAGCAAATTTTTGAAATTTTTTGAAACAATAGGAAAGAATTTCTTAAAAGCCCCTTTTATCAAGAACCTCAGGAAAATATTTGTTAAGATAAATAAAAATTTAATGCCTCCTCAAATGTGAGTGATTTTAGCAAGACCTTGGCAAATTCACGGCGCCATAATTTTGTGAATTCGTAAGTGGAAACACTAATGAATTGGTGAATTTAATCACGAAATAAATGCTGAAAATTATCAAGAAAAGAAATATGACAAATTAGCTCATTCGGACGACTTGACCATGTTACAGAGGCTCTTCAAAAAATGCTTTTCCTTTAAAATGAAACCAACAATAAAAAGAGGAATAAAAAAGGTTAGCTGAATTTGATTCTGGCCAGAGAAATTTGTAAATTAAAAAAAACTGAATCAAAAAGTGCGGGAACTTTTTAACCATCATCAAATGCTTATGGTTTTTTTTACGTCAACTTCTTTCATTTCCGTTACATTTTTCGGTGAAAATATCACAATTGGCATTGGCACCACTTTTGTCCATCATTTTGGCATTGGCCTTCTGTTCCCACTGTTTGATCAATTCGTTCAGTTGGTAAACGGACTTAATCAAAAACTGCTTGATTATATTCCACGATTTGTCCTCATATGTTGGCATCTCGGAAACAAACTCTCGCACCTTTTCACTCGAAAGAGCAATTTTCAGAATGGCACCGTACAAAAGGGCATAAATATTGGCATTGAATATGAAATCGGACATATTTTGATCCGAATACTTTGCCTTGAATTCTTCGAGTGCAGTGGACATTATTTGTTTAAATGTTATGGCATAACTCACTCTTGAAGAAGAAAAAAACAATAAAGCAATTTAGTTGTTCATTATTTTTATATTAAATAAAATCAAAAATTTTTAATCATAAATTAAAAATAAATAAATAAATATTTGGTATCATTCGCTGAAATGAATCGTTGGAATCTAATTTTAGCTCACTTAATTAAAGTTACGAAAAGTTATGCCAAAAATGAAAGAAATTAGAGACCCAGTCGGACCCGGAAAAGCCGGGCCCGGCAAAACCGATTCGGGATTTTAAATTTTTCGGGCCGGACATTTTCAAAAAAAAATCTGATCCCGGGCCTGCCTCTCCAAATTCGGTCAAACTGGATTTTTCCACAATTCCCGAACCGGTTGCCGGACCCCGAAAAATCGACTTGGCTCGGTCTCTAAAAAATCATAGATTTCACAAAATCACTGATTTGAAATGATTGGCCGAATATGATGACCGGTTCGGAAAATGCATATGTGTGATTAGCTTTGAAGCTTTAAACTTGCCGCGGTGCCATTGTTTCATTGGTCAGCCAGACAATTAGCTTCAAGTCCAGCCTTTCCGCCTTCTCCTTGAGCAGGCACACGATGTTCTGCTGCTGCGCTGTTTGTTTCAACAATTCCGATCGATCCAAAACATTGCCGCCAATTAGCGGGGCAAAAGTCATTTCGACTGCAAAAAACACCAAATTCATTTCTTCTTTCCATTGCTCAATTAGATCAGAGTCAATCAACAAAGTATTCTTAATAAATAAAAACTAATAAATTTAAAATGTTTTTCACCCCCACAATTTTGTCTCTGTGCGTTGAATTAATTAATCGAAGTGATGATGCGAATTCCCTGTAAAGATATTTCCTCGCTCCGATAAGCCAAACGATCAATGCCACCCTTTGCGATTTTTTCGGAAAATCCTAAATAAAACTATTGAGAATTTGAAAAAATTTTTCATGCCTTATATTTGTGTGCATCGCTTTTGTCGTATGGCGCCTCCAATAATCCGATTAATTTCCTGTAAAGACGGCGATAAAAGAAAAGCACGCCCGTCCTTGAAAAATCTTCCGATGATTCTTTTCCGATGAGTTCGCTTTAAAAAATATAATTTCAGATTAGTTTCAGACAAATCCTTTCCTTATTTAAATTAAATGAAATCACGCTTTTTATATCAAAAATTAAAAAAATATTTTTCTTTTCTCAACTTCGCCTCCTAAACAAGCTGTTGGCCATTTTACCAACCAAATAATTGGGTTTCAAGAACAAATCTCTGGCCACGTACCCCTAGCCAATGTTTTCTTTGTGTAATTTCAAAAAATAGACTCGAAATTAAACCCGTTGTCGAGAAAATCCCGGTTTGCCCCGGTTCACTTCAAAAGGCTTTGGCCAAATGCCGTGCCGATTTGTCCATCGATTTCGCCGATCATTTCGCTGTACATTGTATTTCCTCTGATCAGTTCGTCGTTTAAAATCCAATTTTGGATGTGTGCCACTACTTCATTCGGCTTTATTTCTCCCATAGTACCAAACAATTTGGCAAAAAATTGATCATGATTTGGCGAGCCAGAAGAATAAATCAGCTTCAAGTCGCTATTAATGGAGGACGAATCTTTGCCAAGAGCAGCTAAAGTCAGGCCAACAATGTGAAGCACTTGTTGGACTTAATTTGTAAATGCTTTATAAAAGGGGTAATTAATTTCTAATTACCAATTTGCTTTTCACTTTGACTGATTGAACTCCGTCCCGGCATTTCGCCAGCAGAAGCGGACTGTCGTCCCACTGCTTCTGGTGGCTGATTTTTTGTCTTCTTTTCCATTTTCGCTTTGGCCTCACTTTTGGTTGCTTCGTCCTCAACAATTGGTCGTTTCATCCTTCGCTTCTCATTTTCATTTGCCATTTGCTCCGTGTTTTTTGTTTCGACTTCACTTTGATCAATGTTAGCTGAATTATGCGGCACATTTTGATAACGGAAATAATTGGACGGATTTTGTTGCATTTGCGACGATGAAGAAGCCCCAAAGGGATTAGTCAGATGATAATCACTGTCCAAAGGTGAGTGTTGCAACAATCCCTGCTGGTGATTAGATGAATTGAGCAGGTGAGGCCGATAATTACCTTCATCATTATTTGGTGATGAAGAAGCCGCAAAATTAATTAGCATTTGATTTAAATTTTCATCAAGTTTCAAATATGACTCTGTTTGATCATTGGGATGAAAGAACTGATTTTCTGCCATTTGCATATTTTTTTGGTCTTGGTAAACATTTGAATCGGTTAAAGGCTCAACCAAATTTTGGTTAAGGAAAAGGCTTTGATCAGTCAAACAGTGACTGTTTAAATAATCAATGATTGTTTTGTCCGATTTGAACTCTGTATTCATAAAATACTGCACATCTTCAGGAGGTGCTCTCAAATTACTCTCAAATAATTGCTCTGAGTTAATGAGGTGATTTGCTTCTATCAAATTTTGGTTGATTTGACTGGGGCCAATGCCATAATTTTGTTGTGCCAAATACTGGTGAAACTGATCAGGGCCAAGACCCAGAGTTGGCTGCACATTCTGATCGGTTTGAGCCGGATAAAAGCTAACTGCGGAATGAGTGCCAATCTGCTGATCAGGGCGGAGCAAAGCATTGTTTGGAACAGCACTGAGAGCATAAGCTGATTCCAAATTTTGACTTATTTGGTGAGTGCCTTGTGCTGGCATTGTATTTCGTCCAATTTGCCCATAATTTTGGTCATAATTTTGTGCTTTTTGTTGCTTTGTTTGACTTGGATTGTAGCCAACAAATGCTTCGTTCACCATTTGTCGATTGGCATTAACCGCTTTTGCTATTAAGTGCTGCTGATTGCCTTGGTCCGATGGAATGGCATTATTTGGCAGTCCAATCTTCTGCCGCCCAATCTGAGCAGCAAAATTGATATGTTGCGTTTGTGCCGTCTTCGATGGCACAGGTCGTTTTGGTTCGCGGACAGAAGCGACTTGTGAATTGGGTTCCGAAGACTCTTTTGAGGTCATTCTTTGGACAAATGCACGAAAGTCCTTTTTGTCGACATTGTAAACTAAACAATGTTTTACCCTTTTAAATTTCCTAATAATTTTTAATTTTATTACAATGTTTTATTTAAATTTTCCTAATAATTTTTAATTTTATTTTTAATATTTGTCACGAATTTTTGTTTCCACAGTTTAATTTCAACTGACAACGGAATAAGCAATAAAAAAAATTGAATCATTTCTAATACCAAAACCATTCTTGATAAAGCGACGCTATTTTTTAAGCTTAAGAGCCAATAAAACCGCAAAATTTTGTAAATTCTCAAAAAAAGATTGAAAATTTGTCCCCCGCACATTTTGGGTTGCTATATATTTTTATTGCGATGTCTTTGTTCGGCTGCTGCTCACAATTTTTGTGGCCTTTCCACACCTCCGTCGCCTCTTTCTGCTGTTTGTCTTTGTTACGGTCAGTGCCATCATTTCCTGGCACTTTTTATGTTTTTTCAATTAAAAAGTGAATGGTCAGAATTCTCCACCACCCTCCAAAAATGAAAAGTTTTGAAGGAAAATAGAGTATATTTTTACACTTTGTAACAATGTTTTGGTAAAAATTCTGTTAAAAAGTACATAGATCTCATCACTTAACAGTGTAAAAATTCCCTAAATCCAAAATATGTCGAAAAATAGTTTAAAATTGAGCTTTTCTCATTAATAATGATCATTTGATAGCTCTGCTGGAGGCGATAAATTCAAAATGGGTGAAGAAAAACACACGACCAAAGGTTACATAATTTATGCCAAATCTAAAAACTAATTTAAACCTTATTGCATTGTTGACTAATTAGCTAATTAGTTTGGTTAACGCCTGTTTATTTTTGACCTCGTTCATTGCGCCGTCCCTTGTCTCTGCCCGCACGACAAAAACCAATGAATGGCGGCAGAAAAAGAGTTGCCCAGACAAAAGTGGTGAACAAATTCATATTCAGTGATTAAAATCTGTTATAATTATTTCTTAAATAAAAAAATAATAATTTTAAGAAATATTACCCATAAATGAATATGTAATTTATTAGTAATTTCAATTTTAATATTGCTACCATCTTTCACATATTAAAGCAATTTCTTCGCTTCTCCTCATTTTTTTATTGATTCTTTTCATGTGAAAATGGCAAATAATTTCTCCTGTAATGAATAGCGCTATAAATTATATGGTTTTAAAATATGCATATGTCATTAAGAAAGGGGCTCAAAAATAGCATTATGGACTTTCTGGAAATTTAAAAAAATACACCCCTTAAAAAGAGAATTATTTAGAAATTTGACAAATTTATAGGTATTTGTTCGTTTCCGAAATTTTCCGCTGACAACATAATGAGATTATTACCAAAATCTTGAGATGTATTTAGTTTGCCATTGATGAAGCTAGAATTTGATAAAAATTGGCATTTTTAGGTTAAATCCATTTTTGGCTGTTTTCTGTATTTTTTAAGATTGTTTAAGCACAACTTGAATATACACACATTTTTTGGGATTTTTAATATCCATATTTGGTGTTTTTTAGTCCGTATAATTTAAAGCCCTAGTAATGACATTAAATTAATTATAATTATAGTCTCCACTCATTTGTCAGTTATATGATAGGGTTTTTATGAATTGAATTTTTTACTTTTTTGCTGAATAAATTAAAACAATGACAAAATTCTTTTCTATAGCCAATCAACGGAATCCCGAGATTCAGATTCTCAATGTTTGTGCAACTCAACAGATGGCCAATATTCAGAACAAATCGAAAAATAAAAGTGAAAGTGCCATTTTTTTAAAATTTTTTTCAGAATTAGTAATTTTGGTAAAATTTCTGTTAATAAATTGCATTGGAATTTTCAAAAATTTCAGGCGGGCGCCTATTGGCACCGCCGGAGCCTAAAAATTTTAATTTTTTCGTAAAATTTGTTCAAAATCGCTAAATTTGCTCATTTTTTGGACAAAATCTGTTAACAAATCACATTAAAACTCACTAAGAATTTTCCCAAAGGTGCCTATCGGCGCCGCCGGACCCCCCGCGCCCCCCAATTCTCCAAATTTTCATTGGAAAGAAGAAGATGTAATAGTCCCTTTTCCAAAAATGTTCTAAAGTAATGTAAAATGACATGAAAAAAGATTTGATGAAAATCATTGAATAAATTTTTCAAGCAAAAATATAGAAATATAACAAAAACTTGAAATCATCTTTAATTTGGTTAAGAATTTTAAAATTTATCATATTAAAATATTAAAAATTTTATCATTTTTATATTTTTTCAAAACTTTCCGACTTCCGGTTGCCGACGTTTTTGGGGTCGGAATTCCAATTTCCGACTTCCAAAAAATTTTTGGGCCTCGGAATGCCATCCCTGTGCACATTGCAATTATTTTTTTGAATTCATTACTAATAAATTTATCAACAATCAAAATTCATAAATACTTTTGATTGTTTTTAAATTTTAAAAATCCGAAATTCAACGATCTGTCACATCCAAGCGTTTTATACGTTTTATCTTCACATTTTATTTTAATATTTATTTATCACGCTTTTGCTGCGTTATGCCCATGCCTTGGCCAATATTTCAAAGTGCCGTTTCATTTCAAATTGTGCCACCAATTCGCTTTCCCTCTGTCGTCGCTTTTCGCAAATTTCGTTTTCGACATTGCCAATTCGATTCCTACAGATTAAACCTTTTACTTTCCAGCGCACTGTTCGAAACAGCTGAACGACATTTTTTCGTAGAATTGGATACCGACTAAATATAGCAAATTAAAAGTAAATGGCCATTCATTAGGCAATATTATTATTATGACGATTCATCCCAGGCTTAGCAACAATTTACGAAATGATTTCATTATTAGGTAATAAAACAGGGCTCGGATCGAAAATTTTTCAAAACGAACATTAACACAAATAACCAGATTTTGGGGTCCAAAATCATAACATTTTGCAAATTACTTTAAATCGCTTGTGTAACAATTTTAAGCAATTAATATTATCAATTTTAGTATTTTTCACCTACCATTATCGATTTTAACAATTTTGGGGAGGAAATTAGCAAATCATATATTTATTTCAATCGGGATCAAAAAAGTATATTTTAAAGAATTTTTCGCGATTCATTTTTCCAAAAAAAAAAAACAAAAAATATTTGAGTGCAATTTGTTAACAGATTTTTGCCAAAAATTACTTAAAATTTCTAGATAAAATAATGACATTGTGCCATAAAATTTCAAAATTATCAATATTTTTAAGAAATCAAAACAAAATTAGGTCACTACCCTCCAAATCAGAACATTCTGGTAAATCAAGTATGACAAAATTTATTAAATATTCTGATAGGAATGTTAAATTTAGTTGATTTTATGCAATTTTATGGTTTTATTTTTCCATTTTATTATTATCCTTGGCAAAATTTGCGAAATAACTTATCACCCAAATAACTTACAAAAGCAACGCAAGTTCAATCAGTGTACAAAAGAGCGTCGTATACAATTCATAGGAATAGTTGAGCACATTAATCAACTCAATGTCGGTTGTAAGTTGAAAATGTTGGATGGCCAAAAGTGGCACGGTGCCAAACACAATGAAAAAATGGCACAGAAACACCGGTGCCAATTGGCGAGCCGTTCGAATATTTTCATTCAGCTAAAAAATATGGCATAAAAAGGAAAAGCGATTATCAATGATGTAAGCATTAATCACCTGATAACGCTCGCTTAATTTGTCATGGCCATTTCCATTCTCAGTTTTGCCAATCGTTTGTTTATAACGCTTTTTGTTGTGAAAACTAATTTTGACAAATGCCTAAAACAAAAGGCAAAAACATTAATTGAATTAATTATTTTTTTATTGCAAAATTGTTTTCACTTACAAAAATTTCGGAAAAACACAACGCACTGTTAACGCAGGCAAAGATAAAAATTACCAAAAGCATATTGGCACTTTTGCACAATTCAAAAGTCGCAACGGAAGAAGCGATGGTAACCTAGCGTAAAATTCAATTAAAAATTGAATATTAAAATAATAATTTAAAACAGGATACCACACTAATCAAAAGGGTGACTATGAACAGCGGGGATCGCCATTTCTCATATTTGTGTGCCTTCCAAGTGGCAATTATTCGCTCAATTAGCAGGGCATGGCCAATGAAATTGCACAAATTGAGTCCAAGCAAACAAAGAAGCTTAAAAAAATAAATAAGTATGAATTTAAAATTAAATTTTGGCACCATTTTGCCAATGTCCGTTTCCTGCGTAATAATAAACCAACTCATCCCCACTGAATTAATGCAAAAGCTGCCACTTTGGGTGAGCAAAACAGCCTTTAAATGGGGGTGAATCAGCGAAGTTCGAAGCAACGAAAAAATGTTGAGGACGGACAGAAAAATTTGGCCAGAATTTAAGACTAAATTGGCCAAAAGAATGCCAGTAACAACTGCTGAATAATCATTTGGGTTATGAATCGAATTGTTGCTGCTCATTTGGGATGAATTCGGAGTTTTTGATAGAGTTTTTTGATAATTACCTTCTAAATGGTTAAAATTAATTAATCAAACTTTTACATAACTGAATAATAAATGTTTTTTCTGTACTTTTTTTTTCAAAATGGCGTAAAATTGCTATTGCCATTCCATCAACCATTTAATTATCGTTCTTTTCATGTAATTAAAGTTCACCGCTTAAATTTGCTTTAAATTATTGAACTGTACAAATTGCTTTATGTTAATTAACACCTGTCAGCTTCATTGGTGAATTGAAAAGTGAAAATTAAAATAATTAAAGCTTACATTATACAAATGAACAAAAGATAAAAAAACGAAAAATTGCCAGCTTACCAAAAACTGAAGGAGAAGCTTTGAGGGAAAAACTATGGGGGCGGCCAGGATTTGAACCGGCATCTCAGGCTTTCCGGACCAGTTTTCTACCAGCTGAACTACCGACCAGGGATGGCACGGAATTCCATTTTAGACATTTTTGGGGTAATTGTGATTTTCGAGTTTCGAAAAATTTTTGGGCCGCAGAATTCCGACTTCCGCTTTCCGACATTTTTAGGAGTCGGAATTCCGATTCCCTGCAAATTTTTGGGCATTGGATTCCGATTTCCCAAAAGTTTGGGGCCTCGGAATGCCATCCTTGCTACTGTCCCCGCCTTCTCCATCTCTATTTGCTCGATTATGGATGAATTGTCGCCTCAATTGATACATTATTATTTTCTCTCTGCGAAGCTTATTTCTCAAAACCATGTTAAAAGACCGCAAACTCATCAGCAAATGTGTTCTCGCAATTAATTCTCTCAAGTCAATTTGTTTCTTCCCTCTCAAAACATTCGCTCGCTTTTTCGTAATTACCCCAAATCTCTTCCGCCATCCTCAAAAATTCATTTATTCATTCATTCCCCAGTTTTTCATTCATTCGCCTAAAAGGCAATTGCCATCGCAAGGAATGGCATAAATTTTACATTTATTTCGCTGAATGCATTGCCAAATAATGCAATGTTTATTGTCATGATTAGGGATCATTTTTTTATGTAAATACATGTTTTTTTCCTGGATTCTCCATGCTCTAATTAGTAGGAAAAACACTTTCTTTTTTGTGTTTGCGAACAAAAGTTGGGACTTTTATTTACATATTTTTACATATTTTCGGATTTTTCTACATATTACATATGTACATGTTTTTATACATATTTTGGACTTTTTCACATTTTTTTGTACATATTTTGCATTTTTGAGAATTTTTAGGGAATTTTTTTATGAAATACCCCCAAAAATATCCAAAATTTCGCAATTTTTTTCAAAAATTTTGAGAATTTATAAAAATTTTTTGCGAAAAGTAAAAATTTTTTTTGAAAATGTGCCCCAAAAAAATAGTTTTTTTTCAAAAATGGGATATAAATAAATTAATTTTTAAATTATTAAAAGATAATTCTAAGCCTATTTAGGTCATTTTTATGGCAATTTGTGCCTATTTCACCCTTTAGAATGAATTTTTTTTTTCCAAAAAACAGCATTTAAAAAATTTTATTTACATATTTTAGTACATATTTCTGGATTTTTGTACATATTTCAGTGTTTTTTATACATATTTTATTTACATATTTCGCGATTTTTCTTACATAAATAAATGATCCCTAGTCATGATAATGCCCAACATATCTTCTCATTTTCTACATCAAAGACAGAAAACATTAACAAAATTTACATCGCATAAAAAGGCAATCGATTAAATTGTAATTAAAATAAAATAATAACATTAGGGAATAAAAATAATAATGAGTAAATATTTATTTAAAATAATTAGGGCTAACCTCAATTTTAAAGTTTTAGTATGATATATTTCCATTTTGTCACTATTTTGTTGGCATTAAATCACTTTGGTGATGCGCATTTGCTGCAAAATTACGAATGGCATTCGAATGTCTCGGCAAAAAATGCCCAATTGTTCAACGATTTTATGGTCAAATTGTACAATGCTTACAATCAACAGCTTGAGAATCAGTTTTTGGCTGAACACCGCAAAAGGATAGGCTTTTTTGGCACTTTTGCTAAATTTGCCACCGAATTGGCCAATGATCTTTTAATGTTGAAAGCAGATGAAGAAAAATGTCAAAGTTCAAATTGGGCCATTTTTATAGAAAAATATGAAAGCAAAATATACGGTGGCAGCAATACCGTAATGGAATTTATTGCTCGTAATTTCAATGCCAATATAATTAAGCCGAAATGGTCAATTCCAAACGCAGTTTTAAGACAGATTTTAATGCTGACCTTCTCTTTCGCCGCGCGGCTTGTCTATGCTTTGTCAGATATTTTTAACCTTTTTAAAAAAAGAATTAATTAAAATTGTTTTTTATACTTAATGCCATGCCAATTTTGATAAATTTGTTTAAGACTTGCTGCCAATGTAATGTTCGACTTTGACATTTTCGATTGGAAATTCGATTTGGAAGTTCTTTTCACGGCATTTAAATTTTTGTCAGCAGATCAAAACACCGCCACTAACACTGATTTAGGGTAAAAATGCTTAAATATTAATTATCAATAATTATTTTTAATTATTATTTTTAATAGAATATTCCCTTATCGCTTTGTGTCCACCAACAATCATTGGGAGATTTCCGTGCGTGAAATAGGAGAACGCATTCAACAAAATGTTGATTCAGTGGATTATTATTCAACAGAGCAAATGCAATACATTGGTATTTTGCAAAAAAATAAAATAAATATTTTTGGCTAAAAAGTCAAAATTTCGAAAAATATAAAGGGGAATTTTTTTTGGGTTTTCGTCCAAACTTTTGTTTCGACAAAATGGTAAGCTTTGACGGACGAAAAAGAAACACAAAAAAATGCCGAAAATCAGGGACGAAACGAAAATGAAAGAAAAGATCCCTCGAGGCATTAATAATTAAAAAAAATTTAAATATGTTTATAAAAGAATTCGATGAAAATCTTTCTAATTAAATGTTTAGAAAATTTTAAATTTGTGCTGCAATTGTCAGAATATTCTTTGACGCCATTCGAAGTGCACCAAATTCTAAAAAAAATTCAAAATGAAACGATAATTTCCCAAAATGATCAATCGCAACAACCGGCAGAACTTTATGCGTTTTTGAAGCAATTTTTGTTGCCAAAAATTGGCGACGGTTTGCCAAAATGTGGCAAAATCAGTTGCATTTTCGTCCATTTCGGTCGTCATTTGTTTCGACAAGTCGACTTCTTCTATTCTGGAGATACATGGCATATGGAATATGAGAAGACCAGAAATTTCTTCTTTGAAAATTATTGCAACACAATGTCAGTGGCCCATTTAAAGTGAGGCTTCTAAGATATATTTTTAAATAGGAAGAATAAAAAAACTCGTTTTTTCGGCATTTTTTCCACAATTTAATTATTATTTTGGGGGTTTTGCCACTAAAATCCCCAGTACCCTAGTGATGATTTTTTGGAAAATTTATCCATGTGACGACCTCTTTTTTGAGTGCATTTTGCATTAAATTTAGAAAATATTAAAAAAAATTTTATTCTTATAATAAAATTTTGATATTATTTAGTGAAGCATTGCTTAAGAAAGTGTTTAATGAACAAGTACGATATTTTGCATATTCCATCAAAATTGACTATGATTATTGCAGAGGTTTGAAACGAAATTTGGCATCATTTGGACTAATGCCAAAACAAAAAGCGAGGCTTTCGAATTTTGCCTGATTAATTAATATTAAAAATTCTGTTATTTTTCGTTTAGAATTGTCGCAAATTGCCGAAGGACTGCACAAGATTTTAAACAATGAATTAGTTTCGTCACGAATTAGTCGTTCATCAACATATAATAGTGGGATTGGCCATTTAATTGAATACATATTTTTAATTGAAATTCTTCAAAAAATGGACGATTTTGAAAATTATGAAAAATTGAAAGAATTAAAAGACAATTTTGAGCAAAAGAGTGGCCTCATCAATAAAGTGCTCATTCAAAAGGAGATGGTTGAATTGTTGAGTCAAATCATTAAAGTTTACAGCTGCTCAAGTTCTTCACCGATGAGCCGCTTTAAATGGGACTTGGACTTATTTGTGAAAAATGTGCCGAAATTTGGCCAAATTTTATCCGAAATTTTGCACAATGCATCGAAATCAGTAAAATATGACGGAACAACCCAATTAATGGCACTGCCCGTCTCATTAGGGGAACATTTGCTGGGTCGACTGTACACTGTGGTTCAAATGTGCCTAATTATTAATTATTTATTCAAATACCTTATTTTATTTATCTGTATAATTAGTTAAATGTTAAAAAAATTTGTCCAATTAATCAAAGGTTAAATTCATCAATTTGTCAAATTGGCGAAAACGTTGACTTTGTGATTACGGTAGAAAATATCGTATCGCAACTTCCTCTGGTATTTTCTCCACGCCGAAAGATAATGCCGACCAAAGTGAATTCGCAATTGTTCAAATTGCTTTTCTCTTTGGCAATTCGTTTATCGGCACAATTGGAAAGTGAGCGTTTGGCAGAAAAATATGTTAACCTTTTCATTTCTGCCAATAAATGCATTTCAATTTCGGCAGATGACATAACGAATTACTGGTGATTTTGTAGATAAAACATTATTTAAATTTATGCAAATTTAAATGTTTAATTAATTTAAATAATAATAAATTTATATTTGTAATATTTAATTCAATTAAATTTTTAGTTTACTTCAAACGCAAATCAAAATTAACCAAAAAATTATTGAAATTGAACTTCCGAATTGGAAGGACAATTTGCTATTTGCAAGAAGCTTGGGAATGTTGCAAAGAGGACAAATAAAAAGTGGGAAGCTAATTTTAATTTTTAAATCATTTTTAAATAAAGAAAATTTCGACTTTTTGTGTTTGTTGTCCGATTATTCTCTCACCATTTACGAAATTATTAAAATGCTTAAAATTGTCGGTGAAGCAAACAATGGACACTTTTGGGTTGAGCCTTCTGCGCCCCAAATTTTTCTACGAATTTTAAATTTTTCGATGTCAACAGAAATAAGTGACGAGGGAGTGAATGTGCCAATTCGAAAAAGTGAGTTTTGCCTTTTGGTGAACTTTTCAAATGATTTGTTGGAACGAATAATGAAAAACAGAAAAAATCAAAATATTCTGTTTAATGGCGTCGAGCCAATTGAAGTGACAATTAGCGAATTTGAATTGATAAAGCAGGAATTGTGCAGTGATGCAGAACACTCGTAAATTATTTTTTAAATTTAAATTTATTAAATAATTTTTTAATTATAAAAATTACAGCGGAGCGAATTTAATTAATAATTATTTTGGCGAAAATTTGGTGCAATACGCTAAAGCTGTCAAAATTGAGTTTGATCCGTACAAAGGTTAATATATAAAATGTGTTATATCATTAAAAGGGCGGCACCCAAAAATTAAAACTGTTGAAATGAGAAAGCGAAATAATGTCTGGAAAAATTTTACGGATTAATTATAAGAAAAGCGCATTTTCAGTAAAAGACTTTTTTCGAGTTAAAATTCCTTTAAAATGAACTTCGAATTTTTCACTTCGCTTAAAATGCCTTATTATGTGTTAATGTTGTGCTTAATGTTTTCACATCGTATTTATGGAATTCATTTTACCAAAAATTTTCCCATTTTCTACAAAACAGAAATGAACCAAATTGTGCCCATTTTAAAAAATGAAATTCAAAAAATGTTCCGAAACAAGGATTGGGATTATGCGACTTTTGACTGTATGCACACAATCGAATGGAATCTGCTCAGAATTGACCTTGCCAAGGTGGGGCAAACCCAAAAATGGAAACAAATGGAAAAATTGCTGAAGGAATGGCGAATTTTGTACAACAATTGGGTGCTGAACAAAAGTGAGATGAATCGGCCGAATTTCGCAAAAATAATGCGAAAAATTGTGCAAAATTTGGAAATGATGAACAGAGAATGAAAGCCAAAAAAATTGTTTGCGAAATTTTTTTTGTTATTAAATTTTGTTTTATTTTCTTTCTGTTACTCTTTCAGCAGCGCGCGAAAATAAAAAAATTAAACAAAAACTTATAAACCCTACAAATGATTGTTTTTCTGCTGACTCTCGAAAGTTTAAATTCCAAAAATTTGCCCACACTAGTGCTGGCCGAGACTGATAGTTCCCAAGAGGAGCCAGAAAATTTGGCGCAATTAATTATTGTAAGTAAAAATCCAATGAATCAGCGCTCTTTGAATTTTGTTGGGCTCTAAATTATGGTAAATCAATTCTTTCCTGACTGTGCACTCAAAATTCATTGAGTGCCATTTAATCCTTGACTAAAACTTCAAAAAATCCCCAGGCGGCGCCTATGGGCACCACCGGCGGACGGATTCGAAATTCTCACAAAAAAAGCGCTCACTAATTTTCAGAGCCTTTTAACAAAGTCTTGGTTCGGTAAAAGATAATTGAATTAAAAATAACTTAACAAATAAACTTATTTTTAAAACTATGGTTTGAAATCATTTTTACATAAGTGAAATTCTATAATTTCCCTTTATATTTGCAATTTCTCAGCTCTATCCACTAATATTAAAAATTAGCTTTAGGAAATATACGTAATTTATTTTATTTTCTTTTAATGCATTAATTGTTAATGATGCGCAATTAAATTTTTGATTTTATTGCCCAAAAGGGAAAGAATAATTATTTTATTGTGAAGTCACTAAATTTGCGCGAGTGAATCACTTCCACCAGCGGCGAATTTGAAGAACACCTTCGATTAATTGTACGATAAAATTAAATTTAATAAACAAATATGTTTCACCACTGGTTTTTGTGCACCGATTGGGCAATTAGCGCTGATTAGTCTCCTTAATTAATTTGTTTGTCAATTGAAAATAATAAATTTACTAAAAGAGGAAAGAAAAAAGGGAAGAAAAACTGGCACAAACCGAAGATCAGTAGCACATTAGCAGAAGAAGGCCAGACTATAAAAGAGTCTCCCAAACTCACACAGCCATAATTGACTTAATTACCTTTTAATACCCTCCCACTAATTACTCTCAAAATGTCGCCTCTCCGTTTTATCATTGCCTTTCTTTTGGTCGTTTTGTGCGCTTTTCCCGCACTGATAACCGCGCAAGAAGACAGAGTTGACAATGAACCTGCTGCTCTGCGCGCCAGACGTGAGTTTTTATTAAGCAATTATTAATTAATTACATGCCAAATTTAAATGGACAAACATTTTAATTTTAATCATTCGACCAAAGGCATTTTTGAAAAATGAATTTTAATCTAAAAGTGCCAACATTTCAGAATATTTATGTAAATAATTCTTTTTTCTGTTTAGGCGGAATGTACGGTTCGCCGTACGGCGGCGGCAGCGGCGGACCATGGGGAGGAAATTTCGGAAAGAAATGAAAAGGGAGCAAATGTTGGGCTGATGGTGGTGATCAAGACGAACAGAACAAGCCATTTGATTGAATATTTGTGAAAATAGTCAATGTAAATTAGAAAAAAATAAAATTACAAATTTAAAAACAAATTTATTTATAATTTTAACTATGCCGGGGACAGGGACGGCTGGGGTGGAGAATCCCCGGGATTTGCATTCCCCATTCCCATGCACGAAAATGGTTAGTGTTCACACGTATCACCAAGCTATGATTTTCTAAAAAAACAACTCAAAATTTTTTAAATAATAAAAAAGTTTTACATAAAATCTATTAATGTTAAGGAATCGGTCAAAAACTTTAAAAAAAAATGTCAATATAAATTTATTTATTTATTTTGCCAGAGATTATGTGCATGGTCGGAGAAGTTTGAGTATGGGTCATTTATTATTTGGTCCTTATTGTCAATATTCTCTATTATGTCTTCAAAAAGCTCTATTTTTGCAATCCCGTGATTTGTAATTTCTAGTGCTAAAAATAATGAAAACGCATAAAACGACCAAATTTTTTTGTCATTGGTCGCAGCTGCAAATAAGGCACTTTTTAAATTTTGGATGTAAATTTTTTAAATCAACAAAAAAAATCGCTTTTAGGATCGATTTAAAAAAATATATTATTCTTGGGGGTGTTGTCACATTCAGCAACAGGAAAAAACCGAAAAAAAATAAATATAATTCGGTGCCTAAGCTAAAACTGATCTAAAAGATTGGGCGGGCGGATGACCTTTGTCCCTTTGTCCGTCGGCCTTTCTTTCTGCTGCCGCCGTTCTTCATTTTTCCCGTCCGTTGGTCGATGTAAAAACTATCGCATCTCCTGCCTTTGAAGTCCAAAAACATTAAAACATCGTTTAATTTTGAAATGTAAATTTTTAAAAATGAAATTATTTAATAGAAATGCCAAAACAAATTTGTTTGGAATTCTGTCTGTGTCCGCCATTTATTGGATCTTTCTCTTCGGACAGAAAATGATTGCCCACTGAAATGTGGAAGACGTGGCTTTCAGCAGGAAGAAAGAGTAAGGTTTTTAGGCACTAACCGAACTCAACAAAAAAGAATCGCTAATAATAAATAATTATTATTTATTGGAATAAGAATTCATAACTAGGGATGCAATTTTTAGGTTTTAGCTTATTTTTTCCTGAGCTCCCAATGGCCTAAAACACACGAAAAACATGTTTTTTTTTGGTGGTTCTTAAGCTACTTTTCGAGTTATTATGCCTATTTTCTAGGCTTTTATTTTTAGAGCCTAAAAGGCTAAAAATTTTTTGAAAAAACCTATTTTTGCCTATTTTAGCGTTTTGCCCAAAATTTGTTAACAAAAATGCAATAAAAAAGAAAAATACACCCTTAAGAATCGTCCTAAAAATTTTTGAAAAAATATACCCCTAAGAACCGACCCGAAAATTTTCAAAAATACACCACTAGGAAATGAAAAATTTTCTCTAAAATTTGTCTCCAAAATTTGTTTATTATTTTCTTGACAAGAATTTGTGATTTTAAAATGATTTATCTCAATATTGATTTGGCTAAATTTTGTTACCTTTTTGAATAAATTTTGTCATTTTACACCCCTAAATTTGAGGCTTTTTTGTGCCTGTTTTCTATTTTTTAGAGCCTATTTTGGGGTTTTTTAGGACCTAAAGCCTACCTATTTTGGCGGTTTTAGAGCCTAAAATTTGCCTCCCTATTCATAACATTACTGAAACAATGTTTTCAATTTATACATTACGGCTCCTCTAATAGCTTGTAATTTTCAATTTTTTAAAATTAAACCAATGGAATTTTCCCAAAGAATTTTCAAAATATTGAGCTGGAATTTTGAGACCAATTTATTATTAAAATTATTAGGCTTTTGGAATTTCGGCCCTTAATCCCCTTCTCCCCTCTTCGGCCATACACTTGCACCAATTTTCGATTCAATTAATTTAGGATAAATCCGAAAAATAGGTTATTCGGGAATACCGTTTTGCTTAATTGAATATAAAAAAGTTTTTTAGATTTTTGGTGGAATAATCGTTGAGGAGGATTTGTGGCCCTGGACTTTCCTTCTTACAATACATTTTGCACAGCTCAATACATAAATAAGTAAATTATTAAACTATTTTTTATTTTATTTATTTAATGGTAAAAAAGTGATCGTCCACGGGGGAGGGGATGTTAGCCCAGCCCTTCTCTGAAACCAGCAGGGTTTGTTACCGCTGTTGACGAAAAAATTTGATTGTAAAAGCATTTTGCTAATCATATTTTTTGTACCATTTTTGGCTTATTTAACACTTAATCATACTTACTCATTTTAAGAGAGGATTATTTCGCGACATCGGCGCATTGTTTACATACCAATTTTTATTTATGTCGGATAAACAGCAAACGCCAAAAAAGGCCACTTTGGGTGCCACAGAAACAGACAAATTGACACTTTGATCGCGCGGTGTGACGTATGGAGTTGGGGAATTTTGGGTGGATTCTGACAACAGTGGCCAAAATTATGCGTACGATTTTGCACTGATCAAGGTAAATGCCACAATTTGGGGCCTTTTTCACAAACAATTTTGTTCAAAGCAGTTCAATTGTTTAGCTTCGTCTGGACCGCTTTAAGGACTCATGGGGACGTTTAGTTGGATATGGATTCATGTAAAAATAATATTATTAAATCATAACATTTGTTTGACGAATTTTTAGCGTGCCGATGCTGGATGGGATCAGAAGCTTCGCCACACCGTCGTCAACTTGGCATTCATTGCTTTATGCAAACTGTAAATCTAATAATTTATATGATTTATTTTAAATTGGAACTTTAAGAAAATGGGGTGCGTGTGCCAAACTCTGTTCAGGTTCATCAAATGCTGGGGCTTTAATTGTAAGTAAAAAAGGTTCAAAAGAATTTTGTATTTTTCATTTGCGAGAGTCGTTTGGAGATTTTATTTAAAAAATTAGATTCCGGGGCGGCACTGTTAACTGGCCACCTGCCAAGCAATGTTTATTTTGCACAAGGACTTTTGAGTATGCACAGACATGTCAACAACTGACAAACTAACCCAGAGGTAATAAATAATTAAACAAATAAAAATATCCATATTAATATTTTTTTGTTAAAAAATTTTAAAGTTCGTTATTAAGACTTTCTTTAAAACCACTAACTCTAAGAAACGCCTTATCATCCAATTTTTTTCTCATTATTTATTTTGCAAGTTTGTTTAATTTTGCAGAAATTTACGTTCCTGTCGCCGACTTTTGTATCTTTATCGCGTCCGTCACCGGTTCAAGAGTAAAGTGCAGCGACCCTTACAATGCGATTACAATGGCCAAGTGCAAAAAGACCACGCTGAAGGCGCAGTCGATGCTTAATCACTTGATGATTTGCTAAACTATATAAATTTATTTTTTTTACATTTTGTTCACTTGAGAATTGATTTTCCACTCTGATAATAATTGAGAACCCTCGCTTTATGAGATTGGCCGCTTTTAGACGCGCCATTTTATGTCGCGATTCTTGCGCCACGCATTGCGCCGTTCAATAAAACGGATTCTTACGCCACTCATTCAAAACTGCACATGGAAGTGATTGATTAAAAACAAAAATTAGATGGTATCTTTTAAATAGTAAATTTTTTTTCATATTTTTTGATTAGTATTTTTTTATAGCTTGGATAAGAAGTAATGCCAATGTAATTTTGACTGTGCAACGGAAATGGAGTTTTTACGGGCTCTACCGATAATTATCTTTAAAAATTGGTCTTTCCCATTTTTAAAATGATTTTTATTTTCTCCGAAAGAGCCACCATTCTCGGAATGTTTTCCGCTTTTTCTTATTCATTAATTCCCTTGTGCTTTATGACAGTTCCCCCTTTTGTCCCTTTTTGTCTCCCCTTAAATTAATTTTTAGTTAAGAATTTATTTTATAAAACAATTGTCAATTTTTCCGTTATTTACAATAGTAATATAATATTTTAAATGATTCACGACAATAAATATTTTCAATTATAATCTCCTCTCATCAGTCTGGCTGGCTTTTTTTCATTTCTTCGTTCTTTCTTATTTTGGGCACACAATTTTTATTCCGGACGCCTTCAGACATTCGCAGGACCTGAAATTATTAATTTAGAAGGTTTTTGTGGTTCCCGGGATTTTGTCAGTTCGTGAATTCTTCGTGTGTGAAAATAATATACAGCTCATTTAAAAGCATATAAATTTTCATCAGGTTAGAATCAGGGATGGCACGGAATTCCGACTTCCGATTTCCGACATTTTTGGGGTCGGAATTCCGATTTCCGAAAAAAATTTGGGACGTCGGAATTCCGACTTCCGATTTCCGAAATTTTGGATAAAAAGTCGGAAATTTTCGGAAATTTTTTTTTGAATTTTTTTCAAAAAATTAACAATTTTTTACAATTTTTATTAATAAATTGCACTGAAATTTTCAAAAATTTCCCGGCGGCGCCTATCGGCACCGCCGGGCCCTAAAAATCTTATTTTTCTTCAGAAATTTTTGCCTCAAAATCGCTAAATTTGGTCATTTTTTGGACAAAATTTGTTAATAATTTGCATTAAAAATTATAAAATTTTCCCCGGCGGCGCCTATCGGCACCGCCGTACCTCCCCCGCCATGTTTTCAAAAATTTTGAAAAAAACGCGCCGTAAAAAAAGGTAAAATTTTGATGAAAATCATTGAATAATTTTTAAAGCAAATATGTATTTAAATGAACCAAAAAATTTTTGAATCACCTTTTACTTGGTTAAGAATTAAAAATGTAGCCTATTAAAATATATAGAAAATTTTTAGTATATTTTGTCTTTTTTGAAAAATTTCCGACTTCCGAATTCCGACGTTTTTGGGGTCGGAATTCCGATTTCCGACTTCTGAAAAATTTTTGGGCCTCGGATTCCGATTTCCGAAAAATTTTGGACCCCCGGAATTCCGCTTTCCGATTTCCGAAAATTTTGGGGCCTCGGAATGCCATCCCTGGTTAGAATGTAGAAATTTTTAAAAAAAAATTTCACTCAATTAATTTGAAAGCACGGGACCGAGAATTTGGCAGAACTGAGACAGAGACTTACTGGGAACAGAAAAGTCAGGACCGGGACCTTGGATTTTCAAAATGGAACCGGATATTTACCAAGAAAAAAAATATTTAAATATTTTAAAAATGTTATAACATTATCTTTTCGATTATTTTTATTCATAAAAGCCAAACATTTTTAAATAGCGTTCTTATTTATTTATAATACCATGGTTTTTTTTACCAACAAAAAGTAAAAGAAATGAGAAAATTTGATTTTGGTCATTCTCTATGTAAAATGGAAAAAAAACACTTACTTTTTTAGTCGCTTTTGTGCTGTCAGACCCAGTTTTTGCTCGCAATCGCCAAATGCCTTCTCCTGACGCTCATTAGGAGGCATTAGCGCACATCTAAGCAAAAAAGCCAATTTCGAGTGATACCATTAAACATGAATACCGTACTTCAGTCTAAAGGCACAGTTCATGTTGCCCTCCCGCGTCGCGCACAGTGTCGGCGACGCGTCGGGCGAAGCGGCTTTCACCGCGCATTGGTCCACGCACATCAGATAATCACTACGGTAGGCAGTGAAAGGCGAGGGAATCGTTGCGAAAGAAAACCAACCTAAGCTCAGGCGGGGCGTGCCCGTCCTCTTGCTAAAATAGATTGATTATTGCTTTACAAAATAATGTTGTGGGTCGTTTAGTAAATGAAAAATTTTCTCGAAAAAATAACAATGATGGCACTTTTTACGGAACATTCATTTGGCACTTATTGCACAATGAATCAGCGGGCCAAATATTAAAAAAAATCATCAAATTAAAATACCGTAGCTGGGAGTGCGGGTACAGTGCCCGCACTTCGCCGCCGTCGCCCTCCGCTGGCAGTGTTTGGCATTTGGCCGTTTTCTTCGCTCATTTCCGGAATGATTGGAACGGTCAAATTCTTTGGATGTTCATCGTTTGTGCATCTCAAAAATCGAATTGTTTATTTATTCTTATTTTAATATAATTTTTTAAAATATTTTTACCCAATTGGTCCGACCGCTTTCTCCACGCATTGTTCCAACTTTTCCATGTCCTTTTGCTCGTCCGCAAGGCATTGACGAATTTTTTGAGAGTTTCCAATTTTCTTCAAATGCGCCTCGCATTTTGGCCTAAAAAGAATCAATTTTAAAAAATTCATAAATCGATAGCAAAGATTTTTTGGCATTTTAAAATTAATTCGTGCTAATTGGCCACAAACACTGACTCCGTTTTGCATTTGGCCACCAATTTCTCAATTTCCTTTGAGCATTCGTCCAAGTCTTTGCATCGGCACTGCGGTGCCGTCATGAACTGTTGTTGCGCTCCTCCCGCGACTCCTCCGCCGGCGGTGGGCGCAAATTTGGACATTGCGGGCGAAAATTGGGGCTGTTTTTGTTGCGGCGGTGACGCGGCAGAAGCCGAAGCAAAAGCGAACTGAGGAAAAGGAACTGAAGAATGAGCAAAAGCGAAACAGTTGATAAACTGACCAAAAGCGAAGCGGAAAAGAGAAAAACGGGAAAAAAAGAGAAAGTGGCGGAAAAGAAAGGCATTTTAAAACGAATTAAATAACATAAAATAATTATAAATAAATAAAGCAAACATTTAATTAATTAAAATGGTGATGAAAATGAACACAGTGTTAAAACGTGAAAATATTATGCGATTCATTTACGATTTGCACACCTCGCAACTAATTAATATAAGGCACGGGGACAAAAACCATTGAAGCCAAACAATGGAATAAATGTAAACAAATTCCGGCGCTCTCCCACCAAACATTTTGCTGATGAAAGGAACAAAAATTTGAGCAAAAATGACAAATAATTCAAAGTTTTTTCAATAATACGCCAAAATCGCAAAAGAAAAAAATGCGCGAAAAATGTGACGACAAAACAAAACAAATAAAATGAAATATTTTTAACAAGAAAAGGGGCGGACGGAGGAGGAGACAATGCCTTTTTCTCTTCTCTTCCTTTTTGTCGTCCCTTCCGTCCGTCCGTTTCGTCTCTCTCCGCCGGTGTCCATTCATCCTCCGTCCGATCGCCGGTCTCGAGAATTGGGCGAAGCACTCTCGAGAAGAGGGGGGAGGAAGAGAAGAAACATTGGCAATGCGCAGGAAGAGAAGAGAGTGTGTGTTTGTCCAGCAAAAAAGTACGACAACACAAGCAAAACAATGCAAATATGATCATTTGGACGAAGGAAATGAACAACAAAAATGGAAATGAGCAATTGGAATTAGAAAAGAGAAATATGCAAATGTATTTAAAGTAAATGTAGACGAAATAAATCGGAAAATTGAAATGAAAACTTAAAAAAATGGAAAAGGGAGAAGGGAGAAGGGTCTGGCGGTACCGCCAACGGTGGGAAAACTTTTTGAAAATTCATGTGAAATTTAGGGTGGTAAAAAAATGGCCGCGACCGAAGAAAGTCTGAACGGACATGAAATCCGTTTAAATTATTTTAAATGTATTTTTCATTTAAAGAATATATATTTCAATCCTGAAAGTTTTAAAAGATTTTATTTGAAAAATTACAAAATTTGCTTTTTGAGTCTTTGGTGCCAATTTATCGGCCGCTTAAAATTCATAAAAAGAGAGGAATTTATGCGTATATATTTTTTTACTGTTTTTATATTTAGCGGTTTATGTGCATATTTGGGCATTTTTTCAAAAATTCTCTAATAGAACGACCCCCTCTTTAAATTGCCCTTTTCTCCCCCTAAAGACAGAAAAAGTTCCCAAAAAAATCAAATCTAAGGAAATTTCTCGAGAATCTTAATAGAATTTATTCTTTCTAAAAATTAGTAAGTTTATGTTAAAAATACTTAGTCCTAAAAATATAAATTTTCGATTCACTTAGTTTTGCATTTAGCGAATTTGAAGAATTTTTCAAATTTTTTTAGAAAACTTTATTTCTTTATGTTCTTCTTTTTTCCAAGTTAGTGCTTATATGTAAATCCCAGTCATTTTTATTACAATTCAACGCCGTCCTATTTTTCGATTTTTCCATGCTCACCACATATGTATTTAAATTACAATTTAATGTGTTTTTCCTCTGTATCTCTCCCAAATTGATTTTTGCTGCTCTCTTTTCCTCTCTGATCAGTGTGTTGATTGATCAATGAATGTTTTGTGTGTACCTCCTCCTAAATGCGCAATCATTCGCCATTTTCACAACAAATTAACGACGGTCGATGGGCAGCGAACGCCTCGGCGAGACGCAACGAAAGCAACTTTTGGAGCCTTTGCTGAAGGAGGGCGGGTGGCAAATGGAACAGGGAAGGGATGCCATCAAAAAGAGCTTCACTTTCCGAGACTTCAACGAAGCGGTAAAATTGAACCGGCACATCTCCGAAATCTTCGGAATCTAAGCCGAGCATTGCCCGTCCCTTTTTCGGCACCGCCGGGTCCTTCCCCTCCCCTATATTTTATTTTTAATTATAATATTTATTAGTAAAATAATATAAATATTTGAATATGGAACCCAAAACTTTTTTGCAGTCAGAACTGCAAACTTATACATTATCTATGCCCATAATATAACTTGACCCTTTTTTTTGGTCCAAATACCGTAACTTTTGGTCTTTCTTTCTTACAGTTTGGCTTCATGACGCGCGTTGCACTAAAGGCGGACAAAATGGACCACCACCCCGAATGGTCCAATTTTGAGATTTGACTAATCACATATTTCAATTGTGCTAACAAATTTCAGGTTCAACGTGTACAACAAAGTGAGGATTAGCAAAGGCGCGGAATAATGTGCCAAGAAATTGGGTACTTATGCACTTTACAGGCCATAAAAAATAAACTTATTTTTGAAATCATTTTAAAATTTTCTAGGGGTTTTTAGGGTCGCTGATCACGAATCTGACATCCATTTCGGCCAAAATCGAAAACCCGAACCCGTATTCGAGTTATTTTCGCACCATAAAATGATTTTTTGAAAATTTGAATTTTCGAATTTTTGTTCGAATACGGGTTCGAGGTTCGAAATGGATGTCAGCTTCGTGATCAGCGACCCCGAAAACCCGTAGAAATATTTTATATGATTTAAAAATAATTTTATTTTTTATGGTCTGTAAAGTGCATAAGGACCAGAAATTGGCCAATTTTTAGGTGGACATAACACTGAGCAGCCACGACGTGCAGGGCATTTCTGAGAGGGATGTGGCATTGGCATCGTTTGTTGAGGATGTGTTCAAAGCGGTCAACTTGTGATGATGACGATAATGAAGTGTTATTTATGCAAATTATTTTCATCTCAAACCCAGTTTCGAGAAGAATGCGAATATAAATTTGGTTAAATGACTATTCTTACTGTAGTTAAATTTCCAATTTGTTTTATGCAGTTAAAAAGGTCTGACCTAAAAAGACTCAATTCTAATTGTTTGAATTTTTTTTTTGTCTCGGTGGTCTGTGAGTTAATCACTAAAAAGGGGGTCCCATGTTCGAGTCCTACCTTATTCTTTAGAGACCGAGCCGGACCGGGTCCGGTACCGGTTTTCTGGATCCGGCAATCCGGTCGTTTTTGAAAATGCCAATCCGGTCTGGTCCGGCGAATTTTTGACCGGGTTTTCCGGATTATGACCCAGCCAAAAATCCTTTATTTTGTCGGTCTACCTCAGTTGGGCCCCGGCACGTTTGGGCCCCAGCATGTTTTTGGACTATAACTTTTTTCTTTGTCAACTAACTAACAATCTTCGTATCATTCGAGAGCCCTTCAGATGCTCTTTTAGCCTGCAAAATGCCCAAACGTGCCGGGGCCCAACTGAGCCGGTCCGTTATTTTGTTCATTATCCTTTGAAAATATCTCTTTGGCATAATGTTGTTAACTTTTTTTTGAGTTTCCAGGTGAATTTTTTGATTCTAAGATTTGCTATGTACTTCACCGATGTTATAATGGTATAGATTTTATGAGTCTTATGTATTTGGCAAATTGATCTATTTAAAACAAACATGAGAATTCAACTAATTTGCTAATGCAACTTAATCATTCACATTCATTTAGCCTTTCTCTAAAATTGTCCAAATTTCTTGAATTTTGTTTTCTCTGCCCTCCGTTTTTCTTCTTCGCCAGTTCGGTGTGTGTTTGGGGTGCGTTGAGCAATGACTCTTGGGCTTAGATTTCGACAACAATTCGCCCTCCACCGATGGCTCTGCCGCCCGCTGATTCCTTCGCTTCGCTTTCGGTTCCGTGCGACGCTGCGATTTCCGTTCAAATGCAATCGCTGTTCTGTTTGTGCGCACGGCGCGTGTCGCAGTTGTGCACGCCGTCGCGCATGTGCGAGTTGCGCGACGCACTGCCCCCCGCGGTGTTCGACACGCTCACTGCGCTACAGGCGGACATCGAATGCCTGCGGCACTATTTCCCGAATTCGCGCAAAAACTCTGCTTCTTCTGCTGATGGTATTACATATATTAGTAAATTTGAAATCACCGCTAAATAAAGGCTAGCTAATATAGGTTTATTGTTTAACCAAATCACATTAAAAAATTTTCTTCGTTTTTGTCGGTCATTTCCAATTTGCATTAATTGTTGTGTTATTAAATGTGTCCCATTTTGGGCCCGTAAAAATTGAAAAATGCATTACAAAATTTGCAAATTGAATTTTATTTGGTCATTTTCAAATTTTAGAAGGCTCTCCCCAAAATCACTTCTTTCTGCCCGAGCGCTGTTTTGTGCTGAACGCGGACACGCGACGGTTGGACTTTGAGCAGTCCGCGTTGGCTGCCGAACCGCAATTGTCCGGCCTCGACTTCTTCGAGCTGTGCTCCAAACTGGCACTTGACCAGGCAATTATGCCATGATTTTTATTAGTTAATGACCGAATGGCGATTGAGTTTCGATGAAATATTTAAATTTTGAGGACTTTCGGTCCATTTTTTCAAAATTAAGAATCGGGTCCCGTCTGATTGTGAGCTGTAAATCGTAGAAATAAGAAAACTTGGTTTAGCTGTGTCATCATCACTCGTATAATTAAAGTCTTTCGATTTACAAAAACTTTTCTTCAGCCCACCGAACGTGTCTATGCCGGCCTGCCCGAGCGGGAGCAGGATCTGCTGGTCGAGCGCGACCCGGTGGTGCAGTGCCGTGCGCTGGAACTGTCCCCACGACGTGCCATCCTCCACTACGACGAGGTGGCGTTGGCATGCGCTGCCGGAGGCTATTTGGCCGCGTTGGAAAGGTAAAATTTACCGTAAAAACAACAATTTTTGCTGTTTATTTGAGAGTAATGGCAAAAACAAATTGTCGGTTCCCATTTTTAAAGGTTTCACTTGTTTTGATGGGATAAATTTGGAAAATGGTAGCATTTTTCGGCCAATTTTAAGAATAAAGCCACTTGCTTATTGTTAGTCTTAAAATTGAGCAACGGCATTTCTTGCTGTTTGCAGTATTTTTGCGGCAACCTTTTTTCAAGAAATTTCAGGGGGACTGGAGGGGTTGGCATTACTGATAGGGGCCGCCGTGCAAAAAAAATTCTTCGTCGTGAAAATATTTTAGGAAAACACTCAAAAATAAGAAAACCGAAAATCTTAGAATTCTTGGTGTTTTCTAACTAATTAGAATTTTCGAAAGAAAACAAAGTCCGCTAAAATTGGCTGTCTGATTTCTATGATTCGGCTACGGTTTCCCTGATTTGGCTCTTCTTATCGGTACATTTCTTAGAATTCGAGGAGTTAAAGCTTGAAGGGGCTATTGTCTACTTTTTGCCCTCCATTTTTCAGGAGTCTTTTGCGCGTGCGCGAAGGCCTCGACGGCGTGCACAATTTGCTCCAGCGCTGCGTGCTGTTGGCCATCGAACGCGGCCACTTTCACATCGCCAATCGAATCCGTTGCGACAATTACGCGTCCGCCTTCCACAACTTTTTCCCGGATGGACGCGTCCAACCGCAATTCTTCGCCCAATTGTTTGACGAAGACAAACTGAAGCCGGAGGCAAGTGCAATTTGAAAATAACAATTTTTGATGGATTTCGGAGAGAGCAATTTGGGGATTTTCTTAATTCAGAGGCTCAATTTGGGGGCAATCATGTGTTTTACTGGTCCCGAAAATTTTTTGACTTTTGAAATTTCTAAAAACATATTTTAGGGGTGTTTTGGACGCTGAGTATCAATCCGGAATGTCACTATTTTAGTTAACTATTTCGCGATTTTTCATCACTAAAAGTCACATCCCTACTAATCAATGACCATCCTTAGTTTCTTGGACCACAACTTTTTTCGTCAAATGCAGCCAATGATTTATATCTAATTTGAAAATGTAAAGTTTTTGAAAAATGTTCGAATTTGGGTTTGGAATTCGCCAAAAAGGAGGCCGGATTCGTACTCACCGCCCTAAAACACACCTAGAAATATGTTTTAAAAATTTTCAGAAAAATTTCGGTACCATAAACATTTTTCGGAAAAAAATATTAAGCCATTTATTCTCTTCAAAAAATCATTTCCAATGAAAAGAATCCCCCCCCCCCTTTATGGGCCTAAACTGATTAATCGATTGAAGGAAATCGTTGACCATGGCTTAATCCGCTTAATAATGCCGCCCTTTCCCATCCTACTCATAATAATAATACAATATGAAATGTGCTTGGCTCTCTTTGTTCCATTTAAAGCAACAATTTCGAATTTTCAAAATGGGTTTTTCCAGGTTGGTGAACAAATCGCCACCGATTTGCTCGACTGGCTGACCAAACATGACATCCAACGCCTCCGGCGACACATCACCAACGATGCCAACCTCTCCCCGAGCGTGCTGCAACGGTTCGACTCGATGTACCGCGATTGCATTGACCAGAGGGACTATCCATGCGATTATTTGGATTAAAAAAAAACAAACGAACAAACAAAAGACAACCAAAAAAAGCAAACACATTGTCTGCCCCCTCTTTATGATGCCATTTTGAAGGAAACACAGCTATTTTTCGCGTTTTACTCTGTGCACCTAATTATTTATTCTTTTTAAAATAATGAATATGAAATTTCCGGGAATTTGAATAAAGCAAAATTCGCTTTTAGGGCGAATGTCGAACGGACAATTTAAACCTTTCAATTTTTGGCCTGGTTGGTTGTCTCAAACCCACCTCATCCCTCAATTTTTACTCAATTTCCAGTTTTTAACATGTCAAAATTTATCTTGCCAAAACAATGAAAATTCCAACATCCATTAAATATTTAATATTTTGCTACGCCAACAAAATTGGTAAATTTAGTTTTTTTGGACATCGTCCGCCAAAACGAAAAATTGATATTTTTGCGAAGGATTCCTTCCGCCGGCGGGCGGGCGGCTGACCATCGTCAGCACCAGCAAAATGCCCGCGGCTGTCCGCTGGGAATTTTTTTTTGGAAGTGCCGCCCAAAAAAATTTTTTGGGAAACATTGACGAATTCACATCATTAAACAAATGCATAAATTATGGCAACTTTACGGATTCTGACTATTCTCTATTCTGCTTTATTTAATTTTCATAATAAGTATTGAATATGCCAAGAAAAATTTTATTTACAATTTTAATCATTGGCTTTTATTGCTTTAATTAAATTGGTCACGGGAAAAAATTTGGGTGGAGAATTTTGGGAGGGCCTCTTTTGGATTTATTGAATAAATTAAAAGATAAAAATAGGGGATTCATTTTTAAAACATCCCTCACTTTTTATTACCCGGGCCCGAATTTCTGAAAATCCAAACCCGGTGCCGAGCCGGTTGGTCCGCAAAAAATCCCGGTAAAAATGGGGATCTGGGTCAAATTGTTGACCAAAGTTGGAGGTTAGAAAAATTAAAAAAAAATTAATAAAATAATTTACTTTAAATGCCACTATTTATCTCTACTGATATGCTTTAAAAATTGAATTTAGGTTTTAATTTACGTTATACTTCTATGTCCAAATAGTTGTTATATTCTTTTTGGTTTTTCATTTCCTTCTTTGTCCAATTCGCTCGCATTGCGATTTTTAAAGGATGCTTTTGAACAATTATCCCATGCCGAAATATTCATATAAACAGGAAAATATTTTTACATTTTTTTAATATATTTATTTTTTTTGCATATAAATTACCTATTTCTCTAGAAAAAAATCATTTAAAAATCAATTAATTCTTATGCAAAATTATGTAATTTTTAAAATTATGTAATTTTTCAGCGTTCGATTGGACCCGGACCCGGTTGAAAAACTTGGGCCCGGAACCCGGCTTCTCTGTGCCCGGCAAAACCCGGACCCGGTTTTACCAAATTTCCATTTCGCTTTTTCCAAATTATTTTCATTTTCCAATTTGTTGCAACTTTCTCATCTCTTCTTCCTCCAACAGCAAAAAAAAGTAATTTATGGCGCTGTTTTTTGAATGTGAATTTTTCAGCTTCAGTAAAACTCATCAATTTTTAAGCGCTGCAACAAAATAACGCTGAAAATAGCACTCACGCGGACAAAAGCAAATTGGACGGACGCGAAAAATGGATTCTTTGCTGCTTTTGCCGCGGGCATTGGCCAAAATAAGCGCAAGAAATATTTTAATTAATCGGAAATTAATTTGAGAAAAAAGCAAAAACATAATTTTAATATCTTAATAGGGTATTTATTTGCTGGGAAAAGTTAATTAACTTTATTATCCTTTGCTTTCCCATTCACCTGCTGTTGCTCACACACATTTGTTCTCTTAATTTCCCATTTCCAAAATAAAAACAAATGCCTTTTTCTCTAATATTTTATTTTTGTTAAATTTAATTTTTTTTTTTTTTTAATTAACTTTAACAAAACATAATTTTAAAAGCTTTTGATAATAAGAACAAATTGTTTGTGCATTGCTTCTTCAAAGACTCGTGTCGTGAAAATGAATTTTATGTGAAATTTCGGGCAGACAATTTTCCTATCGTAGGCATATGTTTTTGAAAATTAACACCGTGAGAATTTTTTTTTTCAATTTCACTCTTTTTCTTAATTACTTACGTTCTTTTAATGTTTTTTATTTTCTCAGATGTTTTAATTGTTAAATTTGCGTTCCAAATTATTTTCCTAATTACGGACCGAAAATTAAATTAAAAATCAGTCTGTTTTTTGTTATTAAATAATAAAAATGGTCTTTTTCTGCTTAAAATGTTTTCTCTCCTCTTTTATGTCCTCCCCCCATAATTTGGCCATTTACCGACACAAATATTTTCTTCCCCGAAAATTCTTTCCCCTGCTTATTAACATTAGCCATATTTGGGCTTTAAAAGTCCGGCGAATGTATGCATAATTAACGTTAATGGAATGTGAAAGCTGTCGGGGGGGGGGGGGGGGGGAGAAGCGGCAGCAGCAAATTGGCATGGAAAATCTAAGCAAACATTGCTTTAATTATTAAAAAACCAAAACATATTAAAATATAGACCCTAAATGCCTTCTTTGAAGAGAATTTCATCAACGCGTTAAGAAATAAACGCACAAGTGCGTGATTATGACCGACCAAAATAAAAACAATTAATATTTAATTGATGTGAGAGTATTATTATTATTGTGAGAAGCGGATTGATTCACTAGGAGAAACTCCCCATTAATGATAATTTCGCAAACCCATTTGAGGATATAATTTTTATTTTTTTGGTGTTCGTTCGCTAAATCCTCCATTGGCACTTTGTGCCAAAAATTCATTCCTCGTTTGTGTGGCCGTTTTTCCCACACTAATTTCTCCATTTTCTCACGCCCACTTTGTCAATTTGCATTTTTGGACAGCAAAACCCATGGATAAACAGCCGGCGCTCACTCAGTGCCACCAATTAACCAAATGAATTCCCCCCCCCCCCCACGCATTTCTTCCCAATTGTTCGTTCGGCACAAATGCTGCACTTTTTTACACCGCATTTAATTTTTTTGTTGTGATTGAATTCCAACGAATCGCTATTTATTTTTTTAGAAATTTCCTATTTTAATTTAATAAATATAATTTTACTTTTCAAAAGCAATACGATATGTTTTTTTATTCAACTTATGCTCTGTTTCTCATGCTCTCAGATTAACATTTTCAGAATATTCAATTTGACTTCCATGAGATAAAAAAAGAATGTGAAAATATAAATAATTTTTAATTATTCCGTTGGATCTATGGTTTTAACCATTTGCACGCAAAATCTGCAGGAAATACACATAATCTTCTCTAATTAAAATCTAAAAAGCTTATTAATTACTACAATGAATGAATGAATCCCACAAATAAGATAAGCGCAAATGCTAAAACAAGTTCCGTAAAATTAATCTTAAGCTAAAATAAAATTTACTCACTTCAAGAAACTTTCTTTTATCAAATGGGTACATTTTGCATTTGAATAAAATTATCATTTTGAAAATGCAAATTTAAAAATTGTTTATAAGCAAAATTCATATTATGGCAATTTATAAATAGAAATTTTATGCATATTTATTCTCCTGAATTAATTTTTTGAATTTTTGTTCATTAATCGCAGTTATAACCCTGCCCCGTCCCCGTTCGTTCCCCGCCAAAATCGGATGGATTAAATGAATTCCTCCCCTGTCATTTGAGAAGGGTGTCCAGCGGGGAGAGCAGCAAACCCCGCCAGATACATAAATTATAAAAGATAAAAGTTGATGAAATTTGGGCCACGGCCTTCCAAAAAAGGAACGAAAATTAGCAAATTTATTGAGGAAATTTTTGCTCACAGATGCGCGTTTTCGCATATCTTTTAAACATTACCTTTTTAATGCTATAAACATTTTTTATTATTTTTAATGGCAATTATTGTTTTACTCAAAAAATTTCTACAGTTTTATTTTTACATAATTCACAATTTTTCTTCTATTTTCTTTCTTTTGAATAGCGTTTTACTTTTGTTTAAAACGGACTTTTTCTTGCATTTTCCTTCACCTTTGCGTGATTGACTTTCCTTTTTTTCAATGAGACATTCTCAAATTCACAATTTTCTTATCTTTTATTGTCTAATTTTTTCTTAGTTGACAATTAATAAACCAACAATTAAAATTTACATTAAAACCTTTTAATATATTGTTTAAAAAGAAGCTTCTTCTCTAACAAAACCCATGCCAAAAGAAGACACCGGCAGTCGCATAAATTGGGCAAAATGCCAAAGGCACGATGACTCACATAATGGGAAATGGCGAGGGCGGGGGGGGGGAAGAAAGAATGGCATTGGGAGCGAAAGAAACCTTTGACCACGCGGGGGCACGGCATGGATGGGCTGGGGGACTTGCTTATTCCATCACCACCATATCACTAATGGGGAATTATGATTATGAAATGAAGTAAATGAGGGTAAATGGGCGTAATGGCAAGCGGGGCGGACGACGGCGGAAGTGCCGGAGGGACAGTGCCGTGCGGTGCATGCGGCGGCGGTGCTTCCTCCCCCTCCCCGGCCCGTCGTCCTCCGCCATTGTCCCAAATTCCCCCAAAACTCCGCTTGGGCTGTTTTGCCTTTGGCTTCCGCTCGCCTTTCCCTTGGCCAAAGTTTGAGAAATGCTCAATTTCATTGTCAAATGAGCAAATTTGGTTCCAAGAGAGCTTCAATTCCCTGTAAAAACAAAGATTTTTCGTATAAATTCTACTTTATTTTATTATTTAATTAAAAATGAATACACTTCTGAAGTGTTTGTCCCTCCCTCCCTGGCCGTCCCAATTTAATTTTGTTTTATATTTTGCAAAAAAAAAAAATCAAAAAATAGTCGGTCGGCAGTTGGCAATTATCTTCGAGGCCCTCAAAGGCATAAATCCGAATTTTTCTTACATAATATTTCCTCTTCTTTTTCTCGGCGAACAGTTTTGCCTGTAGAAAATGACATGAGAATTGTGTTTGAACAGAAAAAAAGTTTCGATTTCTAATTTTAATCAAATTTCTTTTTTGTCTTCGACTTTGTTTGTGCCCAATTTGAACGTTTTATCAAATTAGGAAATGCTTTTCCATTTTGACAAACTCTAAAAATTAAAATATTTCACTTTTAAATTAACCCTTCGGCTTTTTAATTTCTCATTTTTTTGAATTTTGTTTTTGTTTCCGCCCCGATTCCTTCGTTTTCTGTTGAAATTGTCTTTTTTCAAAAAGTGCGTTTTTATGCTTTTGCTTCCGCAGAAAAAAAACAAATTAAATTGGAACGGCGTTGTAAAATGAGCCGCAAAAGCAAATAGCAGCAACAAATGATGTGTGGCGGCACCACCGAAAACGGCGTTCCCCCCCCCCCCCCCCCCCGCGGGGATGAAAAAAGAGAGCCGCCACAGTCCAAAACGCATTAGCAAATCGCCAGTGGCGCCAAATTCCAAAACGTATCCCCGCGGCGGCGCCATTAACAAAGCGAAGCGAACAAAATGCCAAATTTGGTTGAAGACGGTGAATGTGATGATGCACACAAAGATTGCCGTCCTTATTCCGATGCATTTGCTGAAAAAACTGATGAAATTGATCCCTTCGTGGAATAAAAAATTCCTTGAAATTTTGTTCCAAAAAAAATTTTCTTTCGGAGAATTTTCTCCATGGTTTGTCTCAATTAACAAATTAATTTCTTCGATTCGTTCTCCGTTAACTTTTGGGGATTTGCGTAGACATTTTTTTTGCCAAGCGTTGATCCGATGATATTAAAAACGCAGAGGCGTAAGCATTGAAAAGGCTTCTGAGAATGAGAAGAGATTGGCCAAATGTCCCTTGGCATTTAAAATATTATAAAATGAGTTTTATGGAAAAGAATTATTTCTTCTTCATTTTTTGCATTGCGAATCCCCAAAGTCCTGCACAAACACAATGCCAATGTCTATTTATTTACTTTTTTCTGCTCGCTTCGCAACAAAAACAAACCAAAAATCCATTCCCAAGCCCAATTTGGGTGCCTTTATGCATTTTGTCACCCAAAAAGTGAAAATGAAAGGCTTAAAAGGTCATTCTGTGCCACAACGACCAAATTGAAAAATAAATAAATAAATAAAAAGCTGCCTTTGTTTTGTTAGTTTCGTTCGTTCCGATTTGTTTCTCAATTTTATTATTTATCCATTGGAATGGCTTCAGTTAATTTGAATTTTCCCTCACATAAAAATTTAATCATTTTTTTATATGAGTTTTGTTCCATCGCTTTGCTTCATCAGAAATGGACAAATCTCTGCCACAAAAAGAACGTTTTTTAATGATTGTTTAAAATTGAGAAAAAGCTAATAAAATTTCGGAAACATATATATTTTAAAAAAGGAGAAAGAATAAATTAGGGTTCCTCCCCGAAACTTTGGAGAGAAAATTCTCGGAAAGCGGGGAGCGCCGGGAATCTAGGTCCGGAATCGGGGTCTGGGGAGCCTAAAAAGTCGGAGATCGGCGACCCCGATAGAACAACCTAAAAATCTATCTCAAAAGGTTAAATGCTTTTTTACAATAAAAACTTGAAAAATTTCTTATTTTTTTCCAAAAAATGATTTGAAAAATAGAATAAAAATAATGGAAATTTTTGCCTTATTTGTTAACAGATTTTGTTTATGAAATGTTCTGTTTTTTAAATTTTTGAGCAAAAATTTAATAAAATTCTAACGAACTTTTGGGCCCCGGTGCCAATATTCTGCGGAGGTTTTGAATGAGATTTTTAAATAAACAGGTGAATCGCTTTCACTACTATACTAAAATAAAAATGAACAAAAATATTTACCTGGAGAGGAACCGAACTTTGGTTGCTAAATTGGTCGGGGAGTAGGCCCAAAGGTTCGGGGAAAAGTTCGGGGACCGGGGCGGGGAGGAACCCTAGCCGATAAATAAACAGAAATTTCATCCTTTATTTTCTGTTTTTCACCATTCCAATTATTCTTTTTATTTTTTCATTCAAAACACGAACTCCCCCATCACTTTGCTTTTTTGTGCTAATGTGCCTCTATTATTATGTGCCAAATGGCGCACCCAATTCACTCTAATGGTGCCAATTGAGCGCTGTTTTGCTTTGCTTTTTTCATTTGTAAATTTTAATGCCAAACAAGCCTTGACATTATGTATGATGAATATTCATAATTGCGAAGAGAAATTTGTAAATGAAGATCAATTTATGCAATTAATTTCCTGCCACAGGGAAAATAACTTTTGGTCTTTTCATACTCTGTCAATAGTTTCGCTAAGAAATGGCCATTTTTGGATTTTAAATTATTCAAAAAACTACATTTTATTTTTCAAGAAATTCATTCGCCGTTTCATTTACTTTTGGCAAAAAAAAAATGTTGGACAGTTACCCGCCGTATGGTGCCGATGCCGCCGCGGCATATAGGCGCCGGCCGAGCAGTGCCAACCATTGCAGTCCAAAGATGAGCGAAGTGGTGGAGGCAGTGATGACAGAAAAGTAACACAATTTAAAGTTTTAAGTGAATTTAATTCATTTAATTAACCCTTCCCTTTAAGAGTCAGCACAAGTCAAAGTGCCAAAAATGCGCGACGAAATTCGGCACAGCCGCGCCGTTGCAACTCACAGCGGCTGCTTCTGTCCACTGATCACCGCAAATCATTGTGCGCGGTGATAGGAGGAGCAGCAATCGCGCAACAATTGTCAGCAGAAAGTGACACTGATGAAAATGGCAACGACAGCGAAAAGGACAATCAGCAGAGAAATGCCACCCAAATGGGGGAGCCGAACAGGTGGCAATGCCTAATTGAACTCAGAAATGGCAAAATGCTTTTTTAATTAGTGATGCCTAATTAAAAATACCCTTTTGATAGTGCCTAATTTGAACTCGAAAATGGCTAAAAGCCTTTTGATTGTTCAAAATTTCATTTTAAACTCATAAAATTAATAAATATTATCATTTGTTTAATTATTCTTATCAACACGTTTTCTTATCATTCGGCGGTAAATACACAAATAATTACATAATAGGCACAAGAGAAGGAGCTTCTTTTAACCCCTAATGATCTCGTGCCTTTCTTTCCTAATTATAGCATTTGCCTTAAACTCTAATTTTGTTTCTGTTTTATTCATATGGCAAATATCATTTTTTGGTTAATTATAATTTTGAAATTTCTCTCAAATTTTCCCTTTTTTTCCTTTGTTGACTTTGTGATGCCAAATTCGCCACTTCATCATTTGAATTAATTTGTCGGATGGGTGGCGAAGGGGCGGGGGGAGGGGGGGAGCGGTGCTGAAAAACTAATTGAATTATTAGTTAGTGCCAAAATATACTGCCAAAATATGCCAGCAAACAGGCGATGATGATGAGGATGACGATGCTGACATTCTTCCGTCCCCTTATTACAGACACGCGGTGGAACGAAGTCAGTCCCAACTGAGTCAGCCGAGCGGCACGCGCGCGTTGGAACACCAATTGCACGAAACGGCACCCCACCGCCGGTCGAGGTGGGAAAAACAAATGCCTAATTAATGCACTAATGAGCCACTAACAATAATTTTACATTTTTTAAATAAATTAATTATTTTTCCTAAAAATGGCTGTATTTTTAGGCGTTCTTATGACGTTAATGCCCAGCGACGTTCCCCGCCAATGAATGGCGTCGCGATGGGCGGCCCGGCCGGCAGCACCGACCCAACGGCACATCCGCAGACTCAGCTGACCTTGGTGCTGATGGGAGCACCTCGGGTCAGTTAATTATTATAAAATGCAATCGAATTCAATAAAAGGCAGGAATTTCTTTGAAAAGTGACATTTTGGTAAAGCAGGGAACGGTCCAAGCATTTCTGCTTGGAATGGGTGCCATCCCCGGACGACAAAATTTTTTGATCTTCAGAGCAGCCAAAAATTATTCGCTCTATTTTCCAACAAAATTTGAGGAAGAGAGGGGGTCCCGCAGTGCCAATAGGCCTCAGGAGGAGAATTTTTTGAAAATTTGGTGTTGCGTTTTTGTTAAGAAAATTTTCAAAAATCAATTTTTCATAATTAATTAGATTTCTGTCTTGAAGGGGCTACCATCATGAAAAAGTCAAAATTTCAATACGAATGCCTTTTTTTCATTAAATAAATTTTTATTTTATGCGGTGTCTAAGCAAAATAAAGCGAAATTATATATCACGATTATTATCATTATTTAGATCTACTTATTTTCATTTTCTTATCTGATCAGGTTGGAAAGTCTGCACTTGTCAACCAATTTCTGTGGGAGGGCTTTTTGCACGACTACCGTCCTACGGTGGAAGGAGTTTAACTGGGTGGAGTACGGTAGCGACGAGCCGAACAGTCCGCAACTGTTGCTTCAACTGATCGATTCGTCAGGGAGCCGCGACTTTTTGGCAATGCGCCACCTCTATTACCGTATAGGCGATGCGTTTATGGTAATTTGTTGATTAAATAGGTTTTTGGTTAATGGATTTAAATAATTCTTTTTAGGTCGTTTATTCGGTCAATGACCCGAACAGTTTTGCCGAGGCACAGATAATGCTTCGCGAAATTGAGCAATTAAATTCCAAAAAAGTGGGATCAATTTTGCTAATTAATTAATTCATTATTTTTGCAAAATTAATTATTAGGCTCCGGTTTTGCTGGTGGCCAACAAAAGTGACTTAGTGCCGGTCACCCATTCGACGTCAAATCTGTCTGATTCAAACGGCGCCGTTTCCGCCGGTGGCTGTGAAGCGTCGACGCCCAAATCGGTGGCATCGGCGACGAGCATTGGCCAAACAGAGGCAGAAGCGGAGCAACACAGGTTGCTGAACAGTGTACGACGGATGCGAATTTCGGCAAAAAACCTTGACCAGGTAAAAGAAGGAGAAGGCACTGGGAAAACAGAAAAAATGTGTCAGGTTCATAGCTTATTTCAAATAAATGCAAGCACATTGAGCAGTTCGACATCTGAGTTGCCTTTTTTAACCGACTTCGTTTTTAAGTATTTTTCCGGCATTTTACTGATTGCTTTTAATTTTTTTTTAAATTTTTTTTACGATTGTTTATTTATTTTTGTTTTGATTGAAAATTTCTTATTTTTTTCTATTTAATTTTAAAATGCCCTTCTCTTTTTAGGTAAAAGGGGCCTTCACTTGGCTGATCGATGCCCTCGTCCGTCGCTCACAAATCACCTCATTGCCGCTTCGCGATGGTCGTTCATCGGACAGCAATTTGTGCTCGGCCGCCGCATTGCGTAAGGCGCTGACGCGTCGGCGCCAATCGCTTCCGTCGCGACGCACGGCGAGGTGAATAAATTATCTAAAATTAATTCTTTTTTTAATTATCCAACCTCTTTCAAGCGAACTTGGCATTGACGAGGAGACGCTGCGCCGATTGGTGCGCCGGCATGACAAGCGGCAACGGCACGCCGCTTGCGTAATCCAATGAAAGGCGACAGCGGGCGAAGGGGGGGGGGGGGGGGAAACGCGTGCCAAAAAAATAATAAATTTTAATTTTCATTGTTATTTTTTTATTGGGCCAACGTTTATATAAAAACTCAGCAAAAAAAGTAAAAAAAAAAAAACATGCAAAATGTTGGCCCAATTCAATTCAAATATACACTCCCAGACAAATATATTACTGAATTCAAAAATATTTTAAAGAATTTTAGTTTTAAAATATGATTTAGTAATATCTTTCAAAAATATTTAGAGAGTCATTAGCTCATTAGTCATCCATTAATTAAGACGAGATTCGTTTTTGATTGCTTAATGTTCAATAAATATTTTATAATTATTTGCTCTTTTTGAATAAATTACTTTCAAAGTTCATATGTAATCATTTTCCCTAAAATTATTTTTTAGGAAAATAAAAGAATTAAACGATAACAATTTACCTTTTAGCTTAGTGGAATGTTTGTTTAGGAAAGAGTCTTGTCGACTTTTTTCGGGAGAGATTTGCCAAATTGGGTCAGATTTTCGAAATTTATTTTCCTCGAAAAACAAATAAAATCAAAGAATACAGCGACATTGTCCGATTACAACTTCCACTTTCAATCAAGATCCACAGGAACCCAGCCATTGACTTCATTGATTTCCATTTCCACAATGTGATCAGTCAATTTGTCAAGATTAATTGGCCCATATGAACTGATGCGGTGAGAATGGCACACATTCTTTAAATGTAATAAGTTCTTAGTCTGAAGATGGGAATGCCAGAAAATAATAATCGACGAATATCACTTTGCACCGGCTAAGTTTGGCACAACGGCCTAGCTTTTTTAAGAGCAAACCGGTGGATAGGGGTAACAAAATAAAAAGTCATAAATCTTTTTGAACAAAATTAAATTATAAAATCATTTTCAAATAATTATTTATTTTTCAATGACTTTTTTTTTGATTACCGTCTCGTCCAAAATTAACAAATTTAATGCAATTGCCACCATTCGCTGCTGCTTCTGCTCAGCCCACCAGATTTTGCAGCTGTACGCCTTCAAAACCACGTCAAATCGAATGTTTTTGTCCTCGGCCCACACTTTTTCGGGAATTGTTTGCACATAAATCGTCCGTATAAGAGCGTCATTAGCACTAATGTTTTTACGTAAATGACCCGTCAAATGAAACAATACAATATTTGCAAAATTTAATGCATTTGGTGCGCTTTTTATGCGAAATTTGACCCGATAGTCCTTGAGTTTGCATTGGTCACCATCGGCAACTAAACAATTAATTAATACTGCCTTTGATTAATTACCAGTGTTCCCAAGTTTTTTTTTTTTTTTCAAAATAAGACAAAATGGCTCAAAAACTAAGATTCGGACACCAAAAATAAGATTTTTTCTAAAACTAATAATAGCGCGAAGGAAACGCAATAAAAACTTGAAAAATCGACTTAAAACAATATTTTATTAGCGTAAAAACAAGACCTTCAACTGAAAACTTTCAAAATCTGCATTTGGCCGACAAAAAATCTTCATTTGGGGTCAAAAATCAGCATTTTGAAGAATTATATTCAAGATTTAAAAAATCAATAAAATGTTTTTTTTGCGGCACGCTTTTTCCAAAAAATTTGGGAACAGGGAGGGGGTCCGGTGGCGCCGGTAGGCACCGCCGGGAAAATTTTTGAAATTTTAATGCAATTTGCTAACAGATTTCCACCAAAAAATGACCAATTTTTGAGGTGAGCCAATTTTTATGAAAAAAATAAGTTTTTTGGGCCCGACGGTGCCGGTAGGCGCCGCCGAAGGAAAAATAGAAATTTTGATCATTTTTTAACAAATTTTCACTGAAATTTTGAGCATTTTACACTCAAGAAAATGAAATATTTTTCAAAATCAAAATTAATTCAAATATTCGCTTCAATAAAAACTATACATAAGCAAAACAGTCATTCAAAATTTGCTTTTTTTATTTTCAAACCCAAAAATAAGCACAAAATAAGTACGTAATGCTGAAATAAGCACAAATCTTAGAAATAAGCACACTTGGGAACTCTGTTAATTACCCATTAATTATTTGACAATTTATTATTTCAATTAACGTATTAAATGAAATAATAATTAAAGAATTGGCAGATTATAATCTGAACCCGGCAATGGGATGAGCTCGCGTTTAAAAACAGAAGCAGGGTGCCGTTCCAACATGGTATATTCAGCAGATTTGTCCGCATCCAAACCAACAAAACAATTTGGCCAAATCTTGAATATAAAATTTTCAATCAAATCTTTTTCAATAAAAAAATAAACTAATTTACCCTTTAATTTGGGCATTTTCCATCAAATAAAGCGCACACAAAATTAAACACAAAGTCCATACAATTGGCCGCATTATCAGAAAAACTTTCGCTGACCCAAAAGTGCCGGCCCATCTCAAAGAACACTTCGTCCGCTTTGTTTTGCTTCACAAAAAGTTTCTCTTTGAATGGCTGCGCTTTTCTCGGATTTGATTTGTTTATTTTATGGTCCAAATCAAATCGACTGAAAATTACCCACAAAATTGACAATTAATTTTGAATAATTTTTTAATTCATTTCATCGATTTAATTACAATTTTCTCCGTCGTGCGCCTCCCTCCAGAAAATCGTATTCTAAATTGGCAAATTGAGCAACCAAATGCCGAAAGTGTGTACGGTGCTTGGAAACGGTTGCACCTACCGTAATTTCCGACCACAACGAACGAATGCCTTGGGAAATTGTCAATTCGATTGAGAACACGAATTTTGACTTCTTTCAAAGAATTTCCATTGTTTTCTGCTAAAATTTCACCAAAATCTTCGACAATGTCTTCGTTTTTTTGGGCATTATCAGCGAGTGAATTTTGAGTTTTTACTTCATTTTTGGAGCTTTCGCCAATGTTTTCCCCACTTAAATTTGGTTGGTGTTGGAAAATTTGGTCGTCTTTTTTTAAATCTTCGACAAAATATTGCTTATTTTTGCCTTTTTCTTTAGCATTTCTTTCAGTTGGAGCACTTAGAGTTTCTTCATCATTCTTTGAGACTTCGCCAAAATTTTGTACATTTTTATTCAAGTTTTGGTTCTTTTCAACATTTTTTTGTTTTATTTTTTCTGCCGTCAAAAATCCCTTTTTTAATTTGCCAAAAGTCGAATTTAACGGAGGAAAAAATGTTGAGAGAATAAAAAAAATAGTTATAATACCAATTTTCATTATGCTAAATAGGGTTAATATTCTTAAAAATTAAATTTCATTATCAAATTCTTTCTTTTTAAACAACCAAAAATGATGCGATGTTTGTGAGTGACGTGTAAAAAACAGTCTGAGCTCCGGAACTGTGCTTGTCAGACTTTTGCGTGGCATTAACTGATTCCTTAAACCAAAATAATATAAAGTAGAAAGTTTTTCTTTTCCTACTTTCGTGTGCCAAATCAATTGTCCCAATCTCTAATTGCTTTTAATTATTTTATTCCTTTGGTTTCACTTTTTTTATTTAATTTTAAATTTGATTAAATGTTCGTTCTTCTCTCAGCTCATTAGTGAATTCCCGTTCTATTGAAACTATAATTAAATTTTTTCGTTATTTCCAAATTTGGATGTCTTTTAATTACCTAAATTATTTATCAAAATTAATTCTGCAAATTGCTTTGGTTCTGCGAATTTTGAGGTCATCCAATCACTCAAATTGTGCTCCAACTTGAAAAGGCCGTCCAACGTACAAAAATATTTAAATGGTGCCGAAATTTGAGAAATCCAATTGCATTTTTCAAAAATCTCCAATTCCATTTTTTCTTTCAAAATGCTTTCCCCAATGCTTTTCCTCCTCCTCCTCCTCCCGCTGCTTCTCCTCTCTCTGATGCCCAACATTTTGTCCGAGGCGCGGCCCCAATGGCTTTTCGGGTCCGGGTCGTACGCCGACGCGATGACCAGCGGCACCATTTTGGACAATTTGTGGTGGGGCCGCAAATGAAGGAACGGACGGACGAGGAGGACAATTAAGGCGATTAACACTGAATGATATAATTTACATATCTAAATAAACAGTTACTGATTATGTTTATTTAAAATATAGAATTTCTAAAAACTCCAAATAAACTTTAGCCTTTTTCAAAGTTGCAAAACCTTACTACAGGAATTATCAAGCAAGAGCAAAAAGTGAAATGTCATAATAACAATAATATTTCTTTGCAACTTACAAAGGGAAATTTTGATTAAAATAAAAATAAAATATTGTCTATCCAGCGCCATTAGAATTATTTCGATTCCAATTTTGTTAAATTTCCAGCAATTCTCCTCTTTTTTTTTTATTTTTTTTTAAGTTTTGACCAATTAGATTTTTCGCACCGTTAATTTAAGAATTCATCGAAACTAAGTCCAATTGCTATTTTTAAGCAGCACAAGATCAGCTTAAATAAGTTGTTGAGCTTATTTAAATTAACATTTGCAACAATCATAAAATATTAAAAGAGTTTATGAAATTTTTTATTGTTGAAGTGTTCGCAAAAAAACGGCGTAAAATTACGTATAAAATATATCTATTATGAAACTTTTATTTATTAAGTTGGCAAACAACATTAAAATAAAATTTTATTAAAGTAAATAGATAAATATTTTTGCAGCTTTTTGGTAGTTTTTAGGAAACGCTTATTTGCTTTGTGTTATGACAACTAAGAAAACCGAATGATGAGATGCTATTATGGTTTTAAATGCCCTTCAATTTCGAAAAGCCGATTATGTTATCAAAATGGAAGCTATGAATGTACTGCTCGTCGGGCCTTGAGTAAATTGGGGAACGATTATCAAGTATTCAGTTTTTCTTGAAATTTTTGCTTGCAGAATAAGTAAAATTCTAAAAATTTCTCTTTAGAAAATTCGAAATTTTTTAAATTAAAATAATATATGTAGCCCATTATTTCCTTATATAAACACTCTTTAAAGCAGTATTTCTTCCTCATCGCCATTTGGCCAATTGGCGTCGTCGGACTCTGTCGACATCAGTTCGACCTTCTCCTCGCTTCTTTCTCCGTCCGCTTCATCTTCATCCTCTTCATAATCGCTGCACACTCCTGGAATTACAAAATGGCACTTTTGTCCCATTTTCCCATTCCATTGTCCCATTTTCCCATTCCATTTTTCCCTATTTTTCCCGCCTGTGTCTTCTCCGCCTCGCGTCGCCGCTCTTCCGCCCCTCTCCCGCTCCTCCTCCGCCTCCACCGGGGGTCGGTCCGCGTGCCGTGCCATTGCCCTCTGTTCGCCCCCGGCGTTGCCCTTCCCAATGCCTGGCGGCGATGCCAATTCCACCACATTTTCTCCAGCTATTCCTCCACCTTCCGATTCTTCAGTTGTGTAATTGGGTGGTGCTTCATCGAATTCCTCGGCACCCGACGCTGTTGTTGTGGGCTCCAGCAACGTAATGGTCGTGGTCGGGTCCATGCCGACTGAAGTGGTGGTCGGCTCGAAGTCGACGAGGCATGCCAAGCCAATGGCACTTGAGCAAGGCCGAAGAAGGGTGCTTAAGCTTTCGTTTTCCCAATATTTTTAAATGTTCCATTAAATTAAAATTTCACTTTTTGTCGCTGCGTTTGCCTCTTTCGCTTCCATTTTTATAATTATCATTATTATTATTGTCATTTTTATTGTTGTTTAAATTGACATTGTTTGTTGTTCTGCTGCTGCTTCTGTCTTCGGCGTACCGTCGAATTTTTTGCTTTGTGCAGCGGATTTGTCAATGTGATATGTCCCTCCAAAATCCGACGACATTCTTGAATTCGAAGGTTCCGCTAAAAATTGGAAATTTTTGATTTAAATTTTAAATATTGGAAATTGTACTAATATTTACAATTAATTTTATTTATTTTTTACCAATTCAATTTGGCGCTTTATCTCTGCATTTTCCTTTAACAGTTGCTGATACCGTAGCTGTTCGCTACGGTTCGGCGCCGACCCCTCCAACAATTGGCGCTGCGTGCTTTGCTGTTGCTCCTCCTTGGTAAGTTCGGGCCAGTGGTAAATGAACAGCAATTTGGGCACGAAAACTAAGCCCAAACTGACGAAAAGGCAAGTGAGCACTGACAAATTGTATTGTATTAAAAAATTATAATATTATTTTAAATGAAAATTATTCATTTTTTCATGTTTTAAGTATTTCGTTTTAAATATAAATTTTTAATTATTTCATTTTAAATATAAATATAGTTGTTTTTTATTTAATAATATTTTATTAATAATCCAAGTCCATTCATTGATGGGTGGGTATTTACCGGTGACAGAAACAAAGCCGAAGAAAGGGTTTGGCTGATTGCGCAGGAAAAACGCAATGATTGGCCCGGTCAAAAGGCACAGAACGCCAACATTACAAACGGACAAAATTGTTGAGCGAAGGTCACTCAAATAGCGGGGCTTCAGCTGCCGCGTTTCATAGGCCAGGAAAAGGCCAAGCAACAGAAGAAGACCCTTGTGGCCGAGAACAATGACTAAAAGCATTAAAATATAAATTATATAAATGTGTTTAAAAGTCTCTTACCGGTCCACATTTCGTGCCGATTGCTTTGGCACAATTCGAGAATCGGCATTAGCATCACGTCCTCAAGGCGCATGCCAACCGGCGGGTCCTTAAATTGTTTATGCTTTTCAATTTGCATTTTTCTAAAGTTAACAACAAAAAAGGCGCATTTTTTTTTTAATTTGCAATTTGGCTAAAATGTTTTTGTGCATTGAATATAATATTGAATAAGTGTTTATTTTCCAATTGACCTGAAGTGGGAAGTGAATTTTCAGTCGTTTCATTGGGTCCAATCCGACCCAAAACACAGTGATAAGCAAATCAACGAAGGCCATTGAGCCGATCACAATGTAAAATTTGCTCGGATGAATTGGCTAAACGGATTTTTCACAGAAATGAGAACAAACATTTTTTTTTTAATTCAATTCGCCAACCAAAACAAGCAAATTAATGTTGGCATTTCGTCTGTTCGTTGCGCTGCCGCCCTCGGACAAATTGCCGTAGGACGAATGCTGCGAAATTTTCCTCAACGCAGCGCTAATCATCGGCTGCCGACCAACAACCGCTGTGAACAGAGTGCGCACCTGGCACATCGGAAAATATTTACAAAAATTAAAATGAAACGCATAGAAATTTTAAAAATTAAAAAAAATTTACTGAATCGCCCCATGGGCTTGCGCTCGCTGTGATCGCTTGTCCCCCGCCGGCCCCAACGAGGGCTGTGCTCACCGAGTTGGCTTGGCCAAGAGAAGTGGATTCTTCCTGAAATTGAAATTTTAAATTATGATTCATTTTTCAAGACTTTTCCGTTTGAAAGTGGACAATAAAATTTATTTTCGTTAAAATATTTATAACTGAGAAAATTAAAAAACTGGTAAGAATTTAAGTCGGAAAATATTTAAAAAAATGAAAAATATTCTTTTTTTTTCCCATGACTTTTATTGATAAGAACATTTCAACATTGTTACAGAAGGGGGGACAGTTTTTTATTCCAATTATTAGGACCTCATTGTTCGGGAAAGTTGTTGCCATTTGTCGTCGTTTCTCAGCGCTGTTCAATTTGTGGGCCACCCAAATTTTGGCAAAAAGTGCGCCATAAGCAAAGGTGAAGCCGATCATTAGCAGAAAAACGCGGAACTATGAAAAAAAAAAGTTATTTGAAATTTATTTTAAAATGGAATTATACGTGGCAAAATGCACTGAACAAGCCGAGATTGGAGGAGAAGCGCAGCAAGGGACGACCACGGAAAGAAACATCGGTCGGAAAGCCGAGAAAAACGAGGGACAACAAACAGAGAAAGGAGCCGACCAGCAAAATGCGATTACAATGGGGCTGAGATTGGATGAAAGCTCTTAATAATTAATAAATGAAAATCAATTAAAATTTGGGAAGGGATAGGCCAATTTCGAAAGCAATTCAAAGCATGGCCATTTCACTACCATTTCTATGGTGTCCCCGGGTTTAAGGCTTTGAGCCTTTCAAATTACCATTTTTAAAGAGAGTAATTTTTTAAGAAGAAACATTGACAAAATAATTATGTGTTAAAAACCAGGAATAAGTTTGGGTCAACAACAATCTCATAACATTTTGGATGGGTCACAATGGGGATGGACTTTGGGTAGGATGAGGGGTAATGACGGCAAAAACACAAAGGGATTGAGAGAGGAATGGATGGCATATAGAATGGCAAGATATATGAGAAGAGCAGATTGACTTTGGATGGTTGGGATGAACAGACAGACAAATATTACGGGATTTGGTCGGAAGAAAGTAAGGCAATTTATATTAAGCACAAAATATGAAATTTGTATGTTGCGGATACAGCAATTTCAATTTTCTAAATTTGGTCACCTTCGATTTGCATGTCGGCGACAGAACAGCCAAAGAGCGATTGTGAGAGCGATGCCGACACACGTGAAAACCATCGTGGCACAGAACAGCTAAATAATGGCCAACAGATTCATTAGCTCATAACAAAATGACCCTTTGGTAAATTGATAAACATATTAATTTTTTCACAAATTTATTTATTTTAATCATTTCCATCTGTTGATTATTTTGAAAATGTTGTTTTTTTTTTGTAAATCAAACCCGAAAATCCACAGTGATTGGCCACTGCTTCACTCGCGTTGAGTCGGGCGGTGGGCCTCGGGAGCCGACAAATTTCTCACGACGAAACCATTCCAACGATTGGGAATTTGAGTCGTAATAGCCCAGGACAACATATTTGCCATCTGTGCTTCCAATTAAATTCGACTATTATTATTTTAGCATTATCGTTATCGCTTTTTGCCTTGCATTTGCTCAATTTGCGTCCGCGCAATTCGGTCGCCCAAATCACTGAACATCACTTGGCCCTTAAGCAAAGCAAAAAGAGTGAGGCACCGAAATCGTCTCAAAATTCCCAAGAACAATTTCGGTACCGAAACACCCCTGAAGCGCGTGTTTTTCATGCATTTGAACATTTTCCTCGCAATTCCAGTGCTATTGTACGTGAACTGCTCCAAAGAGTTGACGCCGAATGGCAACGACCCCATCGTGCAGTTCAGCGTCAGTGCCAATGCCCTTGATCAATTAATTAATTAATTAAAATTACGGAATGAAAAGCACACTGACCACACAGCGTCGTACTGCCAGCGGCGCCTCGGGCCATCCGCCAGTTTCGTGCGGGTCGGTGCTGATCCGGCGGCGAAGTCGCGTCTGAAACTGCTCGCCCGTCATGCCGGAGATTGCCGGCTGCAAGTCGCGCGACAGCATCACACTCTCCGTGGTGAAGTGAAACTGCGCGGCCCGTTCCATTTGTGCGCGCGAGCAGTTCAACGCCTCCTCCTCGGGCGGAATGAACCACGCGTCGGAATACCACCCGATCATAAACCAAACTTGGAGCGGAATGACCAAAATTACAGATAGATTAAGAAGCATTTAATTGCACTGACCATATCTTCGTCCATAAAGACCATGCAAATATGCCTAAAATTCGCTTGAAAACACTGTCTTTTTGAAAAAAATAATTGAACTTGGCAGAGAACACGGCGTGCCTAAATTTAAAATGGTAATGAAAATGAATGGGTTGAGGCTAATTAATTGTGCCCGCATTGAGAATTTTTGAGGCTTGATTGAGAAATTTGACAGAGAATCAGGACCAAATTCACATTCAAAACCAGAAATTAACACTTTTTGAACTCTCTTATCGAGACTCTCGAGCATCATTTTGACGAAAAAAACATTTGAGCAAATGTCAGGACGTACTTCGGTCACATAAAACAGTCCGACAATAATTCGCGCATCTTGGCGCCGTATTGCCTTCAGAGCATCCGTCGGGTCTTACAATATAAAAATGAGGTTATCGTAAGATTTATTAAATTTAACTTCAGATTAATATGTTTTTATTTGAAAATATTTTCCAATTTAAAAAAATAATTCGTTAAAAGCAATTTCAAATGGAAATTTTGACTTCTAACATTTACCTCCATAAAAACTGTGCCTTTCCACGCGAATTCCCTTTTCGCTGCATTGCTCTTCCAAATCCTTAATTAATTCGTTTATTATGTTTTTCATGCATTTTCTGATCACTTTTGCAGTTGAGTCGAATACTTCTTCCACCGATTGAAGAATGGTGATCCGTTTCCATTTGAACTTCTCAAACAAATGGACTCTGAATTTCTTTGGAGAATAAATTTTAATAATTTTTCATTTGCTTTTTTAATTATGCCTTGTCGGATTTTGCATATTTGCCGATGGATGTGTTCTGAACAGAGTGGGGAAACGGGCGCGATTGGACAGGGCGGGAGAAGAAGCGCCGTAAGAGAGCTTTGAAATGAAAGAAAAAAATTAAATGTAAAAAATAAATAAATTAATTATTGAATTAACCACGAGAAGGTTCCATACGGGCGCCGCTTCGGCTACCTAAAATTTATTTGGAAAAAAATGATTTTTCAAAATTTCCACCAGCGTCGTGACGGGACTGCACCCCGAAAGTAAGATCAGCTTGGTCGGGGGTTTGTAAAGCAATTCAAATAATTGCCAAGCAGCGAGGCCGGGCTGGCACTGAAGAAAAGGGACGGATTGAAAAGAAAATTAAAATTGTTTTAAAATTGACGGAATATTTAAAATGTGTTTTGATGCCTTGCTATTAAACTGATGAAGTCGCAATGCGTAATTTGGCAATAAATCAGGCTCCATGTTTACATCTTCAAAAGCCATTTGTATTGCCGGAAGGCATGCCTAATTTCAAAGGGCACAAACTAATTAACATTAGCCTCGAGAAAAAGCCGAAAAACCTGTCCCCCGGGCCATCCGCCCGAACCCGCCTCCATGGGGAAAAAGGCGCCGATGTGAAGCTCTTTTACGGGGGTTAAGCAGTGAACAGAAATCAAATCAGAAATTAAAAATCGGAGGAGAACAGAAAAAGAAAAGTTTATTCGCATTTCAGATGGAACCTAAATTAATAAACAGAAAGTTAAACAATTTTAATAGAGTAATTAATAATATAAATTGAATTCGTTAAATCAATGTTTATTTATGAATAATCCGTCCTTTTCGGCTTTTTCCTCCTCCTCCAACACTTGAGATTTCAAAGTGCCTTAGGCGTTGAATTTTGAATGTTCTTTGTTTATGCACAAACTTTTCTGTCGCTTTGAAAATGACAAATTCACACGAAAAATGAAATGTTTTGACTCATAGTCATAAATAATGAATAAATGTAACCATTTTACTTAAAATACACAGCTGCTGGAGCATTGCTTTGTTTAGTTATTTTTCGTTTTGTTTAGGTTTTTATCGGTTGGGATCAACTATTTGGGATTTTTGAAACTTAGGTTTCTGCGTTTTTCGGTTGTGGGTAATTTTTTGACAAAAGGAGGGTCACATTTCTGAATTTATGCTGCTTAACTCGTGCGGTGTCTAATCATCATTCATGCCATATTTATAGAACGTAAAGACAAATGCTCAAAAAGATAATGTCTCCTTTTTTTGTTTTTAAATGCACTTTTTGCTTGAAATGGTTACATTTTCACCCGTCCAATGCCCCCCCCCCCTCCCATGAGAATGCCGGGGGGGGGGGCATTGGCCCGGGGGCAGTGCCCGAATCTCCCGCTTCTCCGCTGGCACAGCTCGGTCGTGTTCTGTTCAACCAGCAAAAAGGTCCTAAGAATGTTTTCGTCAGGAGATGATAAATGGGGACAAATTCTCTGGAGGGGTTCCTTCGGCGGTGCATTCCCTCGGGGGATTTTCTCGCCGATAGACCGTGAAACTGACTCAATTTTGGCGGAAAAAGTGGAAAATTAGCCCCGAAGAAAGAGGAGGGGCAAAAAATGAAGTGAATTGAATGAGCGAGCGGACAGACAAAAAAATGGATTTGGATTCGATAAAATGTCGTATGAGCAGAAGAGGACAAATAAAGGGAAAAGCATTTTTAGGATTTTTAAATTTAAAAATTCATTATAATTTAAAATAATAATCAATTTATTGAAATTAAAATTATTTATATACAAAGAAAGATTCAGTTAAAGTGTATTTACAAATTTTTAAATATATGGATAAATTAATTAGTAAATTGGACCTTTTCCTATTTTTTAAAAATTTACTGAGTTCTCAATTTTCGAATTTGTACTTTTTTCCAATCAAAATGGAAATTTTCGACGAATGAATAAACGCATCTGAACACATTTAAAGAAGTGGAAAAAAAATTAGCATTTTGAAAAAAAGATGGGTAGCTAAATGCCTATTTTCAAGAGTAATTGGACGGTGCTCTTTCGGTTCATCGAAATTATAGTGAATATAAAATTTATTGAAAAAATAATTTTAAAAATTTTTTTAATGCCTAAAGGTGCCAAGAATTTTTAATCAAAACGTTACATTTTTGATACTTATTTTGATGCTTTTTTGTAAACAGTAGTCATGCGACCCAAAGAAGCAACTAACCAGGGTTGGGTAGGAAGGAACTCTAAATGAAATTTATGATGATAAATTTAGCTAAAAATTTCAAAGAGCTTATTTTTGGGTTTACCCAAAAAAATATTCCTAAAAAAGAAATTTTATCGAAAATTAATTCAATTTTTGTTTGACATTTTTTGAATTCTAAAAAATTTAATGCATTTTAATTCGTAGTTGAAAGGAAGAAATTATTTTTATTTTAAAATTATGCAATAATTTTATTTTTCCATTTTGAACTTATTTTGAGGAGAGTGTGCCTATTTCAAGACTATTTTGCGTTTCATAATTAAATTTATTTGCTATTGTATTAATAATTACAATTTCTTGTACAATTTAAAGCACATTCATTAAGATTATTTATAAATTTTAAAGAAGGAATAACGAGAGAATATTCTTTCTAAATGCATAAAGTCCATCCTATAAATAGGACAAACTTAATCGGGCATTTTAAACAAGCACACTAATTGGGCGCCACACATTCAAATTTTAAAAAAGTTAACTAAGAGCGCGCTGAAATATTCAAAAACAGCGCTTCAATTGGGAGGTGTAAAAACAACAATTTGGGCCAAAGATCACCAAATGGCATTTTTTGCATTTTCTCACGCCTTGTGGCCATTTTTGTAGGTAAAATGGGAAATGAAAGGGCAATAAAAGTGAGTGGGCACATCGCAGAACAGAAAATTTGGTTTGGTTTAACATTTAAATGCGTTAATTTATGCACCTGGAAAGCGTACGAATTGTTCAGCGCACTTTTTGTTGACGTTTTTTTTTAAATTGTTGCCCCCAAACGGAAATTACCCACCAAAATGTTTCAAGAACAAATTTTTAATAGAACTACTTAATAAGTCTTATAAAGTTTTGGTTTTTTCGTTTGATTGAATTAAAGCAAAACACCAAAAGTGTGAATTGCAGGCATTTGCTAATTAAGCAATTTATTTAATTTAAATGGCATAATACTTGTTTTAAGAAAAAGTAATTGTATAATTAATTATCATGTCATTCATTCAGTGTTAATCGCCCTTAATTGTCCTCCTCGTCCGTCCGTTCCTTCATTTGCGGCCCCACCACAAATTGTCCAAAATGGTGCCGCTGGTCATCGCGTCGGCGTACGACCCGGACCCGAAAAGCCATTGGGGCCGCGCCTCGGACAAAATGTTGGGCATCAGAGAGAGGAGAAGCAGCGGGAGGAGGAGGAGGAGGAAAAGCATTGGGGAAAGCATTTTGAAAGAAAAAATGGAATTGGAGATTTTTGAAAAATGCAATTGGATTTCTCAAATTTCGGCACCATTTAAATATTTTTGTACGTTGGACGGCCTTTTAAATCATTTTTGATTATCAAAGATCACTTTTTGGAGCACAATTTGAGTGATTGGATGATCTCAAAATGCGCAGAACCAAAGCAATTTGCAGAATTAATTTTGAAATTAAATTTAGGTAATTAAAAGACATCCAAATTTGGAAATAACGAAAAAATTTAATTATAGTTTCAATAGAACGGGAATTCACTAATGAGCTGTGAGAAGAACGAACATTTAATCAAATTTAAAATTAAATAAAAGTAATAACAAAAAGAAACTGGCTTTTTATCGCCAAAAACACAAAGCCGGGAAAATCGTTAAATATTCGTCGTATAATTTTTTTCAAAAAGGTGGCGATAGAGCACCGCCGGCAATTTTTGAAAACTTTGGTCCAATTTCTTATTAGATTTTTTCCAAAAAATATGGTGATATTTACAATTTTTTACTCTTTAGAATTTTTAAAGAAATATATTTTGATTTAAAAATTTCCAGTTTTTGAAAAATAAGAAATTTAACTGGGTCAAGTGGTGCCAAAAGCGAAAAATAAATAAATAGAATAGATAATAAATAATAAATCAAAATATTGGAAAAGGACCTAAATTTGGTGTATGCAGTTTAAATTAACAAGTTTTAAGTAAATTCTTAATTATTTGTTTTATAAAATGTGGATAAATTAATAAATTAAATGGTAGATTTAATATTTATTATTAGGGCCGCGACTTTTAGTAACGAAAAATCCCGAAATAGTTAACTAAAATAGTGAGTAAAAATGCCAAACTAGTGACAAAATAGTGGCAAAAGTCCGAAATAGTGACAAATAGTGACCTAATTTTCAGCCAAAAATTAAGCAAAAATAATTTTTATTCACTGGTTGCAGTTGCAAATGAGCTACATTTCTTTTGAACTATTTTAATAGCAAATAATGAACATTTTTAAATCAAAATTTGTCAAGAAAAAAAAATTTGGGGGAAGAATTTTTAAGAAAATTTTCCAATTCTTAGTGGTATTTTTGAAAAAAAATTTAGGTCGATTCTTAGAGGTGTATTTTTCGTTTTTATTGCATTTTTGTTAATAAATTTTCAAAAAATGTCAAAATAGTGAAAAAATAGTGACAAAATGCCAAAATAGTGAATTTTCACTATTTTAGTGACGAAGCGCCAAAATAGTGATTTCTAGTGACAGATAATGACATCAGAATCGAAAAATTTTAATGCAGAAATGCGTTTTTTGAGCTTCTTTCTTCAAATCAATTGAGCAAAAAAAAAGTTTTTCACTAAAGATCGCGGCCCTATTTATTATATTAATAAATAATTTTGAAAATGAAAAAGTAAGCATGTTTTTAATATTAACAAAACTCATTAAAATTCCAAAATCTTCCCGTTGGCCTCTATCGGCACCGTCGGACTCTTTTCCGTTACCAAAAAATATTTTGAAAAGCAAAAAAAAAGTTGTCAAGTTTTTGACTTTAAAAATTAGTATTTTTAAGGCAAATAAATCTGAATTCAAAAGCATTTGTGCACAATTGAAAAAAATCATGGGAACATTGTCACTTGTTTAATATATTTATATAAATTCATGAAAATGCCATTAATCAGAGAACGGAAGTAAAATGGTCAAGACCCTGAATTGTAAATGCGATACTTTATCAAATTAATTGCCCAAATGGCCACCTGCCCAATGTCCCAAATTGCCACTCCTCCGAGGCCCATCGTTTGGGCCAACTTAAGACGAAGCGCAATGGACTTTCTTGACGGGTAATAAGCAATGCCATTGTCGCTGAAAGTCAAATTACTGAAACTTAAGCATCAAAATGCTTTGAGAACCCAAAAGTGAGCCGATGCTCGCCAACATTTGCTTCAAAACTGAGTTTGGCATCGGACGAAGAAAGCAACTCAATGAATCTGAAAACAAAAAGTCGATAATAAAGGAGAAAGCATAAAAAAGTGCCGCAACGAATAGAAATAATACAGTTACAGTTTCTTTAACAGGGTTTCAACCAAATACAGTAGTAAAACCGACTGATTGCCTAAAAGGGCCGTGCTTTGGCCATTGGTTCGGTCGTAACCGTAGAAATTGAGGCCCATCAAAATTTTGGCGGCTGTGGCGGCTTCTTCGTCCTCCCCACCAGGGATGGCATTCCGAGGCCCCAAAAATTTTCGGAAATCGGAAATCGGAATTCCGGGGGTCCAAAATTTTTCGGAAATCGGAAATCGGATTTCCGAGGCCGAAAAATTTTTCGGAAGTCGGAAATCGGAATTCCGAGCCCAAAAACGTCGGAAATCGGAATTCGGAAGTCGGAAATCGGAAATTTTTCAAAACAAATAAAATATAATAAAAAAAATTTTTAAATATTATAATAGGCTAAATTTTTAATTCTTAACCAAGTAAATGCGATTTAAAAAATTTTTGATCTATTTAAATAAATATTTGCCTTAAAAAATTATTCAATGATTTTCATCAAAAATTTTACCTTTTTTTTTGCGGCGCGTTTTTTCAAAATTTTTGAAAACACGGCGGGCGAGGTCCGGCGGTGCCGATAGGCGCCGCCGAGAAAATTTTTATAATTTTTAATCAAATTGTTAACAAATTTTGTCCAAAAATGACTAAATTTAGCGATTTTGAGGCAAAAATTTCTCAAGAAAAATATGATTTTTAGGGTGCGACGGTGCCGATAGGCGCCGCCGGGAAATTTTTGAAAATTTCAATGCAATTTGTTAACCAAAATTGTAAAAAATTGTTAATTTTTTGAAAAAAAATTCAAAAAAAATTTCCGAAAATTTCCGACTTTTTATCAAAAATTTCGGAAATCGGAAGTCGGAATTCCGACGTCCAAAATTTTTTCGGAAATCGGAAATCGGAATTCCGACCCCAAAAATGTCGGAAATCGGAAATCGGAAGTCGGAAATCGGAATTCCGTGCCATCCCTGCTCCCCACCACCGGCGGCAGTGATCGCGTAGCGAATGTTCGCCTCCACCCAATCGATCGGAGCAACGGCAGACGCACTTTAGCAAAAGGTAATAATTGGGGGTAATTATTAATTGAAAATGCACTCGGAGCTGGGGAAATCGTAAGTCATCAAATTGACATAATCAACCGCCGAAAGCAATCGCTGCATAATTTGCGCATTCACAATGCCAATTTCTTGCAAACTGCAAAAATATTTAAAATGAAATCAATTTTATTATTTCCAAAAGGCACTTCGCCCCCAGCGGCGGAGTCAGCGGCAAAATGAACTCGAGGCCGGCCCTGTGGAAATGTTCTGACCAAAATTCGACCAATTCGAGCAAATATCTAAAGATGTGAAAAGAAATATTATGAAATTACATTTTTAATTAAAGAAAAGTATGAGGAAGAAAATATCAGACATTTATCTGTGTTACACCCCAAATATATTTGGCATTTTGTCAAGAAACGTAAAAATGTAAATTTGCGTTGTGTGTTAATCGCTTGGATACCAAAAATCGTGACTTTCAGTTTGTCATGAATTTTTAGACTTCACCCCGATACATATTTTCTTAAGGAGAAAACAATGATTTTGAGATAAATTTCTGAATTTTAAAATTATCTTTGTGTGATAAATTAATTTTTAAAAAATAAATAAATTTCGGCCCTATGGCTAAAGCGGCAAAATGAACTCGAGGCCGGCCTTGTGGAAATGTTGGACCAAAACTCGGTCAATTCGAGTAAATATTTAAGATATGAGAAGAAAATATTTCTTTTTTTACGTACTGAGCAGCTGTGCCCCGTGTCATGGACATAATTTGTAGCCAAATTTCCATAACGGCGCCATTGAAATTGTAGCGCTAAAATATTATTTATTTTTATTTAAAATTGGACCACTATGAAATTGACCTGCAAAAATTCGACCAACGCCCTCACACAACGATATTGGGCATGTTCTTCGGTAAGAAATTGTTGAAGGTGGGCACCGGACCATCCCTCGAAAATGAAACGGGGGACAATTCGAACGGCGGAATTGTTGAGCAGAATCTGCTCAACCCAACCTGCGAAAAGAGGCAAAGTGATCGATGGACCAGCAAATTTGGAAAAAGCGCTCAAATTCGATAATTGTTAATTTTAAATAAAGAATTCAGGGTTATCCAGCAGGTGTACTGATTGTCAAAACATTTTGTTTTTGTTCCGGCGCCGCCGGACCCTATTTTAAAATGTTTTAAATTTCAAAATAAAACCCACAAAAAATGTCATTCTGGGGACAATCTTTTACGAAACCAAGCAAATTTTCAAATTCACCCTGCGGCACCAATCGGCACCGCCGGCGGACCACAATTCCCTATTTTTCTTTAAATGCTGATTTTTTGTCTGCCAAATGTCAGCTTTGAAAAATTTCAAGACCTGATTTTAATCTTTTCGTAGCCCTATAAATTATTTGTGATATGGAAAGGGTCACTTGTTTCTGACGGACAAGCGATGAAACAATTAAAAATTAACGAAAAATTCTAAAGACCTTTGGGGTTTTACAGGCCGAAATTGCCCCCCCCCCCCTTCCCACCCATGTCAATGTCGTGAGTGCCGTCCACTCGGCAAGTGATCTTTTCGTTTTCAGCAGTGCCATCGGCACGCAATTGGAACCAAACGGGGGAAATGTGTGTGAATTTGCTGGCCGCCCATTTGGCCACGTCATAGCCATGGTTGTTCCACTGAAAAACAGCGGATTCCAATTTTATTGTGTATAGCATTGTCGATTTTTTTTGTTGTTGTGAATTTTCGGCTTTTTTGATTCACGCGTCAAAAATTATCAGGAAAATCGGTAATAGTGCCGATGGTAGCCCCCCCCCCCCCTTCCTTCTCGAAAAAGTCATTTTATGAGTTTTCAGGACGGAGAATTCTATTCTGATAGCTATTTCGACACAATTCGAATTCCGAATCCGAACAAAAATACGAAACTTCAAATTTTTCTAGTTTCGCATTTTGGTTCAAAACCGGATTAAATGTAAGGAAATAAACTAAAAAAGGAAAAATTGACGAATACGGTACCAACGAAAAATCGCATAAACACTTTTATAGGTTTTCTTAGGCGCTGAGAACGATAGAACAGCTCAAAATTGGGCGCGGAAAAGCATTTAAACCGGTTTAAAACTCGAAAAATTGAGAAGCTTCAATAAATATCTTTTAAACCGATTTTTAAACCAAAAACGCGAAAAGAGGAAAATTAAAAGTTAGATTTTTTTGTTCGAAATTGTCCAAGGTTCGGAATTAGGCCGGACACAATCGGATTTTGAGCTGAGTTTAAAGCACCATAACTTTTTTCTTTGTTGACCAACAAACTTGGTATCATTCGAAAGCTCGCAACAAGCTTTATTGGCTTTCCAAAAATCACAAAGATATAATCATAAATAAAAATATGCAAAAATTCTGATTTTTTGCGGTTTTCGTGTTACATCTTTTTATAAGTTTTAATCGCTTAGTAAACTCTTTTCAATACACTCACCGGTGTCACATATCCCAGCGTAGCGCCGCTCGTAAATTTCCTCTTCCCATTGTCCAATTTGTTAAAATCAGACAAAATTTTTGCCTTCAACAGATCGAGCTGCAATAATTGACATTCATATTAGTAAGGCGTGGATTTTAAGTTACGAAAAATCCCATGTTAACTAAATAATGACGAAAAATGGCAAAAAAGTGATAAAATAGTGACCAAAATTTTTTAAAATAAATTTAAATATAAAACATTTTTTGTTCAAGGATTTTTCCATAAGATTTTGGTGTAAAATTTGCTGCCTTTTCCCATTTTCGTGCCCTTTTTGATAATTGTCTTAAAATGAATACATTTTTAATATTCTATAATTTTTCATCCCTTACATTGTTCTCCTTCTCCTTCTCCTCCTCCTCCTCCTGTTTAATTTCTTCCATTTTGTTTTGGTGGTGTCCATTATTTTCCGTGCCAATTTTTCGCTCGGATTTTGGCATTTTCCCATCGGTCACTTCGAAGAAAAATAAAACAACACAAAAAATAATAGGAAAAAAATGTCGGACCATTTAAGCTAACTGTATGAAAAATGCTTTTGGCTTAAAACGGCCCGAAAATGGAATTTATTAGTCGTCGAAAAGAGTAAATAAAAATAATAAATACGCCAAATAATGCAAAATGGAAGAACAATCGATGACGGACGACAACGACGACGACAAGGGGCAAGGGCACATTTGCCTTTTCATTTGCGATGAAATCTTTCGATTTTTTCTCAGTTTTTTAAAGCAATTTAAACCATAAAATATTTGAAAAATTGAAAAATGTTACTAAAAAAACACCAAAAAATTTATTCTCTTTTCGTTTTCTTTTTCGCAGAGAAGCAAAAATCAATTTCCCTTTTCTCTTTTCATCGCTTTCCTTTTTCCTTTCTCATTTTTTTATCCTTCGCAAATGAATTAAAGGGCAAATTAATTTCTCATTTCTGTCCTTAAAATCAGAGGCGTCCTTTCGCGCAAGAATTTAAGCCAATTTTCAATTGATGATAAATTTTTGCATTTTTTTGTAATTAAACTAATAATTAAATTTGCAATTTAAATTGTAATTTTATTTCTTTCTAATTGTTACATTTACTATTTTCACAAATATTCAATCAAATGGCTTGTTCTTCTGTTCGTCTTGATCACCACCAATCAGCCCCACATTTTGCTCCCTTTTCATTTCTTTCCTAAATTTCATCCCCATGGTCCGCCGCCGCCCATTCCGCCGCCGTACGGCGATCCGTACATTCCGCCTAAACAGAAAAAAGAATTATTTAAATAAATATTCTGAAATGTTGGCATTTTTAAAATTGAAATTGAAATCCAAATTTTCAAAATGCCTTTGGTCGAATGCTTTTCCTTCAAATGTTTGTCCATTTAAATTTGGCATATAATTAACTAATAATTGCCTAATAAAAACTCACGTCTGGCGCGCAGAGCAGCAGGTTCATTGTCAACTCTGTCTTCTTGCGCGGTTATCAGTGCGGGAAAAGCGCACAAAACGACCAAAAGAAAGGCAATGATAAAACGGAGAGGAGACATTTTGAGAGTAATTAGTGGGAGGGTATTAAAAGGTAATTAAGTCAATTATGGCTGTGTGAGTTTGGGGACCCTCTTTTATAGTGTGGCTTTCTTCTGCTAAATGTGCTACTGATCTTCGGTTTATGCCAGTTTTTCTTCCTTTTTTTCTTTCCTCTTTAGTAAATTTATTTTTTTTCAGTTTGACAAACAAATTAATTAGGGAGACTAATCAGCGCTAATTGGCAAATCGGCGCACAAAAATCAGTGGAGAAAATATTTATTTATTAAATTTAATTTTATCGTACAATTAATCGAAGGTGTTCTTCAAACTCGCCGCTGGTGGAAGTGAATCACTTGCGCAAGTTTAGTGACTTCACAATAAAATTAATTATTCTTTCCCTTTTGGGCAACAAAATCAAAAATTTAATTGCGCATCATTTGTAAAAATAATTAATGCAATAAAAGAAAATAAAATTAATTTCTCCATGTTTCCTCAAGCTTTTTTCTTTTAAATATTGGTGAATAGAGCTGAAAAATGGCAAATATGAAATGAAAGATATGGAATTAAGTTCAAATTTGGCTTTAAAAATATTTATTTTCTCAATGATTTTTAATAATTTTTTGCATATGGAATTCATTAAAAGCTTTCTTTACCAAGTAATCTGCTAATTAGTGATCACATTTATTTATTATAGTTAACAAATTTATTGATAAAGGAATTGATTAATGATTTCTTGCACACTTATAAATTAGAACAATAAAAAGTAAAAAATATTTTTCTTAATATTTTTGCTTTTTTAAGTTTCAATTATTTATCAATCCAACTTAATTAAAAAATATGGAAAGTCATGCTAAATTTTTATTTGATTATATTTTAAAAATATTGAAAAAACTTATGAAAAATGATTTACACAAAAAACTCAACAAAACTCGAGACCTTAATAAAAATGCATCTAAAATGGAAATATATGCCTAAAATCATTTTTAATGACCAAAATAATTTTATTTTTATTAAAAAATTTTAGTTAGAATTTTTTTTCTTGCTATTAGTCGATAGCCCTATGTGTCCTCTATTAACCTGCAAAATTTCAAAAAATTTCATTAAGTTTAAAAAAAGTTATGGCCAAAAATGTTCGAAAATCCGGTTCCTTGGGTACTTTTGGCCATAACTTTGCTCAAACTTGACCAAATTTTTTGAAATTTAGGTGGACTAATAGAGAAAGTTAGGGCTATCGAATGATACTAAGAATGTTTAATTTGGTTGACTATGACAAAAGTTATGGGCAGTTTTTTGTTGAAAATTTCCATTTGATGGTTTTTATATAACGCCCTTATTGATGGTTTTTATATAAATTAAATTAACGAATTTGAAGAATTAGTTATTTCATCCTCGAATTATTTAGAATGTCATATTTGGCAGCGTAATTTTCAAAAATGTTTTATAAAGAATTTTTCAATGTCCTTCACTGGTACTTCAGTGGTCCGTCTCTCTGTAATTCCTTTTGTATGGCGTTGGTTCAGTTTCCCAAGGCGCGCAATGAAAAAACTTTTTTTTTTGTATTTTTTCAATGAAAAATATGATTTAAAAATTCGAAATTTTCTAAAATGAGTCCAAAATGGAAAATTTTCGCATTTTTACTCAATTTTCTTCAAAAATTAATAAATTTTAGCATTATTTTCTATTTAATTTTCTAAAATTATTTTTATACTTTATTTAGCCTATTTTTTTCGAGATTTTTAGTTTTAATTAATTAATTTGAAGAATTTTGAAAGTTTTACCCCTAATTTTGAAAAGTTTTAGTGCATATTTTTCACTATGTGGATCTTTTGCTATTGTGACTATGCTAAATAAAAGAGGATTTGAACTTTCAATGTGGGATCTACAAATTTGAGTCCATTTTTAAAATAAAGGAGAAAGTTACAGCCGGGGAATTTTTAAAATTTTGCACGATTATTTTTAGCAGATTTTCAGCAAAATGGCTATTTGTGGGTATTTAAGCAGTAACGAAATTTGAAGGAAAAAGTTTTATTAAATTTCTTTTCAAGAGTTTGTGGCTTTACTTCAGAAAATTCACTTGAGAATTTTTTTAAATTTTGCAACACTCAATTTTTGAAAAAAGTTTCAATTTTTTATCAATCCTTTGGTTCGTACTATCGCACACTACGAAAATTTTTTTCCAAAAAGGAACATATTTTCTAGGTTTTAGGCAGAATATCTTCCTTCTTCTCAAGAAATTATGAGAAATTTGCATGAAAATTTCAGGCTGACAACAGAGGAATACGGTAGTGTTTTTGTTTGTCTATCTATACAGTATCTAAGGAAAAAAGCTTAAAATTTGATTATTAGCTTAAAGTTGAAAATGAAAATAGCCAAGGGTGAATTTATTTATGCAATGAAAGAGGGCGACAAATTGGGAGGACTTTTATAGCAGAGTCAAACAAATGCCACACATTCCTCACATACCAAATGCCACACCAAAAGTTTAGACTTTCCGTGATATTGTATAATAACAGTAAATACATTAATTATTTAATTAATACTTCAAAACACCGCAACAAACTAAATTATGACAGAAAAAGAATACATAAATTCATAAAACATATGTTTTGTCACAATTGCTTTGTCAAATGAAAATATTTAATTTCAATGATTTACATTCGCAAAATGGCGAATAATGGGCACGAATTTAGTGAAAAGTAATAAAGATATTTAAAATGATTAATCTCATTATCATTACTCCAAAGATAATTTGGGGGGCAATATATCTAATTCCAGCACATTTTTTTGAAATTATTTGTCACAAAAAAATTAAAAACTTTTTTTTCCACCTATTTTGGTGTTATTTCCATAATTTAGGGTTGCGACCCCGACGTCGGGGTTGGAAAAGTCGGGGTTCGGGGTCGGGGTTGACAAATCGTTCGGGGTCGGGGTCGGGGTTTTTTAATTTTTGCCTTATGCCATATAGTCAAAAATCTTTATATTTTTTTGCTTAAAGTTCATTAATAATTTTATGTGCTTTTTTATTTCATAATTATTTTTATATAGAATTAATTAAAAATGCATAAGGCATTCTTGAAAATGGTCATGTTTGGTGAAAATCTATCTGTAAACAATTGCAATCTAATTCCTAATTTTCAAAAAAAAATTTTCCCGGTGGCGCTACCGGCACCGTCGGACCCCTTTTTCCAAAAAGTTTTTTTAGAAAAAGCGCGCCGCAAAAAATATATATTTTTTATTTTTTTGATCTGGAATAAAATTTATCAAATGATTTTTTGACTCTAAATGCTGATTTTTCCAAGGTAAAATGACTTTAAATTTTTATCTGGCAGCCCTGATTTTTCCGTATGATTTTTCGCGGCACACTTTTTCCAAAGACTTTTGCGGAATATGGCGGTCCGGTGGTGCCGATAGGCGCCACCGGGGAAATTTTAAAAATTTGAGTGTAATTTGTTAACAGATTTTTATCAAAAAAATGCCAATTTTGCCCATTTTTTAAGAAAATTATGCCAAGAAAGGTCAATTTTTGTAGGCGTTTTTGTTTTAAAATCCTATCAGAAAAAAATAAATTAAAAAAGAAAACGTCAACCGGTATCGAACTTGTGGAAAAACTACTCCACAAAGTCACTTTTTAATAGAACGAAAATTTATTTTATTTAATAAAAATTGTCAAGATGATTTATAAAAATTCAAATTTTTGTATATATTTTCTTGCTTTTTCTCCCACAAAAATGCCATTCTTAGGGGTCTATATTTAACCCCGACCCCGAGTCGGGGTTAAGGGTCGGGGTCGGGGTCGCAACCAGGGATGTTGCAAAGAGAAAAATGAAAAGCGAAAAGCGAAAAGCGAAAAAGCGAAACCAAAATAAAAAGCGAAAGCGAAAAGGCGAAAGCGAAATGCCCCAAAAAAGCGAAAAGGCGAAAAGGCGAAATTTTTTTCAAAAATTAGATGAATTCGAAAGAGGTTAAATTTTTTTTTTCTTATGCCATATAGTCAAAAAGCTTTCTATGTAGCATTTTTGCTTAAAAATATTAATTTTTCATAATAATGATTGACCTGGGGATGCCGATAGGTATCGGCAGGTGAATTTTAAAATTAAAAAAAAATAAATTATAAAAGAAACAGTCAACCGGCATCGAACTCATGAGAGAAAGTAATGTAAATGTTGATGCACTAACCACTACACTACGCTACACATGAATATTTACTATCAACTTTTACTTTATTTAATAAAAATTTGGTAAAAGGGTTAAAAATTCAAAATTTTGTTTAAATTTTTTGCTTTTTCTCCCACTAAAATACCATTGTTTATTTTAAAAACCCAATCTTTAGGGGTGTACTTTTTTTCGCTTTTTCAGCCAAAAGCGAAAAGCGAAAAGCGAAACGCCCAAAAAAGCAAAAGGCGAAAAGCGAAACTTGCAACATCCCTGGTCGCAACCCTACCATAATTCCTTATAAAATTGCAACCCCAATTTTTATTAACGAAAGTAAATTTTCAACTTTTGTAAATTCATGGCATCGGCATTTATATTTAAGCATATAAATCATAATCCTTTCTGCAATACATTCAATTTTTTGGATAAAACTCAATTAAATTTCATTTTAAAATCAATAAAGATAAATACGGATTACATTTATTCATTAACGGCCTAATGTTTGCACCGTTTGTCATTAACTTAATGATCCTATTTTTGCATTTTCATGATTTCCAGAAATATTCCTAAAATTCTCTTTGTTTGCACATCATTATGCTAAAATTTGAAGCTATTTAAGCTCCCCCCCCCCACTAATTAGCATCATTCATTTCTCCAACTTTTTTCGAAGTAACTGATAAATCGTTCAAAGCCCCAAAAAGCAATTCTCCGCTGCTGAAAAAAAGCCGAATTCAAAATGTTTCGATTTGATTTGCGCCTTTTACCGCTTCTTTTGTTCACTTTGTGTGCTTTTGGTTTAAACAATGCCAACTCGGCAAAGAAAACTGCGCTTAATGTGCCGCCTTCGAACATCGACGGGAATGACACTGACAAAGATGAAGATATTGCTAATCCCACTATTACCCAAATTGAGCCGAATCAGAATGGAGAAGACAAAGTTGAAAATGACGAACCGCCGCCCCAAACAGGTGTCATAACATATTATTAAACAATTTATATGACCCTCTAAATTTGCCATCAGAAGCGCCGGATGATGAAAAAGATAATGATGAAGAGGACGATGCCGACTCCGAACCAAAAGCAATCAATCAAAAAGGTGCGAAAAGTTGAGAAAAGAGAAATATTTAATTTTATGCATGCATATTATACGGAGACGAATAATCTCAGATTTATAAGTAAAACAATCTTTATTTATTATTAACTTGACAGTTCTGAGTGCACAAATTGTGCCGCCGTTGGATAACGAAAATCCTAACGATGAAGAGAATGAAAATGCCAATGCCAATGCACTTGCTGAGGAACCAAATGGAGACTGAAGAACTCACTCAAACAATAGGTGTTTTTTGCACAATATTAAACAATGTTTTTGCTGACCCCGGCCATTTGCCGAAACAGAAAAACCAGCTGATAATGATGAAGAAGAGCCATTAGATTCTGAGCTTGGCCAATCGAAGGTTTATCGAGAAGACGGTGCCGACTCAGCGCCAGCAGCAATCATTCAAAAAGGTAAAAAGCGCCTATTATTCAGGATTGAATATCATTTATGTATATCATTAATAAATAGTCTACTGCTAATTAATAAAAGTTCTGAGCCCTCAAATTGTGTCAAATTCTCATTAAGATGATGATGATGGCAATTTCGGTGACAATGATGGAAATGGAAATGACGGTGACAATATCAATGGCGGTGCTTTTTAAAGTGAACATGTGAACGAACAACTGATGAGGCGACGATGACTGTGACAGAAGTGATTAAAATGGTTCATTAACGGACAAACAAAAAAAAAAAATTATTCCGATTCCATTTCCTTTTGGAAATGCATATTCATTTTAGAAAGTAAATTCTTTTTAGTGTTTAATTTGCAAAATTGCTAATTTGTAAATTATAATCAAATAATTATAATTCTAAATTTATTTTCCTTTAATAATTTTATTAAAATGAAACGCGAACGGACAACCAAATCAACTAAAGGTATTTTCAATTAAGACTGAATGAACTGCTCATTATTAATTAAAACAGGTTTTAATTGTTTGTTTGGGTTTGGCTGTCAAAACATTAATTGGGCACAAATTTAGAAAAATTAATTTTCTCATGGGAAAGAATAATTAAAAGAAATAAAAAGTTATCGAGAATATTAAAATGTCAGCCGATCTGCCAGTAATTAGAGTGGATATTAATTAATTAATGATTGCCTTTGTCTGTCAAAACTCCGACCCAAGGCAAAATAATTTGACTATAAAAGTCCACCCGAATTGGGCCCACTTTTCATTAATTACTCTCATTTTTTACCAAATCATTAAATTAACAAAATGTCCCCTCTTCGTTTTCTCGCCGTTCTGCTGCTGATCTGTGCCATGTTCAGCTTCAACAATTTGGGGCTGGCCAATGGCGAGGAAAGCAAAGACAGCCAAGTCGCTCTCCGTCCCGATGTTGCTGCTGTTCAGCCTGACCTCGTCGTTGTTCGCGCTCGCCGTATGTTTTTTTTTTGTAGAAAATGTCACCCAATGCTTCTTTATTATGAAGCTATTAATAATAGCAGTTTTCTAAGGTGGGCAATGAGTGGCAGGCTTACTGTAGAATTGACACAATATACCAATATAATTAGGCGAATTATCTTGTAAAAAATGTTAAAATTAAAATGCATATTTTTTGGGGTTCAGGTGGTTACTATGGAGGTGGTGGAGGCTGTTGCGGTGGCGGTTGGGGAAAAAAGAAATAAGCAGCCAAAGAAGAAAGGAAGGATGCCGACAAAGATTAATTATCTTTAATTAGTAAATGATCCATTCGTCCATTTTGTAATTGGCCAAGTTTAGTCAAAAGACAAAATACAATGATAAATTTTGTATATTTTATGCTATATTTGATAATTTGCATAATGATGCAACAGGCCAAAGAAAAAGATGGCCGTCCTATTTAATATTTTGTAATAATTTCTGTTGCTTTTAATAGACAAATTGTCAAAAGCCAAATAAAAAAAAAAGCAAATGAGTTTTAGATATTTAATTTTATTTGTAATTATTTTGTTTTATTTGCAAATGGGTGGCCAATCAATGAAACAATTAATTAATTAATTAATTAATTAATTGGGTGATTAATGTCAGTAGGAACTGAGAAACAGAACACTTTGCCCCTTTATTCTGCAATTGAACCATCGCTGATCAGTTGACAAATTAAACTGGTTTTTTTTATTATTGTTTTGGCTGAAAAAATTTTGTTTTGATAAAATATTGCCCAATAAAATGATGGAAAATTTGTGAAAATTGCTTTTATGATATTGCCTTATGTATTTATTGGTTTTGTTTTAGTAAAACGCACAGGCCAAGAAAAAGTAAAGTGAGATAATTTGGACGAAATATTATTTTTTTGATCAATGGGACGACAAAATTTTGTGGTCGTTTGTGTTGTTATTGTTTTCATTTTGCACGCCAATTGATCAGTTGACTAAATCTCTGCACATTGCTTGTCTATAAAGGCCCACCCGAATTGTGCCCATTATCATTAATTAGACTAATTATTTGCAAATTATTTTAAATATGTCCCTCCTCCACTTTTTCGCCGCTCTGCTGGTGTTCTGTGCCATGTTCAGCTTGGACTTGGCACAAATTGCCGGCACTGTTGGTGTTTCGCCCGGTGGCGTCGCTGCTGGCCCCGCGGTCGTTCAGCCTGCCGCCGCTGGCGTTGGGGTCGGCGTGCCCGCAGCACGAGCACGCCGTACGCTTTTTGCATTAATTACTGTTTTATTTAATTGAAAATTCATTGAGACTTAATTTTTTTTTGAATTAGGTGGCTATGGAGCGGGAGGAATGGGCGGCGGCGGGCAAAATTGGGGCGGCGGTGGCAACCAAGGCTGGGGCGGCAACCAAGGAGGAGGCTGGGGCAACCAGGGAGGAGGCTGGGGACGAAAGTGAAAGAAAAAGCAATTAGCGACTGAACGAAACGAATATTTTAATTAATTGATGTTTTATTTCACATTTAAATGAGGAATAATGGAGATAATGCTGATAAATTGGTTGGAATCCATTCTGGATTTTCAAATGTGAATTAACAGATAATTAAATCTTTTATTTTGCCGAATAAAACTCAAAATGTGATTTAAAAAAAATTTTAAACCTGTGAAAGTCCCTGAAAAACTGAATAAACTGAATACAAATTTGTCCGATAGTTTCAAGAGTTTTTTTTAATGAATTCGTCCTTCATTCATGTGAAATTTTACCTCATTTGAAAGTTATTTTAGTCGACCTGAAAATTTAAAAACAAAATAAGAAATTAAAAATTTTCAAAATACATCCCTAAAATTTTTTTATGTAAATTTAATTTCTCTAAATTAATAAAAATATAATAATACTCAATCGTTGTTTTCTATCATTTCGGTGGTGTGTTTGTTTATTCTGTTTGTACAGTATCTATGTGTGTCTGTTTTCTGTCTCGGTTTACTGTACGTCATCTTCTGCTGCTTTCATTTTCTTTTCATCCGTAGTAATAACTGTAATGACATGAAAAAGGACAAAATTAAGCAAAATGAAGCTTAAGTATGAGATTTAAATTGAAAATGAAAAGAGCTAATGGAAATTTATTTATTTTGAAAAAGCGTACGACGAAAGCGCAAAAGGGCGGCATCAGAAGCGGGCGATGGATGGACAGCAGAAGTGCCATCATCGCCATGAGCAAGTGCCAAAGTGTTAATGAAGAACACGGCATAGAGCAGCAGCAGAAGAAGGGAGAAAAAGCGGAGAAGGGACATTTTGAAATGAATTTTAATTGATTTGTCAATTAATGAAAGTGGTTTTAATTAATTACTATTACTTCAACACACAGCAGCCAAACCCAATTATGACCGGAAATGACACACATAATGAATTAATTTAATAAAAAATTAAAACCATCGTTTTTTACATTAATACAACTAATGTAAACCAGTTCATTTGAAACCAAAACAAAATCGTCATCATTTTCTCACAGTTAACTGAATTAGTCTGAAAATATTTTGGAGTTAAACTAAGGCCATTCAGAAATTAAATGCTTTGGATGGTTAGCTTAAGAACCACAAATTTATTGCATTTAAATCCTATAAAATTAACATTATTTTACAACCAATGAAAGACACAATAAGTATTCTTCGATCGCTTCTGTTAGCATCAACAAATGAATTTGTGCTGTTTCTGTTCGCCACTTATTTCCTCCCATGGCATTGGGGGCACTGATGGCAAAAATGGTTGTCGCAAGGGCAGCGGGCGCAGCGGCGATTACCTTGGCCTAAAAATGGAATGCAAAATTTCCCAAATTGAACAGCAAATTAATTAATTGAGAAAACATGGCCGCACGCACGGATTAGGTAATTACGTTTTGGTCCCCAGGAATTACAGATTATGGGTTACGAATTTTGTGATATTTTTATCCGTAACTAGAATATTTGTTTGTTTTTTGAAACAATTTCTTGCAAAATTCTTTATAAATTTTCAATTTTTTCTATCGAAATCACACTGTCGAAATCATCTGGCACTGTTTTTATATTTCTTTTGCAATTAAAAATGTCAGTGATAACGAATAAAACAACCAAAAATTGGGCCTGAAGCATTGCAACACCAAAAAATAGTCTTCCTCTACAGATTCGAACATATGTGTGAAACTTGAAAAACTTCAGGCATTAAAAGTCCAAAAAGCGAATAAAAAGCCAACCATAAAAAAAAAAAATAAAAGACTTTTATTTCTTAATTTTAACTTTCTTCGGCTTTTCCATGAATTTTTTGTTCAAAAAATAAAATTTTAATTAGGGATTAAGCATAACGGATTCCCTAATTACGGTGGACCCCCGTAATTATGATTGCGGGTTTCTGTAATTAAAATCCATTTACGTGAAGCCTGTTCGGGACAAGATATTCAGGGCATGCTTTGAATGTGTTTAAAAAGATTATTTAATTTGCGAAGTTGCGCACGTTTAAAGCGGAAAATTGGCGAGGAATCGGCCGGGTGTTGCCCAACCACTGCTGCCGAGTGAGTCCCCTGCTGATTGTCCATTGCATCGCTCAAATGGGCCATCAAAGCGAACAAAAGGAAAACAGCCAAAAAACGGAGGGAGAACATTTTGTGATGATTTAGCGGGAATAGAAGTTATTTAGGAAAATTGATTGTTATCAACTAATTACGTGTCTATGTATATTTAAATTTGGCTTTTTCAATGCGTTTCTTTCCGTTTTTATTGCCCTTTTTTGACCGACAAATTTTGAAACAAATTTCTAGACCACAAATAATTCAAGGTTAATTAATTTGTTCAGTTTCATCAGCAAAAAATAGGTAGTTAAAAGCAATAATTAATTACGCGAGTCAATCATATCAAAAAGAAGACGCATTCAGCAAAAAGTTACGAGCGACGCGACGCTTCGCGCAAAGTGAACCAATTTTTTCAAGGTTAAAATATTTGAGGAATCTTCTAGATTTTGGTATTCGTTCTAATTGATCAATTTATAATTCAAAAACAAGAACACTCGAGAAGAAACTAAGCTTGGTCAAAACCACAGCAATTCCCGTATTTTTAGATCCCAGTTTTTGAAAAAAAAATAAAGCTTAAGTACGAATCAGAATTCTTTATCTTAATAAAAACATGCTTAACAAAAATTTTCAAGGGTGACACGAAGAATATGGTAGCTTTTTCTGTTTATACTGTATCTATCTATATGTGTGTTTTCTGTCTCTGCTTACTGTACGTCAATTTATCTAACAGTTCGTTTCTCTTCTGCTGCTTTTGTTTTCTTTTCAACCGTAGTAATAGCCGTAATGACCTGAAAAAGGACAAAATTAAGCAAAATGAAGCTTAAGTATGAGCTTTGAATTGAAAATGAAAAGAGCCAACGGAAATTTATTTATTTTGAAAAAAATATACGCCGAAAGCGCAAAAGGGCGGCATCAGAAGCGGGCGATGGATGGACAGCAGAAGTGCCATCATCGCCATGAGCAAGTGCCAAAGTGTTAATGAAGGACACGGCACAGAGCAGCAGCAGAAGAAGGGAGAAAAAGCGGAGAAGGGACATTTTGAAATGAATTTTAATTGATTTGTCAATTAATGAAAGAGATTTGGGAACAGACAAATTGAGAGACTTTTTTAGTAGAGCCAAGCCAGACAAATGCCATACATTCCAAACATACCAAAATGTCACATCAAAAATTTTTGACTTTCGTGATATTTTACCATAAACAATGTATAATTAATTAATTAATTAATTAATTAATTAATTAATTAATTAATTAATTCATTCATTATTACTATTATTTCAAAACACCGCAGCCAAACCCAAATTATAACCGGAAGTGGCACACATAACAAATTCAGAAAACCTAATTTTGTCACAATTGCTTTCAAATTTAATTAATTAGGGAAGAATTTGTGATTCATAAATTATTCAAACCATTAAATTTAATTAGTGTATTTTAATTGGGGAATATGTCTAATACCAAATTACCACATCAAAATATCAGTTCATTTTTATGACGGAAATGACGCAACAAATTCTTAAGTATTATATTTTTATTTAAAATATTTTAAATTTTAGAAAAGTAATAATTACAAAGAAAAATAAATTAAAATTCCAACAGCAACTTTTTTTTTTACTTTATTCGTTTTTGAATTCATCTTTTTAGTTGAAGAATTAAGTTAAATTGTAAAAAAATAATAATAAGACATCTTTACAACTAATTAATTTTCTGAAAAAATATTCATTTAAAATTTTAATTTTCTCATAGTTTTACCTTCTGCCGCTGTTTTTTTATTCTTCAATTCGTTAGTTTACTTTTTCATTTAGCATTTCATATAAACATTCATTTAAACAAAACTTATGTGTCTTATGACTAACTCTGATTTTGGCATAACATTTGATTAATTGGCATTTCTTTCTTATTTATGAAAGAATGAAAAAATTGTGCATATGACACCAAAGAAATTAGAAATGTCAAAAATATGGCCATATAAATTGCGACTAATACTTTTTGTTTTTCACAATTAAATTTTTTCAAAAATAATTTTCCGCTTTTTCCAAATGTTCCATTTGCGTTTCGTTGTGTTTCTTCTGCTGGTAATTGTCGGCCTCTTCGTTGGCCCTAATTTTGTTTCTGCTGATTGGACAAAAAGGTGGCCACTTGGGATGACAAGAAAGTGAACAAAGGCTGGGAGGAGGCCGAAGCACCGCTCAACATCCGTGCCCGTCGTCAGTTTTTTAAATTTAAATTCCAATTTAAATTTTAAATTCCAATTTAAATTCCAATTTAAATTTTAAATTCCAATTTAAATTTCATTGCAGGCAGCGGATGGGATGAGCGCATTTTGGGCGGTCGTGAATAATTAATGGAGAGAATGAGTGAAGAAGAAGAAGAATAAGAATTCGGGATGGATGCCAAAAAAGTAAACATTCATTTTTCAATTCAAACTATTGAACATACACAAAACAATGAATTTCTTTCCTGGTCATTTTGCAATTAAATAAATTGAAATACATATTTGCCATACTGAATTAAAATTAAATTCTTTAAGAGAGTTTAAAAAATATTGGAGTGAAAATTAAACGAATCTCTTCAAAGAAAGTAATTAAATTTACATTATTTAAGAAAAAATCATAAGTATTTATTTTTCATTTTTTTGCGCCTTGAGAATTTATTTGCTCAGAATCCCGAGATTCCATTGTACCATCCATAATAATATCCAGAGGGGCTTCTTAATAGAAATTAATTCGTTGATAAATTGCTCAGATGCAATAAAAACTTACTTATTCGGTCGATACGGCGCATAAGTGTAAGAGCCATAGAATGAGCACGGCTTATACCCACTCAACGAAAAAGGGTAACTGAGAAAAAAATAAAAAATATATAAATAAATAAAAATAAAAATGTGAAAAATGACTTGAAATGATGCTCGGGCCAATTTGAGGAGTGTTTGTTGTAGGGAGAAGCATAAGTCTAAAAATGATAAGACAATCATTGCGGGGTTGGTTCTAAATGATAAAGCATAGTTTATTTATAAGTATGCATGGATGGATTCCTTTGTCCAAGAAATTACGGTAAGTAATTAAACTAATTACCTAATTCACAGACGATTAATTTAACTAGAAATTAATTGATACCCAGAGAGAGTTGCAAGTACTTTTAAAATATTGTTAAAAAAGAAAGTAAATTTAAATGTTATCACTAGATTTTTATGTCGCAACAACTTACTCGACACTGATTGTATTGATAGGACGGGTAACGGTTACGGTAAAAGGGATAGTAATAGAAGTAGCAGAACTTTGGCGACCCGCTAACATCGTCCATTGACGTAATACGGTAGTTGCGTTCGGGCAACGGTGGAGAATGGTGCAACGCCGACACGGACAAAGAGCGGAAAAGCGGCATAATTAGCTAAAAAGGCAACAAATTTAATTTACGGCATTTTGAATAAATTTTTTTATCAAATTAAAATAGGGTAATTAATTCAAAGAAAAATTTTAAAAAAATCGAATGGAATTTCTTGAAGACAAAAGAAAGAAGAGCAAATTGAGTTAAAGCAATGAGAAAGTGTTGGAAGGGATGAGAACAGATCAATCGCAATGGAACAAACATTTGTTATCCAAACAGCGGACGGATTTCCGATCGAATGGCTCAGCTAAAACATCTGCCGACGAAAATTGTGTGGGAGGAGGGCGAATGACGGAGAAAATGTTTAAAGCTGAATCGATCGGTTCATTAAACAGTTTAATTTTGAATTAATTGAAAAGAAAAATATAAGGTTGGTATTGTATAGAAAAGGTGCCCTCAAAATAAAATAAAGCATAAAAACTAAAAGGGACTAAAATTTTAATTAGGTGGTCATTAAAAAACAATTAAAAGAATTCGAAAACAAGAAAAAACCATTTTGGCTTGTTAAAATTATAAAAAGGCAATCGTATATATTTCATTAAATCGTGTTCGATAAATTGTTAAAATGTTTAAGGATTATATAAATTCGCAATAAATATAAATTTTTAAATATTATTTATTTTCTCTCCAATTTCCAACTTTTTTTTTTTTTTTGATTTATTTAATATTATTTATTCTGGTTTATAATTTTAATATTTGTGAACGATTGAAAATTCGATATGCCTTCAGCAAAACGTATGACTAACTCTGATTTTGGCATAACATTTGATTAATTGGCATTTCTTTCTTATTTATGAAAGAATGAAAAAAGTGTGCATATGACACCAAAGAAATTATAAATGTCAAAAATATGGCCATATAAAATGCGACTAATACTTTTTGTTTTTCACAATTAAATTTTTTGAAAAATAATTTTCCGTTTTTAATTAATTTAAAAATAATTTTCCGCTTTTTCCAAATGTTCCATTTGCGTTTCGTTGTGTTTCTTCTGCTGGTAATTGTCGGCCTCTCCGTTGGCCCTAATTTTGTTTCTGCTGATTGGGACAAAAAGGTGGCCACTTGGGACGACAAGAAAGTGAACAAAGGCTGGGAGGAGGCCGAAGCACCGCTCAACATCCGTGCCCGTCGTCAGTTTTTTAAATTTAAATTCCAATTTAAATTTTAAATTCCAATTTAAATTTCATTGCAGGCGGCGGATGGGATGATCGCATTTTGGGCGGTCGTGAATAATGAATGGAGAGAGTGAGTGAAGAAGAATAAGAATTCGGGATGGATGCCAAAAAAGTAAACATTCATTTTTCAATTTAATTCCCCCTTTCCGCCCCCCCATTTGAGCCCCTTTTTCCAATTTCAATTATCAAATGCATAAACCTGTTCTTTTCTTTCCCTCCCAATAAATGATCCGATTTTGCCTATTGCCAATTTCCTTTTTTATCACTAACTTTCATCGTTCGTTCGCTTCACTCCGTCGCCCCAAATTTGGTGAAAATTTGTCGGTCCGTCCCTTTCCATCCGTCGACCAATCCCAGCGAACACAGCGCAATTCCATCCCCAATTCTCTCTCCGCTCAATTCGATTGCAATAATTAAATTTTATTTATTTTGATGAGTAAACATTGGCCATCAATCGGTGAGAAAATTGGGGAAATTGCGCCGGGGGGGGGGGGGAAACACTCGATTTTAGCAGGCAGCAGCCGACAACACAACAATAACCCCAATAAATTTATGTATTTGACATTAAATTTAAATAATTATTTTATTTTCTCCATCAATAATTTATTTCCAATCAAACTTTCTCATTATGTCATTTTGTCTCTCATAGCGACCGCAGAAAATTACAAAATTTTATTTTAAAATATGGGCCAAAAATCGGTAATATAAAGGAACTTTTAATAATTTAATAATGTTTATTGTTCCCAATAAATTAAACCTTAAACTTTTTGCTTTAACTTAATACTTATGTGAATAGCAACCCAAAATAACACTTAAATAAAATAGTTTTCATTACATTAATTGGTATTTGGATTTAAATTAATTCACATTGCTCTGCTGATAATGTCTCAATTATACAAATGAATTCACCATTGTTTAATTTCCTCAGCCTTTTTCCTCAGCAGCTGTTTTTCTATTCGTTTCGCTTCAATGCTTTTCCCTCACACAATCGACGGCTATGATGATCTGCTGATGTTGCTGAAACGACTTGAGGAGACGGAGGTGCAACAACAGCACCAGCAACGGGCGCAAGTGATTTTCGTGCATCTCACCGATTCAAAACTGCCGGACGGCAAAAATTGGTGCGAAGAGTGTGCCAATGCCGAGCCAATTGTGCAGGTCAGCGCATAAAGAGGGAACAAAAATGCCAAAACAATCATTTCAACACATTCTTCCTATTTGAAGTGCAATTGACAATTTCGCAATTCCCCTGAGTAAGGGTCGGGAACCAACCCTAATTTATTAAGGAGTCTTTTGGCCTAATGCCAAAACCGTGCCTAATTGTTGTTCCATTGATGTGAAGACGTGCGTGCAACGACTTGCATCAACACTGGAAGCATCAAGCAGAGACGAGGACTACGAGAAGATGGCCGTGCATTGGGTCACTTGCCATGTCGGGGCCAGAGATTTGTAAGCATTCGAAGGGAAAAAGGGAGGGGGGGGGGGGACGGAATTGGAAACCAAAACAAATTGCATTAAATTATAATTTAAAATGGCAATCTTATTTTAATTAAAATTTATCATTCTTTCAGTTGGTACAACCCCAACAATCCGTTCCGCCGTGACCCCCAACTCCGTCTGTTCACCATCCCGGCACTCGTCTGTCTGTTCCGTGCCGGTGCCAATGGCAGTTGGATGAACACAGCGAAAGACTTGTGCCAAATTTACGAGTCAGAGGACCACTTTGCCAGTGTGGCAACGTTGGAGCGCATTCTGACAAACTTTTTAGACATTGCAGCTGAACGCCAAGGAATGAGTGTCAGCGAAGGACGATAAAAAGCGATGGAATGCCAAAAAATTGCAAATATTTTCAAAATAAATATGCATTTTACACAATAATGGTAAGAACCGCTTAGAGCAAACATCGATTAGAGAGCGACGGAGTCAATGGTAAAGATAAAGCCAAAAACCAAAATGAAATCCTTTGGCATTGAGTTGATGCCTATTAAAATTATAGGGGTGTTCCTGATAAGTTCCGTTTAAATTGAAATATGTAATTGCTATACAATTTCCAAATTCATTTTCTTTCCATCGTTGGCATTTTTTGCTTAAAAAATTATTGCATCACTTTTTTATTCTGATAAATAATTAATTCAGTTCTTTTATTGCCATATGTCATTTTTCAAAAAAATTCATTGAAAATTGAACTCTGCTGCTCCCCTGCTGCTGGTATTCATTAAATTTACCTGCCGACTTTAAGCCAAAAACATTTCATAGAAATAAAATATATTTCTCTCTCAATTTAAAAAAATAAAGCGTATATTTTATGTAAAAGCATTTTATTAATAATAATTGATTTACCCGCATATGCTTAGAAATTATTTGCTATTCTATGAAGAAAAATATTTATTTATTATATATGTATATAAAAAGTAAAGCTCAAAAAATCCCAGCCTTTTTAAGGAATAAATTAATATGAGAAGCATAACCAATTTTGGGTTGGTGTTTTTGGCCTATTTATTGTCATTGTTTGTGGGACAATGCGTTGGAATGGACGAGCGGAGGAGCACGCCGAAGACCAGGAAGACAAGTGCAAGCAGTAGCAGCAGCACAATGAGTTATTCACCGGCAGCAAATCCGACAACAGCGCAAGGGCAACCTGCTGCTGATCAGCAATATCAGCAACCGTTACATAATCCACTAGAGCACCAACCGCAACAACATGCTGCTGATCAGCATTATTATCAACCGTATCAAACATGGTTACAGTATCCACAAGAATACCACCAAACGCAACAACATGCTGCTGATCAGCATTATTATCAATATCAACCGTATCAAATGCCATCACAGTATCCGCAAGCGCAAATACCGTATAATTATTATCAGTCCCAACCGCCACCAACACACCAACAAAATTATCATCATCCTCACCTTCTACAGCAGTCAAATGTGCAAAGTTTTCATTTGAATTTTCCAACAACTCCAAATTTCTCTGCGGAGCACAGTCGAAAATTGATTTCGCAATTCGGCACCGATCAAAGGTGTGCTAACAATCGTATGGTTTCCAACAAAGGGTAAAAACATTTGATTTGAGCCCATCTCTGCCGCAAAAAAAATTAGTTTAATTTAATACCGATCCAATAAACAAACATTAGCATTTTTAAATCATTAATCTAATTGCTAATCATTTAAACAGTGTACAAGCCAAGGATAACAAAAATCGAAGTCAAAAGAAAGTGGACAAAAAACGGCCAAATCAATCGAAGAACAAAGAAAAAGGGAAATTGGCACAAAATGAGGCCGAAAATTCATCACAAAAGCAATTTAAGAAAAGTCATTCTCAAAATTTATCAAAAAATCTGCTAAACATTTTAAATGAAGAAAATCAAAAGCAAAATTTAATGAAAAAGCAACAAAACACTTTAATAAATTTGGAACAAACGCAAAAAGAAAAGCGGCCAATAAATTCGGCGGGGCAGCAAAACGAATCCGAAAATTTGTCGACATTAAGCCAAGATTTTGCCATTACTATGCAAAATGTTGAGTTCGGCTCATCTTCAGATAATCCAATTATGTTCTTTGAAGATGAATCGGAAGAAACAGTCGAAAATTGGCAAATGAAACGGCCAATGGAAAGCAGCGAATTATTGGAGGAGACGGAGAAACAGACAAAGAAGAGAGATGGGAAGAGAACGGCGGAAGAAGCGGAGGAAAAGCAGAGACTGAACGGAGGGAGCATCCGTCGTTTGCTTGGCATTAAAAAAGCTTTTCGTAAAAATAGGGGAAAAAAAACTTTTACAATTTTAATTTGTTTTTTTTAAGTGAACGAAATATGGCAAATTGTTACGGTCAGTTTCGCCATGTTGGGCATTGAAGTGGAGCCGATAGAGCAGCAAATGAATGGGGGCAAATGGCCCCAATTTGAATTGGCACTTCGCCAAATCGGTGCTGCTCAAGCGCTGCTGGTTTTGGACGAAGAGCAGCTGCAAAAGACATGGAACTTTTGTAACGAAACGATCACCGGAATAAATTCCGAGGCACAAACATTTCTCGGTTCTATAATATTTAAGTGAGTGGCCAAATGGGCACAAAGTGTTTAATTAAAGTAATGAATGCTAATTGTTTATTCAGAACAATGGAAGTTGTTGGAAGCGACAAAAGTGGCAAATTTATCGGAGTAATTGACACAAACGGCGACAAAAAACTCAAAATGCTCTTCTTTTTTGTGCGACTCATTAGAAAATTAGCCGGAGAATTAGAGACTCCATTCGCAAGTTACCGCCCAAAAGATACAGTAAGAACATCCACAGTATACACTAGGGTATAAAACTGTGCAGATGATTAAAGAGAAGCAGCATTATCACATTTAGTCCTTTTTTAGTATGGGAATATTTTTCATTAAACGTGCAAAACAAAACAAAAAATATATCCAGGTTAGGTTTTGAAAGGTTTAAAACAAACATTAGCAGCCTCTGCTCAAACACCCCTTTTCCAAACTTCAAAAGTTTTGGTTTTAAATATTGCCTTTTTTGTGTCCTTTTTTTCTTGGACCCCCGATGGCATTATGGCAAATGACACACATTTAGTGATGCTACTTTTTGATCGAATAAAATAACACATTATTAATTAAGGTCATCAACACAGCTTCAATGAGAAAATGGATGCTCAGTTGGCTTAGCACAGTGTTGGCTCAACTGTCGCAAGAATTTTATGCGACCGTTGGAGCGTTAAGCATTGATCGACAAGAAATGGTAAAATACGTATACTGTATAGCAGTGACCAAAAATTGAACCAGAAATGAACCGAACATTTAAAATTAGTAAAATGAAACTCATTTCATTTTCCATCAGAAAAAGCGAATGCGATTCTTGGAGCAATCAGACTTTGCATGGAGTGTCCAGCGCTTGGCGCAATTTGCCACGCGCCAAACGCTGGCGGCGCTTTCCGGCAACAATTTGGAGGCTGAAAAATTGTTGAAGTTTAACATTTTGTGCCCAATCATAATTAGCGGGCAACAGCAGCAGCAGAAAGTCGATTTTGACAAGATGGTCGAGAAATGCATGCATTCACCAGAAAAGTAAGAAGAATTAATTGATCCCATTTAAAAACACAAACAATTAGAATAGTCAATTAGAGAGTGGAACAATGCATTTATGAAAATTTTAATTTGTCAATTTTAATATTAATTTGCACTGTTTTAATTAATGGGACCATAAATGAATAACCTCCCCCCCCCCCAATTCAAAATGCTTTTAAATTTTGCCGAAATCGCATTTTTGTAGCTATGGAGTTGCTTCTGTTTTTGCTGAGTTATTGCGCAATGCTATTGTCCAAAATGACAACAAAAATGACACAATTTTTCAAAGTGCAAAAATTTATTCAAAACTTTACAAGGCGATTTTGAAAATGCAAAAAGAAGTCAATTTGGAAGAATGGCGAAAAGTGCCAATGCCAATGCCATCTGAGACGGAATGGAATAAAATGAAAAAATTCCTAAGCGAAAGTGTCGAAGAAATTGACACATTTGTTAAGCGATGGGAGGAAATAGGAAAAAATGAAAAAGAAACCAAAATTGACGAAAAAGTGAAAAAGGAGGGCTTTTTTAGTGATTATTTGTTGGACAAATGCATTCCGTTCATTGTGGAGAGCAGCAAAAAAGGAAACAGAACAAAAAATTGAGGAAAAAAAAAGAACCGAAGTTAGAGAAACAAAGAACGAAGAACAAAAATGGCAAAATTAATTTGGCATTTATTAAAAGAGAAATGAAATTAATTAGGTATTTAAGTGTGGAATTTTCATTTTCTTTTTGTGTTGTTAAAAAATTGAAAAAAGAGAATAATTTTATTTTATATTCGGGGGTAAAATTCATGAAATCCTTAATTTTTCTTGTTTTTTCTTGGACTGTTGAGGCCCAAAAAACACGCGAAAAATAATTTTTGACTTTGTTTTTGTAGGTTTTAATAAGAATTTGCGTAATTTTACAATCTGAAACAACCGTTGTCTTTGTCTTTTCTTTTATTTTCATTTTCGGGAATTTCTTTTCCATATTTATGGCCATTTTGCACACCTTATTTAAAAATTTAACAGTTTTCTTTGCATTTCCAATTATTTTCAACTCGAAATGCTCATATTACTTCCAATTAATTAATTAATTACCTTTTGCTTCTGTTGCTCTTTTGGTTTGGGGTGAATAATCCCTTCATTCATTGATTCTTTCACTTTCATACGTCGATGGCTTTTCGGCTGCCCAATGTTGGCTAATGCTAATGAATGCTTCTCCTCCTCATCACTTCGCATGTTACAAATTCCCCCCCCCCCGCCACTTTCGCTGTTCGTTCCCCTGGCAAAACACCCCCGGGGGTTGTGTAATTTCGCTGGCCTTCCCCTGCCCCCCCCCCCTCTCTCTCTCTCTCTCTTTCTGAAAAGTTAATGCCCCCCGGGCAACTGCTGCTGCTTTTTTTTTTGCCTCCAGCCGGCGACGGAATTTGAAAATTCGTCGATTTTCTCACAGCTGCCGGCCTTTCCGGAACTAAGCCGATTAACACAAATTAAATATTAACACATCGCATCGCATCCGCTCGCTCCCTTCCTCTCCGCTCGCAATTCGTTCACAACTGCTGATGCTTTGGTGGTGGCGGCGGAGGTGCCAACCCACTAAAAAACCACCAAACAAATTTGTTATGGTTAAGCCATAAAAATATTAATAATTTGTTTTATATTTTCTTGTTCTATTGGGTAATTTATTGTTTTAAAGCGAGAAAAACTACAAATTGACAAAGCAAAAACAAAATTCCCTAATTATTTCATATCCATATATATTTAAATCCAATTAAGCATTAGAAATTTAATCTCTGGTATAAAAATTCGAAAGTCCATATTTGCGGATAACTTTGGCTTTTCCGGATAATTCGGGCATTTTGTCCCCGTTTTTCTCGTTTTGGATTCTAATTTCATTGTTTGTTGAGCTGTTCGCTCTCCTCATTAACCCCCCGCCCCAACAAGCGCTTCTCCGAGCGTGTGAAATTGATATGCCACGTGTCCCACCCCATGTAATATTTCTCGCCCCCCACCAGCAGCTAATCAAGCAGCAAACGCCCGTCGCCACCGCCGCCGCCGCACTGTTTCTCTCCTCCCAACCCACGCCGCGGGGCGGCACGGCCGGCGGCGCCACCGGCGTACGCCACGACGAGGCGCCGTTGGGCAGCATAAACGGCATGCGCAACCTGCAAAGACGGCAAGCACTTCAGCCGGACGCCATTGACAAGGAGGACTTGGCCAAGGCATTGGCCGGTGGGACAGAATTTTAAATGAAAACGGAAAAGCGAAAATCAATTAAAATATTTAAGACCCGGAAAATGCATTTGTCGTTGCGCTTCAGCTGCACTTGAAAAAGCCATTGTCACTTCAGCAGGTCAGCAGAAGCATTTTTAAATTGATCGATTTTTAATTTTTTAAATAAAACATTTTTAAATGAAACACTTAAATAAAACATTTTTTATTTAAATTATTTAATTTTTCTGCTATTTTAAATATATTCATCCTCCCCCCTTTTTTCAGCTCGTCGCCGAGACATATTTCAACACGGAGGAGGTCCGTGCCATTTACAGGTTCAAATTTCGGCTTAAAAAATGTTTTGTGAATTTCTGTTCATTTCAGGGTTTTCAAAGAAGCCTCCACCAATGCGATCATTCACCGGGACATTGTGCGCGCCATTTTCACCCAATTGTTCCCCCGTGCCGACACTGAACGCTTTGCTGATATGATCTTCAACACATTTGACACGGATCAGTCCGGGGCAATCACATTTGATGTAATGTGACCATTAAAATTAGTCAAATTGGTCTGAATTCAACTTCTTAATTTGTTCCTTCTTCCAATTTAATTTTACTAATTTGGCGCCTTTTTTATCATTTTAAATGCCTTTTTCAGAAATTCCTGAAGAATGTTTCGGTGCTTTCGCGTGGCACTTTAGAGGAGAAGCTGCTTTGGCTGTACCGCTTCTACGACCCGCTGGACAGCGGCTTCATCAGCTGGCACCAGCTGCTGTACGTGCTGAGCGTCACGGATGATCTGTTGGACCCGCGACGGCGCCGCGGGTCAAAGCTGCGGGACGAGGAGCGGGAGAAGCACGCGCAGACTTTGTTCAAGGCATTTTTGAAAATTAAAAAACAATTTATTCAAAAATTAAATTGCAGAAATTTACCGGCTCTTCTCGACAGTCGGGCCCAATAAAAAAGGAATGCTTCTTGGAGGTGTGCATGCAGGACGCGACCATCCGCGACTCCATTCAGCACTTGGGACAGCGATTTTGAACCGACCAATTCATTTTTAATTGGGTTTATACTACTAATTAATCTGTTAATTGGTTTTGAATTTCCGAAATGCTTCTCCAAATTGATTAGTTTCTTATGTTAGAACAGTGCATTTCCAATTGATCTCATCTCTTTGTCAATTCCCATTTTTATTTGCTGATAATTACATCAATTTGTTCTCTTCTCTTCCTCAATTAATTCGTATGTTCTGTTTATTTTTTTGATGCTCATTAAATAAGGCAAAAAGTGCCAATTAATTTTTCTTTTTTTGACCAGCTGCTTCAGAACGAAGCGCTTTTTCATTTGCCCATTATAAAAGGCGATAAGAATTGGCCAAAATTACAACAAAAAGTGTTCCATTGCTGCTGCTCAATTGTTGCGTTTTATTCTGCAATTTGCCTTTTCTTTAATTTGTCCCTCTAAAAATTAACGCAATGAAAATTATTTTTTTAAATAAAATTTAATTAAATTACAATGTACTTAAGAATACATTTGTTTTTGTTCCAAGACTTATTTGGCTGAATTTCCGTGATTACGATAGAAATTGTGAAAATAAATGGCATTTCCGCCGGTGTGCCATCCCCGCCGCCTTCGCTTCTCGTGCCAATTTGCTTATCACTTCCCTTTTGCATTTGCCATAATCCATCTGAGAAAAGTGAAAACAAAAAAGAACCATAACAAATTATTACCTGTGTAAGCCCTGCATAAACTATTTTTTGCCAAATCCGAGCTTAAGAAATAAATACGCTCAATGGTGAATAAAAGCCTGGAAATTTTGGCTCCGAAAGAACAAAAACAAAATCTATGCCTTTACTGAAACGGTCGACAAAAGGCGATTTTTGAATTTTCCTTTCTAATTTTTTTTATTTTTGTAAAGCAAAATATTATAATTATATTTGTCCTTAATTTGTGTAATTTCCTTCATTATTAAGCCGTTTTTCTTCGCTGAACTTTTAGCCTGCAATTGCTTAAATCAGCACATGAAATTTGGGGCAAGGTGAGGGTTGGCTTACAGAGGTAACTGAATTTGAAGCGATGTTCGCAGTTACCATGTGATCCAATTCGGCACATTGCGACCAAAAGCAAATGATCACTTTAAATGTTGCTTTTATTATTGCTTTTATGATGTGATTTAAATAATAAAAAAATAAATTTAACATTTTAACATTTTAGCATTTTTCCATCCACATTTCATAAAATTCGTTTTTTCCTATCATTAAGAATGGCGCTGAAATAAAATTATTAGTGAAGCTTATTTTACAACAAAAAAAAAATGGCGAACTTGGTTGAGCATCCCCCGAAAATGATGTTTAAGCAAATAAAATAGTAAAAAAAAAACAATTAATAATTTATTGAAAATGGGAAAAATAAAGAAAAAAAATTAGCGATTTCAGGGATAATGGAAGCTCAGCAGAAATATGCCAATTTTGTAGAAAATCATAAGTAAATTTTTCGGTTTTTAAGGATGTATTTTTTAATTCTCAAAAAGTCGGTCCTTAGAGTTTTTTTTTTTTTTTTTTTTTTTGCATTTTTCTTGTGAAAATTCCAAAAAAGGTCAATATGCATTTATTCTCACTTTTATATGCACTAAAAACCTTCACCAAATTAAAAAAATTTTACGTAAAAATGCTATTTTGAGCCCATTTCTTTATTATAGCATATGCGCAGAAAAAATATGCAAAATCATACAATTTATAACCCTAATCATAAGTAAGAAAGGAAGCAAATCGAAAATGAAAGAAGAATTAATTTTATTTTAAAAAAGATATTTATTAATGAGTAAGAGGCCGAGAATTTACCTCTTTTTTCTTATTCCTATCCATTTGTCTAATAATTAGGGTTCAGCCCCGAGCCCTCGGGGGGCAAAATGTCGGGGGGGAGCTCAATTGTCGGGTGTCGGGGACCCCGATCGGGTAGTGATGAACAAATTTTTTAACGAAAAATCGATTTTTCTTTTTAAATTTTTTTTTTTCACTTTATTAATCAAATTCAAAGGTTACCTAGCGCCAGCAAGAGTGCGTCCAAGTTGGCCTTTACCATAAATAGAAAAGAATCAACCGAAATTTTTGCAAATTTGCGAAGGGGCCTGAACGTCGAATATGACGACCTTTTTTTTTTTTGCTTTTTCAAAAACTGGTTTATTTGCGGCGTGCTTTTTCCAAAAAACGACATTTTAATAGATTTTGTCCAAAAAGGACCAATTTTTGCGATTTTGGAATAATTTATTAAGAAAAATTAATACTTTTTGGTGGAGGTGCCGATAAGCGCCGCCGAAAAGTTTTTCGGAATTTTTAATGAATTTATTAAGAAAATTTGTTCAAAATCTCAAAAATTTTCAATATTTTTCCCCTTCGTGGATGAATTAACTTTTAAATTTTTACAACGCTCGGAGTCTCCAATCCCCCGAATTAGTGTCGGGGGGTCGGGGGCAAAAAGTCCGGGGTCGGGGACCGCCGGGGGGCACATGTCGGGGGTCGGGTCGGGGAATAGGTCCAAAAACGTCTCGGGTCGGGTCGGGGGTCGCGGGGCTCGGGGTCGGGGCTGAACCCTACTAATAATAATACAATAATCTTTTAATTTTTCAATCTTTTTTTTTCTTTTTTGTAATAATCTTTTTGAAAAATTTTTTTTTTAAATTTATTTTGTTTATTTGCTTCCTTCTATTAATTGTTTTGGCATTTAACTTTTGTTTTGACTCATTAAATTTAATTGGCTTTTTACCTTCAACTTTATCATCTGTCATGGAAATTTCTTCATTGGCAAAATGCCCGGTGATTTCCTTGGGGATTATGCGAGGGATCACGCCCCCGGGCTTACTTATTTTATTAGTCACATCGAAAAGCCCAATTTTGCATTTGGTGTTCTGCTGATTTTGCTTGACTTCTGTAACGAGTGATGGAACTGTTTTTGGTCCGTCGAGATGAGTTCGAAAGGCTTTACAATTGCACGGGACTGAACATTGACTCTGTCCCGTTGGAGCAGCGCCAATTTGTGTCCGAGTCCATCGTCCTCTGCATATTGTGCACCATTTATTATGTGATTGGAGCAAATTATCAATTAATTAATTTGGCAAAATGTGTCTGATCAAAGTCCGCTGATCAGAAGGCAAACTTTACTGACAAATTTCGATTCATTTTCTTAGGCTCTTTACTTGCCCTGCATGTACTCCATTTGGAAGCACATCAACGAGAATTCCTGCTACAAATTGCTGTTCTTCATCGGCATCACCGACCTGGCCAACATGTTTGTCCTTGGCTATTTGAGCGCGTGGTTCAGCTTCCGCGGTGCCGTTTTCTGCTCCCATCCAACGCTGATTTATTTGGCTGGTGTGGCTGCGACAAGTACAAAAGAAAATTTTTGCTTTTACAGTAATGCAATTATTGTTGTTAAGCATTTTGGATCGCCGAAAGTACAGCTGATTTGGTAACGGATTCATATTTTTATATTTTTGGCATTTTATATAAAATATATAAATGATAATCCATTTCATTTTGTCAGGTTTTGGCACTCAATCGCTGTCTCGAGCTCAGCTGTCCCCGTGTCGCCCATTTTCTGTTCTCGGGCGCCCGCACAAACTTTTGGACCATCGGCTGCTCCCTTTACGCGCTCTATTGGGCTGTGTTCGTGAAGCCCGTGCTGTTCAACGGCGTTTTCAACGCTTGGTTTTACAATCCATTCGCAGGCTATCGGACGGACAACGAAAATGAGGTGATCGGAAGAAGAGACTGATCAGAAATTGAAAAGGACAAAAATGTAAAAATTCAAAAAACAGTATGAAGAACGGCTGCAAATTCTGCAAGATGTCGGCGTGGCTGTGCTTTGTCCCATCATTTATTTGATCTTGGCCGTCAAACTTTTCGTGGATGTCCGTAAGAACCGCCAACACTTTGGCACAGTCATTTCCGAATTTAATTCACTGCAGGCAAAAGTAACAAAGAAAAATTCCCCATTCCGTTTTTTAAATTTTGGCAATCCTTCAGATTTTTGTCCAAGTGTTTCTGCTTTCAATGCTCAACACTTTGACCGGCACAATTTACGTGTACATGCAATGGTACCAAGTGGACCAATGGGCAATTACTCTCGCCGAATTTGCTTGGTAAGCAATTTGTCATTTTCCCAACAGAAATCATTTTCCTTGTTATTGTCCAGGTTCCATGTCCATGGTACAACACCGTATTTGTCTTGTCCAATATATATACAGTAAATTGTCATAGGCTTTCCCCCGGTCATTTACTGGGCACTGAACAAAACCATCCGCGAGGATTGCCGAATGCTGTACATGAAGTTGTTCTACCGTAGCCGTGTCAGCCACATAAGCGGGGTTACTGTGCTTCGACCGCAAAGCACTTTGAACCCAGCAGTTTCATGAACCATTTCAAAGAAAGGGCCACCAACAAAGAAGAATTGCTTGGTTTTTTACTTTTCAAAACAACGCCAAACTTAGGGCGAGAAATGTGCTTAAAACGTCCGAATTAAATTCTCGAATTATCCCAACGAATTTATGAAATTAATGTAAATGTTAAAATTTGATAAAGCATTCGTAAAAATTTACGAAAACATTCTTAGAGGAAATTAAGAGACATCGATTTGTTTGTTATTTTCTTTAAAATGATTTATGACGTATTAATATGGCGTGAATACAAAATGATTCGCTGGCAAATTCACGTGAATTATAACAAAATCTATAAAACGCGTATTTATTCAGTATTTATCCAACAGTTTTGCAACCATATTTTCAATTAAATATTTATTTTATTTAATAATTCCAAATAATAAAAACAGAGATTTTTGATTATCTCTGCCAACAAAAGATTTATATGTTGAGTGCCAACTTTATTCATTCTTTGCTTTTGCTTTCGCTGTTCTCGGCATTTAAAGTTGGCACTTCCATCGATTTGGATGAATGGGCATTATCGCTGCATGATTCCATTGCCGAGCTTGAACGAGAGCCAATCATCATTAAGCAAGGTCATTTGAAGGAAATTTAACCGGTCCAAAAGGCAATTAATTACCCGTAATTTACAGATTCAAAAGAATTGCCACCCCTCCGGGACATTCAATCGTTTGAGGATAAATTGCGTTTATTTTATTACCAATTGTACAATCCACCGAAATTTGTGATCATAAAGAAATATGAGCGAAGGTTACGTGCCCCGGTGTTTAGTGCCCTCAGCAATTGCTCGGAGTTGGTCAAAAGCATTAGTGCCAATGATCAAATCGGAGAAGGAGGAGGCGAAGCGGCAGATGAGCATTTGATGGCAATGGCCAAGATCAGGTCCCTAATTATGGGCCTTCAGACTGATTTTGGCACATTTTATGCGGAGATTTCGATGAAAAAAATTGGAAAATGCAAATGGACAAGCAAAATGTTGCCTTGTGTTGTTGCAAAAATAAACCAAATTGTGGCATTTGCAGAACAAAGTGGCTCATATTGTGACCTGTCGCCATTTGAGCGAGCCACGGAAATGCTTAATGACCTAATTAGTCGGAAGGAATTAGCCAACCGAAGTGAAGAACAAGCTCAAAGGATTGTGGATGAGTTGGTTGTTGAGATGAAAATGGCCATTTGGTTGAACGAAGTGAAAACCAAAATGATCAATTTTGAAAAGCCTTTTGTTGACATTAAAGGGTTTTTCAAATTTTCGTCGGATTTAAGTGCCGAATTAGCTGAAATTAATGCTGCAATTTGTAAATGGCCAAATTCCATGAACAAAAAGGTACATTCAACTGATGAAAATTATCATTTAAAAATTAATTAATTCATTCAGGAGGAATTAAATGGCAAAATCGGCAAATTAATTTCCATAGCAATGGAAAAGTCGCATTTTTTGAAGCAATTAATTGTACAAAAATTGGACGGATTGCTTAAAAAAGCGACCAACGCTTTTGAAGAGTTAAAAAGTGAATTGGAAGAAACAAAAGAAGCGGAAGAAAATTTTATGAAATTCAACAGGAAAATCATCGACATTTACAGTGACAAAGCCATGCACATGCCGGACGACGTGGACTTCGCGGTGTTCGGCGTTTTGGAAAGGACCAAAAGGGGCGAACTGTTGTTGCCGACGGCATTTGAAGAGCTGCAAAAAGTGATTGAGCATGAGAAAAGAAGGGCCATTGAAGCATTTGAACAAAGGAAAGGCCAAGCAGAGAAATGCTAATGAGCGGAGAAAGAGAGAGAGAAAGGGAAGTGATAATGTGTTAATGAAAGAACAAACCAGTGCTATGATAACTAAACACTCAATTAATCATAATTTAATGTATTTTATTTTAAAATTGGAAAAACAATGCGACAAAAGAATTTCATTTTTAAAAAATTTTGAAAAAAATGATTGAAATTTTTGCTTTTTGTGTATAATAGAGCAGTATCTGGACCAGGAAAAATAAGCCTGATAAGAATTAAAACCTTGCTAAAAATTATTGGAGGAAATTAGGCGTAAGGAAATTTTTGTGTTTTGAAGTAGGGTTAACGGGCCGGGGTATTTGGGCAAAAAACGGGTTCAGGTATTGCCGGACATCAGAAAAGCCGGGCTTCAAGTTTTTAAACCGGGTACCAGGTCCAACCGGGACCTGAAAAAATTATTACTATAAAATAAAATGTTTTCGATAATTCTATAACAAATAAAATAATATTTTTAAGATGCTTAAGAAGACTCAAAAATTTCAATAATTAAGATTCTTAAAATTTCTCAAATTTATTAAGAAATTTTATTAATTTCGGTCATATGCAGCATCAGCGAACGTAGACACAATTAATAGGGACTACAACAACTGATGATTGCAAAATTCAAATTATTAAATATTAATCCGTTAATTAGCCCGCTAATTCATTTTTATATTTATTGAATTCAATTTAAGTGCTGTTCACACATTTATTTAATGCTGTGTTAATTTATGCCATGAAGATCGTCGTCTGCTTTTTGTAGAAAAAACTAAGGGGGCGGCGGCGAATTGAGCAAATTAATGCACAGAGAGTGAATATTAGTGGCACAATTAGCGGATAATTTATTCGCCCGATCACCGACGCCTTCCACAGCTTTTTGCTGCGGTATAAATTCGCTCCGTTGCCCAATGACTGTCACTTTTTGCCTTTCCAAAAAACTGTTCATTCGTTGCTCCCAAAATGGTCCTTCGGCACGGCCTCCGTCTGCTCCTCCTCTTTTGCCTTGCCCATGCGCTCGCCCAATCGAACGACTCACAACAATCAGCAGACTGTGCGGAGGGCGAATTTTGTGCTTTAAATGATCCGGATTCATCACATTTCATTGTTTGTTTTTTTAAATAAATTATCCGTATTATTGGAAATGTTTAGAGCCATTTTCACAAGCCAAAGAACGGTTCCCAAGGGTGCAAACCGTTCGATTTGAGTCGCTATTATTTCATGCGCAGTCACTACAAACTTCTCCGCTTCTTGGCCAACTGTTACTTTGCGGTGGTGGACGCCGTGTTTGAGCTGATCAACTGGTTCCAGCCAATGCATGTCGTTGGGCTGGAGAATGCCAGCGAATTGATTTACATCCCGGCACACGTGGCGGCGGAAATGATTCGGGAGGGAAATGTGAGGGCGGGGGGGGGGAAAGCATCATAAATTGAATTAATTTGGGAATGCTTTAGCTGACATCAAAGGAACTGGTCACCGCTTACATCGACCGATTGAAGGAGGTCAACCCGCTGATCAACGCAATTGCGCACGAAAACTACAAAGCGGCACTAAAACTGGCGAAGGAAGTGGACACGGAATTGGCAAAAATGGATTCAAAAAAGCGAAAATCGGTAATGGGTTTAATTGATCAGATAATGAATCACTAATGGCATTTGTTCAGTTGGCTTCCTCGAAACCGTTCTATGGGGTGCCGTTCACTTCAAAGGACAACCTGAAAACAAAGGGATTTGTGACGGGCGCAGGCAATCGCTATCTGAAGGAAGGCGGAAAAGTAGCCACGGAAGACGCGCTAATCGTAAAACGGTGGCAAATGGATGAAATTAAGCCAACTAAACAAATAAATAGACAATTTTAAATTCAATTAAACAATATTTGATGCTAAAATATCCAAAAATTTGTTTCAATGCAAAATTTTCTAACCATAGGATGAAGGATGCGGGCGCCATTCTCGTGGCCATCTCAACGCTGCCCAATTTGGCGATGAGTTACGGCTGCGATGACTCTGTTTACGGAATCACAAACAACCCACACGACACACGTCGCATTCCAGGCAAAACAAACAGAAAATGAAAATAAATTCTTTTAAATTAGTCTTTAATTGCCTGCCAATCATTCGCCGCTTTTTCAGGCGGAAGCAGCTCAGGCGAAGGGGCACTGATCGGTGCCGGCGCGTCACTGTGCGGAATTGGCAATGACATTGGGGGATCAATTCGAATTCCGGCAAACATGAACGGAGTGTTCGGCCTGAGACCGACCAGTTTTCCCGACCGTAAGTGATCAATGGGACAAATGTGCTGTTGACCAGTTTTTATTTGTCACAATACCGCACATAACTGAGTTTCAATTACCGACAAATCCGTAATTACGAAGGGTGTTCAAAAACCCTGACCCGTAACAAATCATAATTTTTCTTATCACCACTCCTCGCCCAATCAGACGTTGTGCCAACTGAGGGAATTGTGCCGGAAAGCCTTTTCTACAAACCAGCGCTTAATATGCTTTCCAATGGTCCCTCTCTGTCGCTATGCCTCCGATTTGCCATTGGCACTTGCTGTAAAAAGAATTATAAATCAAACTAAAACCATTAACTAAATTACAAAAAATATCTTATCCAAAAATTGAGCAATAGCGCAATTCCAACTGTCGGATTTAAAAGCAATCAAAAGAATTTAGATACGCTTTCTTTAATCTCCTTAGAAAAAGTTTTTTTTTTCACGGGCTCATACGCCAAAAAATGTCAATGAATTTTGAAGGTAATGGCCGGGAAAAAGGTCAACAGCTTCCACTTGGACGTGGACTTTGCGAAGGACTTCAAGCTGTACTACTTGGAAGACCTCAATGTTTTGATCTCCCAAGAATTGAAACCAGAACAAAGATTCGCCGTTCGAAGAGTAAAAGCATTCACTAAAATTATGCTAAAATAAAAATGGCAAAACCATTTCAGGTCAAATCGTATTTTGAATCGAAACACAATTTGACGGTCCAAAAGGTGGAGTTCACTTTGCTGTCGCGTTTCCTCGAACTGTTCTATGCCGACCCGTGGAAAGCCGGAGTTCCGGTGTGCAAATCACTCAAATTTGGCACTAATAAATTGATCGTAATTAATTTACATAATTTATTTCTGGCAGACCTTCGATGAGCTGAAAACGACGTACCAGGACATTCAAGCAGGCGTGTCAAACAACACTTTGTTGGCATGGGAATTTGAGGCGTTGAAGCGATTTGCTGTGCCAAAATCGAAATATGAACAGAAATGGGTGGGAATTTTAACATAAAATTTCGATCTGTTACTGAAATGATTAGACAAGTTTTGTGTTCCTTCAGGTGCTGCTCAAAAAGGAGAAGCTGCGCAAACAAGTTGCCCAATTGCTCGGCAAAAACGGACTGTTGCTGACCCCGGTTTGGCCAACCGATGTGCCATTCCATCACATGGAACCGTTCGCCACTTTCAACCTCAAATACACAATGGTAGGCTGCCTTGAACTATAGGTGGTTTCTTACCGCCATCTTAAGAATTTTCTAAATATACTCCAGTCATATGTAAATCGACCTTTTTTGCTTTTCAAGCTGTTTTTTTTACGGCGCTCTTTTTTCAAAAAATTTTTGGGGAACGTAGGGGGGGGGGGGGGGGGTGGGCGAGTGCCGACAGGCGCCGACGGAAAAATTTTTATAATTTTTCATTCTTTTTAAAGGAATATGACGAAAAAAATAGTTTTTTCATCATTTTTGAAAAGCTTGTTAAATTATTTAAAATTCTTTTTCGCCTTTAAGAAGTCGCCTCTTTTATCCCTTCGTCTCCAACCTTTCTTTCTCCACTTTTTGTTTCACATTTTGGGGGGTCAACCCCCTATTTAAGGTATGTCGACAGCCCTAATTGTAAGTACAGAAATTTCCTAAAACATTTAAATTTAGTTGAAAGGAAGTCCCATATGGGTTCCAAATTTCAAATTGCAACTAAGCAATAAAGCCGTGCCCTTCAGATGGTCAATGTGCTCGGCTTCCCCGCTTTGACCGCTCCGACCAGCAAAAGTTGGGTCACTGGCATGCCGTTGGGCGTGCAGCTGATCGCCGCGCCGTTCAACGAGGCGCTTCTGATCGCTGCCGCCAAAGAATTGGAACGCGGATTCGGTGGATGGGTGAAACCGGGCCAAATAGTGCCAAACCTACCAAACATGTGAATTGGGGGAGGGCAGGAAGAAAGACGGAAGACAAATGATCAAACGACAAACCATCACTGGACAAAGAACAAATGCACTAATTTCATGAATGTGTTTGAGGAAAAAATAAAATTTATGAAAATTTCTAATAATGCGTCATTTATTGAAAATCCAAAAGTCAATCTGACAAATGAATTTTACAAAGCATTCAATTCTGCAGAAATTCGAACATTTACCTCTTTTGTTTCCATGAAAATATTCCAATCGTAAAGTTATTTTTTAATTTAGTCTTCGAAATATTGAACGTTCTAAAAAATTTTCAAATTCGTAAATAAACTTTTTTATGAAAGAATGCAGTTTTAAACCATACATTTTTCTTTCAAAATTTCGTAATTAAGGGTAGGTAGGAGGAACTGTTTTAAAAATTCGACCATCTGCACTTTATTTATTAGCCTAATTAGTTGGAAAACATTTTTCTTTTTTGTTTTGTGAACAAAAGTTGGGACTTTTTTTTTACATATTTTACATATTTTCGACATAATATACAGGGTGACAAAAAAGTAATGTCCCACCTATTTATTTGAATAACTTTTTTAAAATGCAACCAAAAATGACAAAAATATATTCAAAATGTGCATAACAGATTAGGGAATATTGCTACATAATAGTTTTAATCTATCTTTAGGGAGTCCTGAGATAGAGCCAAAAATGTGCCGAAATTTTTTTGCAGGTTTCACGCAACTCCCGGATCAAGATTTTGGAAAATTTCCGGTGAAAGGCTTAACCAATTTAAACCATTTTTTAATGATAATTAACTACGACCCTAGTCACTTGAAAGAACTACTCGAGTTAATTTATGGGTTAGGTTTAGGAGAATAAAAGGCCCACTTTTTATTAGAGACCGGACGGGATCGGGATCCCGCGTGATTTTTTCGGGATCCCGCGGGACTAAATTCGGGATCCCGACCTCGGGATCCGTCCCGATCGTTTTTCCAAAATCGTCGGGATTGATCGGGATCGGGATTCAGTCGGGATCCCGACTCGGGATCCCTCCCGATCATTTCGCCAATCCCGCGGGATCCCGCGGGATTGGAGCAACTATAATTTTTTGAAAATTTTTCATTTTCTTATTACATTCTTGCACATGGAAGGTAAAAAAGAATTTTTTTTTCGTTAATTATAAAAATTGGCCTTCTGTTAGCTTTTACATTAAACCATGCCCAAATTTTTCCACAAGATATTTCAATTATTTCAATTTATACATTTTACAATTATTAATCTTTTTCACAGCCTTTTAAATGCAATCAATTATTTGGTCCATTGGACTATTCAGCAAAGTTTCTAAAGATGAAGCTGAGTGTGCCGTTTGCAAAGAAAAGGGGGGCAAAAAATTTGTGTTTAAATTATCGGCCGGCAGCACAAAAGGCTTAATCACACACCTAAACTCAATACATGCAAATAGTAGCTATGCTTCTGATTATGCCAAACAATTTGAACTGAAGAAGGAAGGTGGGACAGGAATTGGCAAAATAAGTACATTCTTCAAAATATCAACCTCTGGTCCTATATTTTTCGTTTTTGTTATAATTCGATTTTTTTAGGGGATCTGTCACTTGGACAAGCGTGTTATTAATTTTATCGCATGTAATGCTCTTTCATTTGGTATAATTAATAACCCGACTACACTCATGCTCTTCAACTCTTGGCGCAAATGTAAAAAAAATTGTTTGAAAGCAAATCCCGATAATCCCGCGGGATCCCGAAAAAAAATCTTCGGGATTCATCGGGACTCGGTCGGGATCCCGACTCGGGATCCGTCCCGGTCTGTTTTTCAAAATGTTCGGGATTGATCGGGATCGGGATTCAGTCGGGATCCAGACTCGGGATCCCTCCGACCCCAGTTGTCCGGTCTCTACTTTTTATCACAGATAAAATTCAGAAAATGGCCCTTAAACCAGTCATAAAGTTCCAATCATCCAAAATACTGGTCCTGATTTCTTTAAAAAGGCAATTCTCTAGAATAAACTACCACCTGAACTGAGGCTTTATGTCACGATAAAGAATTTCATCCAAGTAAATATTTTTGTCGTTTTGACCCCTTGAGCCCTCAAAATCTATGAAATAAAAATAATTTTTAGCAGTCAATCACATCTGAAAGAGCATATTCGGTTGGCTATGTTATATGGTTTTGGTTAAATATAAACCATTATTAATTTTGTAAATGAATGCCCGAAAAAATATTTTCCAAGTTGCGTGCTGGAGGGGTATCACCCCATTTCATAGACCCATAACTTTTTTTCATATAGATCGTAATAAAATTGGCTTTACATATCTAAGAAATGAATAATCTTAATTAATTTTTGCGATTTATCTAAATTAATGCATTTGCATTTTGACTCGGTGCGAAATTTTGTTCGTTGAAATCAATGATTTATGATAACTCTCGTTTTGATGTTTTTTTCTGACCTTATAAACAGTAATTACCACTGACTTCAAGCTTATTTTAAAGAACTATGTTATGCCATATTCTCCACGTGAATTCATTGTTTTTCTTCACTTTGTTCGGTTGTTAGAATTTTTTTAATCTCTAAGCACAGTTAACTTTTGGCGTCAAAAATGGGTCATAATTTTTGATGCTGGCATTACACTCAGGTAGAATAAAATTTTTGTTTTTCATTCCGTTCTCCTAAAAAGAGAATTGAATGAGCTTTAATATGAGTATTAAACTTTTAAAATTGGTTTATTACTTTTCGAGGTATAAGAAATTTAAAAGTGGGACATTACTTATTTGTCACCCTGTATATGTAAATATTTTTATACATATTTTTGACCTTTTCGCATTTTTTTCGTACATATTTCCAATTTTGAGGGTTCTTAATGAATTTTTTTATTAAATGTTCCAAAAAATCATAAATTTCATATTTTTTCATACATAAAAATTAATTTGAAATGTGTCCCTAAAAAACGATTTTATGAAAAATTAATTTTTAATATACTAATCATTCCAAGCCTATTTTCATTTTTGTGCATTTTGTGCCTATTTCACAACTGTTTTTTCTAAAAAATTACCATTAAATTTTTTTTTTAGTATTTTATTTACATATTTCGCGTTTTTCTAGTCATCACTCATAACTTATCTCAGTCAGCTAAATGGTCAGAAAATCAAAAAAAGAATTTAAAAAATTGTTCGGTCTTTACCCAAAAACACGAGAATGCGAGACACGAGACGAGAATTTTTTTTTACTAAATAATTAATTTAAAAATTTTTCTATTCTTATTTTAGGAAAAATGATCGGGGCGGAATTTTTATTTCAAATGGGCCCGGAATAAAACGTGGTCAAAATTTAATAAATGGTTTTTTCAAGTGAAAAATAAAACCTTTACATTTTCGTAATTAAATTTTAAAATAATTTTATTCTGTGTGGGGATCGAAACAAGGCAGAAGTCAACGAAAGACTAGACCACCTTTATGCATAAAAATCTCGTTTCTCGTGCCAAAATACGAGACACGAGGTCGAGACGGCCTAAAACCACGAGAATTGAGACGGCAACTTTGATGCCTTTAAGTAAGACAATTTTTGGTCCAAAATGTGTGTTGGAATTGGCATGTCTTAATTTTCTAATTTCTTTTACCTTTTCCGCGATGAAACACTGTATTATTTGGGATGATACCTATGACACTTTTTAATTATGGCGAGAGTTAACTCTTCTAATTCTCAGTTTTGGATGGTTTTCTCAATCAATTTCTTTTTCTCGTCAGATGAGTCTGATGATTTTCTACCCAATTTTCTTGATCATTATAGACCATTTTCCTTTCTGCTAATTGATTTATGTCCATTTCCTGTTTGCTTTTTCTATCAATTTCGCCTTTTCTTTCGTTTTTGTTTTCCAAGTGCCATTTCTTCGGGTTTTTGACATTCCTCGAAAACTATTTTTTGTGGTTTCATGAGAAAGAATTTAAGGATCACATCTAACAACTAAGCAAATTTTTGCCATGACCTATTATTGGGCACAGGAAATGGGGACGGTAAAACAATGCCAGCGCAATTGGAATTAATTCACCAAATTGCGTGGTTGATTGGCGACACTTTATGCGTGATGTTTGTGCTGAATGGTTTATCCGCAACCCAATTTGCATTGGCGGCAGGGTTAAGACTCCCCTCGGGTTCTCTTTGCATTTATATTAATTAGGAATCGTTTGTGAGATTGATGAAACTATGGCCGTGCGCCGGAAGTACGAACGGGGCAGATTGGTTGTTAACGACGTTTGGCTCTTTGGAGGAACTGAAAGGGGGCATCCGGAACGATGTTTCATGGTTCCGGTGCAGCGCAGAGACGCCGCAACGTTACTCCCGCTCATCGTTCAGCATATTAAACCCGGCTCCATCATCCATAGCTACATGTGGCGAGCGTATGGCGGAATTCCTCGATTGCCCAACGGTTACCAACATTTAACCGCCAATCATCAGCAGAATTTCATCGACCCATGAGTGGCGCACACATCCAAGCATTGAAAGCCTTTGGCGAAAAATGAAATTGAAGGGGAAAAAAGGTTTGGGGATGCAAGATCATTGTACGATACTTACATGTCAGAATTTCTGTGGCGGAAACACCTTGGGTATTATAATGTTTTATTTTTTAATTTTTAGTCTCAAGTAAATACTAGGGTTCGAGCCCCGCCCCCGTCACCCCCGCCCCCACAGATTTGAATTTGTTAAACATCTTGACAATTTTTTATGAAATAAAAGTTAATTTTACTTTTATTTTTTAGTATATTTGTGGTTTAGTGGTTAGTGCTTCAATACTAACAGTATTTATTGTCATGAGTTCGACTCCGGCTAACGTTTTCATTGAATTGTTTTTTCTGATTAATACAGGGTTTCTTTATGTTCTTATTTCTAAGAAATGTTCTGATTTGGGGGTAATGCCTTATTTTCATCGAAAAGAGGAACATTTCTGAAAAATTTCACTAAGTTCTAAAAAATTTTCCCGGGACCCCCCCCCCCCAAAAAAACCCTATTTTTTCTTAAAAAATTACCCAAAAATCCCTAAATTTGGTTATTTTTTAGTCAAAATCTGTGCAATTTATGTCAAAATAAATAGAATCGAGGCGATCAACGAATAAAGGAATGTGGGTCCAAAGAAATCACTCATAAAAAATAATTTTTGTTAGATTTTTTGGAGCTAATTCAAAGCAAACCCCCGCCCCGCCCCCGCGGGGGCGGAATTATCGTGCCCCCGCCACCGCCCCCGCGACTCTGACCCCCGCCAACCCCCGCCCCCGCAAAAAGCCACCCCCGCCTACTGGGCTCGAACCCTAGTAAATACCATATATCCATGTGAACGAATCCCATAAATCTGCTGTTTTTCTTGTCATTAGCTAAGAGTTATGAGGCATTTGAATCGATTTTGTTCAATAAATGGGAATTTTGTTGAAAATTGAGATTTTGAATTTTTCTTCGAATTCGGGTTCGGGGGTCGAAATGGGGTTACTTATGCAGTTTACGCCACATAAAATTTTTTTTGTTTTTAATGACAAAAATGTGTTTCCAGGGGTATTCGGGGCCGCTGATCACGAATATGACATCCATTTCGACCATTCCGAACCCCGAACCCGGATTCGAACAAAAAATCGAAATTTTTTTTAAATTCGCATCTATTGTCCAAAATTGAATTAAATATACTAATAAAAATGTTATAGTCCATACATTCAATATGCAACAGTCAATAAATTCAATAAAGTTCACACGTAACATATAAAATAGCTTAATTCAACTCAATCATATGTTGCAAAATGCCAAAATCTGCAAATGTTTGAAATTGGCGGAATATTCTTTTTTTCGCTTAGATACAGTTTAACATCTGACTTGAATGTTTTCTTTGTGATCTTAAGTTTTTGCCTTTTTTTTACTTATATATACTAATATGTGTTTATTTACATATTTTTTTCTACGAGTATGAACCAATTGCACAATTTTACCGCCAAAAAGCTTTATGAAAAATTGGCATTGGGTGACAATGAGTTTGATGAGTGGCTTGTGGAATTAGGCCTGTTACATGGTAGACGTACATGTCCTCAATGTGGAAATGAAATGGGACGCCGCCAACCTCGCCCTAATGAACATTATGGAAAATGAAAGTGCAAAAGCGCACAATGCAATCGTCCGGAAATGGGGTACCTTGTTGGCACGTTTTCGCCGGTTCTCACCTTGCTACTAAGCAAGTGTTTGCTTTTTCTTATTTTTGGGCGCAGGAATTGTGTACCCAGGATCAAATGATGCGCGATATAGATATCAGAGGTTTGTAAAGTGATTAGTGTAATTTACTCAAATTAGTACGTTACGGTCTCACACGTTGTAGCTAGTCATCTCGTAGGAATCATCGTTGAAATCGATGAGACGCTTGCGGTTCGACGAAAATACGAGCGTGGTAGGCTCGTCGATAACAACGTTTGGATATTCGGTGGAGTTGAACGGGGTCATCAGCGTTGTTTTATGGTGCCAGTAATGCGTCGCGATGCTGCCACATTACTTCCACTCATTACCGAACACATCCTGCCCGGAAGCGTCATCCACAGTGACATGTGGAGAGCGTACGGGGGGATTCTAACCTTCCCCAGGGGTAGAATAATGGGCAAGTATGGCATATATTTATTAGCCAATAGATACCAACACTACACTGTGAACCACAGTGAAAAGTTCTCAATCCTAACACACGAGCCCATACCCAATCAGTCGAAATGCCGTTTTTCACCATTTTTGGTCCCAAGTTTCTGAACTGTACCCATGCGAAAATTGATATAGCATCTCTGTATTATCCGCCAATTTCAAACATTTGCAGATTTTGGCATTTTGCAACATATGATTGAGTTGAATTTTAAGCTATTTTATTGTATATGTGTACGTGTGAACTTTATTGAATTTATTGACTGTTGCATATTGAATGTATGGACTATAACATTTTTATTAGTATATTTAATTCAATTTTGGACAATAGATGCGAATTAAAAAAAAATTTCGATTTTTTGTTCGAATCCGGGTTCGGGGTTCGGAATGGTCGAAATGGATGTCATATTCGTGATCAGCGGCCCCGAATACCCCTGGAATCACATTTTTGTCATTAAAAACAAAAAAACTTTTATGTGGCGTAAACTGCATAAGTACCGAAATGGGTGCCGGATTCGTGATCAGCGACACCGAAAACCTATATATTGCTTTTTTATATTGAAATTAAAATTTTTTATGAGGGACAAACCATAATAGAACCATTCTTACCAGTGCTTATTTAGTCTCACCGGGACCGGGACTGGCAAAACCGGGACCGGGATTTCTTTTTTTTAAAACCGGGACCGGGACCTAAAAACCGGGAATTCCCAACCCGGACCCGCTCACAAATCAGCTCTAGTCCGGGGCGAAGTGACAAAAACAAAAGTGAAAACTGAAAAATACAAAATGCCAAATTAATAAAATTTAAAAAGGCAATAGGTCATTTATTTTCGGTCTACCTCACAAATCAGTTGGGCCGTTGGGCCGGCACGTTTGGGCCCCACACTTTTGGGCCCAGAACTTTTTTGGCTATAACTTTTTTCTTTGTCAACAAAATCCAACACTGTGGGTGTCATTCGAAAGCTTAATGTGTTTAGAAGCTTTTTCTAAGCTAATGCTTCGCGATTAGACAATTACCAAAAAAGTTATACATTTCTTAATAAAATATTTTCTAGGCTTGAAATCAATTCACTTTTTGTAAGACTAGGGCCCAACCATGCCGGCCCAAACGTGACGGCCCAACCGTGCCGGCCCAACTGAGCGTTCCGTTTATTTTATTATCACAGAGAGTGACTACAACAGCCAATGATTGAAAAATGTATATGTTTAAACATTAATCCGTTAATTAGTCGTTCATTAGTTTTACCATTTATTATTAACGTTTATAAATTTCTCATCATGTATGTTTATTAAAACATTTATTTAATGCTGTGTTAATTTATGCCATGAAGATCGTCGTCTGCTTTTTGTAGAAAAAACTAAGGGGGCGGCGGCGAATTGAGCAAATTAATGCACAGAGAGTGAATATTAGTGGCACAATTAGCGGATAATTTATTCGCCCGATCACCGACGCCTTCCACAGCTTTTTGCTGCGGTATAAATTCGCTCCGTTGCCCAATGACTGTCACTTTTTGCCTTTCCAAAAAACTGTTCATTCGTTGCTCCCAAAATGGTCCTTCGGCACGGCCTCCGTCTGCTTCCTCCTCTTTTGCCTTGCCCATGCGCTCGCCCAATCGAACGACTCACAACAATCAGCAGACTGTGCGGAGGGCGAATTTTGTGCTTTAAATGATCCGGATTCATCACATTTCATTGTATGTTTTTTTAAATAAATTATCCGTATTATTGGAAATGTTTAGAGCCATTTTCACAAGCCAAAGAACGGTTCCCAAGGGTGCAAACCGTTCGATTTGAGTCGCTATTATTTCATGCGCAGTCACTACAAACTTCTCCGCTTCTTGGCCAACTGTTACTTTGCGGTGGTGGACGCCGTGTTTGAGCTGATCAACTGGTTCCAGCCAATGCATGTCGTTGGGCTGGAGAATGCCAGCGAATTGATTTACATCCCGGCACACGTGGCGGCGGAAATGATTCGGGAGGGAAATGTGAGGGCGGGGGGGGGAAGCATCATAAATTGAATTAATTTGGGAATGCTTTAGCTGACATCAAAGGAACTGGTCACCGCTTACATCGACCGATTGAAGGAGGTCAACCCGCTGATCAACGCAATTGCGCACGAAAACTACAAAGCGGCACTAAAACTGGCGAAGGAAGTGGACACGGAATTGGCAAAAATGGATTCAAAAAAGCGAAAATCGGTAATGGGTTTAATTGATCAGAATTGATTGGACTAATCATTAATGGCATTGTTTAGTTGGCTTTCTCGAAACCGTTTTATGGGGTGCCGTTCACTTCAAAGGACAACCTAAAAACAAAGGGATTTGTGACGATTGCGGGCAATCGCTATCTGAAGGAAGGCGGAAAAGTGGCCACGGAAGACGCGCTAATCGTAAAACGGTGGCTATTGAATGAAATTAAGCCAATTAATCAAATAAATAGCCAATTTTAAATTCAATTAAACAATATTTGATGCTAAAAGGTTCCCAAAATTGGGTTTTTTATGGAAAATTTTCCGGTCAAAGGATGAAGGATGCGGGTGCCATTCTTGTAGCCATCTCAACGCTGCCCAATTTGGCGATGAGTTACGCATGCGATGACACCGCTTACGAAGGAGTCACCAACAACCCACACGACACACGTCGCATTCCAGGCAAAACAAACAGCAAATGCAATTATGCTAATTAACGAGTTCTTAATTACCAATCATTCGCCGCTTTTTCCAGGCGGAAGCAGCTCAGGTGAAGGGGCACTGATCGGCGCCGGCGCGTCACTGTGCGGAATTGGCAATGACATGGGGGGATCAGTTCGAATCCCGGCCAACATGAACGGAGTGTTCGGCCTGAGACCGACCAGTTTTCCCGACCGTAAGTGATCAGTGGCTTAAATGTGCTGCTGATCAGTTTTGGTTTTGTCAGCAATGCTGCACATAACTGAGTTTCAATTACCGACAATCCGTAATTACGGAAGGTTTTAACAAATCCGTCATGACTGTGTCCAAAAACGCCGTAATTCCCATGACCCGAAATTGCTTGTAGCCTTTGGTTTATAGTGGACTCATTAGTTGAACTGAATGAATGATATTATAGCAAATATTAAAAAAATTTCTCCACGTGTTTATCTGTTTCTGATCCTCACTCATTTCCCAATCAGACGTTGTGCCAACTGAGGGAATTGTGCCGGACAGCCTTCTCTACAAACCAGCGCTTAACATGCTCACCAATGGCCCTCTCTGTCGCTATGCCTCCGATTTGCCTTTGGCACTTGCGGTAAAAAGTATTATAAAACAAATTGAAATCTTGTAACTAAATTGATAAAAACATTTTACACAAAAATTGATCAATAAAGCAATTCCAAACTGTCTAATTATAAAAGCGATCAAATGAATTTAAATCCGCTTTTAATGTCAATGAATTTTGAAGGTAATGGCCGGAAAAAAGGTGAACAGCTTCCACTTGGACGTGGACTTTGCCAAGGACTTCAAGCTGTACTACTTGGAAGACCTCAATGTTTTGATCACTCATGAGTTGAAAGCCGAGCAAAGATTTGCCGTTCGAAGAGTAAAAGCATTCATTAAAATATTAAAATTATGACTATTTGGCAAAACCATTTCAGGTCAAATCGTATTTTGAATCGAAACACAATTTGACGGTCCAAAAGGTGGAGTTCACTTTGCTGTCGCGTTTCCTCGAACTGTTCTATGCCGACCCGTGGAAAGCCGGAGTTCCGGTGTGCAAATCACTCAAATTTGGCACTAATAAATTGATCGTAATTATTTCTGGCAGACCTTCGATGAGCTGAAAACAACGTACCAAGACATTCAAGCAGGCGTGGCAAACGACACTTTTTTCGCGTTGCAATTTGAGGCGTTGAAGCGATTTGCTGTGCCAAAATCGAAATATGAACAGAAATGGGTGGGAATTTTAACATAAAATTTCGATCTGTTACTGAAATGATTAGACAAGTTTGTGTTCCTTCAGGTGCTGCTCAAAAAGGAGAAGCTGCGCAAACAAGTTGCCCAATTGCTCGGCAAAAACGGACTGTTGCTGACCCCGGTTTGGCCAACGGATGTGCCATTCCATCACATGGAACCGTTCGTCGCTTTCGACCTCAAATACACAATGGTAGGCCTCTGGAGGGTGCTTGCTTTAGGTGTTTTGTTAAACGCGCCGCTTTAAGTAATTTTTAATATTCTTGGACCGTTCGACAGTCTTAATTTTAGGTAAGTATTTCCTACAAAATTTAAATTTGTTTTGTTTTGAGGAATAATAATTTTTTGGAAAAATTAACTGAAGGTAGCGGATATAAGAAAGTCACTTACGGGACTCAAAATGCAAATTGCGATCAGAATAAAAAAAGGCCATGCCCTTCAGATGGTCAATGTGCTCGGCTTCCCCGCTTTGACCGCTCCGACCAGCAAAAGTTGGGTCACTGGCATGCCGTTGGGCGTGCAGCTGATCGCCGCGCCGTTCAACGAGGCGCTTCTGATCGCTGCCGCCAAAGAATTGGAACGCGGATTCGGTGGATGGGTGAAACCGGGCCAAATTGTGCCAAACCTACCAAACATGTGAATTGGGGGAGGGCAGGAAGAAAGACGGAAGACAAATGATCAAACGACAAACCATCACTGGACAAAGAACAAATGCACTAATTTCATGAATGTGTTGGAGGAATAAATAAAATTTATGAAAATTTTCGAATAACGGGTTATTTTATTGAAAATCCAAAAGCCAATCTGACAAATGAATTTTACAAAATATTCAATTCTGCACAAATTCGAAAATTTACCTCTTTTGCTTCCCTGAAAATATTTCCAATCGCAGATTTCCCACCAGAAAGTTATTTTTCGACATTATTCGAAAGATTAAAAAAGATTTTTCAAATTCTTTCAATTTTTTTTAATTAAAAAAATGCAAAATTTTGGGCCATAATTTTTTTCTTTTCAAATTTCTTAAAATAAGGGTGGGAGGTAGAAGGAACTTTTTTAAAAATTAGATCATCTGACATTGCTTATTTTTTGCTTGTCTCAGATCGTGCTGCGCATTTTAAAAATCCGCCAAATAGTCATAAATAGAGCTGAGATTTTTATGTTTTTATATATTCTTTTTGCGGCTTAGTTATGGCGAGAAAAGCCCAAAAATAACATTTTCTCAGAACAATTTTCAATTTAGAGAGACTTATAAAAAAATAAAACATATATTTTGGGGTTTTGGACATAAAAACATATCGCACATATTTCGGGGTTTGGCACATATTTTGCACATATTTTTCAAATCGATTTCTTAATTCTTCATTGGATTTCGATGTTCCCTGATGGAACTTTCAATTTATAAAATAATTTATCACAAAAAAGACCAATTTTAGCTGCGAACACCTTGAAAGGTATTGATTTGCGATTGTGCGATTAGAAAACTTATAGGCTAAACCTAAAGATACGACGAAGAATGTAAATTTTGATGCCTTTAAGTAAAGTTGTTAATTTATTTTCGGTTTTCTGACCATTTGACGGAATTTTAAAACACACTAGCACCGTCTCAGACCAACTATTTCCAATATTAATTTAATTTTTTTTACAAATCTTAGTCAATTTTTTTTCGATTTCCTTTATTTTTGAATTTGGTTGATCGGAAATTTATTCAATTACCACAAATCATTCATTACACCACCAATTTTCATAATGAATACATATAAAATTAGTTAATTATGCATTCATTTGATATGCAAATCAAAAAACTGCCATTGGATTTGTCCATCCGAAGCGGTGAAGGAAAAAGCGATCAGCAGCAGCGAATCAGTGAAAATGATTCGTCAGCATCAGTTTTTTTTGTCATCACTTTTGCTGTCCATTCTTTTCGCTTACATTTTTCATTCATTCATTCGTTCCATTAAATATAATTTTTCCAAAAATTATTTTTCCTTCTAATCGGCAAGAATATTAATAACCAAAAGCCAATTGGTCCTAGGATTTTGTAAATAATAGCTTTATTTATGGAGGGGATGAGTGGTAATTAGGTTAACTCAGGAACTCGCGCCTTGTGCAACAACTCGAACACCGTGTGAGAGTGTTGTCGAGAGTGCCACCGTAGTCCTTGAGAAAATTTTGAATCGTCTTTCTTTACAGGAACTCACACACACACACTTACCGTAACCAGCATAATACCCACTCTCTCTCTCTCTCTCTCTTCCCTCATTCTTTGTGCATCGATTTCGCGTGCCCTCTCCCCAAAATGTGCTCCTCCGTCAGTGCCGTCGTCCTTCTCGCGGCTGAACTGCTTGCATTTGCCGTCCTCGTGACAAATGCCGCCGACAGTTATTTCTCCCCCCCTTTTTTTTTTTGCACTTAACACAAAATTCAGAGATCGAACCTGTTGAAAAGGTGTGCGCTCCATTGAAGGACAAGGACAAGGGCTTTTATGATGACTGCTTGAAGTCGGAGGTGGTCAAACAAAAGGGATTCATCCCGAAACATTTGCGCCCGCCGTGGTTGGCCCTTGACATATTCGCGGACAACAGAGCGGAGAAGGTGGACAGCAATTGCTACGCCTGCTACAAGGGCAGCATGGCGAGTGGTGGAAAATTCGATGAGGAGGAATACTGCGCATGCCACGTGTGTTTTTGAGGGTTAAAACTGCACAATTGGCATTTTAGAAGAATCACAAATTTGTTTATCAAATTTTTGCAGTTCAAAAAGTTTTTTTTTTTGAAAAAACTAAGACTCTGACAAGATTCTCCCTGATTTTATTTTCTTGGTTTTTTTTGAGTAAAATAAAACAAAGACCAGAATTTTGGCCAATCTTTGGCTCGGGATTTGTTTTGGCTCACTTTCTTTAGTTTTATGATCGGTCATTAATTTTTAAAACTTCTTCAGTATGAAGGCAAAGCCCCGGACATTAAATTTGGAAAGTTATTTGGCTCCATCCAATTGAGCGATAAACTCGACAGTTGCGTGGATAACTTCTACAAAGTTGCTTTGGTAGGCATTTAATTGGCCGTTGCCCTTTCGCCTTAATTTTTGGTAAACATTTCGTACTGTATGTCTGTTTCTTTGGTACTGTAGGGTTCGGATTGATACTGTACGAATTGAATTCAAAGCAAACCAATTAAATCAACTACATTTAAAATTATTTCTTTGTTGCTTAGATGCCAAAATGCGGAAATGAAAACTACGACCATATCCGACACTGTGCCATTGTACCAACATTTTATATTTTATTTATTTACTTTTTAATTTAATTATTTCATCTGAAAGGTTCACTTCTACAAGAACGATCCGGCAAGCGAGCCCGAAGGCGCCGAGTTTAAGCGTAAACTTTCAAAAAAAAAACATATGGCCATTCATTCCACGGGCTTTTAAGGGACCCTTTTGCTGTTGGACGGGTGCGTGAGCGGAGTGAAAAAAGCATGCAAAGGCAAAGTGAAAGTCGAGTTCACCGAGCCGGGCACCGGCTTCTTCTCCGGCAATTGTTACGAAGAAGCCAAAACTGCGCTCGAGAACGAGTGAGTGTCCGGGACCAAAACACTATCATTGCTGAATTAGTGGCCAGACTTTGGCAAAGGTTGGAAAATAAGGACGATTTGGAAACTTGTCAGCACTTAGCTGGTTTGGCTGTACATTATAATTTTTGCAGCTTCAACCTCAAGCCAGGGAATGACCTTTCTGGTTTTTCTGAAAAAGACGAGAATGGCACTATCAACGGTGGAAATTTAATTATTTTTTTTTAAATTAACTTCCTTAATTCATTAGAACAAGCCGACGACAGCACCGTGTTCACGTTGCCCGTGCTGTTGCAGCATCGCAAGTGCAGCGGACTCGGCAGTGCCACCATGGACAACACGTTCAAGGACATCACTGTCACAATCAGCGGCGGCGAGTAAGCATTGAACACCAATTACATCCAATCACTTGCCCACTAAATATTTGTTCAGTTGCGAGTCGAAAAGCTTCAAACTCAAGGACGTGGACGCAAGCAAAGTGAGGGAAAAACAAAAAGAGAAGGGATCGGTCGGACACACTCACATGATGAGTTTTAGCAGCAAATGTTCAGGCAGCATTCAATTTATTTTTTCAAATTCAAAATCATTAATTATAAGACGTATTAATCCTAATTGGTTTAATAATAAGTTATTTTTATTACTAATTGTGCCAATAAAAATTTTTGTAGGGTCGTGTGCAGGAAATGCGCGGACTCGAGCTGAGAATGAGCGACGGCACTGCCAAACAATGGACTGACGATTCGGGGAATTATCAATACACAAAGAAGGATCAGCTGATGTTGAAGCCGATGGAGAACATCGATAAAATCGATCCCTTTGGGAAATTCGAAAATCCATCTTACTGAACGGAAAAGACCGAACGAAGCCGAGGAAAGGGAAGGAAAGGACGAACCGAAGACCAATTAATTAATTAATGGACCAATTAACAGTCAAACAAAACGGCAATCAACAAATGCAAAAAGGACATGTTCAAATATGCATAAATTTAATAAATTAATTTGCTTTGCCTTTTGAGGAAAATTCTTATAAAATTAAGCAATACAAAAATAAGAGGAAAAAAGTGTTTAAAATATGGTTATTTATCAATTTATTCATATGTTTTTTATCGTACAAATATTTACAATCATTGGAAATAATGGCAATGATTATACAAAAATTAATCATCTTCAATTGAGAAAAAATGAACGAACTAATGGACAAACAAAAATATAAATATGAATTATTAATTTAAATGATAAAATTAGGGACTCACAGTTGTTTTTTCTCAAAATGAAGGTGGCGGGCCGGGCGATATGTCAAAAATATTTTTGATATTTTGAAGAATGAAAACACGAACAATAATAACAAATAAATTTCATTTGGTTTGAATTTTAAATTCAATTTGATTAAAATTTCTGTGTCCCTGGACGGAATTTGGTCGAGACTCTCGAATTGGCCAGGCGATGCTTCTCCCCCTCCCCACGTCGTCATGGCATTCGTTTGGCCACCATCGGCGTGCCCTCCTCCACTTCCAGCGAAATGCGCTGTCCGCTGCCCGGCCGTGACAGCACCACCGCCGGTGGTGCCACCACCACTATCGTTCCCGCCGCTGCGTGTTGAGCGTGGTGCAGGTTCAGGTTACTGCTGCTGCACGGCACGTTGGGCAACAAGCGCTTGGTCGACGCTTGGTAGGCGAGCGTGCTGGTGTTGCAGCGGTGGTCGTGCAACTGTTGTTGCATGTCTTTCGCATCGGACCATCGCGCGCACACAATACGCCGCCATACGATGACCACCGTCCGACGGAAATTGACACTGAAAATGCGAATTGGCCATAAAAATACAATAATTAATTCAATTCAATTGCTTTTATTTTAATTTTATGAATAAGCATGAATTTTGAGTAAGAAAAGTTAAAATTAAAATTTATTTGTCAAAATTTCAAATAATTTGGAGCTAATTACAAAAAATTCTCCCAATTTAAACCCTCCCAAATTCAAACGCGTGCTTTTCTACCTGGAAAATGCGTAGACAATCACGTCACAGGCAAAGTTCACGTAGTACAAATAGTGTGCGACATTGTAACACCATGCCAGCACGGGGTTACGGTTCAGTCCGTCGTACTGAAACATCGTGGAGTTGAACACGTTCAACGCCACCGTATCCAAAATGCGAAACATGTAGAACGGAGTGTTGAGCAGAATGTACACCACCGGTACAACCAACAGAATGCGCGTTGTTCCCGCCGGATTCCCAGAGGAGGAGCCTAAAACTCCATTTAAAAAATAAGAAATAAATTTAAAAAAATAATTATTTTAAAATCAATTAAATATAAAACGAATTGATCATTTAATATGGCAATGGAAATAATGCATAATTATTAAAAAGAATGTGACTTTATGTAATATTTTTAGCCATTTTTGCGACTATTTTTAGGCTTTTAAAAATTCAATAAAATAAAAAAGGGATTGTTTGGCCTTTCCAAATTTTCAAAAAAAATCTACTACTAAAATGAATAATTTCTCAAAAAATTAAGTCTCTAAATTTATTTATTTTTTGGCCCATTTTTGTGCCCAAATATCTCATCTCTATTAATTAATAGCCTAATCAATTAGTCCACTCACCGCCGGCTGTTCGGGCGCCGACTGGCACGTTGCCGGGTGCGGTGCGCGTGGACAGTTTACGCATTGCCGGCCGCTCGTCTGCGTCCGCAGATGGCGACGCCCCTCCGCCAACCACCGTCGTCATCGCTTTCGGCGACGCGTAGTGCTGGCGACGCGGCGGAGCAATGGCGGAAGCCGAGGCGACCGCTGCCGCCGCCGTCGTTGAACCAGTGCTGGCCGAGGTGGGCAGCGTACAGTAGGATTTTTTGGTGGCGGACGGAGTCGGCGACGGACCGATGTGAAAGCATTTCTCAGAACGGCGCACTTTGGACGCAATCACCGAATTGAGCACAACCACCACACAGCACGGGAACAAATAGCACAACAGCACGTCAGCGAACTCAGTGATCATCTTAAAAAGGGGAATACTGTATGATGGACAGAAAATACAGTAAGAAAAAGCTATGATTATTTAGGACTGGCAATTTAGTGAAGAAGAACCTCACGGAGTTTGAAAAAGGTGATTTGCTAACCATTGTCCATTATTGTCGGAATGATTTGAATTTTGCAGGAAAATATTTTGGCAAAAGGGCTACTTGTCTGCAAAATTTCATGGATTCAAGAATTTTTTTCGGAAATTTTTGTATTTTCAAAACTTGAAAAATTCATGAGTGTCGTGAATTTTTTTTTTCTAGTTTTAAAAACAGACGGATTTTAAAAAAAACTTGGATGTATGAAATTCTATGAAATTTTGCAGATTGGTAGTCTTATTATTTAAAGTGCTTATCTTAAATTCGTTAATGAAGAAATTTTTAAATGAACCGTCTAACCTAAAGAAAATAATGTCAAGCGGTGCCGTTGTGCCTTAGGCTCCGCTTTGAAAATTTCAAGAAAATGAGTTAAAATTAAAAATAATTTATTTTCATAGTAAAAAAATAGAGAATTTTTCTTGGAACCCATAAGTGGACACTTTATTGACCAGCACACTTCGGGAATGAGTGCTCGAGACTCTTGACTGCCCACCTGCAATCGTCCGCCGTCGCTGATGCCGCACTTGCGCTCGTTGGGTTCGTTGGATGGGTTGGGCGTTAGCGTGACGAATTGGACCAAATTGAGCAGAAAAGGCAGCGGCAGCCAACAGGCCATCAACTTCCAACGACTCATGTGCCCGTACTGGACATGCTTCAGGGGATTGGCAATAGCCATGTATCGCTCCAAAGTCAACGCGGCAATTGACCAGCTGGACACGTAGGAGGCGGTCATCAGCACGTACTCCACCAACACACATGGCACGTAGCCCGCATAATCGACCTGAAGCAAAATGGGAGCAATTAAAATGGAAAAATGGGGACTAATTACTGTAATTATTGTATAAAAAACAATAGATAATAAAATAAAAAGAAAAAAAAAATAAGAATTAAGCTTCAATTTTTTATTTTTACAAAATAAAATTTTAAAAATTAAAATAAAAACTCTTTAAAAAATAATCTTTTCATTTTTTTCCTTTTAATATGAAATCAAAAATTCAAAAATTAAAATAGGAAATTACCACCCAATTAAAAAGGAAAAATTGAAATACTAATTATTCAAATAATTAAAGTGGTTTAAGCCAATTAAATTATTAAAAATAAATTCACGGTTCAAATGGGGTTACTTTGAACAGCATAAGGATGATGCCAAACAAAAAGAAGGAATCGGCGATTGTGAGCACAATAAGGTATTGGTTGGCGGCCATCTGAAAATGCCAAAAATCATTGGAAGCATTCGGCGGAAGTGCGAACAGTTGGCACCTTTCTCAGTCGGGAATGGAAAATGGCGACCAATGACAGCGTATTGCCGCAGAGGCCGAACAGCACGATGAATGGCAACACGAGCAAATGGTACTCTTGGCCCGAGTTGTCGGGGGGAGCCATTTGCGCGGAAATGTTTGGCTGCGCGGGATTCATGGCCAACAATCAAATGGACGGTTTAGTTTAAAATTTGGCCAAAGTTTAACTAAATTAATAAAAATTACAATTGCCATTTGAGTAATGTATTCAAAATGCCAATGCCCACATTGGAGTAACAAAAAAAAGAATTTGCATAATTTATGTGCCATTTAAAGCCCACAAATCAATAAATATTGGACTGACACATATACACTCACCTCTAATGGACAGCGAAGAAAAATGGAAATTATTGGCAAATTAGCGAAAATTTTTCGCAAATCCGTGGGAAACGCATTCGGTTAAGCGTTAATGCAAATTCTTGTCAATTTTGCATTTGACAAGAGACAAAAATTTTAAAAATTATTTTCTTTAATGAAATATTTTAAAAAATTAAAACTCAAAAACAAATTGAATTAATCTGCAATTTTATTTGGGTATTTAATTCCAAATTCTTTGCACTTTGTCACTGGGTTATTTGATTAAATTTTGGCATTATGATTGATTGATAATTTCAAAAAATGTACTGAGTCAGCAGGCGGATACTGTGTGCCGTGCATCACAATATTAAAATATCCATCAAATTTGGAAGAAACGCATTAATTATGGCCAAATTGGGTTATTCACCCCAAGGGAATAGCGAAAAGGGAAAAAGGAAGAATTATTTGGCGGGAAGCTGAACAAATTGACAGAAAATAGAACAGAAATTGGCAGAAACCAAAATGTCAGCAAAAAAAGGCATTTACGAAAATGAAAAATTTAAATTTAAATTCGTAATTTGTGAAGTTAAATTTCTTGTACAAAAATAATATTAAAAAATTTAAAAAAAATGCTTGAAATTTTTCAGTGTGTTTATTTAGATGGAAGTGAACATTTTTCTTAATCTGTGAGCGAAAAGGGACAATTGTAACAAAAATAATAAGCAAATTGGATATAAACAAATGGTAAGCAAAAATTGCAATTTAAAAAAATGGACACAAAAATAAAATCGATTAGTTTAATTATTAGATAAAGCGCAAATCGAAGATGGTTCGTCAAATGTGCCCGGTGAAATTTTCATGGCAAATTATTCAGAAAGTGCCTTTAAATGGAGGGGGGGGGGGATGGGACAGATTTCACCATCCCTGGCCAACCAAATGGGGTTTGGGGACAAGGCTTCTCCTCACAAAATATGCATTTCAATTTGAACCCCCCCCCCCGCCCCACAGCACGTCAAAGCGGGAGACGAAGCCCCCCTCATGAGCAGAATACATTAAAATCTGCCCCCCCCCCCCAATATTTGCTTTATTATAGCCATCTCCAAAGCTAAAGGAGGCGGGGGGGGGGGACACCCAAACACACCTATCAATTACGGAATTTGTGCCCAACTGAGTGATGAGCAGAAAGAAAAGGCGAAATCTGTTGAGGAAAAGCGGGAGGGGGGGGGGGGGCAAAAATTTGGGAAAAAGAAAAAGAAAACGAAAGTGTGGGCGGAGGGGGGGGGGGGGAATTTAAAAAATATGTGCGGATGGCGCCCACTGGGGTCATTTCGGCAGAATAATTGGCCCAAAGAATGACTGAAGAGGGAGGAGACAGAGGAAGGGGACCACACCGGCGGGGTCCCCACACAGATTATTCCACCAAAATCAGTGCAAAAAAAAGGCAATTTTAATTGGGGGCTATGCCAAAATGAGTTTGAGCGCTAAATGTTTTTTGCAATTAATTAATGTATGGCATAGTGATGACCCACCAAAAAATGACATTTTCAATTGCTAATTAAAAAGTGGGCTGCTGATAAACAAAAATTGATTAAAAACTTAGCCTGCTGTAAGCAAATGCTAATCTCAATTGAGAAATGAATGGCGTGACGAAATGGGCGCTGAATGGGCCAACCCACGGCAATGGGCCAACGCGGAAATTGGGTGCCCAAGGGGCCGGTAATTTGCTTATTCCAAGTGAAATATGAATAACACAATTGACAAGTGGAAAATGGTGGGGGAATGGGCCTTGGCATTCGGCATAATGCCAAAACCGCGCGCAAAATTAATTAGGAAAAAATTTTTTGTTTTGAAATTGAATTTATAAATTCTCAAACACGAAACGTATTAAATACTTTCTTCAAAACAAAACCAAACGAATCCAAAAATGGAAGGGAAAAGAAAACACTTCCGCCGCCGCCGCTTATTCCCACAAACTTTTTACAGTTATTTATTTGCTTAATATGCTTTCGTTCCCACTCGCTGTGCTGTTATTGGGTCAATATTTGCATACCTAATTAATTTGAATTTTGGTGCTTCTTAGAATGAATTTCGCCGATGGACCGACGGAATATTTTAAACTATCGGAGGAATAACAGCAAAAAAAAAGAAGCTAAATTACCAGCTTGATTTGCTAGCAATAATCATCCTAATTTGCTTGACCCAATTTTAGTCTTTTTGATCTTTTCAACAAAGGATTGGGCCAAAACGACAGTTTTTTGGTGAGGGCCAAATGGCACGGAATGTGCCGAAGAAATTTTGAATGTTGAAAAGATTAACAAGCAAAAGAAGAAGCTAATTTGTTCAACCGTGGGACTTTCGCCACCATTTATTTGTTCGCATACATTCGCTTAAGTAGGAAAATGAAAATGGTAATTTTAGATGGGACGAATTTTGCGGGGGCGCAACATTTAGGGACAGAATTAAGTACGTAAGAAAAAATTGAAGAGAGTCAATTTGTTATTGTATTATAAATGTACGAGTTTTTTGTGGACTGTAAGAAAACCCGTGGGATTCGTTCCAAAGGGAGGGGGGGGGGAGAGAATGAAACTGTGAAAAATATTTTGATTCATTTCGATCCTTACATAGTCAATTGAGTTGAAGCCCAACATTTTATGGATTTGCAGACCATCAAAGGCACAAAAAAAGAAAATTCATTCTCTGCTGGAGAGAGTGATGGTAAAGAATTGATTATTGGGGGGGGGGGGGGCAATTAACAGCAAAGCATTATTTTGAATGAAATTAATTTTACATTTTTATGAAAGTCAAAAGACCAAATCAGTAATATCAAAGCATTCCTTATTTGATGAATAACAATTTGGAATTTATTCTGTTAAATGCCCAATTACTGCCCTAATTGCCCATTAAATTGGCTAACAAATCAAAGGCTATCAAATTACACTTTTAAGTTCCTTCAGTCTCTCGGGACTAATCAGAAGTTTAAAAATAGTTAAAAATATAAAGCAAAGTAAAAAAACTCAGGCTATATAATAATGCTTTCCTAAAAGAAAGTTTAAATTTTCCAATATTTCTTTTGTCTATTGAAATATATAATATGTAATACACATATGATAAAAAATTACTGTCATTTTCTTATGTGACAAATATGAACTTAATGGCGGTGTCTTCTCACTTAATAAATGTTTAAATTGAAAAAAACGAATTTTTGGGTATAGAAAATTGCAATTTCAACAAACAAAGAATTCATTGCGAAAATTTTCTTTTTTTTTCTTTTTATCATTCGTAAAATATTGGGAATTTACCGGAAATTCACATGGACTTCAAACAAAAAGGAATGAATGGTTTTAAATTCTAAAATTAATAAAAGAGTTGGCTTATTGATCTATTTCCCATGACAAATTAACAAAAAAAAAATTTCTATTTAAAATATAATTAAAAATTGATGTAATTTTAGGCACAAATTTGTTGCTTTTTTTTTGTTCAAATACTTCTCATTTTCCTAGAAATTGAATGGTCAAACAAAATATTAGAGTTTGAACAGCGAAGAATTTTAACAATTTATTGCCACAAGCTTAAACAGATGTTTTTGACAGTTGTGTTTTTGGCAAAAAATATTAACCCAAATTAAAAATAACGGCGGCACAAACTGCTAATTGGACACAAACAAAACAAAAAACAAATTTAAATAAATTAAATTAATAAATTTATTTTGAAAACTCATAAAGAGGAGTTGTTGCCAAATAGAAATGGTTTTTTGTTTAATTGTGAGTGAACTTATGGCTTCCTTTAACAGATTAAAGATTTGTTGGAGCAAAACTTTTAACTAAAATTTAGCCCTTTTCGCCATTCGTCTGAATTTCAATCGCCCACAAAGCACATCCGATAACGTAAAATGAGAAATGTCCTTCCGCTGTCACCAAAGATAAGCGTAAAAATGACAGATGTGCTGCTCATTGGCACGCAATGTTTGCCAGCGGTGCGATTTGGAGAAAAAGCATTTCCAATTAAAATTAACAAAAGTGGGGGAATCGCGTGTAAAAGCAAAATTAATAATATTAATAAAATAATTTAAACATTTTTTAAATTAATTTTATTGGCTTATTACGAAAGAAAGCATTACGGACGGAAGAAGAATTATTGTAAGAAGTGAAATTCACAAAAGAAATTTATTATCTAAATGTTCGCGTCTTCTTCCATCCCTTTTAAATTGTACAAAGAATTTCATCCTTTTGTTAATAGCACTTTTAAATGCCCAATTATTTAAGAGTGCAAAATTGGCCAATCCAACCAAGATTTTCTTTCATTTACATTTTCGAGGGCATTATTCGACTCGGAATGTATTTACAATAAATTAATTGGTTAAAAACCACGAGACAAAAATTCAAAAATGAGACAAACACTCGTCCAGCTGCTGTACCGAAAGAATGAACATTTGGTCGGCAAAAGTTTCACTTTGGCGCCGAATAAAATAATAATTAATGACAGAGAATGTTTTGCGGGTCTTTGGCATTTCATTTTGGCACCCAACCGATGGCCGAATGAATGACTGATGGAAATGCCAATGGAAGTCGGTGGTGGTGATGGGCTGTGCTCACTCATTAATTACCTAGCTACCGATTAATGAGTGCTTTCTCTACAAATTCACACGGCATTTTGGCCTGCCAAATGAACTATGAATACATACTACACTTATGGCCAGGGTTGGCATGGCACGGCATCACAAAGCATTGGAAGGAGACGGAATTGCCAAGTTGGCATTTCAAAAACAAAATTATAAATTCGTTTTTTTTTACAATTTTAAAGAAATTATTAAGAAAATACATAATAAGCATCAAATGATTTAATATTAATATAAAAATGTGAAACAAAAAACATCGCCAAAGAGAGGAAACTTACACAATAGAATGATGATTGAAAATTGATAAACCAAATGCAACTGCTGAAGAAGAATTTTTTTAAAGGGATTCGCAGCTAATGAGTCATTTATTATTCAATTGGTAGATTTTTTAAATTAGGAATTTTGCGCCAAAAACCTAATCCATCGATATAATGTGACACAGGAATTGCATCGTTCGTCAACAATTAATTGCTTTTCATTAGGCGTGGCATTTTCAAAGGCAAATAAATGAGCGGAGGATTAAGTGGCATTTATGGGCCGCAAAACAAAGCTTTATTATTTGTTTTTGACGCACTTCGCTTTTTCTTTGGCATTTTCTTTTTCCCTATTATCGGCACTTTTTTCCTTTTGTACTTTTCAAAATGCGCTTTTGGAACCACCGAATAACAAATAAAATCACCCGAACATTTAATGGAAGAAAATTATGGACATGGAAACTCCGAATTGTTACTTTAAGGGTTGCTTGAGTCAAAAAATGATTTTAAAATTCACGCCATTAAATTTTAAAATTTTAAATCAAAAACGGTTAAAATTTATTCCCAATCAAAAAGCTTATTTTTATCAATTAATGTATTTATGCTTGATGAATACTTTCCAGTTTGTTATTTGGCTTCATATTAAATTTGAATAAAAAACCATCTCTGGTTTTAAATGCCCAATCACTTTTATTTCTTCGGCCAAATAATTCAAAAATTTATAAGAAACGAAATTAAAAGAATTTAATGAAAATTAATATTTTAAAAAGAAAAAAATTCTTCATTCTTTATTAAGCTCATTGTCAGCCCCATTTTTGTAGACGAAGGTCGGAATGAAACTAAAAAAAGAATAATTTTGAATAATTAAATATATAATATTTTACGTGCCTCTGCTGATGAGGAGTTGGCAGTGGCGTTGGAAGTCGATCGTGAAAATGGAACTGTTCGGCATCATTTCTAAAATTTAGCGGGATTTAAAGCAATTAGCGCTTAATTTTAATTTTTAAAAAGCAAAAATTTAATTGAATTTTGTAAATCATTTCGGAGACATTTGAAATGGCGTTGATGAGGAGAAAATGGAAGAGGAAGAAGGCGAAAAGGATGACCCAACTGCTGAGGATGAAGCCGAAGCGCAGCAGAACGGGACGAGAAGTTGCGGCGACGGATGGGCCGACGAAAGCGCCGCGGGGGGCGGAAGAGGCGAAGGAAAATGTGTAAAAAAACAAAATAAAATTGAAAATTGAAATTAATATTGCAAATATATTGGGTATCTAAACTCGGAAATCTACCAATAAGAACGGCAAAAATTTACCATTTAAACCGGTAAATTATAGTAAAAATTAATTACCAATTCTTTCCCGACTTTTTAGAATTTTTCCCTGACAAAACGGCGAATGATTTTCGCTTATTGCCCCAATTTGCTCACTGTGTCGTCGTCATTTTGCTGCTGCTCCCCCCTTCTTTTGGCTTCACAGACGACGAAATTGAGCACAAAAATTTCACATCATTTCGCTTTTTCTTTTCTTTGTACCGTTTATTTTGGAACCAAATTTTGACCTTTAAAGCGGAAACAATTCGAATTTGGCCCGGGATTCTCTGAAAATCAATGAATGTTCGCTTTGCCTGGTCGGGGCGAAGTCCGCAACGCCGGGCCAATGCGTTTCGATGGTCGCGATTGATGTGCGTGTTTTCTGGAGATAAGGGGAGGGGCGGCATCAGGATCAAATTCGGTTGGAATTCATTAGATTTTGCATTATAGGGGTGGAAGAGAAACCATTTTTAATAGGTTTCATTGATCAAATTGGCATTCGACAGTATCAGTTTTGAAGCATTTCGAAATTCAAAAATCAATAAAAGGAATAAAAACAGAAATCTATACAGTATATGCTTTTACCGTACCTACTCTCCAGGTTCTTGGCCCCACTTCCCCCCCCCCCTTTCCCCACCTTTGTATCTGCGTTCCAATTGCGCCACCTGATCAGCAGTAAATAACACTCGCTTTCGAATGCTTTTTGCTCCGTCTTCGGCACCGTTTTCCTCTACACTTTCCTGCTGGTCGGCATTCATCGCATTATCATGCCGAAATGCGAAATGTTGCTGCGGTTGGTGCAGTTGCTGGTGGGGTTGGTTTGGCTGTGCTGGCGTTAGCGCAAATTGTGGCGGAGCTGAGAAAAATAAAACAAATTGAAATTTAACAATGAACAATAATAATTAAATGGAAAATTTCGAAATGAAAAACCCATTTTAATTGCGTTGAACCCAAAAATTCGAACCAATAAATTCAGCAGAACTTTGCGGTTGAAAGAAGGTTGTCGACGGGCCACCATGGTACTGAAATGGCGTCGAAAAAGTGGCGGAAGAAAAGTCAAAAGGCGCGTGAAAAGAAGTGAAATGAGGCGGAAATGTCAAAGAAGGGATTTGGACAAAAGTGTTATTATTATTATTGATATTGTGAACATTGGCCGGAGGATTAGAAGACATAGCCAAGCCTAAACATAAGTTGGGAAGAAAAACGATGAATATTTTTTGATAAAATTCCCGAATTTTCTTCCTCGCTTTGTCAGTCGCAAAAGCGATAACCAAATTTTTTCCTGAATTTACCCAATAAAAAGTAGTTTAACTCAATTTTAAAATCTATTTAAAGTCTCAGTTTTCAAATTTCCCGAGGCTTTACCGGAAACAGCAGACGCATTCATATATTTTGTTTTTTTAAGTTACATTCTTTCCGCGCCAAATTGACTCCAACAAAACGTGCTGTTAATTGATCATTTTTTTGAGCAATTTTAAGGCTCTTGGGAAAATTCACTGAATTTTGGCCGGGGGGCGCCGATGACGCGATATGCATGCAAATGGCCCAGCCCGTTTTTGGTCCCGGCATTTCCAAAATCCATTTTTTCGCAGAATCCTCGGTTTATTGCCACTCAAATTAAATATCACAGCATCCAATTAAAGGAAACAATTGATACTTTTTAATAATAAGTTATCGGTCAAATTTAAAAATTGAACAATAAACCTCCCAAATAATTTTGGGCATTTCGGAACCAACGAATGAATGCTGCAGGCAAAAAGTGGTCAAAAAAGAGGAGGGACACAAACGCACTCTCCCCCCCCCCCCACGACACACAAAGACACTCCGTTCGGAATATTCAAAAAAAAAAACATTTGGCGAAATGGACGGGGGGAAAGTGGTGGAGGTGATTTGATGAAGGTGATACTCATTCACTCACCAGCTCATCACTTTGTTTCTCCTTCTTCAAATGCCCTCCGATACGTCCGCAGCAATGGCAAAGTGACAAATTGTTGCCGCAGGGGACACCGCCCCCGGTACAGTACCCACCGGCGGACGGGCACAAATTTGGGCAAACAGTGAGATTTTGTGCATTTGGTGCAATCAGCAGCAGTGTTGGACCGATTTTAATGAGTGAAATTGACTTACTTTAATAGCATTAAGTCGTTTTTTATCATTAAGAAGAATTTGGGTATTTACAAAAGTTTAGTCTGCTAAATTGGCATGTTTGATCGGCACGGCTCGGCATGTCTGCTGGAGTCCATTTTGAGTTTGAGTGATTGAGTGTGCCGTGCCGTAAGTGAGCAAATAAACCATAATTTGCATATCTTTCCCATTTTGCATAAAGGAATATTTTATATTAAAAAAATAAATTAGGTACAATTATATTAATCTTCTGAGTATTATAAATGGAATTGTTAGCATACATTTTAAACATTTTAAATTAAAACAGACAAATTCATGATTTTTATCATTCTTAGCATTTTATAGGTTCTGAGTGCATTGATCAAGTTTTAATCTGCGACAGCGACCAGAAAAAATTATTAATGGAATTTGTTTGTTTTTTTTGACTTTGCCAAGGACCCCAAAACGTGAAAAAAAAATGAAAAATAAGTTGAGAGTTGTCCTAAGTTTTGTCAAAAACCTATTTTATAATCATTTTTTTTTCATCAAAAAGAGTAAAAATTCACAATCTTTATTTAAAAATGTCTCAAGTTGAAGTCGCAACCCATAAATTAGTTTATTTTTTCTTTTTTTTTATTGTTCTTCTTAAAGACTCCAAGAATTTTTATGTTTAATTCAATTTTCTAATAGATTTAAAAATGGCCAAATATGAATCCAAAGATTCCGATTTATTTGTTTAAATTGGTACAAACTCGTATTTTGATATGATTTAAAAAATTTCCATTTTTAAAATTGGATCACATAGGAAAAAGATTACACTGCATGTCCTCTGATCATTACCACCCAAAGATTTCTGATCATCCGCTCATCACTGATCACTGATCGCCTTCTTCGCAATAATTCATGAATGAGTGAGTAATCATGCTTCCCGATCACTTTGGTGCTGACGAGTGGTCAATCAATCGCATTTTGTGCATCCGCTTTTTCTCTCCCTCCACTCCCTAAATTAATTTTCGGCACTTTTGGTTGATGCTAATTAATTAATTGGCGAATAATGCGTTGGTCAGCTGTTTCTGATTTTCGCGGATCACCGAAGATGGACGAGCAGCGGAGAAGAATGGAAATGCTTTAGCAATATCATTTGTTAGCGTTTGCATCATAATAAATAATTGCGCTTCTGCAAGCGATCCGCGAGAGGAATCAGCGGGAAAAGCGAAGAAAACAAAAACTCGTCTCATCGGACGAACATTGGACAGTGATTATAAAAGTAATTGAGCATAATCAGTGGCACAACTTTATTATGAGCAATAATAATTAAGAAGATGAGTCTAATTCCGATTCCAATTGAAAGCGCACATTTTAATTTGATAATTTAATTTATCATTAAAAATTCATTCTATTTATGTTTATCACCCTTTAAATACAACAATTATTTATTATTTCCAATTTTTCTTTAATTTTTACAAATCCTTGGTCCATTTTTTGGAATTTTATCGGTCATATTTTCCTTCTTCGGCATCTGTTCTCCTTAACTTATCGCTGTTTTAGCTTCTCCAATTCAATGTCATTCGACACGGACCAAAAATTGCCGGTTCAATCGCCGGCCGACCAGCGCCGCGAGGCAAATGCCATTCGCACATTGGCATTCGTCGGCGTTTGTCTGTCCACCGTGTCCACAATGATTTGTGTGGTGTCCGTTCCGTTGGCTTACCAGCATTTCCAGCAGATGGGCACCAACATGTTGAGCGAAATTGACTTCTGCAAGTCACGCTCGGGCAACATTTGGAACGAGGCAATTAAAAGCGAAAATTAAATGGAGGAGAAAAATACGCTAAAATTAAATATTTGTTTATAATAATTAAAGAAAATTTTCAAAAATTGCTTTTATTGGCTTAGGTTACTCGTACCCAAGTTCTGTCGCAAGTGTACGGCAAAGGCGGCGCTTTTCGCGCAGTTCGCCAAGCCGATGGTTACGGTGGCGGAGGAGGAGGTGCCAGCGGCGGAGGAGCTGCCTCGTCACATGCTCCTGCAGCTGGGGGTTACGGCCCGGGAGGAGGAGCTGCAGGAGGTACTGCGCCTCAGGGAGGAGCTGCAAGAGGTACTGCGCCTCAGGGAGGAGCTGCAGGAGGTACTGCGCCTCAGGAAGGAGCTGCAAGAAGCGCTGCACCCCAGGGAGGAGCTGCAGGAGGTGCTGCATCACAGGGAGGAGCTGCAGGAGGTGCTGCACCACAGGGAGGAGCTGGAGGAGGCGCTGCGCCTCAGGGTGGAGCTGCTGGAGGTGGAGGTGCTGCACCACAGGGAGGAGCTGCGGGACGAGCTAGGCCTCAGGGAGGGGCTGCAGGAGGTGCTGCAGCACAGGGAGGAGTTGTAGGAGGCGCTGCGCCTCAGGGAGGAGCTGCAGGGGGTGCTGCAGGAGGATCTGCTGGAAGTTACGGTGCTTCTGCTCCCGTTAGCTCTTCAATTTCGGGAGGTGCAGGTGAGCCCATCGAGAACAAGCTGTGTTCACTTGCATTCGGATTGCATCTTCAGGCGGTGCTTGCTGCGGCTGTGGCGTGTCTGCGCCCGGTCCTCCCGGCCCCCCTGGGCCGCCCGGACTCGAAGGCCACCCCGGACTGCCAGGGAACCCTGGGGACCGGGGTCAAGACGGTAAGGCAGTCACAAAATTAATTAAATAGTGCCGAATTCGTTGCTTCTTTTAGCTATATCGCCACCACCGCAGGCACAACAACAAGAGGCGTGCCAAGAGTGTGAACAGCCGCAGGTGGGACAGTGTTAATTACTCTAATGGCTTTTTAATTGCCAGAATGGTCTTCCCGGCCCCCCTGGTCTGCCTGGTCCCCCCGGAAATGCCGGTGGACCCGGGCAGCCAGCGCAAGGGGGCGGCGCCGGCGTACCGGGACCGATCGGGCCGCCAGGGCCCGAAGGTCAGCCCGGAGCACCCGGAAACCCGGGAGAGCAAGGGCAGCCTGGCAAGCTCGAAGAATCGGGTGGGTTTTTCGAGCCAATTAATGCGATTTGTTTTTCTATTTAAGGTCAAACGCAGGGTCCGCCGGTCAGTTTTCAGGGCATATTGTTAATCTGTGGGTATTTTGGTCATTCATTCCCGTGCTGGGCCGTTTCCTAAAAATCGCAAAGAAGTGGGAAAACAAAAATGTATAACATATAAATTCATAACTTGGTTTAATTTCAACACAAATTAATAATATTTCATCGTATCATTCAATAGCTCAAGGTGTTCTCTACAAGAATATAAATTTAGAATTTTTTTTACAAAATTGTAAAAATGTTATGGTCATAAATTTTCAATAAGTTTTGAGTCAAAATTATTTTACCAGAACTTTTTTAAAACTCGATGAAATTTTTTGAAATTTTAAACATAAATAGAGAATTCTTAGAATTATCGAAATATGAATTCATTTTGACTTAATTTTTAATGACTTGAAATTTTAAATGTTTATAATTATATTTGCATAACCATGACAAAAAACATAGCCTGTTCAATGCTATATAACTTTTTTTCAAAAGCAATTAGATTAAATTTTATCTTTAAAATTTCAAAAAATTTCATTGAGTTTTAAAAAAGTTCTGGACAAAAATTTCCGACTTAAGATTTTATGGAATTTAATAACTATAACTTTTTTACTATTTTAAAAAATTTTGAAAATTAATATTCTCATAGAAAACACATAGAGCTATTGAAAGATACGATGAAATATTAATTTTGTTGAAATTAAACCAAAATGAATTTATATGTTATATATTTTTTGTTTTTCTACCCTTTGTCGGTTTTTAGGAAACGACCTAGCAACATTCATTCCCATTTTAATTGCTTAGGGTCCGTCCGGCCCTCCTGGCCAACCCGGCGGCAATGGCAATCCCGGCCCACCCGGCCCCAACGGCGAGCCCGGGCCCCAAGGCCCCCCGGGCGACGAAGGACCCGCGGGAACGCCGGGACAGCCCGGAAACGCGGGAGAGCAAGGAAAATTGGGCGAGGGAGGAAAGTCGGGGGTGTGCGATCACTGCTCAACGCCGAGGACGGCGCCGGGCTATTAGCGAGAGGAGGAAAAGGAAAAGGCGAAGGAAATGCCAAAAAATGCAAATTGTATTTTTAAGATTATTTGAAGAATTTATTATTTATAAATTTCTATTGAATATGCACAAATGCTGAATATCTCTGCAAATAATACCTCTGATTAATGTTTTGCTTAAACTAAAATAGTTTGTGTATGTTTTCTTCATGCCTAAAATAAACATTTAATAACCTATTAAGATACATTTTTGTTTTTACAATTAAAATATACATTTAAAGGCATATTATAACATAAAATAGGCAGAATCTCGTCAAAAAAATAAATCGGTGCAATTTGAAAAAGGCGTAATACAATCAGCTGCAAAAGTATAGACTCAACTGCTGGGACCGAATGAATGAAATGTTAATTTTCTTTTTGTTAACAATGTGTTTATTTTTTTGACATAAAAAGCGGTATCAATTAGTTAAAGAAACAGAAAAGTTTATTTAAGCGTCATGCAGTAATGATCTGCTGGGCCCGGTCAGAAAGTGCATAAAATTCTCTGCCGAATGCTTAAACGACCGTTTCTTTAGCTAATAGAATAGCCGCTTTTAATGTCAAAATGATAAATCCGGTGTTAAAAAGAAAAATAACACACAATCCCAATCAAATATCAGTTGCCCCCCCCCCATAATTCGCATTCACAACAAATTGACAAATGGAGTCTTTAAAACAATCAAAATTGCGTTTTATTGATTTGTACGCATTCATTATTTTGGCTGATTTTCTCACTTAGGTCAATTAGTGTCTGTTTTGTGGGCAGTCAAACCAATTAGCAAAATTATTTTTCCCATTATTATTTTCTTCTCAAATTCGCGATGCACAACCGTCAAATTGTGTTATTTGTGCTTTTTTGTCTGATCATTCAATTGGAATTTCTATCAACAAATGGCCAACCGATTACAAAAAGGTCTTTGTCTTTTTTTAATTAAATGCAAAAATATCAAAGGAAAAAAAATTTTCATTTATTTTCGAAAAAAATTTTCAGCGATGAGAATTTTAAATAAAAATTTGTCCAGCAGTGTTCGTGCAAAGCGAGGCGTCGGTGAATTTGCACGGGTCGCTGCTTCCGGCGCAGTCAGTGCGGTGGCATGGCACGCCACCAACAAAGCAATCAACAAAATTGTGGGCGGATAAGGGCAACACAAAAGGGAAAAATAATGGAGACAAATCGAATTTGAAATAATGATAATTTGATAATTAATCAGTGTAAAGTAGAGCTGTGATTTATGCTTATTTTGGCATGATGTGCTTATTTTGTGCTTATTCTTTGATTTTGGTATAAAAATATTTAAAATGTCCGGTTCTTAGATGGCGTCGATTTGACTTTATTCTTGGGTTATGAACGTAACTCATCAAGAGCTTTCGAATTATACCAAATTTGTCCGGGATCGACCGTTTTAAAATGTTAGGAGTGTCATTTTTCCCAATTTGAACCGATTCAAAACCCATTTTTTGTCATTTCCGCACCTCAGGTGTATTTTTTCTGAGCATTACAGGCCACGAGAGAATATGAATGGTATCAATTTTATTCAATTTTTTTTTTTGAGTACAATAATAATTTGTTTTAAATATTATATTTTTTGATCACTAACGCCTCACAAAACGAGAATTTTCTTGGACAAAAAAGGTTAATAAATTTATTACAAAAAGCGTACAAAAAAGAATTGGTAATTTTACGAGCGAAATTTTTTTGGTCGTGACAATTAGACTATAGTACAGCCGCAAAATCTGTTAATAAACTGGAGGCCATATTCCTAGATTCTTCCCCGACAATGCTTTTCGGTACAGTCGGCACAAATCGCTAATTTTTAGGCTTTATAATCGTGTTTTAAAATGTGCTTTTTTGACCCCAAATCTTATTTTTCACTAGCAATTTGCTTATTTTGGAAAGTTTTCGATCACAGCTCAGCTCAGCTATGATTTATTTGGGTAATTTTTGTATTGTTTTGTGTTTTGGTCTAAAATTCTTTTGTCCTCTCTTAATCGAAGCTTTTTATTAACGTCAATTTTATTTCTTTTTAGCATTGATCTTTTTGGTTTAAAAAATCCTTTCGAAATTTTAATTGTTTACTCACCATTATTAACATTAATTATGCGACATTCTCAAACTACGGTGAATATTAAACAGAGTTTCAGATTAAGCGCAAGATTTGTTTGAACAGTTTTTAAAAGTTGGGAAATTTTTGATAGAATATCTTTCGTCAGCAAAGAAAGATTTCCTATTTAAGACAATGGTCAATTAGGCTAATTATTCATTTAAAATTCAACAATTGTCCCAACTATTGAAAATGGATTTCAATTTTTGTTTTCAATTATTTCTGCTCCTGGCAATTTTCACTGTGACGAAACAAAAGCATTCACCGAATCGGATCGAAAGGATTGCTAAAGCACTGAATGGTGTAAAAGTTGAAATTTCCTTTGACGCAACAATTAATTTTGGCCAAAATGGGCCATCAAATTCTGAGGATTCGTCTGAGTCAAACAAGGCAAATGAAAACCAAGCAGCAGCAGCGACGACGACGGGATGTTCATTGAATGGGGTGGACCTTCAGGCGGACGGATTCCAAAGGATGTGTGCCGATTGGCCCGACTTGGCCCCCATTTATTGCTACGGCAAAATCATTGAGGTGCCGGGCAATTAGTGCCAATTAATGATAATACAGTAACAATGAATTAATTAACTACGAGGTTGAGAGTGAATTATTGAATGACTTTTGCTTAAGGCCGTCAACTTTTGGGGCGCCCGAATGCTTTTCCAGAACGACTCCAAACATTTTGTTGACAGACCACTGAAAAAAGAAGCCAAGAAAATTGTGGAAGAGTTCACATCGACCTTTGGTGGCAACGAATTGGACGTGAGCAAAATGAACGAACAAAAAGTGGACCAATTGGCCAAATTCGTCCGTGAAAACTTCGGCAGAGCCGACGGAGTGCTAATAGCGTAAAAACTGATGGAAAATGGCAATTCATTTAAAAACCTTTTTAAGTTATACGCCCGAAGATTGGGTGGAAAACCCACCGAAACTTGAACGGATAAAAGACGCGGAGTTCAAAAAATGGGCAAAGCAATTGAACGAACTGTGGAAGGAGCTGAGTCGGAAAATGCCCGATGTAAGAGGGAAAAAGCCTTGCAATTAGTCACTAATTAAGAACTAATTAGTATTGTGAAAATATTATATGTCAATTGGGGATAATTAATGGCAATTTAATCACTAAATGATTACCCCCCCTCTGTTACTCTGTTCAGTTAAACTGCAACCCTGGTCAGCAAAACCACTCACTAATCTGCGTGCCACAACCTTTCGTGGTGCCGGGCGGCCGTTTCCGCGAGTTTTACTATTGGGACGCCTATTGGATAGTGAAGGGACTGATCGCCTCAGGCAAAGCCAAAGACCAAAGATCGGCCAAAATGATTCTGATCAGTTTAAGGCATGACCACAATGGTGAAGAACATGTGCATGAATTTTGCGGAGATGGTCAACCGTTTCGGTTTTGTGCCCAACGGCGGACGCATTTATTACGACAAACGCTCACAGCCGTCCTTCTTCACATTGTCTGACCAAACAAACCCTTGCTAATTGCATTTCCTAATTATTACTTCCCCGCTTTAGCATGGTCTACGATTATTTCTTGGCCACAAATGACACCAAATTTCTCCAGGAAGTGTTGCCAGTGCTTGAAAAGGTCAGTGCCATAACTAATCAGTGCCATAATTATGTGCTAATAAGCCAATTCCGAATTTTCCTTAAGGAACTTGGCCATTGGAGCAAAAATCGGTCGGTTGAAGTCGAAGTTGGCGGAAAGCAGCGGACATTTTACCAATACAGAGCGGACAGCAATGTTTGAACAGAAAGAAACTAGTCAAACTGAAGCCCATCTTCAGATTCCTCGTCCCGAGTCATTTTGTCAAGACGTTCAACTCGTCACGAACATTTCGAACACACAAAGAAAAGCCGACATTTGGAAAAACGTGGCATCGACGGCCGAGTCGGGCTGGGACTTTAGCTGTGGGCTTTAATTGCAATTTGGCCAATTAATAAATTAAAGCACATAATTTTCTTTTAGCACGATTTATGAAAAAAGACAACAGCAACAAAGCCAACCCGTGGAATTTGGTCAATTTGCAAACCACGGACTTATTGCCGGTGGATTTGAACGCGTTAATTTGTGGCAATCTCAGAATGTTGGGGGAACTCTTTTCAAAAATAGGCGAGTTCACCACATTTTAATTGGCATTTGGCTTGGCTAATTTATCTTCTAAAATTTTAGGCGATAAAGAAAAGTCGGCCGTTTATAAGGAAAAATACGAAAAGTTTCGGCGCGCTTTTCAGCGATTGTTTTACAAAAAGAAGCACGGCGTATGGTACGACTTCAACATTAAAAGTGGAAAGCTGCACGAGGAGTACTACGGTAGTGTGACGGTGCCGTTGTTCACACGGTGTTACGACACCGACGATGTTGGCACGGCGGAACGGATGTACAACCGACTGGAGAAAGTCGGCGTACTAAAGCACAAGTTCGGCGTGCCGACCAGGTGCCCAATTTACATCACAGATGGAATGCCATAAACACATTTTATTTTCAGCAACATTAACTCCACACAACAGTGGGACTTCCCAAACATTTGGCCGGTAATTTAAGCATAAATAAACATAAATAATTATGAAAATGGAATTAATTTCAGTCTTTGGCCCATATGCTCATCGAAAGTTTGAGGCGATCGGGAAACAAAAAGTGAAGCGGAATTTCCATAACATTTGCCTAATTTGTTTTAATGCCTTTTAAGAATGGAGGAAAAGGCCAAGGAATTGGCACGGCAATGGCTGTCGGCCAACCACCAAATGTATCAGAACTGTGGGCAGCACATGTGGGAGAAAATGGCGGCGGACACGGGCGTGCCGGGCGGAGGAGGCGAATACGTGCCGCAAGTGAGTGCCAATGGGAGCAACTCTAAAGGCCATGGCATTCCCTCCCAAATGCTCACAGATTGGCTTCGGGTGGACAAACGGTGGCGTTTTGGATTTGCTGGTCACTTACGGAGACGAAATGACACTGCAGCAAATGCCAAACGTGGAATGCAAGCAGAACGCGGTGGTTGAAGAGCCGGCCGGAGTTCCCATCCGCTTAAGACGAAAGAAGCGGACAATGGCACGGATTTTAATGGGAAAACAAAACGAAAAGCCAGGCAAAGAATGTTGGGGCAATCAATTTGAAGACATTTATCAAATCATTATTATCATTTGGTGTATAAAATGAGTTGTGGACATTCCACGCGTTTAAGAACCCATTAAGCAGTCACATTTGAATAATTTGTGAACCTAAGCTTAATTAAGTGAGAGATTGGCTTAAAATGTTAGCCCCTTTCTGTGTGTATTTCGTATCATTTAACCCTTCCCCAGCAGGGCATTTAAGTAGGGTTGGCATTTTAGGACCTAAACTGCTAAAATAGGATAGGAATAGAACCTAAAAATGAAAAAAAAACTATTGGAACTAAGATTAATGATAAAAAAAAGACGCGATCAAAAATTTAAATAAAAATCATCGCCAAAAAGCAAAGATAAACATTTGATCAAAAGAGTCTCACTTCAAACTCATACAGCATTGGCTCTGTCACCAATTCGGTTTGGATGAGAAAAGTTGAGATCAAAATAGCAAAAAGTAAAAAAAAATGAAACAACCCAAATAGAAGAATAATAAGGAAATAAGAGTAAAGTGATCACCACTGATCAATCTTCAATTTTCCCATCACAGGCTTTCGATTTCGGTTACGGTAACTGTTAACCATGAAATACCAAATCGTTTTCGCCCAATTCATTTTGCATTTATAACAAGAAATTCGTAGGAGGGTTCCCGCGCGGGATTTTGCTGAGTCCAAATTCTAATTAATCATTTAATATTAAATTAAATTTGATGAGATGCTTAAAATGCCAAAAGTCTCATAAAAGACACAAAAAATAAATAAAAATCTATTCTTGTCCGGATTTTTTTTTAATTTCGTTTTTTAAGTTTATTGGTTTATTCAAAAGAATGTTTTCCGAAAAAAAATTTTCATTAAACGCAAGTGTAAGAATCTCACTTCAAATTGAGTAATTTAATTAATTATCACTTGCATTTCTACAGTTTGCGTAATGCGTCATAACAATTATTAATTGTTGTTCATTCGGTCGCCATTTCGTTTTTTCCATCACTTTAAAACACGTCGAGTGCGAACAGCAACGGGATAACAAATAAGTGGCTTCTATTTGCGTTTCAAATATGTCAAAGACCGGCAGAGCAAAGCTGGCAAAAGTGACAAAACGGGCAAAAGAAGAAGAAAAAGAAGAAAGGGGACATTTCGGCAATTTGGGAAGGGAGTACTTAATTAATTATATAATTAATTAATTATTATGTTTTTTGCTTCATCATTTCTTTGGTGCCGCTTTTGTATTGGTTTTTTTAAACGTGTAAATAATGTTTTTTTTTAGTCTGAGTTTTAAATGAAGCAACAAAAGGTTGGTTTTTTGTCCTGTTCTGTCATGTCCCCTTCACATTCGTATTGAATGGGTGCAATTTCAGTTCGCTTTGAACTAAAACAAATAAATCGTTGAAAAAAGAGAAAATTCGAAAAATTAATTATAATGGGGATAAAAACAATAAAATGAAATCATCATCATAATAATCAGAGTGACTTCTTCTAAGTTGATTGAGTTTGGTGATGTGATCATCAGTCATCAGTCACTCTTTGGCGTTGATAACCTCCGCCGATTGGGGTTAGGTTTTGTCGGGGGGGGGGGGGGGGGACTGATCGATCGACAAAAAGATTTCCACCATTGAAATGTTTTCCCGTCAGATAATTGTCATTATGTATTATTATTATCCCTTCCCCTACTAACACAATGATAATCATCGCATTAACTAAAACCAACCCAAATTCGCCCGAAGAAATAATGACGAAACAAAACAAAATAAACAAATTTACTAATAATTGTGGGCTAATAAAAGTGTTGAAAATATTCTGTTTTTTGAGATTCTCAGCTTTTTGATGGATTTTGACATTAACAATTTTAACAAAAGCCGTGAGACGGCGAAAACGACGGAATTGGCACCCTCAGCAGAAGACAACATCCCACAGAAGAGGCTGAAAAATTTCAAAAAATTAAAGGATTTGGGGCGCGGAGCATTCGGCATTTGTGCACTTTATAAGGTAAAGGGAATATTTATTTTTAAAATTGTTTTTTATTTTATATTAAAATTAAAATATTGACGATTTTTGTATTTTTAATTCCCTTCGAAAAAAAGGATGAAACAAGTCGGCTGAACAAGAAAGTGGTGATCAAACGAGTGTCACTTGAATGCCAAAGCGAAAATGACAAGCGGGCAATTTCATGTAGGACACTTTTATATTTAATTGAAATCAATTAAAATTTATTATCATTTTTGAATAAAATTATAATCTATCGTACGAAATTAGAAATAAATTGTTATTATTTATGAGTTATTAAGATGAAGCCAGTTTGTTGAAGAAATTGTCCCATCCGAATGTCATCCGTTTCTACGATTCATTTGTTGAATTGGAACAGTTATGCATTTTAATGGAATATTTGGATGGTGGCACAATGGAAAGGTGATAAACAATAATTAAATAATAAATCATTATGTATGTATATGAAAATAAAATGTTTATTGAGGATGATCCAGGAGAGAAAAGGCATTAAAATGGGCCAAGATTTGGTGCTTTATTATTTTACCCAGGTAATTAATTAATTAATTGATTTTTGTGATGGCCGATTTATACCATAAATGACCTACTTTAATTAAAGCCAACACTAATTGGACTTTTATTTTAAGATCGTTTTGGCACTGGACCATATGCACGCGCTGAAAATTCTTCACCGCGATATCAAAACAGCGAACATATTTTTGAACAGAAAAATGACAATTGTCAAGGCATGTTTAACTTTTAGATTGCCAAAAAGGGTAATTTACCCCCTAATGATTCAGGTTGGCGATTTTGGCATCAGTAAGGTAAAATAAAAGAAAAATAAATAATAATAAATAATAAGTGATTGAGAACTTCACTGACTTTTGTTTTTGTTAGGAATTGAATTCGAAATGTGCTCAAGCGTCGACATTTGTGGGCACAATGAATTATGTGTCGCCGGAAATATGCGAAGGTCAATTTAGGAAACAAAAAGCATTAATTACACGCACAATTATGTAATTGGTGAATTTGCAAAAATTCTGATCACCTAATTAATGGTGTTCCATCATTTCATGGAATAGGCCGCGCTTATGGGCCAAAATCGGATGTGTGGGCCGTTGGTTGTGTGCTTTACGAGTTAGTGGAGGTAAATGACAAGCATTATAAAAGTAAATGAATTAATTCATCCTTTAAGTTGCACAAAGCCTTTGACGGCGACTCCATCCAACTTCTTTTGCTCAGAATTGCAAGAGTATATAAATATTTTGGTTTTTAAATTACAGTTTAAAATTCACTAATTACCAGGGCCAACACGGCCCAATTTCGTCCACAGTTACGCCGGGAATGCGCGAACTCATTGAAAATGTTATGGAAATTGATGAAAACCGACGGCCAAACACAACTGGTACATAATGCATATAATCTAATTCAATAAATATTTTTGCAATTAAGAGATTCTTCTCAAACCGATGGTATTGCAAAAATGGATGGAAATTCATACAAATTTGGGTAGGAATATTTGACATTTAAAAATAAATTTTAAAACAAACTTTTTAGGGCGAATTGAGCCGGACATCGAATTGTACACAAAAGAAACTCACTGAAGACGAAAATCACAGCGAATTAAAAAATAATAAAATAATAATGAACTCTAATTGGTTTAAAAAGTGTTTGTACAATTGCTTTGTTCATTTTCTTAATTCAGGGCGAAAGAGAGTTTGGAGACAAGAAAATATTCTCAATTCATTTAATATATTACCCATTTTCGAATATTCTTCATAAAAATTTATTTTTGGAAATGTAAAAGCTAAATTGGGAATTTTAAGGGAAAAAATATTCAGTTAAGTCCGATAAGATTCAGCTTATTGTTAGTATAATTTATGTTTGCGAATAAAAAGCGGGACATTTATTTACTTATATTCGGATTTTGATGGGATTTTTAGGCAGAAAAAATCGCAAAATAGGCATTAAACAGGCACAAAAATCCTCAAATAGGCACTAAAATAGGCAAAAAAATTTTTGATTAACGCTTTTTAGGTAGCAAAACACGTAAAAATTAATCAAAAAACTTATTTTGCTTATATTTCAATTGTTTTAAAGTTGTTTTCGATAATAATTTTTTAAACCAAAAATTTTATGAAGAGAAAATAATTAATTTTTCGGGACGAATTTTTGTGAAAATTTTTTTCAATTCTTAGGGGTCTATTTTCTGAATTTTTTTTAGGTCATTTCTAGGGGTGTATTTTTCATTTTTATTGCATTTTTGTTAACGATTTTTCCGAAAATCCTAAAAAAGGCGTAAAAAATGGCGAAATAGGCACAAAAATAGGCAAATAGACATTAAGCACAAAAAGTCCAAAATAGGCAAAGTTAGGCATTATAAAAATCATCGTAGACACCCCAAACCAAGCGGAAAATGCGTTTTTCGTGCTTATCTATACGTATTAAGCACGCAAAAATTTTAGGCATTTGCCTAAAAATCCCATCCCTATTCATATGTACATATTTTTATACATATTTTGGGCTTTTTCCGCATTTTTTTGCACATATTTTGCAATTTTTGATGATTTCTTCGCGAAATTTTTATTAAATGCACTCTAAAATACAAAATTTCGAAATTTTTCGTACATATTTTGAGGATTTTTGAGAATTTATAAAAATTCCTTGTGAAAAATAAAAAAAAAATTTCTGAAAATGTACCCCTAAAAATCGGTATTTTTCAAAAAAAAAGAGATATTCAAAAATGAATTTTTAAAATGCTAAAAAATGAATCTAAGCCTAGTTTGGGTTATTATTATGGCATTTTGTGCCTATTTCACCCTTAACGAAGAATAGTTTCCAAAAAAAAACCATTTTAAAAATTTTATTTACATATTTTCGTACATATTTCTGCGTTTTTGTACTTGTTTCATACATTTTCGTGATTTTTTATACATAATTGTCGATTTTTCTTACATAAAAAAAGAAGCCCTAATAATATCATTTTTATCGAATAAATATTCAGCAGTTTTTGATAATTTGGAAGGCCATGAATTTTATTTGTTTAAACATTTATTCAATTTCGAATTTGAAATTTGATCACAAGGTGAGAATGGTTTTTTGTTAAAAAGAGATGGCCACCCGTATTTTATTATTATTTCCATGAAATTGTATTTGTTCAGCAAAGCCAATTTAATTCCTGTCAAAATTCATCGAGAAATAATGTGGAAATTTTAAAATCAAATTTATTCAGCTTTAAATATTTTAATGGAAAGCGGACGGAATGGTCTTTATAAGCCGACAAAATTTAAAAATTAAAAGCATAAAATAAAACCCAAATTATAAAAAGCATTTAAAAACATTGATTTTGAATGCATTTGATTAAATTAGTCGCCCTCTTTTTCATGCTTTTCGGTAAGTTAATTGCTTAAAATCATTAGGAGGATAATTGGGTAATTATTTGTTAATTGTTTCCAGGCCCATCCGTTCAGCAACACACAAAAAAGCCGACGAAAGAGGACAAAGAAGCGGCTGTCAATTGTCACAACAAATTCCGATCGCAATTGGCCCTGGGCAATGCCGACAATAAATCGGGGGGCAAAAAAATGCCAAAGGCGGGCAACATGCGCAAGTTTGAATGGGACGAAAACTTGGCCAAATATGCGGATGAATGGGCCAACAAATGCACATTATCGCACTCGTGGAACGGCTGGGCGGGCGAAAATTTGGCAATGAATGGCGGAACATTTTCGAACAGTTCGATACAAATTGACTAATTAAGGCTGCTAATTGCCTGTTTAAGAGGATGGTTTCGAGTACGCTTGCGGACGCTGGTGGGACGAACTGAACCGTTACGGATTCAACCCGAATCTGATTATGACCGGGGAAAACTTCAGTGGCATTGGCCATTGGACTCAGGTGACCGACTCATTTTGGCCTTTCTCGTCCCATTATCTGCTAATTGAACTCTAATTACTTTTCGTTTCTTTTGGTTCAGATGGCGTGGGCTGACACCGACCGAATTGGCTGTGCCATGGCACAAAACTGTCCAAATACCAATTGGAAAACATATGTGGTCTGCTGGTATTACACGGGGTAATAACCAACCACTGATAAAACATAATTAGTTTACTAATACCCCTTTTAGTGGTAATTACTTTGGTGCGCCTGTCTATTTGGCCGGGGAGCCGTGCAGCAAATGCAAAGCAAATGACAAATGTGACAAAGCCACGGGACTTTGCTCTCAATGAAGGCCAAATTTGTGCGGAAAAGATGAAAACGGAACGGAATAATATGCTTTTTACAACATACATATGTAGTAGAATGGGAGTAGATGTAATAATTTTACAAGAATAAAAACATTCCATTCATTTGTTATTTGTTCGCTAATTAGTTATTACAAATCGGCAAATTAAAAAAATTTCCAAGAATTTTTTAAAATTTAAAAATATAAATATTACTAAATTTGGTCATTTGATTTTTGGTGTTTTTCGCACTGAAAACCATTAAAGAAAAAACTTGTTTTTTTTCTTATTGTGTTATTTCTTTACTAATTCTTGTCAATTGGTCTCTCTTTTCTCCTTTTCCAACGACATTTTCCATTAGAAAAATCGCTTTCGTTTGTTTTGAAACATTTATTTTTTTTCGTTTTCGTTTTTTTCATCGTAAATATTTTTAACATTTGAAAATATAACCAACGAATGCTTTTTTCCTCTTTAATAATTGCGCTGTTTTTCGCTTCGGCGTTCTTTTCATCTGTTGTTAATGGTTTGTGTGCTTTTTGTTCTCTTTTACAAATATTTTTAATATTATTTTCCATGTATCAAATGCTTTCACGGCACTTCGCTTGGCCATCCGCGGCCCAAAGATTTTGTTCAGATGGACTGCGGCCCGCGCATTTCGCACTGTTTGAAAGTGCAATGCGAAGACGGTTAATTAAAGGCATTTAATGATGCCACCATTATTTTGATTTGGAGATGAGGAAGCCATCGTTGTCAAATATTGTGGCCAAAAGTGTTCCCAGGCAAAATGCGCCGGCGCAAAGTCGGCCAAAGTGAAGGATTGCGCCGAATGTGCCGGTGATTTGTGCAACAGTGCCAACCCAATTGGATTATTCGGCGAGAACTTGTGGCTTTGTTTAATGGCTGGTAATTTCTAAAACTAATCAAATAATTAAAAATAAACCAGAAAAAATACAATTCTTTTTCCATTGCAGCATTTGTCCCAATAATTGTGCTTCAGCTTAACGCCATCTTCTGATGATAATGATGATTATTGATGTTTCCATTCCATTTGTACATTATTTTTCAGCAAAACGAAAGATAAAATATTTGTAATTTTTACCTTTCACATTTTTAAATCTTTGATTAAACGAATCAAAGAATAATAGTTTTATCGGTATAATTTAAATATTAAAGGCGTAATTTGTATTTTTTGTTATTTGAGTGTTCCGTTTAATTTGCTGCTGTGTTCATTAAAAAAGTGTTGTGTTATTATTTTTTAGCCTTTCGTTTTTCTTTCTCTTCTGCTGCTAATGCCAATCATTTGGCCTATTATTCACAAAATCCGTCCTTTTCTCCGTCACTTTTGAATTGGCTTTGAGTGGGCAATAAATTCTGGCAAAAATTGAGAAGATTTGAAGTCAAAGACAAAACAACTGCACCGCCACCCTTTTCCAGCACCGCCCGCCGGGGATGAGCAGCGAAATCCGCCAATCCGTCGAAATTGGGTGGCGGAATATTACAAATTGCCGCGACCACCAAAACGCCCAATTCCCTACCCTCCCCCCCCCCGCCTTTCCCAATTCATATTTTGCCGCCCGTCGCCAAAACTCTTGATTTTTTTTTGCCATTGCAAAAGGACGAGTGCATACGGTAACGGCGGAATTGTGAAAAGATTTAATTGTTTTATATTAATGCCAACGAATTTTTCTGATAGATTTTTAATTTTTGTTTTTTTTTTCAGGAACAATGCCGAAAGAACAATATATGTGCCAATTATGTGCTAATCAGTGAGTTCACTCATTTTGTTCAAATGTAATTTCATAGTAATAAACACAGTAATTTAGCGGACAATACAATCAGCCGAAAAAGGGCCACAAACAAAAGTGCCCGAATCGGAATTGCGCGTGAGGGGGGTCAAATTACAAATAAATGCGAAAAAAACGAATTGTTAATTTGCTTTAATTGGCACAATTTATTGCCCATTATCATTAATTATCAGTTGCCAATTGTGCGCATTGAACACGAAAAGGCGAGTGCTTGACCAATTGGAAAGGCAATGGCGCGTCAAAAAGGCCAAAGGGACGAGCAAAAGCAGCGAAAGAACGCCGGAAGAAGAAGAAGCAGAAGCAAAAGCACGGAAAAGGAGGGAAAAGGGCCAAGAAAATGGTAAAGCGAAAAGGGAATTAATTGGAATAATTAAAATTAATTAATGAAAAAACAGTAATAATAATGGAAACAGTCAGGACCGTAATCAGAAAAAAATTTCGGGAGGGGCAAACCGAAGAGCTTTTTTTTGCTCTTCGGGCGCCAAAATTTTTTTTTCTCCCAGTCCTTTTAAAATTTTCAGCGCCGTAGAGCAAAAAATGGAATTTTTAGCCATCTTTCTCCAAAAACGGACTATTTTTTGCCTTTTTTGGGTAAAATTGCGCAAACATAAGGCAAAATGGGGTGGGGTCTGCGGTGCCGATAGGCGCCGCCGTGAAAATCTAATGCATTTAAGAAAATTGGCTAAAAAATTTTTTAAAATTGCCAATTTTTACTGGAAAATTTTTTCATTTTTCATTTCGGGGGGGGGGGGGGGGCAACTGCCCCCCTTGCCCCCCTGGTTACGGGCCTGGAAACAGTCGTTCCTTTTCTTAAAAAGCTGTGAAGAATTTGACTTATTTTTAAAAATAATAATTTTTATTATTTTAAGGTAATCAAATTCACTTATATCATTTTGGCCTTTAAATGTTTAATTAGCTCCCATGAGCACTTCTTTTAAATTTTAACAAGTTTACTTTGAAAATAAGCTTCTCAGGATGACACAATCCTAAATTATGAACATTTGGCACAAAGCTTGAAGTCAACCAACAATTTTTACTTTTCAAATTGGAGGCAGCTGTGAAGTAAAAGTGACTGACTATGTTATAAAATGGCTTCAAAAATAAAAAATACAATTTAAACTAAATAATTTTATATTTTGATTTTTGCTATTTTCAAATGATTGTGAATCTCTGTAGTTAAAGTGCTTTCCATTGGCAAATGCTTCTTTCCAAGCGTTACATATGTAAAATTTTGGACACCGAAAACAATGACTTTCGGTGGCTTTGGACCACACAATAAAACGCTGAGATTTATGAGAGTCCTTCGCCGATGGTCCGTCATCCGTCTGATATTATCCAACATTACCCATCCCATTCCATTCACATCATCGAAAATCAGCTAAAGCCTTTAGTTATGAGAAAGGTGCTTCCCATTCCCTGAAAATTTTGATGGGCGAGTGGCAAATTGGCAAATAAATCAAAGGCACAAATTGGCGGGCATTGGGTGAATTTGGGGGGGGGGGGGCATGACAAATTGACGACGGACAAAGGCACTAAATTGGATTGGTTGGCGGAGGGCAAAACGCAAATTAAAAGCTGTTATTTGGTACATGCCAAAGATGAGATTAATGAAATTGGCTACTCAATTCAAAAAGCGGAGTTCCATGTTTTATTTGCCCTGGCTTTTTTGTCATCCGACACAATTTTAAAAGAAAACAAACTCAGTTTGGACCCACCCAAAAACTTTTACAGACTTTATATATGTATTCTGTCATTTTATAGAAAAAAGGCGGAAAGAAAAAATATTTGAAAAAATTTTCAATAATTTTCAAAGATTTTTCTAAAACGCCAGCCATAACATTAACAATTTAACAAAAATTATTTAAAAAAAATTCGTCATTAATTTAAAAACTTGAGCATTGAATTAGAATTTAGAATTTAATTAATTAATTATTATTTAAAAACAAAGGGTTTTTTAATTTTGTTTTACATTTATCTAAGCAAAACAAACAATCGGACTATTTGATGACGTCGAATGCACAGCAAAAACAGCAGCCAAGGCGATGTGGTGTTCAAATTTGCCAGAAACGGTCAAAAATACGATTGAAATTCAGAATGATAAAAAGTCGCACCAATTTAAATCCATTGAATTATTATTGGAAAAGTAAAAAATAAATAAACATGAGACAATTTAACTTTGATTTTTAATTTGCCATAATTATTACTAATTCTACAATTACTTTTGCTCATTGTTTTTTTTGGCATTCGCTTGTGTCCCTTTTCCCCCATTTATTAATGAGTGCAATAATTTATGCTAATTCGTTTTGATTAATCATTGAATTCCCTCCTCACTTTTTCGTATGGCAGCCCCAAAAAGTTGGCCAATTCAGTCCTGTTTTATGTTAGCTCCCCCTCTGATCAGATAAGCACAAAAATGGGCACATTATAGCACAGAATATTCCCCCCCCCCCCCCCCCCCGCTGCTCATTTCGTATGCATTGCATTTTTCTCATTTTTTCATTCTTCGCCCCCCCCCCCCTCCGTCTCCCACTTTTTTCCTTCTGTTTTTCCATCGCTGTGATTTTGTGATCAAAAGCATTCGGATAAGCGATTAATCTCTTTTCAGAAACTGGCTTTTGTTGACATATCAATCACAACACTTACTTACTTACTTTTCTGCTGCTGTTTTCATTTGGACTTACAATATTTACACAAAATCGAAATGCAATAAATTAATGACCTTTCCCAATTCTTAATTACTTTAGCAAATTGTTTTTTTGTGTGGTCGCTCCCCTGAATTAATTTGTTCTTTCAACACTAAAAGTTTTTTTGAATTTTATTAAATTACTTTTTTTTTTTTTGCATTATCATTTGTAAAAAGCGGAGTATAATATCGACGTAATCGGTGCTTGGTTTTAAGTGTTTTTTAATATTCTCCGATCAGAGCAATAAAAAAGGAAAATAAAATTTTGTAAATTTATCGGCAAACGATGAGCAGCAGAGATGCATTTACAACAATGTTTTTCGCCATAATTTTGTACAACAAAATTATGAATATTCTGTGGTGGTGGGGGGGGGGGGACGACCGATTGAACGAACGAATGAATTGACAAATGAACGAATGACTGTTTGATCCCGCGCAGAATTTGGCGAGGACCCATAAAACCTATTAAAAAAATATTATTAATAATACATATTAATAATATTAGTAATAAAGGAATTGTCGCGCCCATCGATAAATAAACCACACGAGCAATTTTATTTTTCCACCATTTTTGTCATACAAATGTTGTTTTGATGTTTATTTTCAATTATTTCAAATTTTGAGTGAAATTTTCTCCTAAAATAAATTTAAATGAAATTACAATAAACAATTTTTGTTTAACTTAATTGTTGTAGTGCATTCATTTATGCAAATTAATTTTTCAACTATATTTTCACATTTTAAACTGATTATTTTTTCCATCAAAAAATTTCAAATATTTTTTAAACATTGTGCCATTTCTCTGCATAAATTGGCACCTCGCATTCGTGTGATAATTGCATGCTTAAGGCTGAGGAGATTAGCCTTTCTCAGCATCAGAACGTAAAGCGCATCGGCAAATCGATACTTTGGTGGCCAAAGTAAACACCCGCGGCAACAATAATCACTTATTTTACCATTTCACAAGTGAAATTTTGAAAAAAAGTTTGAGGCAATCGAACACCAATCAATATTTTAATCACTTGGTTAATTCTATCATTTGACCACTAATTGGTTAACTCACCCAAAAAATGCGCCTATTATTTTGTTCGTTTGTACAATAAAATTTGGGAGTGGGGTGTTTTTCTCAATTTTCGAAGAAAAGTTCAAAGATTTCACTTACATATTGATGGAATTTATTAAATTTAATGGTAAAACTAAATAAATAAATTAATTTTTTTTTTTGATAAAGCAACTTTTAATCCCATAATTAAAATCATTTCATTCTCATTTATTACTGATAAAAAATAATGCACAATTTGCTTGTCTATGCCTAAATTTTTCATTTTCTTAATTTTGTCTTTTGAAGTGCTTTTCCCTTTTTTCTGTCGTTCGACCCCAACACTTTTATCACAAAAACATTTTCAATTTTCGTATTTTTATTTGGGTTTGCACATTTTTGATCGATTACAAAATACTGCAAATTTTTTGATAAAAAATTTTGAATCTATTAAAATATATTTTTAATTTTTTATTTAATATTTATTAAAATTTTTGTTAATTATTAAAATGTAAATTGTTTTACGGGAATTTTGTTTTAATTTTTACAATTATCAAAAAATCACTTAATTTCTCCGTCTCTCATTCCTTCCTTTTTCTGTTCGTTTTAATTTCCTCAAAATATTCGCACTGTGAAGACATTCTCTTCTCTTCTTCTCTTCTTCTTCCCCTCCTCCGTCCCTTTTCTTCTGCTAAAAACGCCGTCATAACGCATTAATTAACAAAACTAACATTGTGTTAATTAACCTTCATTTATATCATTCGATTATTAATTTTATTTGATTTTTCTCTTTTAAATGTAAAAATTAATAAATTTTTCCCATTAATTCAATGAAGTTAAAATTTAACTAAAAAAATTTTCAATAATTTTAATACAAATTCTTTTCTTTCGGAAGGCAAAATCAAACACAATTTTTGTGGTGTCACATATAACATTTTCATCCATTTTTTAAACGAATAAAATAAAAGGGAATGAGTCACAAATTGGAAAAATGCAAGAAAATGTAACAATTAGTGAGATTATTTCTATAAAATTTCTTTTTCAATCAATCGCTAACATTTTATTCGTTGGTCGTTTTTATTTATCATTTCATTTTTGATTAAATTTGCACTAATTTACTCATTAATTATATGGAAACACTTTTTTTCTTGGACTATGAAAGGGATGAAATGTACTCACTAAACATAATTTGAAGCTCCAAGAATGGAGTTCTAACTATATCCGTTTCTCTGTGTCTTTATATTTGTTCATATTTTGGCATTTTTTGCCCTCTTTTTATTTATGTCCGTTTTTTAAAATTCTGAAATCGAAAGGGCCACACTAATTTAAGCGGGCGGCCTTTTTTGACAAATTTTCAAAAAAAAATGTAGGAAATATATTCAAATTCATAATTGAATAGAGATTTGCTTAATTAATTTCTCTTATTTTTTAGCATAACATTGATTTTCCTTGTTATTCCATCATTTGGGCTGAGACAATGATGGAAATGACAATTCTCGGGTAAACATTTAAATTTTAAAATTATTTCTAATTCTTAATTAACAAATTGACTTAATAAATGACATATCATCCAAAGTTTAATGAAAAAATCGCAAAACATTGTATGTATTTAGGAATCGGATTAGCATTACCGCGGACGGCGCCAAAGTGTCGCCATTTGGCAGCAAAATGGACATGGGGTGGGAAATGGAAATAAATTCATTAAACGCTTAAATATAACAAAATTAAATTCTTTTTAGGGACTATTATGTTGAAAATAACAAGCTGAGAAAAACACGGGGATTGGGCTGGGTAATGGCCGCACTTTTTGTGGTCGCCGACATGGCAGGCGGAGGCATCGTGGCATTGCCAACGGCGGTGGTCCGATGCCGTAAGTTTTTAAAACCGTGAAATCTGCTGATTAACTGCTTGTTTTTGCCCATGCAGAGTTCTTTTCCGGGTTGCTCATTCTGTTGTGCATGGCCATCATCTCCACCTTTTCCGCAGTTATGCTGGGCCAATGTTGGGAAATATTATTGCGCCGTTTCCCGGTTTACCGTACTCACTGTCGAAAACCGTACGCTGAAATTGGCCTTAAGGCCCTCGGGCCAAAAATGAGGTGACTGCCATACAGTTTCAAAAATACAGTATCAAATTGTATCTAAACATTGTCTGTATTTGCCACCATTTCCAGAACTATCGTATCGATTTGCGTCAACGTCACCCAGTACGGTGCCACCACCGTTTTCCTGCTGCTCTGTGCCAAAAACATTCGCGACTTCATCCGTGCCTTTCTCGACAAGGAGATCAGCTTCTGCTATTTGATCGTGGTCATTGCGCTTGTGCTTTTGCCCGTCACTCTGCTCAAATCGCCCAACGATTTTTGGCCGGTTATTGTGGGCGGAATGCTTAGCACAATCGTTGCCAGTAATTCCAAAATTGTCTTTTTTAAATTTAAATTTTGAAATTCGCTTCTTCTAAGTTGTGTTCATTTGCATTGGTGCCATGATGGACTGGCGCAGCTGTGCCCCCTCCAGGCAATTGCCTTCGTTTGACCTCACCAATTATTTGTCCGCTCTCGGCACCATGTTGTTCACCTACGGGGGCCACAGCGCTTTTCCCACCATTCAACATGACATGAAAAAGCCGTCCGAGTTCAACAAATCGGCAATCCTCGGATTTTTCAGTGAGTTAAATTTTAAAATTAACGTGGGTATAAATATGTGAATAATCATTAAATTATTTTAAAAAATATACTCCACATATATTATATATATATATATATATATGCATTTGTCATCGTGTTGTCCAGTTATTTCTGTGTTCAACTTCACCACCGTAATTGTATGTGGCACTGTGTACGGTAACAGCATCCGCGAGTCGGTGATCAACTCCATCCAGACAGTGTGGATCCAGCAGGCGATCAACCTCATGATCACGGCGCATTGTCTGCTCACTGTTACGCTGCTGATCAACCCACTGAACCAGGAAATGGAGGAAGTGTTCTCCGTCCCCCATGGTCATTAAATGGCTAATAAATTTGATTTAATCAGCTTTAATCAACAGATTTCGGCTGGAAACGCGTCGTCCTCCGCTCGTCCGTAATGGCTGTCATTGTGCTGACTGCCGAGTCCGTGCCGAGCTTTGGGCCCGTCCTCGACTTCTTCGGTGGTTCAACGGTTGCGCTGACTTCGGTTGTGTTCCCCAGCGTTTTCTACCTGTACTTGGCGGCCGGGGAATGCAAATCCAAAGAGTCCGAACACCTTGGAAACAACGAGCCGACCACATTCATAGAGTGAGTGGCGACACGACAAATGGCAAAACTATATTAATTGATTTAGTAATTAATTAAAGCAAATAAATTGCCGAAGACGAATGAAGGCATTCCTAAATAGAGCAATAAAAGAATTGTAGGAATGAATTAAGTAAAAATGACAAATGGCTAGCAAATTTTCATTATTCTGAGAAAGGCATCCCCTCCAATTTAATGGCACAAATGCTTTTATATCAATCTTCAAATTTCAGAATGGTGGAGAGGACGAATTGGAAGACATTGCTTCTCTGTGGAGCTATCATCGGTGTTTCTAAAAAACTGTTTTAAATTAAATATTTTAAATTAATTTTACATTGCATTACGGTATACCGTATTTTATTCTACAGTTTTGTCAACATTTGCCGGAATTATCGCCACAATTTCTGCGCTCAAAGCACTGACAACAACGCACTTTGTGACGCCTTGTTACGTGCACTTTTTGTTCCCGGACGACGAGAAAGGGTCGGCCATCTCCTCAACAAATTGTTGTGGGCCTTTTCAAAACATTTCAAGGTCAGCGAGAAAATGCCATTTTCAGTTTCATCTTTTTCGCATTTAAAAACATTAAAATGCTAATTGATGTGGGTGGCTAATTAAATTTAATTGCCAATTAAGCTATGCAACCGGCGGACATTGTACGGTTCCCGATCTCACTTATTACTGATGCAAACCCAACAGACAGCAGAACGGCAAGCAGTTCATCCCACCACTTTCTGCCTCTTTTCGCATTGGAATTAATTCTTCTTTTCATGGGAATGTCTTTAATTTTCAATTTAATTCTATTTTTTTGTGTTTATTTTTATGTTCTTGCAAATTCCATAATAAAATTATTGTTCATTCAATTTTCGTTGCATTTCCAAAAAATGTATTTGCATTTGAAATGATAAAAGATAATTTTGTTTGTTTCTTTTTTTCTTTTATAAAATCCATTGAATTTATGCAAAACATTTCTCATTACACAGGTACGGTAATCGTACGCTTTATTGGTCCCAATAAAAAAAAGGGGAAAACAAAAATGAATTTAGAGATTTTTTATGTGCAAAAACTCGCCTACGTCGACTCACCGATAAATTGTGCAAAAAAATAATGAAAAAATTAAATTTTTAAATGAAAAATAAAATTTTAGCCGTAGACAAAAAGATTAAAATTTGAAAAAATAGAGAAAAAGGGTTGAAGTCATAGATAAAATCAATGCGAATGGAAAGGTGCGATTCTGGAGATGTTAGTTTATTTTCTGGTTCTCTTCTATATATATTCTTCATTTTTAATTACCTTTTTCCCTTTTTTATAAATTTTAATTTTTTTTTTTTTGTTTACGGCTAAATTTTATTTTACAGTTAAAAATTTTAAATTTTTCATTCATTTTTTTGCACAATTTACTGGCGAGTCGGCGTCGGCGAGTTGAACTGTTCCACGCCGGCGCGGTAGGGGTCATTTCTTTGCGAGAAATTAAATTTTTCATTTCTGTTCAAAATTCAAGAAACATTTAGAAAATTATGAAATTCAGTTATTTTTGAGAGAAATAAAAAAAACGATGAATAACGGACAAATATTAATCCATCTGAGAAGCTCAGTTTCCGGAAGAAAGTCGCCCAAAATTAGATAAAAATTAGGAATTGCCGAAATACTCTAGGATAGAAAAAAAAATTATGCATTATATTCATGATATTCTAACGGAAATACTTCATTGATGGTACTATTTCAATATGAGTGGGCATTTAATGAGTGAGTATGTGGTGCCATTGCCAAGTAAACTGTACGTTGGCATTGGCACGCGTGTTGCTTCCTGACTTTGGCATTTCTCAACGGAAGCACACCCACACTGAGATACTCCTATAATTTTTGTTCATCATGAGGAGGGGCGTGTGGTGAAGTGAATGTGGCAAGAGAAAATGCCCAAAGTGAACGTGCATTGGCACGCTTCTGGCTTCCTGTTGTTTTTGTTTTGGATTCGCTGCCGTGAACTTGGCATTGGCACGCGCGGTGCTTTGGCAGGCGCATTTTTTGCATTTAAGCAATTCGAGGGCAACCTAAAGCAACATAAATTTTATTTTATTCCCTTTTCATAAATGCCACTACATATATTCATCTCCATGTTCTTTTTGCCTATGATATTCCATGGGATTGCTGGCTTTGTTTGGCATGCCAATTTTGACAATTGCAAAAATTCATGCGATAAGCTAATCAAAAGAGTTGAGCAGCTGTCAATCATGCCGAACCCATCGCCACAGAATGTTTCGGATTTAAAGGAACAATTGCAAAATTTGAGCGCAAAAGTTTCCGAGCTCGTCGCACTTGTCAAGACCGAGCCCATCCAATACCCAGCAAATTTCTACACCATTTTTAAGAAAATTAAGCAACGAATGGCAAATCCGCTTGAAGCGGCAATTGCTTACTGTGAGCAACTGCAAAAGGGCACCGACAGTTTTGGCCAAATGGCGGACCGAACTTATTTGGAGGGCATTGTGCCAAAAGTTGTGCACATTGTGGAGCGATTGTCGATCGAATTCGGCACATTGGCCACCGAAATTGGCATTGACTCGGTGGAAAAATTTGTGGATTCAGAGTGCAAAGATGGGGATGATAAATTGAAGGAATTAAGCGAAACAATCGTTAAAATCAGGAGAGAAATTAAGGAAAACAATTATTTCAACGAGGCGCCATTTGAAAAGGCAATGGCACAATTAAATGGAACGCCGACGGCGGATGATTGGCAATCAATGAGACGCAATTCTATCAGACGCCACAGTACTGGGGACGCGCATATTTCAAATTCGGACAAAAATAGTGAAGAAAATGGGACAAATGTTGAAAAGAAAATGCCAAGACGACACAGCGAGAACAATTTGATAATGCCGAGAAAAATATTGGGGGACTTAAAAATGAATGATGGGCAGAAAGTGAAAAGGAAACGAAATGCCACGATAGGGCGAAAAGCGGGCGACAAGATGTGCCAAATTCTGACGGAAATGATTTTGGAAGCGAAAACGGACGCATTGGAGAGGGAAACGGCGGCAAAGATCAAAGCCATCGCGAAACCGCCGGTCAAAGGCGACGAACTGATGCAATTGATCGACACATTCGACTGGGAGTGGCGCCAGATCAGTGACAGAATTGACAGATGGACGAAGACGGACGGAGAAAAAGTTTGGAAAGAGAGCGGGGGGAGGGGGGTAATTAGTGATAATTAGTATTCATTTTCATATTGTTTTTGGTTATTAATGGGTTCAATGCTTAACACTTTTAAGGATAAGTACCGCATTAAATTGGTTGAAACTTCAATGGCTGCGTATGAAATGTCGAAACCGCTGAAATTGGCAATGGTTTCGGCGTTGGATGGGCTGAATAGCGCAGCGAAAACGGAGATGAAGCGATGGGAAGAGGAGCTGCACAAATTGTTGCATGAACGCATCGAAATTGGCACGCGTGCCAAAGACACTTTGGCCAAACTGTCAATGGACCTCCAAACGGCGATTGGCCTGCCACGGCAAATTGCCAACGCACAAATTGGGCCGGTCGTTGATTTATTGAGGGGCAATGGGGCGGAACAAAGCGCGTTGAGTTATTATGTGATCGAAAATTCACTCTATGCGGCTAAGCAGAAAGTCCAATCGGCTTTTCAGGTGTTATTCAATGAATCATTTTATAAGTATGTCCAATTAGGGATAATTATAATTAATTTAAGATTCCGTCCAATGCTTTCAAATGGTCCATTTTTGTTGATGAACAAAATGAGCAAGACGATAAGCCAGCGGCAGAGATTGCAGAAGCAAATCAGCCGCAAATAGAAACTGCTGCCGAAGACACCGAAATATAGAAACAAACTTTTACCTCTTTTTTTCCTTTTGCATTTTTAAACATTTCTCTCTCTCTTTCTTCTTTAGGTTGATTTAAATTTTATTATGAATAATTTTTTTTAATAAATATATTTGTAAACTGTGCACCAAAATTCATGCAATTCAAAAATGAATTTATGGGGAAATATAAAAAAACGGCAACTGTTTATTTCCATCCCTTAAATATCTCTCCCATAAAATTGATTTACATGACAGTTCATTATGCAAATTCTTCTATAAAATTAGTCAATAATGCATTAATTAATTAATTATCTAAAACTTCATCTCCATCACCGAATGACACGCACAAAAGTGCAGCAAAACGCAAAATTGGGGAAGTGACCGTCGGTGGACGACGGCGCAGACAACAGATAAGCATCGGCGGAAGAAGTGGGCAAAGGGCAAATTGACAGCCAATACAAATGCCACACGCATCGGAAATTTGTGGGGGAGGGGGAGGCGGCACCCTTTAAACCCTTTAAAAGCGCAGCAAAACAATTCAGCAGAGCAAATCAAATTTTAAATACATTAATTAAAGCCAAAATCCATTGGAAATGCCATCCTCCGAAGGGGTAAATGGAGAAAAAAATAAAAATTAATTTTTAAAATTTATTTAATAATTTTAAAGTAATGTATTTATCATTATTGTCCAAAAATAACACTAAAATAATTTGTTCTCATTCAGCGCGAATGCGTTTCCATTCACATTGGGCAGGCGGGCGTACAGATCGGAAACGCGTGTTGGGAGCTGTACAACCTTGAGCATGGGATTGGCCATGATGGGCATCTGCTGAAGAAGGACGACGGCATGGGCTCTGGGGAAAGCGCAGCGGAAGATGGCCAAGACATTCCGAATATGGCGGCAAATCAAAATTCAAAGGCAAAGTGCCAAGTGAGTGGGGGGGGGGGGGCAAGAAAGTGCCAAATTTGAAAAATGATGCTACTTTCTGTATCAGTTTTTTTATATCCTGCAAATTAATGCATTTTAAACCAATCGGACTTTTCACGAAAACCCTCCCTAATTAATTTGCTTTTTCCTCGTCCAGTATTACAACACGTTCTACACCGAGAGCAGCAATGGCAAATATGTGCCGCGCGCAATTTTCGTCGATTTGGAGCCCACAGTGATTGACGAAGTCCGTGCTGGGCCGTATCGGCATCTTTTCCACCCGGAACAATTGATCACCGGCAAGGAGGACGCGGCCAACAATTACGCACGAGGCCATTACACAATCGGTGAATTCAAATGGGAGAAAGTGAAGGGGAAAAGCATTAAGAAAGATTTTAGGCAAGGAACAAATTGATCGTGTGTTGGAACGTGTGAGAAAACAGGTGCCAACAGAAGAAGGGCAAATGAATTAAAGAATAATAATTATTAATTAATTTTTAATTTTCTTATTTTGTACCCTGAAATGGCATTTGTCCCAATTAGGCTGAGAATTGTGCCGGGCTGCAGGGTTTCCTCGTTTTCCATTCCTTCGGCGGTGGCACCGGCTCCGGCTTCAGCTCTCTGCTGATGGAACGTCTGTCGGTGGAATACGGCAAGAAGAGCAAACTCGAGTTCAGGTAATGAATGGCCCACCAATAACTTATATTTTTTTATGACTAAAATTCCGATTCGATCCCCTAGGGCCTAATTAGATCGTTAATTACTTTTAAAGCATTTACCCGGCACCGCAAGTGGCTACAGCGGTGGTGGAGCCGTACAACTCCATTCTAACGACGCACACCACGCTGAACCACTCGGACTGCTCGTTCATGGTCGACAATGAGGCCATTTACGACATTTGCAGAAAGAGCCTAGACGTGGAGGTGTTTTAATTAAAATTTAAAATTTTATTCTGATTTATTTTAAAGATGCCCTCCTACGCCAACTTAAATCGATTGGTTTGTTCGTTCGCTTTTTGGCATTACGGAAAAAGTGGCACTTTTTTTTGTCAGATTGCCCAAATTGTCTCATCAATCACCGCTTCGCTGCGCTTTGATGGGGCTCTGAACGTGGATTTGACCGAATTCCAGACGAATTTGGTGCCATACCCGCGCATTCACTTCCCTTTGGCCACCTACGCACCAGTGATTTCGGCGGACAAAGTAATTAAAACTTAAATTTTTTTTTATTTTGGATAAAACTTAGTTTAATCCGTTTGCTTCTTCTCCACAGGCTTACCACGAAGCGCTGTCCGTCTCCGAGATCACTCACATGTGCTTCGAGCCGGCCAACCAAATGGTCAAATGCGACTCGCGCAAAGGCAAATACATGGCCGTCTGTTTGCTGTACCGTGGAGACGTCGTGCCAAAGGATGTGAACGCGGCCATTGCTTCTGTGAAGGCGAAGCGTGGCATTCATTTTGTGGATTGGTCAGTGCCAACAAATCCAATTTGATGGGAGATAGGAGAGACATTATGGCCAAAAAATCCAATACTATTCCAATGTTGATTTTTGAGAATTTTCTAGACGGGAATGAGCGAGGGTGCCATGAAGAAATATTTGCAAGTTTTCATGGAAACTGTTAAAAAAATAGAAAAAATATTTAAAATGAAAAATAAATAGGACAAGGTTGAAGAAATAAGCTCATTCTCAGGAAATAAGCATTTTTCATGATTCAGAATAAGAACAAATGCGAACTCATTTATTAAAATTAAATATTTGTTCAAAATATATTTTAACATTATTTAATTCTTTTTTGATCTCAATTAATTATAATTTGCAGGTGTCCCACCGGGTTCAAGGTCGGCATCAACTATCAGCCGCCAACTGTCGTACCAGGCGGAGACTTAGCGCGTGTAAACATAATTAGTCTAATTCACTAATTATCTCATTAATAGTACAATTAGGACAATTAATTGTTTCTCCCAAACATCCTTTTAAGGTCCATCGTGCCGTTTGTATGCTTTCCAATACGACGGCAATTGCCGAGGCGTGGGCACGGCTAAACCACAAATTCGATTTGATGTATGCCAAAAGGGCCTTTGTGCATTGGTACGTCGGCGAGGGAATGGAGGAGGGCGAATTTTCGGAGGCGCGCGAGGATTTGGCGGCACTTGAAAAAGACTATGAGGAGGTGGGAATCAATGATAGTTAATTAAAAACATAATTGATAGGCTGTAAATAATTGCAGGTTGCTGAGGATAATGAGCCTGATGCTGACAACGAGGAATTTTAATGGCGACTAATTGTTTCTAATTATGGAAATAATATTTATAATAAATATTAAGAAAGTGATTAAAGAATTAATTTGCAATGTTTGGGTAAAATTCAAGAATATTTGTACCTCATCAAATTCGACAAATCATATATCATTCGAAATTTTTTTTTAATTTTAAATTTAATTTAAAAGGTTCAAATAAGTCTCTCTTTTGAACTGATCACTGACCAAAAAATGAACATTTATTTTTACAAATTGGAAAAGAGGAATACAAATACATTATATGATTGATTTTAAAGATAGTCAAATAAAAATATATGGAAATGTTAATTTTATGTAATAGAATAGTCTCATCGTTTTGTGCTTCTCTGTTCCATCGGCTGCTGATCAGTCGCAAACTTTCTTTTTGCGTCCCAAAACGCAGGTGGTAAAGATGGCAACGCCCGAGGCGACAATTTCCGGGACATAACTGTACAGAGCCGTGGCCAGACGCATCACCAGCGAAGAGATCTTAGGGAAATGTTGATAATCAAAAGATTAGGCAATTGTAAGAAACCAAAGAAAATTTAGAAAATTGTAGCGAATTTTATAAGAAAAATTTGATTTTTTTTTTTCATGGATTGGGGGAGGGGAAGGGGGGGGGGGGGGGGGAATTCCCCTGGCATAGGTTAAATCATAGGGTCCGACGAGAAAGGAAAACGAATTTTCAAATTTATTTTAAATTTAAATATCCTGAAATTATTACGCCCTCGAGCATTGCACTGCCAGCGACGAGCGAAGGCACGAAATACCAGCAAATCAAAGCTAAAATGGGTTGATTAATTGCTCAGAAAGAGATTAATAACTGTTGTCAAACACATAGAGCCTTTGAATGGCTTTGATTATGGAATTTTTTTACTAGAAACAAAAGCCATGGCATTTAAGTGAGTTGGTGCCGAAATGCGTCCGTCCCTTTCGAATGGAATTGAAAATTCGAAAATTTAACAGAGTAAGTTCTGCAGAATGTTGAAAGATAAATTCTCGAAAGTGGTCGTTTTAGCACAGAAAAAAGGGAACAAAAACACCAAAAATGGCACCCATTGGCCATTTTTAATTTTTTGTCCGCCAAGAAATCTCTGACTTTTCTAAAATTGGAAATTTGACTTTTGTCAGTCCGCAAATGGTTGGTGTTCTTTGAAAATGCGAATGTGTCGGTACATTTAACGAACCGAAAGTGACGAAGAGAATGTAGGGAGATGCCTTCCATAGAAATGCCACCAATTCGTCCCACGCGCTTTTTCGTGCCGCGGCCGTTTCGGCACCATTTGCGCCCGGCGGCGCATTTTCGGTCAAACGCTGCAAATTTTGTGAGCATTCAATACATCTTTGATCAAAACAATGTTTACATTGGAAATGAACCCCGCCCCAAAGTGTTCCTTCCCCGAATTCACCATTAAAATATTGCGTTTAATTAATTTAAAAAAGACACTTCAAAAATGTCCGCCGTTTTCTCCAATTCGCCGTCCTTCGTTTCCGCACATTGGCGGAGACCCGGCAAACGTTGGAGGATCACATCGATCACTTCGCGTACATTTTTGGCATCTTTCTGTGCACAAATTTATAAATTCGTTAGAAAGTTCGGCTTTTGCCATTTGCGTTTTTCTGTGCCGACAATCCCAATTAAAAAATGTTTTAAATAGCCTTAGGGAGGGGGGGGGGGGGGGGTAGAAATTAGAAATGGTCAATTAAATTTGGTAATTAAATCAATTTAATTAATAAATTAATGGATTTCCCCGTTTCTCAAAAGAATGCCAAACCAGGCCAGTAAAATTGTTGGATTGTTTTCCCTCGGTGTGCGTAATGAGCAACACTTCGTCCTCCGTCGTCGGCATTGCGCAATTGAAAAATGGGCAAAAGCCATGCTTGCTGACATGGGCAGAAAGACACGGGCCATGGCCAATGTGTTGGCACTTTGCCAACTTGGCCAAGCCCGCCGCAAGCGACGTATCACACAGCGGACAGATGCAAGCGGACATTTCAAAATTATTAGCCAATGTTACTGAATTGAGACCAAAACATTAAAAATTCTTCGGCGAGGGCGACGGATTATGCCAATAATTTACTCAAATTATTTATTTTGTTTATGTGGGAAAGTACTTTCGCTCCCATTTTATCTTCTGCTGCTGTGCAATTTGTTATTGATTCTTTGTCTTCGCTTTTCTTCGCCTTTTCTTTTTGCTCTGTCTTTGTCAAATAAATGAAATACCGTATTATCTCTAATTATCCCCCGGGGGGATTATTGTTCAACCTCCTCAGAAAGTGGGGGATTATTAGATACGGGGGGATAAATGGAGACGGGGGATTATTTTTCGACTGATTTTTTAGTGAAAAATTTTTGAAATTTTTTTAAATATGCGCCAAAAAATGTAATCGCGTCAAAACACAATCATTTTTTTGTTGCATTTTTGTTAAAAAATTTCTGAATTTTGCGGGAAAAATTTGAAAAATTGCAAAAATATTTACAAAATATTGACAAAACCCCCCAAAATATTCAAATACGAATATGAACCTTTCAGAAAATTCTGAATTGTTAAATTTTTCATTTTTTGAGCCAGGGAAATTTCGCTAATTTTTAGAAATTAATAACTCGCTTCAGGGTTGGACAATATTAGTGGGTAAAGCTTAAAAAATAAAGAAAAATCAGGAGAATTTTATTTGTTTATTTGATTTTTCGAGATATAGATGAAAAAAATTCTTCCAGAAATTCTGGAAATTTCAATTTTTCAGAAAAAATTCAGCACTCCATTCTGAAAAGGAGTTTTCATAAATAATTTAAAAAGTAAAGAAAAATCTGTAATTTTTTGCAAATGAATTTCGATTTTGAATTAATTAATTTTTATTAAAATTTTAAAAGAAATTATTTTCAAAAAGTTCCATTTATCCCCCCGGGGGGATAAATGGAGACGGGGGGATTATTGTTCAACCTCCTCAGAAAGGGGGGGATAAATGGAGATGGGAGGATTATTGTTCAACCTCCTCAGAAAGGGGGGGATTATTAGATACGGGGGGATAAATGGAGACGGGGCGATAATTAGAGATAATACGGTTTACCTAATTATTTTTATTGCATAAACTGGTGGAAAAAAGTCTTTTACCGAACCCCCGAAATTTGTTCAGTGGCGATTTTTGTAATTAAACAAAATTTGATAAAATTTTGCATACCAAAAGAGCACAGATATTGTTACAAAAACTGTCTTACAACTATGTATATTGGACAACTTATTAATTACAAAAATCGCCACTGAACAAATTTCGGCGGTTTGGTAAAGACTTTTTTCCACCAGTGTAGCAATTAAATATGAGATGGGATTGATTTGATTTATCTCAATTTATTGTGGATTTTATTATGGAGAGAAATTATAGAGTTGAGAATGACTCGAAAGTTTTGGAGAAAACTCGGAACTGAAAAGCCGAAAAAGCCAAATTCGAGCCGGCGTCGGCGGCGGGACCAACAGGGATTTTAATGATGAATGAAGCATATTAGAAATTTTCAAGAATTTTAATTTAATCATTTTTAATATTTTTATAGCATTTCGAAGATGGGTTTTTAGGGTCAGAATCGCTTTTGTCCTGAAATTTTGGTACTTTCCTCTTCTGTGACCGCAGAATTAATTTTAAAAAAAAACAATTTTCCTTCGCCCTTTTGCAAAACTGCGCGCGTTTTTTTTTGTTGACTTAAAAAAAATTAATTCTGCAATTTTGCAATTTTTTATCCATTTTTTAATAAAATTTAGGAATTTTTGGGTCCGGCGGTGCCCATAGGTGCGGCCTGGAAATTTCGGAAAATTCTACAATTTTTGTGCACATAAAAAAAATTTTTTTTTTGATTTTTCGGCTATGTTTTAGAAAATATAAAATATTATTTGTTTTTTCTTTTTAGTGTTTGGGAAATTTTCATAATTAAATTAAAACAATTTTACTTTTACTTATTTTAATTAGAGTCCGGAATTTTGAAAATGCCGGGACCGGGCCCGGGCTCGGGCTTAGACAATTGGCCGGGCCCGGGCCGCCCGGTCAAAAAAAGCCCGTTTAAACGGGCGGCCCGGGCCCGGTCCAAAATTTTGGCCGGGCGCCCGCCGGGCCCGGGCTTTTTTCAAAATTTTTAGAATTTTGATTAAAATTTCGAAAAAAATGTATAATTTTATATTTTTGCTTCGAATTATATCAAGCCATGTAATTCGACCTTTTTTGCTTTTCAAAACCCTTTTTTACGGCGCATTTTTTCAAAAAAATTTGGGGTACAAGGGGGGGGGGGGGGGGGTCCGGCGGTGCCGATAGGCGCCGCCGCGGAAAATTATTAAAAATTGTGTGTGATTTGTTAACAGATTTCACCAAAAAATTACCAAATTTTTAAATTTTGAGCTAAATTTTTGAGAAAAAAAATAATCTTTTTGTACAAGGCGACGCTGAGGAAAAAGTTTGACTTTTAATGAAATTTATTAAGAAAATTTGTCGATTTTTTCATAAAATTTGGAAATCTTTTTTGAGAAAAAAGATGAAAATGTTACTCAATTTATGGGGTTGGGATCTTTTCAACAGTTGAAATTTCCCCAAATTTTCAAAAATCCAAGTTCTATCTTGAAAATTTTGAATTAAAAGACATTTTGCCAAAATAATTATTTAATTTTTCAAATTTTGGGCAGTTTCGCTGGCGAAATTTAAGCCCGTTTTAGCCCGGTCAAATTGACCGGGCCCGGGCCCGGGCTCGGGCTTTGACAATTGGCCGGGCCCGGGCGGCCCGGTAAAAAAAGCCCGTTTTACCGTTTTTTCCCAAAAAAAACGGGCCCGGGCCCGGGCGGCCCGGCAAAAGCCCGGCGGGCGCCCGGGCCCGTCCGGGCTCTAATTTTAATAAAAATTTTTAAAAATGAAAATAATTTTATTCTGTGGGGATCGAACCAAGGCAAAAATCAAAGAAAGGCTGGAGGTTTAGCCACAAGGCTAATATGTTTCATGAATTTTCCTTTTCTTCCCAATTTTCAAAAAATATTTTTCTCAACCCTTCCCCCCCCCCCATTCTTAGCAGTGAATAAAAATTTTGTGTTTTGTGCCAGAATACGGAACACGAACACGAAAATGCCCTAAGACACGAAAATACGAAACATGAAACGATCAACATCTCTGGGACAACTTACTCTGACAAATTGTCGAATAATGGACAAAATTTGAGTTAGAGCATAAAATCAAAGGGTGATCATATAAATAAACCACCGATAAATGTCAAATTTCATTAATAATTTCATCGTTTTCAAAATTAGCTGTTCATAATTTCAAAAAAGATGCCGAGGTGCGCGAGCGGAACGAAGCGTAGCGACTTGCCAAAGGGTTAGAGACAGCCGATAGCAATGCTTGAACGAAACCGCCCATTTCTATTATTTTAAAAACATAATTTTGGATTAAAGTTTTCTCATGCCATTTTACTGTGTTTCAAATTTTCAAAAAATTATTTTCTGCTGTTTTTTGAGCCTCAAGACACCCTTAAAATTCATTTTCGAGTTCTAATTCGAATTTCGTCCGTGTCAGAATTGCCGAAATTATAAAAATGTCAGAATTTTTGCAAATTTAGCGATTTGAATTTGCTGTTGACTCCCCTTGCCACCTGTCTTCTCCTTCTCCTTATGCATACGTCAGGCTTATTTCTTTTCAAAATGCCAATAATTCTGTGTAAATTATCAATTTTCCATTTCGCATTCTCTCGGCGATTCTTTCCATCCAAAAATAATTCATTTATTCATTTTAGCATTTTTCTATCATAATGAATCTATTTCTGCGCATATTCATTTTTAGTCAAATTTTGAAATTTAATTTTTCGAAAGGGGCAAAGGTGGAGAAACTCCGAATTCGCGTTGAATGCAAAAATGAGAACCCAAATCGGGAAGTCAGAATTGATTTGCGCGTGATTTACTGGATCAATGGCAAAGTGTATGAAAAAATACAAACGAAAATAAATTGTGCCGAGGAATTTGGCATTTATTTGAACAAAAAAGTTGACAAAGGCAGATTCAAGTTCAATTTCGACATTTTTACGAAACCATTTGCCAATGAAATTGTGCCGTCGAATGAAAGCAGCGAAAATCCCCAAACAGAGGGAGAAGAACAGCAAATTGTGGACGACATCCTCCGCCAAGCGATACACAGAGTCGTCAAAGTCGAGCTGTTCAGGCCGAACTTCTCGCGGCAGCTGTACGTGGTCAATTTGGGCAGTGCCGACCCCCCGGGGCGGCTCAATTGGAACCGAAGGGTTTTTGTGGAAGCGGAAAACGACACGGGCAATTACCACGCTTTTGTATATGCTGCTGTGGACAAAAATGAGCGAATTCTCCTGGGATTTGCGCCATTTGTGAAAATTGAGAATGGCAATGAGTCATCAAACGCACCGCAGGCAAAAAAAAAAACGAAAAAAAAACCAAAAGAAAATCAAAATGAATTAAAAAATTATTAAATAAAATAAATTTCAGTTCTCCGAATATCAATTATCACTTCCTGTGAATTTGAATCCCTTCTTTAAACGCAACATTTGGTTTCTTTCCATGGACATTTACCAGTTTGAGGAGGTGTGGTAAAAGAAAAAATATATAAATTTTTAATTGAATTAATCAGAAATATTATTTAGACAATTTATTCGATCGAGACAAAAAATGAGTCAAAATCACCGATAACAAATAGTGGTAATTATTAGAGAACCGGAAATTTCAGTTTACGGGTCCCGCTGCGTCATTGGGACTCAAAATTTTCGCGGGACCGGATCCCACGGTCCCGCATTAAAATGTGCGAGAACCCGCGGGGTTTGCGGGTTTTTGGAATTTCGAAAAATTAAGATAAATTTAAAAAACTCAAAAAACTAAATCAATTTGTGGATCCCGCTGCGGGATTGGACTAAAATTTTTGCGGGAAGGGTTCCCTTGGGATTAATCCCGCAAAATCCCGTGCGGTTTCTTATAAGTTCAATGAAGGTGATGGTACTGATGATGTAACTGCAGGCTGTTCAATTTGTTTGGAGGAATTAACGAACGGCCAACAAATTATTAAATTACACGCAGAAAAAGGCGAAAATTACGCGGTTAATTTGGCATTGAATTAAAATTCATTTCAAATCATTTTAGCATTTATTTCACGAAAATTGTATCAAAATTTGGTGAGGAACAAAAAACAGAAAATGTTTTATTACAATGCAAATTTAGGTTTAAACAGGCCCAATTCCCGTTATGTCCGTTGTGCAAACAAACGGCCAAATATGAAACGGTAAAGCAAACAAGCCAAACCATTCATATTAGCATATTTAAAATATAAAATTTCGGATTATTAAATGGCAATTTATTTCTAAATTTAAGTCCGGCACATTCCCACCAATTTTTGAGAGTTCTGCCGAAATATTTTCAAATTTTCATATGAATTCAATTGGAGAATTATTTCGAATTGGGAGAGAAGATGAAAATGAGTTTTTAAGGACACAAGCAAAACATCAGATTAAAGCAATCGTTGACCAGTTAAATAATTCGGCAAAAAATTACAAAAATTTTCTGAGCAACACAAATTTGAAACATTTGGTGCCCTTTTTGGAACAAAACTTTTTTGAAATTGGAACTGATAAATTTGTGGAGACAGAAATTGTCGGACAAATTCGAAATTTGTTAGAAAATTTTATCAATGACCAACAGAACAGAGGAAAGGAGGACATTGCAATTGCAAAATATTTGTTAAAATTGGCTTCAGCCTCAAAAATTGCCCAAAATTCGCAGGCGAATAACGCAATTGAAAAGCTGAAAATTATAAGGGAAGAGCAATGAAAAAGAAAGAAAGAACAAATGAGCATTTTTTATTGTTAATTTTTATATTTCTGTTGATAAAGAAAATTTTCAACAATTTTTAAAAATGAGAAAATATTTAAAAATTTATTTAATTAAAATTGGGAAAATATTAATCATAGGGCCCAGACTCAAAAACACACAAAAACACTTTTATAGGTTTTCTTATGCGCTGAAAACGATTAAGCAATCAAAAATTTTGGCGCGCTTCAACTTTAAACCGGTTTTTGAACCGGTTCAAAATTCGAAAAAAGGGGGCTCTCCTAACTTTTTAAAGGACCAAACCCATACAAATTTCATATCATTCGAAAGCTCTTGACGAGCTTAGTCTAAAATTCAGGGAATGAAGTTGAACGGGCGCCATCTGACAATGATAGGTTTTTGAACCGGTTCAAAATCAATGAAAATTTGGCGCAACTACAATTTAAAAGAATTTTTTTTTTTTGCTTATTGCGCTAAAAAACCGCCGCACACTCGACTACGGCGGCCAGTAGGTGGGGCGAGACTACGGGCTACGGAAGAAGTCCGCGCGTGATCCGCAGGCGGTTGACTGATTGGCGGGGGCCCTCCGGGCCCCCGCAGTCAACCGCCTGTGGCGCTCGTCAGACGTCTTCCTCCGCCCTCCGTCTCGCCCCACTACTTGCTCCGTCTTCGCATGCTCCCTTTTGCGAAAGTTAGATTATCTTCGATTATCCATTTTTTCTTTGTACTGAAATATCCGTAAAAAATACCCAATTTTCTTAGTTTTTCGAATTTTGAACCGGTTCAAAAACCGGTTTAAAGTTGAAGCGCGCCAAAATTTTTGATTGCTTAATCGTTTTCAGCGCATAAGAAAACCTATAAAAGTGTTTTTGTGTGTTTTTGAGTCTGGGCCCTATGATTAATATTTACCAAAAATTGTAGATAAATACATAATGAAACTTTAATAAACACAATATAATTGGGTTTTTCTTTTTACATTATTTAAAATTATAATTCTCTTTGTTTATTTTGTTTTAAATATATATATTTTTTCTTTTTGGCATTATTAAATCCTTCTTTAACCATCTTTACTAAGCATTCTCCGTCATCTAATTGATCAGCGAACCTAAAATTCGCAATAATTATTTTTACCTCCCTAATTGTGCCCCCCCCCCATTTTACCGCCAAAAAGCGTCAGCAAAGCGATGCCAATAATTGCCGTGACCGCCACGCCCTCAGCGTGGCCCCCACTGTTGTCCTTCTTCTTATTGCCTCCTCCGTTTTCATCCGGCTTTCGGGGCAAAGATTTGTTGGCATATTGCAGTTCGGTTCTCTTCATGTTGCACTGCTCGGTTTCGCAGTGTTCGCATTTGCCAACGAACGGTGCCAAACACGACGGCATCACCGAACATTGGCCGCTGCTGTCCGACGCGCACGAATTCACCACGTAATGGTCGGCATGAGTTTCAACTAAGAAATAAAACTTCCAAATCCCTTATTTATGCATCAAATGGCAATGTTTTTAGAGCTGTCATTAATTTAATTTTCTAAGATTTATTCTTTTTTGGGGACGGAATTATCGAAAATAAAAATGTCTTACAATTAGTTTAGCCTTTTGTTTTTTTCCGGCAGCGCTTCTTGGCACTTAATATATAAACGTTTTGCCTAAAACCCAAAGAATGTCCGTCCACCCATTCATCGCTATTGTTTTAATCATTATATTATAATTTTATTATTATTTTTAATTCGTTTTTCCATTTCGCTTGCCATCGAAACAACGGTAAGTATTGCAGACAAGCGAATTGCCACATTCGATTGTGTTGTTCGACTTGAAACCGCCCACCATGTTGGCCAGGTTGTACAGCTCCTTGACAAACGATTGATTGCTCGAGGCGCGAACGGTGGCAAAACATTTAAAGGCAATGATCGGATGCCAAAGGGAGCAAAGCGCGAAAAGGGCGGCAAAGGTCGACGGAAGGGACGGCATTGGCACAATTAAGCCCAATTTGATCAAATGGGACTGATTTTAGCTAAATTGACAGCTATTGATTAAATATGAAAAAGTCATCTCATAATTTTTTGCTCAAAACACGCGATTTGATATTTTATTTAAATGAATCGGTGGACGAAGGCAATGGGAAAAGCTGATGGCAATGGAAATGAATCATCCCACCAATTCGTTATCACTTTTTAAAAAAAGGATGTGAGAAGAGAAATTTTTTTGAATCATTATTATTGGTAGAGACAGGAATTTTGAAATTGCCGGGACTTGGAAAATGATAGACCGCGGGACTCCCGTTTTTACGGGACTCCTCGTCACGCCGGTGTTTAGTCTAAAAAAACATATTCCCAGCGGCGCTACGGTCTCGTCCGATCTCTAGTTAATAGTAATTTAATTGTCATTTAAGCTTCGAAATTAATCAAAGTTTATTCACAAATACCGTATTTCTTGTAATAGAGCCTCCGGGGCTCTGTTTTTCAACCCCCTCAAAAGGGGCTTTACTTAAGAGGGGGGGGGGGGGGGGGCTCTAATTCAGGGGTGGGGGCTATTATAGGAAATACGGTAAGAGGAGAAATGGAATTAAAATTAACCAATCTCTGACAAAAGTGATGTCATTTTTATTGAAGAAAATCTTTTTTCACTCTTTTTAGACTTGTTCTTGAGCTATTTTTTTTTTTAAAATTATTTTTCTTCAATGAATTGTTGAATTAATTCACAATAACCTGATGCGAAATTTTAATATTTTGTAAGCATTCATTGATTTTGAAATATTTGCGAAACCCATTAATTTTTTATTCTTTCGTTTGAATTTCAATAAATTACATTAGCACAATCATATCAAACTCAAAAAATGTATTATTTTTTTGATTTTTTTTTTTTGCTTCTCTTTCTTTTTTCTTTTTCTTCCATTCTTTTCGAACCTCCACAATCCAATGGATGAGATAAGCTATAAATTATTTTAAAAAACGTTGGATAAATTTAAAAGCTCAATTTTTTAAAAAATTTGCATTTACGGCTAATTATCTTTGGGCATCCGTTTCTTCTCATCAGCAAATGAATTCAGCTCAATTTTGTCCTTGTTGCATTTGTCGGATTCACAGATTTCGCAGCTTTGTTTTAGCGGGCTGAGACACGGGACGACAATGGCACAATCGCTATTGCCTTTGCCCGCTGCGCAACCATTGATCACAAATTTGGCATTGCCACTTTCTGTTAAAAGCAAATTAATAAAAAAAAACAATTGCCCTTATTATTTATCTCAATTATTCCCTTTTTTGTGCCGCCTTTTCCATTCATTTTTCTCACCATCGTCGCATTTGTGCGTCATGCACCCAAATCCGTTGTGGCATTCAATGGTGTTGTTCATGCCAAAGCCTCCGGTCAAACTGGCAACGAGCAAATGCAATTTGTCGGGAGTGCCGTTGATGCGAATGGCGCTGAAGCATTTTATCGCGGTGCCGGGAAGGACAAGCGAAAAGAGCAAAAGGACGGACAAATGGCCAAAGAACGCAAATTGGATGAAAAACATTTGGTGGGGAAAAGCTGAACAATTAATTAAATGAATGAAAATATTTATTTATTTTTAGTAATTTGATCATTTGTAATGGACTAATAACGATAAGCAAAACGCATTTAACACCAAATCATTAAATGGAATTACCAAAGGGAATGAAGTGAAAATTGTATGGATTAGTCATCATTAAAGTGGAAAATAAATGTAAATGAATTTGTTTTTATTTTTTCATAAAAAATATTCTAAAAATTGGCTCAGAATTGCGCCCTCACTCAGGCGCAGGATTTATTGGCCTATTTTAAATAGATTCTTCTCTATAATTAATTGCTTTAAAATTTCTCGAGACTTGGCGGGGGCGCGAGTAAAAATTTTGCTGGATTGAAATTCTGAACGGGAATCCCGCCACGGGAGCGGGGGTAATTAAAAAAATTAATTAAGCCGGAATTTTGATTTAGTAATTTTTCATATTTTGGCAGAGGTAGATGGATTAGGACGCCGACAATTGGCAGCACATTTTGAAAAAACATATACCAGTCATTTGAATTTATTAAAAAAAAAATAATCTACATGAAACACAATATGAAGAATAACAAAAAAGCGAATTTTAAAAATAAAACCACAACAATCAAATAACAAAATATGGTCGGAAGTGATGAGTAATAAATTAATTAATTAATGCCGCCAATTTGCCCCGGGGCACTGCCGCTTCTTTCGCCCTTTCATTGCGCACCATTCTCCGCTTCTTCCCCGCCGCTGCGCTTCTGCTGCTCTCCCTCCCTCTCCTCTTCGTCCGTCGTTTTGCCATCGTTTTCGATTTCGCTACCGGCGATCAAACGGACAGTGAGCTGATCGAACAAACTTCCCTTGCACCTAAGGGCACAAACAATTCAAAATTAAATGCCGACATTTGGGCTCAATCAGCACAATCATTTAGGATCACAACTTTTTTATAGCGAAATAAATTTTCTGAAAATCTTTTATATGAACTTGATCAGATAACTCATTCATGGTGACCTGGACATCATAAAATACAATGGAAATAGGAAAAGTCCCAAAAAATCCTAGAGGATTAGGAAAAATTTTTTTACAAAAAATTATTATGTTCATTTGAGGCACATAATTCTCTGGCGAAGTCGTAAATTTTCACAACCCCTAGATTTTTCTTTTGGAAATTTTCCCGATTTTGAGTGTATTTGGGGTATCCAGATCACGCTGAATAAGTGATTTGATCAAGTTGTGTATTTTTTTGATCAGTTTCCAAAGTTGTGTTATAGCTGGAATATTTCAGATTAAAAAAGTCTCATAAACATATGACCGAATCACTCGAATATGAACAATATCTGAAATGTCAGGGATGGAATTCTAAGGCCAAAAATTTTCGGAAATTAGACACAAAAAAATCGGAATTCCGCGGCTAAAATATTTCCTTTTGTTTTTGTAAAATTTCCACTTTGAATTTTTCCCCCGGTTTTACCCGCATTTGGAGCACCGCCTTCGCTGCGCTTTCCCTCCCCCCGGCCCTTCCCCGCCGTCGTTCTTCAATTTGAGCACGTAGCCCCGCTCGATGAGTTGGAAACGGCGCGACAAATTCAACTGCAAAAAGGTATTAGTTTAAAAATATTTTATGAAATATAAAATTTTAAATTAATATTTTCCCAGAAAAAATCTATCTAAAATAATAAAAAATGTCAGGTTAAATAAAATATATATTTTTTCGGGGGATGGGAGGCGAACTGCTGCTCTCTCATTAACTACACCACCACCTTCTTTTCCTCCATGAACCGTTTTGCCGACAAATCCCCGTCAACGCCGTACGATGGGTGGCACTGCTGCAGCCACTGAAAAGCAATAAATTCGAACTGACAAACAGCTGAAAGAATCCCGTTATTTGGAAAGTCCGAGTTAACCAATTGGTGAAATATAAAGGGTAAAAATTAAAGCTGGGCAAAATTAGCGAAAACCCTGGGGATTTCATTAAATGCCCGCAGCCACCTCCATGCCGTCGATGGGCGAAATGGTAAAGGAACAGTGCCGACGGCGACAGTCTAAACAGAAGCAGCACCGCCGCCCATTGTTTTGGCGGTCGCACGCTTCGGTGCCGTTTTCGTCATTGATTTGGTGCCAATGCTTTTGCGGGACATCGACCGGCGCCGTTTGTTGAGACAAAAGCTCCATCAAATTTGAATTGTTGTGTCTTTGAATAAAAAATGTTCAAAAGAATCGGATTAAAATGGAAAAATAAATATTTGAAAGCAATTAAAACTTTGACTGTCCATAAATTGCATAATTAAATTAATTATTTGGAGGAATGAAACCGAAAGGAAAAATGAAGTGGACAAAATGGACAGGAAAGAATTACAAGAAAAACAAATATTTTGGCTCATCTGAGACTGATCGATATAATAAAATAGAAAAGACAGCGCAATTATATCACGGAAAAACGAAATGATAATTAGAATTAGCGATCATTAGGCTTAGTGTGAATTAAAAACATTTTCAGGTAATTAAGGGGACGGTGAACAAAATGCTTTTGTCACTTTGTGCCATGAACGAAAATTTAAAATGTTTGGCATAAAACGACTTTTGTTGGACATTGAAACGAAAAATGGGTTAATTAGGGAATGAAATTTGAACAATGATTGATGCAACTGCTTTTTCTGCTGCTAATCTGATTAGAGTGTGGTCGATCATCAGCCAAGTCCGTTGTCCTCAAAAAGTCCTTGCGTTGTCTCCTCCTGAAAATTGAGCCAATCATTAAAAAGGTTCAAAATTAGCCCTTAATATTTTTTAAAGATAATTAAATTGGAAAAATTACCAAAATCCATAACAAACATAAGAAAATAGAATCGTAAGACAAATGCTAATCGGTGCAATTGAGTTGAAAATGGTGAGAGTCAACTGGGCCACACTTTCTTTCACTGTTCCTTACTGTTTATTATTCAATATTTAACTTTATCGATAAAAAACAAAATTCAAAAAGCCACTTTTACAAAAGTTGGATGAATTTCAAAAATAGTTTTTTGTAATTTATTCAAATTTTCAGCAATCTCTTCTTAACTAAATTGATTTTTAAAGGGCATTGAATTTGTTTAGTGAAAGTGGCACAGTTTTGCCCGGTTCGATTTGAGCACCAGCGATGAATACAATTTGGAAATTGAGATTTTCCCACCCCACGGTGACAAAACCTTAATAATGTTTGCGCTGGGAAAATGCATCGTTAATGCTTAATGCTACCGGGACGCATAAAATGTTAAAGTGACTAGCAAATATTATAATCTGACCTATGCTTTAAAGGATGTTGAAAAACAATCATAGAGGGCGGGAGAAGATTAAATCTGATCAAAGCACATTATAAAAAAAAAGTAGAGGACTGATCAATGCCGATTAAAAGTGATCAACAGTGAATTTTGGTCAGGAAGAAAATAAAAATTTATAAATAAATCAAAATATGATCAGGAGAATAACAAATGCACAAACAATTTGATGTATAATAAGAGATATGATCAACAATTTCAACAATTATTTGATTGGCTTTTTATTGCGTCCAACAAAGTGATCAGTGCCGTCCCCACCACCACTCACATCCTGCAGCAAATCCTGCGCACTGATCGCCTTCAGCACTTGCTTTTTGCTGGTCTCCTGAATTTCGCCGGCCAACAAAAACTCGTCCAAAATGAAGTAGGCCTTCTCGAAGTTGAAGATGATGTCCAACTCGCACACACTGCCAAAGTAGCGGTCCAACAGCTCCACGTAGCGGTGGATGACCTCCAGACAAAGCAACTGAACGAAGCGGGCAAATTCGGAAAAAATGTCGTAAAATCCGAGTCGAATTTCAAAAATTTAAAATTTTGGAATAAGCGGCAAATGAAGTGAAAATTACAAAGTAAAATTTTTTCTTGCAAAATCTTAGTAATTCACCATATAATTCACCGAATTTTTTTTTCTTGAAATTTCCTTATAAAAAACTTCTAAGATTTTTCTTCTTGAAAAATTTCTTAGTTTGCATACATGAAATTGGGGGGGGGGGGGGGGGGGTCGACCCCCCCTGACTTCGTTCGTATGAGGGGCCGAAAGAGGGGGGGACTTCGTATTTGTTGGGACAAAAATGTGAAAAAATGTGGGGAAAGGTCGGAGACGAAGGGAAAAGAGAAAGGCGACTTCGTAAAGGCAAAAAGAATTTAAATAATTTAACAAAATCCTTTTAAATTTAGCCAATTTTGTACAAAAAATGAAAAAAAATTTACGAAATTGAGTAACATTTGGGTTTTTTTGTTATCAAATAGGACTTCGTTTTTTATATGATTTTTAACAAATTGCACTCCAATGTTCAAAAATTTTTCCGGTGGTGCCTATCGGCACCACCGGACGGTTCTTATCCCTTTTGTGACCCCCCCTGAAAATTTTTTTTTGCTAATTTTTACTAGGGTATTTTTATGCGCTGAACACGAATATGACGTTCATTTTTAGCTATCGTGAGTTTTGCGTGAGTTACGTGAAAAAATTTAAAAAATGTAAAGTTCAAACATCAGGCGGGCGGCATGAAAAGATATTTTAAAAGGATTAAAGGTAATCTGAGTCTGTTTATAAATGCTGTTAGTTAATGCATCACTGCTTTATAAATAGTTGATCATCACAATATAAAGTTCTGTAACTCATGATAGCTAAAAATGAACGTCATATTCGTGTTCAGCGCATAAAAATAGCCTAGTAAAAATTAGCAAAAAAAATTTTTCAGGGGGGGTCACAAAAGGGATAAGAACCAATTGTTTGGCCCGAAGAGCCCAAAAAAAAAAAAAAAAAAGCTCGTCGCGAAAATTGTTTCTGGTTACGGGCCTGAAGAGGACTTCGTAAAATTTTTGTCTCCGACCCCCCCTCGACCACCCCTGGACTTCGTTCGTATGAAGTCGTGTCGACCCCCCCCCCCCCTACTATTTCATGTATGTTAGTTTGTAAAAAAATTTATTTCTCGGGTGGGGGGGGGGAAATGAGCTGCCCCCCCCCACAGGATCAATCATTGCATTTAATTCACCTCATTGTCCGTTTGCTCAATGGCGCAGCAAAAGTAAAGCGATGCGTAACTGAGAAATTAAATTGCAATTAAATTATTTGTTTTAAATTAGTTTTAAATATGGCACACCGTTTGTACACAACTTTCGTGTCCTTATACTCGAGGAATGCGCACATTTTGGGCTTCCGTGACAAAATGGTGGTGACCAACTCACGGGTGATTTTCTTTTTTGCCTGAAAATGTTTCAACAATTTTGTAAAGAGGCTAAAGTATGCTAGCAATGGCAAATGCATTTCTCCGGTAAAAACCGGTTTTTCAGAGAATCTTTCGGTAAATCTACCGGTCCCAAAAAAGGCCGGTAAATTTTACCGTGTCGCTCACCACTTGTTTAATCTCTAAATAAACCGGGACAAAAATTAAACTAAACAATCAGATAATTAATCACAACGGGCTAATGCAACTTTGCCATCACAAACAGTAAACAGTCAAATCCAATGTGAGAGCAGCCATCTAAGCAATTAACGGTACTTTCCTGTTATGTGACCGCAAAATTAAAAAAATCGTACTGTTGATCCATTTGAAGACATTTTGGAGCATATTGCGGCATTTATGCCTCCCAAATAATTTTGGCGCGCCTTTTATGCAATACTGCGCGCGCCTTTGTTGACTTTTTTATGCAATACTGCGCGCGCCTTTGTTGACTTTTTAAAAAATTAATTTTGCGGTCACATAACAGGAAAGTACCGAATTAACTGCTCTCGACCCCACTGCCAATGGTCTGCTCCCGCTGTGTGTGCTGCCCACCTTGTCCGGATATGCGACGTACCACTTCTGCAGACGGAGTTTGCCCTGGCGCGAGAACAGCAGCATGTAATTGATCATCCTCGCAATAAAAATGGGCAAATTATGGTAAATGAAAACCGAGAAAAAAAAGGGTATTATAAAACCAAATCCATCGAAAAAACATAGACAAACAGACGCATGCGCCCCAAGACTTTTTAATTATGCAAAATTAGCTTGATTCATAATAAATTTATTGCTTCTTGGACATAATTAGGAACTAATGGTGGATAATGAAAGAAAGTTCCAAGCCAAAGAAGCAATTTCTTAAAAAGACAAATGTCAATCAAAAATCTATCATTAAAATTGTTTCATCACAGTTCAGCAGTAGGATAATGAATGTATAGAATTTTTACAGGTATTTGTGTGGCATTTTTGAAAAATCACAAAATGTAAATTGATCAGTGGTGCCGTTGAGTGACGGAAAGTGCGCTGAGCAGCCAAGTGACACTGCGCTTCACGTTGATGTTGTGAAGGGCCTGAAAATTGGGAAATGCAAAACCGAGACTAAGGCATTAAATTCTGAAAAGGAATAAAACCAAATGAATTCTGAAAAAAGTTTAACCATTGCATGAAAATTCCTTCAAAAAATCGCTAGAAAAATGTTTCAAAATTTCTTATAAAAAATTTTATGCAATTTTTTTAATGAAAATTTCTGTTGGAAATTTAAAAAAAAAATTTTGGCGACGAAAAATTTCGGCGGTAAAATTTTGTCCCGTTCCGGTAATAATGGTCTTGAAAAGTTTTGAAATAATCCTGCAAAAAAAGTTGTGGGCTGAATGAACACGTCAGACCACTTAGAACAGGTGATCCAACATTGACTCCGCATCACTTAAAGTCTCACTCAGTCCGAATTTTCACAATTTTCCCGGGACATGGTCCAGCACATTTAGCTACAACAAAGTTGAGAAGCTAATAGCGCCTTGTAAACGGGAAAACCCAACGGCGGAAGAGGGAATTGAACCAGCGCTAGACAAAAGTAATTACAGAGAGACAGACCACTGAACCACCAGTGAAGGACATTGGCAAATTTTCTTTAATGGATATTTTTGGAACTTGCGGCGCAATTCGCCGTTAAATTCGTTCATTTAAAACGCACCGACACAGAGAAAATCGCCACGTCCGCCTGGTGTCGGGTGGCGATGTGATTGTTGAAGTATTGGCGCCGAAAGCGCTCCATCAACTCGTTGGCATTGGTGTCGTGCCGCTGCGGTCGGTCCGCTGTGTTTGTGGTCGACGACGACGACGCCGCAGTGACGGTGGACAGCCGATCGTTGTCCCACTCACTTTCAGTGCCGTCCTCGCAGTGCCATTGGCCAGCACTGTCACCATCACCACCGCCGGCATTATCGTTGTGGTGCTCGTCATGGTCGTTATTGTCCACCAACTCAAAACTCTGCCAGCCGCCGCCGCTGCTGTCGCACAGCGAGGAGAGAGTGGGGGACTGAACCGGCGGCGCGGGTTGGGGCGAGGGGGACGGAATTGGCGGGGCACAATTTGTTGACGGATGCCTTGAAAAATAAAAGAAATGGAGGAGACCTGAGGAAAGACTAACAACACAACGTATTTTAGTGGTTTGAAAAAATTGCAATTTCAAAAAAATTAGGGAAATGGATTTAAAGAGGGGAAAATAAAAGTGCGCCTTGTTTCGTCCATCGATGGGAAAATTTTAATTTAATCCCATTTTGTCCATACTTTTCTCCCTACCCATGTTTTGTTGGGTTTGTTGTCGCTGCTGATGTCGTCGGCGTTTGTCCTTCATCCATGGCATCGTCTGACGAAGTTTTGATAGATTAGACAATTTAAAAAAAAACAAAATTTTTTAATGGGTAGTGCGTCAATTGCGCAAAGTTTTTCCCCCTTATTCACAATTCGTTTGATTTAGAAGAAAATTTCGGAAAATCTTAATAGCTGTTTATAGGTTTATTTTTGAAACGCAAATTTTTTGACACCAAAATTTGACTAACTCGTCATCAATTTGCACTCCAAGTCGCATTTGTTGAACAGAATCATCAGCGGAAGTTGGCTAATGCGTTCGACCGCAAAAATGCTCTCTAAAAAAGGATTTTATACTCCCAAAAAATATTCCATAAATGCCAGTGAAAAAAATTACATTATGGCATTACACAAAACTATTAAAAAACCTTAAAACTGCGGGGCCAATCGCTCGGGAATTTGAATGGATTAAAGTAAATTGGCTTTTATTGTTAGTTGCTGGCACTTTTTGTCCAAGTGAAATGCCAACATTTTTCGATATTAATTTTTAATGGCATTTTTATTAAGAAATCAGAAATTCCCCCGCCCCTTACAGCGCACCGCAAATTTTGTACAATTTATCGAATTATCCAAACAATGAAAATTTTAAAAAAAGATTCGCTTTTGCAAATCTCCCTTAAAAACAGAATTTCCCCCCCCCCCATTTTTTCGCTTTGTCAATGCCCCCACCCAATGCGCTGCACACTTCGGGCAACCGCTGCACATCCGACGAGTCGACCACAAAAATAAGGGCATGGCATTCCGCCAAATAGGAGTGCCACAGCGGACGGAGTTCCACCTGACCGCCGAGGTCCCACACATTGAGCACGGCACCAGCGAGAGGGGCACGGACATCTGTGAAACAATGCCAAATCGGTTAGAATTCACCCAAATTTTCAAAAAATTTCGAAAGTTTAAAATATTGTAAAACTCACGATTCAGCCCGACGGTAGATGCCAATTTGGCCAAATTTCGGCACCGGTAGTGCCGGTCGAAGTGCGCTTTCAGTCGCTCAACATAAGCCTAAATTAAACAGAAAGATGAATTGCTAGGCAAAAAGTATGTTGGGAATGGCCGTCAAATCGACGCCAAATTTAGTGGCCCATTCAGTAATTTTTTGGGGTAACCGAAGGCGTTTACAATTAGCACGAATCTGGCCTTCTTTCTGCTCAATTTCGAACCCTGAAATATTTTCTGAAAATTTAAATTTTTCATTTTTACAAACATTGCTTGTTGAATGTAACCAATGCCTTTTTTATATCTGAATCCACTGTGTTTTTATTCATATTCTTGGACAATTCGAGCAATGCTTTAACAATTTTTGCAAGAAATTGGATTTTGATTTTCGAAAAATGTTCGAGTCCGAGTTTGGGGTTCGAAAATGAGCCTAAAGAGAACCAGATTCGTGCTAAGCGCCTCAAATTGTCACTGAAAATAACTTTCTCGCAATTTATTTTTAATGATTTTCGGGACCAAATAATCTTTACCATTTCCCCCATTTTTTCGAGTACGGCACGGATTACCTATTTTGTGAAGATGCCATTCAAAAATAGGAATTTTTGCATAATTCTCTTAAAGCAAAAACCGTTTTCCCTGCACCGTCCAGGCCGAGCAGTGCGACAAAAAATTCGTCTTTGCGCGTCATTTCGCCGTACGCCCCGCGGAACAGAGAAAACATTTGGGGAGAAAGAAATGACAAAAATTGGTGGCACAACAAATGGCATTCAACGGGAAACCAATGCAAATGGAATTTAATATAATTCAATAAATAAAATTAAATAAAAATAACTATTGAAATCACTCGAAATTTAAACCTTTAAAAATATGCATGGAAAAATAAAAAAGCCGAATTTATTAAATTGAAAAAATTAAAGCATTTGATTTTTAAAAAAATGCAATTCTTTCCGATTTTATAGTCAATATGCCACAATAGCAAATCATAATGTTGTTGGATTAACACTTAAAAGTGTTGCTCACCCATATGGAGGAGATTATTTTTTAAAAGAATGTTAACTTGTGGAATTTAATAAGAAAATGGTTTTTGGAACCCACAAAAAATTAGCTATAATTATTGTAAAATGGGTGAAATTAGCCAATGCTTCTCTCTTCTCCTTGTCAATTTTTTGAATTTTGGTTTTAATTAAATATTTTTAATGTTGTTTTCTCGTCCTCGTCCCCTCCATTTTAGGCAACACTTTTTCGTGCAAATGAACCCGTCCAAAATTTAAAAAATTCCATCCATTTTCCATTAAATTTTATGAACATTTCTCGCCATCATCCGTCCTTCTGCTGTTGTTGCTGCATTTTTTGCTCCACATTCTTGGCCAACTGTTTGCTGTAGTTGCGGTACTCCGGCTTCAGCTCCCACATGGACCGGTGCGGTGCGCTGTCGTGATACAGGCCGATGTCGTTGAGCTGCAAATGTTGTAAAATAAAAGTAATAAACAGAAAAGGAAACATTCCGGGACCCAATGTTTTACACAAGAAATAAAATCATATAATTAGAAAATTAAAAATGGACAAGTGCTTTTACCACTTCTCGCACAACAGTGGCCGGCTGATTGACAATACGCTGAAGGTCCGCTTGTCTAAAAAGAGGACAACAACTAAAATTCTGTATCAAAATAAAAAAGTGCCCAAAATATTGGCTAATTTATCCCGGGTATAATTTTCTAAAGATACCAATTCTTTATTTTTACTATAATGGAAAGTTGGACTCCGTTGATGCTGCTTTCAGTCAACATTGTACTGCTATTAAGTGGAAGGATTACCGGTAGAACTGATGGCGCTCGAACGCGTTGAACAACAGACTGACCACCTCGTCCCGCTCCAGTCGAATGGCCCTGGTGCCCTCCTTGCGCTGCTTTTCCTTCACCTGTAAACACAAAGATATGCAATGGTTCAATGGGTTGACGAGGAAAAAAACAGCGGAATTTGAAATATTTATTTAATTTTTTATTTCTTGAATTAGAATTGCTGTGATGTTGCCCCATAAGCAAAAAAATTCAAATTGCCAAATCTTGAAAGAAATTTTGGTTCTTGCTAACAGAGGCTTTTCCCAGAATGAAACATTTACATTTCATCCCAAAATATGTTTTAATGAATTTTTGAATACATCGAAATTGAAGGAATTCCAATTGCTCGTTTTCCGCCTTTTCGGAGCAAATGAAAATTTTCAAAATTTGCCTGGTGTTCCTGGTGCGCGTTCACCGGCTTGAATTTGACCACCGCTCGGTCCATTTGTTTGACGGTTTTCTTTGGCTGGCTGACCCGTTGGATTTGAGCAATTTTCATGCGCATATAATCCGTGGAATTCGGCGGTTGACAATCCGCACGGCAAACAATCTGAAAAAAGTGGACAATGAGCATAAACGAGCAGATTTTTTTTTTTGGTGTTTTTGTGCCACTTTTCAATAGTTATCATTTTCAATAAAAATGGCAATTTTTTTTTGATTCATTGTCAGACTTATTTTTTAATAATTTTTAGTAATTAGTAAAGCGGCGATGTGCCGAAATTTTCGATAGATTTTTGGCATTATTTTGTCATATTTTCCCACCCGTCCTTCGATGCTCAGTTTTCCCGTCCGCAAGTCCGCCTCTTCCTCAAGCGCTGATTTGTCCTCAGACAAAACGGCCATTGACTGACTGTTCAAATCACTGCAAAAAATAAGAAATATTTTAAAATTGAAGTTAGAATTATGATAAAAACAAATAAATTGCTCCGAGAAAAACAGAATATTATTTTATAACGTAATGATTTTTAGCTATTATAATCCCTCTTTTATAGCTTTTTGTTGTCTAAAAAAATTCTGAAACAGAAAAGGGAAAAAAAACTAAAGAGGGCGGGCGAAAAATGAGAAAATCGAACTCAAAAAAAGGAAAATTTTGGATTAGTGAGACTTATTCATTTATTTGGAAAATCGTGGCCAATTTTTTTCAATGAATATGATGTAAGTTTTCACACCGAATGATGAATTTGTGTTGGGTTGGGATTTGCATCGCGTTTTGAGTTGTCGTCGTGGAAGGAGCGGCCGCACGCACCGGCTGAGGGATGGACTGACTGAATATTGCAAATTTAAAATTTACATAAAAACCAATTTCGGACAATTTCTGGGCCTTTTAAGTCTTCAAATGCCTGTATTTCTGCAGCGAATTTTGGCTGGACGAGGCGGAAGCGAACGACGAATGCGACGCCGGTTGTGGCGGTGCCAATTGACCGGCAATTTCACTGTGAAAGGTCGTCTCGCCACGGCCGGTGACCAATTTGCCGACCACGCCGCCCGCGTTCTGTTCCCAAACCTAAACAATGTTTGTCCAGGACTTGGTGTTTTTTCGCTTTTGTCAACCCCACTATTTTTGAAATTTTCGAGATTTTAGAGTAAATATTGAGAGGCCTCAATAAAATGCTGGCACCCCTCTTTAGTTGAGTGGGCCCAATTTTTGGGACCGCAAAAAATGCCGTGAAAAACCTCGGACAAATAGCGCGGCACTTTGACAAGCCAAACGCCCCGCGATGCCTTCTCCGTGTTCACCATTGACTGTTGCTCATCGCTTTGGCGTTTTTCCTCTGCCGGCCGTTTTTTTGGCGCTGACGTCGACGACGTTGTGCCGGTGCTCATTTAATTTATTGTCAATTCGAATGCTTATGTGTTCCTTCTTTATGCTGAAATACATACAAAATCAGGGGTTTTAAAGTAGATGATTTTCAAATTCAAATTCATAATAACTAGGGATGATATTTTTAGGCTCTAAAAACCGCCAAAATAGGTAGGCTTTATGCTCTAAAAATGGAAAATAGACATTAAAAAAACCTCATTTTTAGGGGTATAAAATGACAAAATGTATTCAAAAAAGTAAAAAATTAGGCCAAATCAGTATGTCAAGAAAATAAATAAATAAATTTTGGAGATGAATTTTTGAAGTTTTCATTTCTTAGGGGTGTATTTTTGAAAAATTTCGGGTCGATCTTAGGTGTATATTTTTTGAAAAAATTTTGGTCTCTTCTTAGGGGTGTATTTTTCATTTTTATTGCATTTTTGTAAATAATTTTGGCAAAATGCCAAAATAGGCAAAAATAGGTTCTAAGAAAATTTCATGAAAATCATGAAAAATTTTCTAGCAATTTTCAAAATTTTATAATGAATTCGCTTAAAATCAATAATATATCTTAAAATTTTCTTAAAGAAAATGCATTATAAAAAATTTGGTACTTTTCGATTTTGGGGCCTGAACTTAAAAAACAATTCCTTTGGCGCGAAAATGCCAAAAAATGAGGCGCAGACCCATTTGAAGAAATCTTAGCTCAAATTGTGGCATTTACGCCTCAATATAATGTTGGCGGCTTCTGGACTAGTCAGCTGAGGACAACTCAGCTGACGGACAACTCAGCTGATGAGACAATTCGGCTGATGGACAACTCAGCCGTACAATAAAACTTACAAAATAAAGCCTAAGCTTAAGCCTAAACCTAGGCCCAAGCAAGCCTAAGCCTAGGCCTCGCCTAAAGCTTAGGCCTAAGCCTGAGCCTAGGCCTAGCCTAAGCAATTGTACGAGTTGCCTTTTGTAAAATTCTGGTAAAGCTGAGTTGTCCATCAGCCGAATTGTCCCATCAGCTGAGTTGTCTGTCAGCTTTGTCCCCAGCTGACTGATCCTGACGCGATGTTGGCGCGTAGTTTTTACAATTCTATGTGTCCTTTTGTTTTTAAAAAATGCCCCAAAACCGAAACAACTCTCGCCTCTTGTTCTCGCCAACTCTCACCATTTTTGGGACTCTCGTTTTTTGGGACGAGAGGCGAGACGTGAAAATGCACCCCTACAAGATTGAACTTTTGAGAGTCAAAAAAATATTCAAATTTACGCGAAAACACAATAATAATTCTTTTTCTCTGCTTCCTTTATGTTTTAAAATCAGAGCACAATTATTTTGGATAAATGATCAGTAATTTAATTATTGCTTTAAATACCTAAAAAAAACTGCTCAACAAATCTCATTTTTTATCCATTTCGCTAGCACAAATGCAAACATAATCATTTCAATGCTTTTTGGTGTAAACTTTTTTTCGCTATCTAAGATTAATTATTTTTCGTCACACACTCCTAAAGCACTGAACATTGGCTACGATCGATTTATCGGTCGAATATCTAAAGTTTTCGATAATTTTTTTTTTCAATATTTTATAGAAAATTTTCGTGTTCTTTGATATTTTTCGGTTTGATTTTTCGATATTTTATTGAAAAATACAATCGAAGCAGTTGTCCGGTCTCTAACATAAATGTTCAAAATATATATTATTAATTAATTAAATAACACTAATTAGATAAGTTCATTTTAATTTTGTCCAGCGCTTTGTTCCTCCTCTCTCAGAATGTTCAAATTTTCAATTGCCAAATTTGCAAAAATGTCCAAATCATTTTTTATTGCTTGAATAATTATTATTGCATTCAGTGCCTTGTTTTTGATCTGTTGTGAATTTTCTTGATTTCTGACAATCTCTTCGAGACTTTCTCGAATGTGCTTAATGATGCCATTCTCGACAATGCCTTCTGAGCAAATTTCAAAGAATTTTGCATCCGAAAATGGAATAATCTGATCAAATTGCATCTCGGGCAGCAAACTTTTCAATTTTTCGGTGATGTTATGTAAACGATCATTGAGTTGGTCGATCGAATGTTCCGCTTGCAATTTTTTAAAATCATTTCCTTGTCCATTTGCAATGCGATACAATTCAGAAATTGGATTCATAAACAAATTTGAGGACAAATCGGAGGAAGTGCAAAATAATGAAAAGGAAATAATTGACTAAATCAGGGACTAATTAATCCAAAAATTATAAAATTAAAATGGTTTATTTATTTTAATAAACATAAATTAACTCATCCATCATTTATCAGTTTAAATTGGATAAAATTTGCCAATTACAACAAATTTACCAACCAAAACACGATTGGGTTGCTGATTACACAAAGGGCATCGGAGTCTGTCAAGCAATGAAAACCTAAAAATGATAATTATTCATTTTTACGGAATATCTTTCACATTCAATTGACCATTTGTTGATGCAATTGCGGTGGAAAATGTGCTAAAAATATTTAAATTATTTAATAAATTTATCATAAACCATTTTGACATTGGCATTTTCTCCGTGCAATTTGATACAAAATTGTTCCTTTGTTATTTCGTCTAAACAAATTGAACAGTCCTTTTCTGCTTCATCTCCAACACTGCTGCTTTTCATTTTGTCCTTAATTACTTTTTATTTACAATTTTAATAATCAAAATTAATCGACCTCTTCATACTGATAAATGTCAATGTCGAGAAACCAAATTTTGTGTTTGAAAAAGCGATTCAAATTGACCGGGATTGATAGTTTGTATTCTGTGAACTTAAAATATCAAATTATTAATATAATTATTTTGGCATTATTTTTTGCCTTTGGCATTTGCTGTCCATTTGCATTTTCCAATTTTTCGAGTGGGGCAAATCCCAAAAGTATTCTCTCGTCCTCTAACTCAAATCCGCGTCGGTTTTTCTGTACAAAAGCATACACAAAGGCGTGGTAATCGCCCGCGTCGTTTTCCGCTTCCACAAAAACCGTTCGGTTCCAATTGAGCCGCCCCGGGGGGTCGGCACTGCCCAAATTGACCACGTACATCCGCGAGAAGTTTGGCCTGAACAGTTCGACTTTGACGGTCCGGTGCAGGGACCGGATGTCGTCCATTTGCACAAATTGATCTTCGTATGGCTGATCATCCGCCGGGTTTTCGTCATTTTCATCCGGCAAAAATTCATTATTTATAGGATTTACCGACACATGAAATTGCAAAATATAATTGTCAATTTCTCTTTCATCCCTTTCATTAATTTCAATTTCGAAATTTTCTCCAATTTGGACATCCGAATATATTTTAAATATTTCATCATTTAATTCATAAAACAGTTCCAACACAATTTTAACTTCTCGTGAATGTTCACACATAACGCACAAACGGAGCTTTTTTGACGCGGCGCTTTGTGAAGGATAAAAGAGAAAAATTGTGAAAAATAAATAATAATTTATTATTTCCATTTAAAAAAATATATTAAAATGAAATAAATTTATGTAAAAAAGTCATATAAAAATATTAATCAATATTAAAGGGTAGTTTTTTCGCACTATGTTTTATTATGCATATTTAATAACATAACGGATGCCGAAAAAATAATCGATGCTAATTGTAAGGTGAACAGAGTAAAGGCAAACTCATAAAATATTTTTATTTTATAATTTAAATTTACATAAATTGAGAAGTTTGGAAAGGAAATTTAAAATTAATTAGAAACATTCCTAAAAAAGCACCATTAAATTTCTTTATTCAATTCTTTTCCCTTTATTTATTTTTTTGCCTAAAATATTTCGCTGTCATTCACTGCCCTCAATTAACCATTTCAGTCAAATAAATTCGATTAGTTGCTGCTAATTGTCAATTAAAAGAAGGTTTTGATCCTTTTTATTTTCTTCGTTTTCAATTTAAAAATAAATACAAAACAAAAGGCAAAAAGAAATTTAATCTCTCAACAAACAAATGGCTTTCTTTTTATGCTTTGAGAATTGAAGTTTTCACAAAGGGATAAACCGGCTTTAGGCTGATTTTTAATGTGGAAGATTCATCCCTTTTTTATTTTTAAATTTCTCCAATTTTCAATCGATGGTTTTTCTAAATCGTTTTTAATTTTAAATTTCGAATGGTGAATCACCCCTACCAATGCGTTGATAAATTGGGGACCGTTTTGCGCTAATTGGCCCTTCTTGTTGCATTGGAATGGCCAATTTTGGCGTTTTGGCGTTGTGTCGCCCTTCTTCGGCGGTTGTTGACAACGAAAATCGGTGAAGGAGCACGGGAATAATTGGAAAATGAAAATAGTCAGGTATTTACTTTACACTTCCAATTATCGAGAAACCGCACGAAAAGTCAGCCGGCCAAACACAACAAAAACTCACCGCCGACTTTCAATCATTTGGCGGTTGCCTTATGACACTCATTAATTCATTCTTTCATTCTTCCGCCCCCTCACCCACAAATTATTTTCCCTCAATTAGCCCAAGGCACACAAAATATTATTGCGAAAATATGAAAATAAGGCATTTTATTAATATGATATATATATAACACAGAGATATATTAATTAATTTATGATATATATATAACACAGAGATATATTAATTAATTAAGTAACAAATGACTTATAATTAATAAAAGAAAATTCAGGTTTTATAGAAAAAATATTTTATACTAAATATTTATTTAATCTTCTTTTATAAATGGCTGCCAAACTCAACACGGCTTATCTGAGCTCTCATCGAGGGATAATCAAAATTTTGCAGGTAAAATTGGGAATGTCAAAATGAAAACTTACCGTATTATTTCTAATTATCCCCCGTCTCCAATTACCCCCCGTATCTAATTATCCCCCCTTTTCTGAGTAGGTTGAAAAATAATCGCCCCAGGGGTTAATTAGAGATAATACGGTAACTAACTTGTGCTCGCTTCTATCAGATTGTTTTTGGGCTCATTGTTTGCACTTTGCTTTGCATCGGCAGTTACGGCTTTTTCAGCGGATGCTTTTACGACGGTACCAAAAAAAAAACAAAATCTTTTTTTAATTTATTTTTTTGAAAGGAAAAATCGGTGCCGCCAGCGGAATTAACGCAGTCATCGTCATACTGAATATTGTTTTCTTTGGTAAAGCAATAAACAATATAATAATAATACAGTAAAATTCAAAGTGGACGATAATACTGTAAATTTGGTCCAAAAAAAGATAATCTTTGGACTTTGGAGTAATTAGTCACAAAAAAACAAACAAATGAATGAATGGCAAATGGTAATAAATTCAGAATTAAAAAATGGCACAAATTTATTATAAAAAAATACCGAAATTTTTAAGCATTTTTGAGTAAAGAAATTTAGTGCTCAATTTGATGGACACTCACAACAACAAATGGGAACGCATTTACACACTCGTCGCACTCATTCTTTTCGTCGTAGCATTTGCGCTGATGCTATGGTAATAAAAAGTTCAAAATTAAAAATAAAAATAAAACAATTTGACATTTAGGAATTTGTTGGAGACCCATTCGTACTATGGCCAGACCAAAATACCGGCGACGGTTTCACTGTTTTATTTTTAGCAAATAATTTTAAGCCGTTTTCAGGTGTTTATTGGCATCCAAATGGCCCTCTTCATTTGGGACTACCGAATTCTGCACGGCCAAGCCTAAACAAAGCGAAGAAAAGACCAAATTAAATGATAATTAACGGAGTGAATGATCGTTGAAATTAATGCCACAGTTCCTTTTTATTTTATTTGAAATTCGCATAAAATTTAAAGGCATTAAAATCTGTTTAAAATTGATTTAAATTAATTTTTAAAATTCGAACCTTTCCCATGCGTTTTTAGAGGTCAATTAACATTTGTTTGTTTTGTCATTTGTATGCCTTTTTCCATTAATTCATATCATTCATTTCTTCTCAAATTTCTCTCATCTGACAAGATAAATAAATGAACCGAGTTTAAAATATTAAAGTAATTCCCCAGGGGGAAATGGTGGAATAATTTACAATTTATAAATAAAATTATTCAAAACCCCCTGTTCAATTTTTTTTTTCTAAAATTCAAATAAATTATTTGTAAGGCCAAAAAGAAGCCACAAGAAATTGTGAATTTGACTACAAACATTTATACCATATTAGTACATTTTTCCAAAATTTAATCAAATCATTAATTAAGCAATAAGAATGTTTTCCAGTTTTACTAATTTGTAAGAGAAATGTCGGAAGCAGAATCACTCAGTGTCCATCAGAATGACAACGAATTGGTCGAATTGAGTCACTTTCACAGTGTCAACATTTTGGTAAATCCGGTCAAATTAAATGCTTGGTCCATTAATTAATTAACGAATTGCTAATTAGTATTTTAATTATGCTTATTTCAACAAAGGTCGGCGTTGTCTCTTCGTTGTTTTGCATCGCAACTTTGATAGTGTTCTTCAGCAGAAGGAATTTCTTCCATCATAATAAAGCAAATTTTACTGAGAATATTTTTTGATAAAAGTCATTTGAATATGCATTTAAATATTAATTTTTTAATTAATAAAATTTAATTAATTTCTTTAATAATTAACAATCCAATCTCCTTTTTAGTTGTTGACACTGCTCGGTTTTGCCGATTTGTGCAGCAGTTTGGGAATCGTTTTGCTTGGAATGATGCGAAAAGCAATTTACGATCGGATAATGGAAACAAGCCAAGTGCCAATTGAGGTAAAAAATCTCTAATCAAAAATAATAGAAAGTGATCATTGGTCTTTTTTACAAGAATACAATCATTTTGGAGTTAAACATATTTTATTCATTTTTAAATAAATAACCAAGATTTACTATTTATAAGAAGTCAATGGAGTGCCTCGTAATTCAGGGCGCGGATCGAAAATTTTTCAAAATCAGAACATCAGGCTAAAAAAAAAAATCAGATTTTGGGGTCAAAAATCAGAACATTTTGCAAAATTGAAATCGCTTGTATAACAATTTAATCAATTTAAATAATATTAAATTTCGTATTTTTCGCCTCCCAAGATCATTTCAGATTTTTAACAAAGTTTTGTGGCGCATTGTTCCAAAAAACTTTTGGGAAATGGGCGAGGGGAGAGGGCTTGGCGACGCCGCCGGAAAAATTTTTTTGTAATTTCGTTTTGTTTTTTTTCAAAACAAAAGACAAATTTTTGCAATTAAAAGCCAAAGACCTTTTTTGCTTTTAAAAACGCTTTTTTTGCGGCGTGTTTTTTCAAAAAATTTTGAAGAAAAATTTTGTAATTTTTATTGCGATTTATTAACAGATTTTTGTCCAAAAAATGACGAAGTTTTGTCATAAATTTTGTATTTTCTTGATAAAATAGTGACATTATGCCATAAAATTTCAAAATTATGAGTAAGTTTAAGAAATCAGAACAAAATTGTGGTCACTCCCTCCAAATCAGAACATTTCTAATAAATCAGGACAGATCCGCGCCCTGTCTTAATTACATATTTTTGGATTTCATTAAAAGATTAGAAAAATAAAACCATTAAATCATTTAATTTAATGGCGTTTGATACTTCATTTTAGAGATCTTTGACCCGAACATTTTGGGTCAGGGATTTGTGACAAAAATACACCCCTTTTTATAAAATATTATTTTTAAAAGCCTTACGGTTAAATTTATTTTTACTTTTTTGAAAATTAAAAAGATCCCTCTTTGGTATGGTAATGATTTAAACGTAAACACTTTTAACTAGGGCCAAAATTTCAAAAAAATAAAAATTAAATTTTTTGTGTTTTTTCGTCGAGCCGTATTTCGGACACACAAGAATTGTACTGAAATTTCGCGCACAATTAATACGCATTTGACTGTTTTGTTCACATAATGCCACAGACTTCTTGGTCCTGTGCCATCAAACCGTTCGTTTACCTTCGCCTCATCGGCGCACTAATCCCACCTTTGGTGCTGACCATTGTCAGCATCGAGCGTTTTCTTGCCGTTTATATGCCCAATTTTTACCGTCGACGGATTTCGCCATAGTAAGAAAAAAACAATTAATGCGTTTTCCAATCCAACTAAATACCGTAATTAAGCCCCAACATTGCGCCAATGGTTGTCCTTTTGCACTGCGGCATTTCGCTGTTTGCCGCCTATTCCGTCGCGTGGTATTATCGCACGAAACTCGTCGATTTCTTTTGCGGACGAAAGGTACAGAAAAAGAACATTTTATTTGAAAAAAGATGAATTTGATCTTTAGCGATCCTTCTCCCCGGAATACTCCACTTATGTTTTCCTCACTTCCATTGTCGGATATGCCATGGCGTAAAAGAAAAATAATATTTAAAAAATAAATTTAATATTTAATAAGGACGAGGGAGCAGGGTGAGGACAGAAAAATTTGGCGGAATTGAAAAACGAATTGATAGTTGAAAATGGTGCGGATCAGTTGGGTTCGCGTTCTCGCCTTGTAGTGCGAAAAGCGAGAATTTAAGCCCTGTTAAGAATTGTGGTTAGAGTGAAAAATATTTTGGAAATAGGAAAAAAATAAAAATTTATTTAAAATTTTAATTTAAGCATTTTAATTAGGATAAGGTGAATGTGAGATGGCTTACAAGCTTAGTGGCTAAGCTTCACGTCTTTCCTCGGTTTTTTCATTGGTTCATTCCCTCGTGGAACTTTTATTTTTGTGAAAAATATTTTTTTTATGTCTAAAGAATTAATAATCAAAGAATTATTATTTTTGCCTATTTTAAAAATTCGTAATTCTCAGTTTTCTGATCAATGTGATCACCGCCTGTCGCTTGGCGCGACTGAGCTTCTTTTATCGCCAGAACAGTGTCAACTCGGAAACGGGCAAGCACATCCGCCGCTTGCACTACCTCATGGCCATTTCGCTGTTGGCTTTTCTCCTCGTCGGAATGCCCGACGCGCTTTTCCTCTCCTCGCCATGGCTTGGCCCCAGCGGAAGTGCGCTGAGCAAAGCGTTGTCCGAGCCGTCCAATTGGATGATCGCGGCACGGTGCTCGGCAAATTTCTTCGTCTATTTGCTGTTCAGAGAGGTGCTTTTTGTTCATCAGAGACGAAAAGCATTTGAACAAATTCGTCCAAGGAAATCGGCAATTTTCCATAGGCTAAAAATTCATTTGGGTTTTTAGCATTTTTAGCACTTTTTTCATATAAAATTTAGAAGAAATTTTAAAATTTTATTTTAAAAGGAAAAATAATATTTAAAACAAATTAACGGAGAATATTTTTTTTAATTTAAAAATTACAATTTTTAGGAATTTCGAGTCCGCGTTTACGAAATGCTTGGCTGCCTAAACACCGATCCAAGCCGCGAAAGGGAATACGAAGTGTCCGCGTTGGGAGGCACAAACCAAAACAGAATCGCAATTGTAGGCCAATGGAACCAACAGGTAAAGGACAAAACGAAAATAATTAAAATTTAATTAATTTATTTAAATTTAGGCAAAAAATAGCATTTCTTTGTTGTCCGAATTCGCTGAGAGGCAAATTCGTCCGACCGCTGAAAGTCGAAAATAAAAGAAGGAATTAAGAAATAAAATTTAAATATTTAATTTAAAAAATAATGGTTAAATATAATAAACATTTTAAACAATTTTAAAAATTTATGAAAGAATTTTATTTAAAAACAATCCGAGTGGTGGTTCCTCCAAGTTTTCTGGTTTATTAGGAACATTAATTCTTTTGTTTGAATAATTCAAATTTTATGGACCCAATCATTTTTATCACTTATTAAAAATTCTATTATGACTTCTACGAGTGAAAAAACTCAAATTAAAAGAGATTTTGGACATAGATTTGGAAAAATAATTTTTGTTTTCTAAATTGTTTCTAATGACAACAGACTGTGAAGGCGTTACTCTCATCATCATTAAGAGGAGTTGCTCAAAATTTGCTAATTTTTTTTCAGAATTTTTCTAAAGAAAACAAACTTGAAAATATAACCTTCATTAATTTGTAAGAGCAATTGCTGAAATTTTTCTACGTCTCACATTGTTTAATTTTTAAGATCATTATTCAGCTCAAAATTGAAAGTGGACTTTTATTTTGCTTCTCATAACAATTAAGTCAATTAATTGCCATAACACATTGGCATTTCGGGTCCAAAGTTGGGCCAAACTCGAAAAATGCTTCTCCTTTCACTGTTTCGCTGCTTGCGTTTTGCGTCGCGCTTCCTTTTGTGCCGTTGGAAGCATTGCGCAGCTGCCGGCCGGGCCCGAGCAGTACCACCGGCGGCCGAATGAGTGCACTTCCATGGCACATTCGCCCGGCTTCAACGGGTTGCCACAGTAGCCACAATTGAAGCATTTGTTGTGCACTGAAATGATTTTGTAAAAAAGCAGAATTATTTACAGTATTTCAATGTAGGGCATTTTGGAGATAAAAAAAGTGAAATGAAATAAATATTTTTGAAATTAAGCGGTCGCTTCAAAGAGAAATATTTAATTTTTCAACAAGAAAATTTTAATTTCATCCAAATTTCTCTTTTAACCATTTTCAAGACATTGGACAAGTTTTTAAATTTTGACCAAATAAGTAATAATTACATGTGACCCTGTCGATCATCATTTTGTCGGCCAATTGTACCAAATTGCCACAAATTACGCACTTTTTCAATTCCGGGTCACCTCCACTCCCAAAATACATTGTGAATGAACAAACAATGCAATTTAATATCGAATTTTGCTTAATAAATTTAATCAGATTTGCAATATTATTAATTTAGCTTTATTTAGCTTACACACAAAATTGTTAAAAGAAAAATTTATGAAAAGAAAATTGATCACAAAGTGTCGGCAAAGCATTGGCAGATGGCGTTCATTCAATCCGATCAAATTTCCAACGGCTTTTTCCCATGCAATGAAAACGCCTTTTTCTGCATAAGACAACTGTTGTCAGCAGCAGATTTGAACTCGGAAGGTGCTTAATTTAGGAAAAGCAAGTAAAAAAAAATAATAATTTATTGCCTATTTAAAAATGGATTTAATATAAAATCAAATCAACAATATTTAATTACTAATAATTACCCCCCCCCCACGCATTAGGCGTAATTTAATAATTTAATTTTGTTTTTATTTTCACATTATTTTTTATGCATTTGAAAGTTTTTGTCTGCTAAAAGGTGGCTGACTGACTATGTAATCGGCGAATTTAAAAATTGTGGACAGTCGACAAAAACCTGTTCATTTGGGTGGTTTAACTGCGATGTTTTGCCCACCCAATTTTATAATTCAATTTGCCCTCTTTTCATTCGAATGGAAAATTTTCAATGTGCCAAATTAATAAAAATATTCCAATTTTGGCTAATATTCGCAAATGTCCTCAATTTGTCTCAACAATTTGATGTGTTTGTCAGTATTCAATGCCTCGTAAAAATTAAAATATATTAAATAAATAAACAATTTAATTTTTATGGCAATGATTTGTATGTGGCGACGCGGAAAACAAACAAAGGTTTTGCAGGTTTAGTGGCCGAAAGTGCATCAGTGACAAAGAAAAATTTGTGATTTGATTTGCTATTACAATAATTAATTTTCATTTCAATTTTCATTTTGAATAAATTATTGTTTAACTTAAAAAATATTTATCCATTTTTTATTGTCATTTTTCCATTTTTTTTCTTATTTTCAGTTTTTCGCTCAGCGCCAACAGCGACGAAACAATTTCATTCAGCGTAAAATTTGGCGATGATTGGTTTTGGATGATTGTTGATGAGAAAATCGGAGGGAAATTGAGGACGAGTGACCTTGACGATGGTAATTAAAAATAAAGAAAAAATAAAATAAAATAAATCGAATTTTAAGGAACAAATACAAAATTCAAATTAATCCCTCAAACATCTGGCAATTTTGTGATTAAGGTGCGAAAATTTCATTAATATTTAAAATTTATTGTATTTTTTCTTTGTCTTTTTAAGGCATCCAATGGAAAATTTGTGAGCTGCAGAAGTGAAAATCACTGGTTAGTGGCGGACATGGAATCACCAAAGAGTCTCTATGAAGAATTTGTGTTGGATATGGTCACCAAAATAACAGATACCGTAACCGCCCGAGTTCCTCTAAAAATACAATAATTCTTTCAATTTTTTCTCTTTTGCATCAGAATAATTAAAATAAAAAACAAATGAATGTGCAATTAATCACGCAAATGAGTAAACCGTACAAATGAATAAAAAAAATTATTGTATAAATTTGTTTTTCCAAGTTTTTCAATCAAAAAAAGAGAGCAAATATTTGTTATTGTTAAAATAATGATCATTCATCGGCAATTTGGTGTTTAATAGCCTCTAATCTAAGCAAATCAGCAACTGCAACTTCTCTGCTCATTTCATTCGTCGTCCGCCCAAAAAACGGAATTTTCCCGCTCCCTTTCCTTTTGGCGGCTTTGGCTTTTCATCTTCTTCCTTTTTAGCAGAAGCTGAAATATTGTTAAGGTATTTGAAACATTATCAAAGTTAAACAATTATCATTTTTCTCTTTTTTGTAATTATTTAAATTAATTTATTAATTCTTTTTCTTTTACCTTGTTCTTGGCCTGATTCCTCTTCTAAAATAAATATTAAATACATCGAAAAATATTTAAAAATTATCTTTTAAATTTACCCGAATTCACTGGAGCAATAATGGCCATCAGTCCGATGATGAGCATCAAAAACAGAACAAATGTTGAAAACAACTTCATTATAATAATGCTAAATTGAATTCCTTAAATTTAATTAAAAAAAAAGAAATGCATTTTTATTATAGAAATAATAATTATTTTTGAAGAAATTATGCATTTGAGCAGTAAAAAATCGTTTTATATTTCAAATGAAATTATGAATAACTGGTTTTGAATTATATAATTAATTAGAATGAAACTCTCATCAATGACAGATGCGCAATTTTTTGAACTGACGATTTTTTGCATCAAAAAAACAAAATTAGTAATTTACTTCTTTCGTCATTTTTATTTTTTGTTTTTCTTTATTTAATTTATTCCAACAAATTAAATTGTCGGTGATTTTTTCTCTCCTTAAAATTGGGCTTTTTTGACAAAAAAAGCATTTAAAATTATTAATCGCATTTTCTTCAAAAATATTAAAATGAAAAGGCATAAAATTTCTTATTTTTAGGGTCGTCGAAATTAGGCTTACATCCCTCAGCAGTAGAGACTGTTGTACACTCATCATACAAAATACAAAAGCCATTTTTTGAGAATTTTGTACTTTTTATGAGTAATATTCACTTAAATTTCCAACCTATTTGGGATTTGATTTAAAAATGTCTCTCTCTGTTGTCCATTTTTGCGGTATTACCACCATCAAATTACTTTGACATATTTCAAATGAACGCTTTTTAATAATCTTTTTTAGATAATAAAACTTTTTTTCTTTTGAAAATTATATTTAAAATATTTTTATTTCGGACATTTTTTAAATAAAATACATTTCAATAGGATTAATTTCAGTGAAATTGCGAATTGCGTTTTCGAATTCGATCATATGACACCGCTAAGTTCGACTTCGGCACACTGCTCGATCAGTGCCATTTTGATACGTTCGGCGTCCAACTCGGGTCGCTCGCATAAATTGGCCAAAACATAGGCATATTTAAGCGCGTACGGATTCTAACGAAGCCAAAGTATTAATGAAAAAAGGGAAAAATTAAATACTTCGCTAAATTTGAAGCAGAAATTGCTGAACGTGTGCACCACCTGAAATTTAATTTAATTATTTGTTTTTCAGTTAATTAAATACCAAAATCTTATTTTGGATCATTTTTGGATTAATAATTTATTCAAATAGTTCAAAATCCTCAAGACCGCGCCAAAACCTTTTAAAAATTGGGTATTCTATTCCTTTCTTTTTTTTCTGTTTATTTTTAAGTTTTTGTATGAGTTGGATTTGTTTTGCACTTTCTCATTCACCTCATGGTGACAGTCCAAGTCGCGAATTTGTTGCGGATACGTCGTCAAAATCTGTCGCCGGTTGTTCATGTCGTGCACAAGTTGGTGCACAATTTGTTTAATCGTTTGCTCGAGAAAGCTTCTCTTCTGTGATACAATATGTGCAAATTGAAATTTTAATTACATTACTAATTAGCCTTTTATTATTTTTCGCAATTTTATTATTAATATTTTGCGTTTTCCAACTTTCCACGCCACGCGCAGATTGTGCTGAATCTGCTCAGACTCATTCTGACGGCGTGCCATCATGAACATGGGAATGTCACGAGAAGGAAACATTGGGAATTTGTGCGGCGATGGCTAAAGAAAAATTTCAATTCCATTAATTGTTAAATTAAAAACAAATTAAAATTTCCAAATGAAATTTTAATATCCATTAATTAATTAATTCACTGGGCGTTCGTTGCGCTTTTGCGCCTGCTCTTTGCCCATAAACTCAGAAACGTGTTCGTCCTGAATTTGCAAGTCGCCGTAGTGCATCACGTGGCTTTTGTTCGTTTCTTCGCGCACAATGCCAAATTGTTTCCGCAAAGTTTCGGTGCGTAAATTTTCCTTAAAAAAAATTCAAAATTTCGCCCCAAAAAAATGACTGAAAATGCCTGGTCCGAGTCTTGCATCCAATTCACTGAAAAAAGATCGCCCAAACAATTTCCGGGCAAAAATTTGGTGTCGCAAAAACAGCCCCAGCTCGATTCGTCGCCATTGGCCGCGGTGACGGCGTAAACTTAATTGATTGTCATAATAATTATTATTACTATTATTATTACCATTTTAATTAGTCTATCTTATTTTGATTTTAAAATTGTATTTTTAATTTAAAAAATGCACTTTTCAAACTCTGCGCCAATGTGTGGTCAAACATTGAGCCCGATTCGCATGCTTCGAGATAAAATGTCAATTCGCCGTACATCTTTTTGGCATGCATTTCCTTCAGTGTTTGAGTCAATTGTTTAACCGTTAACTGAAAAATTAAACACATATAGCACAAATCATAGCTAATTGTTATACAAATTATTCTTAATTCATTTTTAAAAATCCCCGCGCAAATTATGGTAAATTCATTTATTATTTACAGTACGTCGGCTGCTGGGAATCCGATAACTCCGACCGCGCCATGGTCCGAGAAATACACGAACACTTTGTCCTTTTCAGTGCTGTAAATTTGGGATTTAATTTATGATTTATTAAGTATTCTTTGTGAAATCTCAAAAAAATATTTTTAAATGCTTTTAATTAATAATTATTTTCAGTTTTTAAGAAAAGCCCACAAAAAGCTGACAAAATCATATTTTGAATTGCGGATTATTTTAGCAATTCTTATAAACATATATGTACAGTATGTACAGCAAATGACAAATATTGCGGTGCACTGAGAAAAGTCTTTGCAAGTTGATTATTTTTTTGTTTGCTGCTTTAGAACAACATATTTTGCTCATATTTTTAAAATTTTGATGAAATTTGATCAAAAAAATTTGCGAGTGTTCAGAAAAAGTTGAGAAAAATGAATGGTTTTCTAAGACCTTCGATTATTCTCTGGTCCAAAATTTAGTTAAATCAATGATAAAAAAGTAATAGCTTGGTGAAAAATTATAGATTAATAAAATAAAAGCTTTATTAGTTGATTTGATTATAATTAATCAAATAAATTTTTGTGCCCAATTTTTGGTCATATTTAAAAAATTTCATTCATAATAAATAATATTTTTGCGATTGAATCCTACTAAAAAGGCATCCATTTGTGCCATTTTTAGTCACCTTTTCAGCACCGGCTTTCCCTCCGATCGCTGCCCATCGCCCAAAAGGACCGCTTCGAAATTTTCAGGGTTAACCTCCGTTCCGCTGTAGTCGATTTTTACGCCTCAATTAAGAAAAAAGTTCTTTAACAGATTCTTTTTAGGGCAGTTTAAATTTTCTTCGCTAATTTTTATAATTTTGTCTTTTATCTAAATTTTACAATTTAATGATTAAAACCTAATGGGAAGAACAATTTAATTAAGGCATTGTTACCTTCGTAAACATCTTTGCCGCCCGGCTCATTAAAGAGTTTTCCTGGGTATGGGTTGCTGGCAAAATAGAAATAGGTAATTTAAAATATATTTAATAAATTTATTTTCTTTTTCCTTCCCCCCACTGTTTGTTGTTGGCAATGTCGTCGAACATCATCGTGATAATGCGCTCTTTGGCCACTCCATGGGCTAACAGCGTGTGATAAGCGTGGCAAATGTCGGCCTAAAGCATACCAAATTGACCATCAGTGTTGACTTGTAGCTGTGGGGGAGGTCGTGCAAATTCCCCCCCCCCCCAGAAAAATGCCATAAATTGACCGATTGTCCCTTCTGCATTGGCACTGATCAGATGTTTGGCACTGATCGGATGGCCCACCCACCTGGTGTCTGTAATTGAACCATCCGCTCGACCCGGCCACCAGCACCGCCCAAATGTTCCCATCGCCGGCATTGTCCCAACTTTTGTAAGTGCTCACTGTTTGGCCATTGTCTTCTTCCGACGATTGTGCGCTGCTGCTGCCACCAATGGAAAAAAACCGACTAAATTTTATTTTATTTTAAATTTATTTTAAATTTTCTCCAATTATTTTACCTCAAAGTTAACGGCAAAAAAGTGACGAAAAATATTGAGAAGAACAATATAAATAAATTCATATTTGTGGGAACTGAAAAGAAAATCTTTTTATCCTTATAAAATGAAAAATAAAATAAATATTTAAAAAGAAAATGATCGTGTAATGGCATAGGTAATTAATTATTTATTTTGTGTTCAAATGGGTTTTGTTTTGTGTCTCTCCAGTTGGTCTCTCTCTCTCTCTCCCTTTTTTTTTTGAATTTGTCCGTCAATTTTTGCTGATAAAATCGGCACAAACAACCTTCTCTTTCTCTCTTATCACTGCTGATGAAGAAAAGTGATGAAAATAATCACACGGACAAATGACAGCTGAACAAAAATGGCGAGTGATCAGAGAAATGCCAAGGCGAAAATGAAAAATGAACGGAGAAAATGCTAACAATTTGGCAAATCAAGTAGCAATAGTAGAAAAAAGCAATTAATTTAATTTTTAATTTGACACACCGACCGAAATGAAATGTTTTCCCATTTTATTACATTAGGAAATTTCACCAATTAACATTAATTACCCCGTTAAAAGACAATTAACCTTGGATATGATCATTTGATCGGCAATAAATTACAGTCCGGTAACGAAAGGCGATTAAAAAAAGTAAAAAACTTCTCATTTCTTTCACATTGTATTTTGTATTTTAATGAGAATATTATCAAATTTGCTAATTACAATCAATTCCAGTTAAATATTTTTCAGTTAAGACATAAAAATTAAATGACAAATTTAAAATAAAAACTAAAAAAGAGAAAAAAGGGACCAAAAAAAATTAATTGAATTTACACGCAAATATATTGTGAACAAAAGCAAAAACAAAGGAGCACCGGCAGGTGCCTCGTTAGCTCAGTTGGTAGAGCGTGAGACTTTTAATCTCAAGGCCAGGGGATCGAGACCCCTACGGGGCTGTTACTTTTTTCAATTTTATTTCTCCCTAATACAAATTGAAAATGTTGAATGCATTATTTTCTTTTTCTTTTTTTTGAAAAAATATTCAAACATAAAAACCGCAACAAATTTTAAATTAAAAAATAATTTCTAATAAGTTTGGCTAAAAATTTGCTTTTTCAGCTTTTTCTCAGCAAACTTTTTTTTGTCAATGCTTCTTTAATTTACATTGAATATGAATGACATAAGACAAATTAAAATTGAATATGCAAAACACAATGAATGCATTAACGTAAATGGCATTGATTACCTTTTGTATTTACGAAAGCGAATACAATAAAAATTATACATGTAATAGCCTCAATGATTGCAATAATCATTTGCATAAAACCTAATAATTACATATATTCATCAAACAAATAATTTTAAATTATTTTCAGGATTATAGCAATGAAAAAAGCATTATTTAATATTATTTTATATGTGCATCTAATTATAGAAAAAACGTCTGGAAACGATGTGAATGATGAAGCACATTTAAATGGTAATTAATATACATAAGAAAAAACGAATAAAACCCGGAAATTTTTGTTTAAAATTTTTAACTTTTTTTTGCACAACCACAGAAACAGACGCAGAAGACGAAAAGATGATAAATCAGTACAAAATGTATTTGAAATATCACGAAAGATTGTTGAAATTGGATGCTTATGAGTTGGAGGTAGAAAATAATAACATGGACGACGACACAGAAGCATTTATAAAGTTCAAAATTGAAGCAGCAAATTGGCACTTAAAAGCGTTGACATTGGAATTATTGGAAAAGGCATCGCAAATTGCAAAAAATAACCAAAAAATAAGCAAAAATGAAAAGGACGGACAATCACAGCTAAATGAGATATTAAAAAAGAATGTGGAAGAATTAGCGAAACGCATGTCAATGGAAACAATTGAAAAATTGGTGGAAATGCATGGGGAAGTTGAGACAAAATGCGCCAAAATGGGAGACGATATAATCGGCAAACTATTCAAATTGTACGACCGTTACAATTTTGTAGTCAGAATTGTGGTCATAGTGGACAAATGGACGACGGACAAAAGAGCATGGGCCAACATTGGACATGAAAAACGCATCACCGAATTATTTGAGGTTCATTATAAAGGGGGAAGAAGGGCCTAAAGCCCTAAAATAAATGGAAATTCCCGATATTTCAAAAATATTCCCTAAAAGGTTTCCTATCCGTTCTCGCAATTGGACGAAGAAGAATTGAGCAAATCGGAGGAGATTGTTTTTCTTGACACTTCCGTCGCTTTCGTTGGCAATAAATACAAAATGCGAATAATTCATGCCGAAAATGTGAAGAAAATGGTCAAAGAGTCGCCGGTTTTTCGCGATTTTCTCTGTAAAAACTCAGACGATTTTGAGACAAATATAAAGCCGTCGCTCGAACAAATGGTGGGCTCGTCCGAACTAATACGACTTGAGGACCAATTCCCCGAGGCTTTGAGAATCGGTAATTTTGAAATTTATGATTAAAAATAGGTGGATATGTCCGGGAATGGGGGGGGGGGAGGTTTTGGATATAATTAGGAACAATTAATTTCTTGATCAATGGACTGATCAATTAATTATTCAATGGCTTATGGTTGTTCTTCCCCACCTTATCCAGTTTCAATTTCTTCCTCAGAATGCTGGGTGTTAATTTTTATTTTAATGATTTTTTGTAATTTCTTCAAATTTTAAAATTTGGCCCAAAATTCACCATTTTCTCCACAATGTTTCAAAAATATCCGCCGCTGCCTTACGTCGGCATCGGACTCCATTATTCACTTAAATTTTTTTAGTTCAGCAAAAAACAGCAAAAAGAAGAAAATATGAACAAATCTCATTCAAAATTCAAAATTTTCTCGGCACCGCCGGACATTTGTTCTGATTAGACTTTTAAATCGTATATATATATATATATATATATATATATATATATATATATTATTTATTTATAATGTAAATTCTGAACCACACCTGTTAGTTTTAGTTTTATTTATTTTATTTCATCTTTTGTATTTTGTGCATAATGTAAGTGTATTAATGTGCCGTAAAGAAAATTAATTAAATATTTTACTTCATAATAATCGTTTACGACCACCCATCCATTTGTTCGTATAGGAGCAATGATTAAGAATTTAAATTATTATAGACATGCTTCAAGTAAAATAGCATGAAGTTTTTTTTTAGATATTATGAGCCAACAGACTTTGTTAGAAATTTATCGGCAAATCCTTCCGCCGGCAATGAACGAAGAAGCAGTTGACGACGGCAAATATGGAAGCAAAAAAATGTTAGCACGAAAAATGATGGCAATGGCCGTCCAAATTATGCGAGAAAATGAAAGCCAATTCAAAAAACAAAACCCAAAAAATGGGAATTTGAAAGAAATTTTTGGACGAAAAATGAAAGCAATTTTGGCAAAAGCATTTGACAATTTATTCTCAGCAAAATCCCTTTGTGAGATGGTCAAATTTATTAGTTTTACACGCGAAAAACGGGCGCAAAAGCAATTGGAAACGGAGCTGAAAAAGTGGGAGATGAACAAATGCGAAACGGAGCAGGAGCAGAAGCAGACCATGGACGAGTTCCGACAGAAGGAGCTGAACAGTCGGTTTAAGCAAGACATTTTGGCACTTTTGGAGACCGGGGGCAAACAGAAGACCAAAATGGGCGAAATTTTGGCAAAAGACGGTGCCAAAAGTGGGTTAGTCGAGCTAATCGAGTGGAAGCAGTACAACGAGTTGGACGACGGCGGACATTTGCTTGGCATATTCCCATCAAATGGTTGGCTTTTTGGGGAAATTCATTTATTTTCATTTGTTTTAGGCTTCCAAAACGACGAAAGGCTTTTCAAACATTACAAGGAAGCAATTACACACAAGAAAAGCTCAGTTGTCAGTGTAAAGAACAAAATGTCGGCAGATTTAATTGCTTTTCTCCGTTTTCTTCATGTTTATATAATGGCGGAATTAAATTTGCAAATTCTGTGGCATAAAATGCACAAATTATTTGAGTTGGAATATGACAGACTCTTTAGGGAGGAGGACAATTTGGTAAAATTATTGAAAATTGAGAGACAATTGGAAGAAATGATAATGGAAACAAGCGATTTTTTAAAGAAAGAAATAAAGGAAAAGCAATTGAAAAATGCGACAAAATTTGTGGATGAAAACTTGCGGAACAAATGGGAAAAGAAAATGGACAAATGCCAAGGGAAAAGCGGGCCAAATTTGGCCAAAGGGAGCCGATATTCGGAGAAGGAGCAGCTCATGGAAAAGTTGCATCTGAGGGAAATGCTCAATTTGTTAAAACAGAAAAACAGCAGCATGAAATTGGAAGAGAGTAAGCCAAAAAAAAAAAACGAAATTTTAAATTAAAAAAGGATTTACCCGGGTGCAACGTCATTTCGTGAAAACCGCAAAAATGAGCGTTTCGTGAAAACCGCAAATATTTCACAAAAGAGACCGAGTCACATCAGAAGCAGGGGTGGGGCGCGGACAGAAAAATCCCGCGGTCGCGGGTCGCGCATCGCGGATTCAATTAGCCGCGGTCACGGATCGCGCAAAAAAATTGCCGCGAATCGCGGATCGCGCTTTTTTAAAACTGAAAATTTTCCAAATATTCAGAAAGACAATCGCTTTCTTTATAAAAAATTTGTCACCAAAAAATCCGCGGCGCGCCGCGCAAAACAAAATCCCGCGGTCGCGGATCGCGCATCGCGGTCGCGTCCCACCCCTGATCAGCAGTACAGTGTTCTTTGTGTTAAAATAATTTTAAATATTTAAAATGTGTGTTTCGCCCTTACTTAACCTTATAAAATGAAATATATTTTTTAATTTTTAACTATACTTTCCTGATCAACGAGCATCTTAATAGCTTTACTTAATTGTGAAGCATATGCTAGAGAATAACATTACTCACCCGTTTATGTATGGCTACAGAAATGGCCGCGACCATATTTTTACATATGTACGTGTGCTAATATCTATAAACAAATCACATAACCTCATTCCCAAAATATTTTAAATAAATTAATTATACTTTTTTCTGTTTATTCTGCGTTTAAAATATTCATGTGCATTGCTTTGTTTGATTGTAGTGGTTTGTGTGTCTACGGTTAAAGCCCAAAACACACATAAAGTTTTTTTCTTCTTAATTTTGGGACATCGTACTGATGTTGCCCGGTCTCTTTTATTAAATATTTGCGGTTTTCGCGAAATGACGCTGCGCCTTTACCCTAGGGTTACACGGGTCCGGGTATTTGGGCAAAAATCGGGTCCGGGTATTGCCGGGTCCTGAAAAGCCGGGTCCGGGTCCGGGTCCAAGATTTTAAACCGGGTCCGGGTATCGGGTCCAACCGGGTCCTGAAAAAAATCCAAAAAATATTTATTTTTTCAAATTAGGCTAATTTTTTCTTAAAAATAAAAGCTTATACTTAAAGGCGGCCATGAATTTTTTTTTGTAATTCTTAATGCGATTTGTAACAGATTTTGTCCAAAAAACTAACTAAATTTTGAGGCAATTTTTTTATGAAAAAAAAAGAATTTCTAGTCCGGCGGTGCCGACAGGCGCCGCCGGGAAAAAATTGGGAATTTTGGCCATATTCTTAGCAGATTTTCAACAAAAAATTAGTAGTTTTGTGGACTTTCGGAAAAATTTAGCTAAATTTTTACGAAAATTTGGATGAGGTAGGTTTTGGAGGGGCACCAACAAGGAAAATCGAAAATTTATGCAAAAATACTATTTTTCCTTCAAAATTTATTATTTTGATATTGTATAAAAATTCTATCAAAATTTTTTAAAAATTTATTTATTAAAGAAGAAAGTAATTTTATTTAAAAATTTTTGATTAATGAAATGCAAAATCTTTAAAAAATATTTAAAAGTGATCGATATGCGAAAGAAGTGAACCTGAGAAACACGAAACAGAATCCAAAAGATTAACCACTAAGCCACAGGAGCAATAAATAACTAATTTTTAAAATAAATCTTAATTTAATTTAAAAAAATTTTTCCTTTCCTCCAACTTTTGTCAACAATTTGATCCAGACCCCCCATTCTTACCAGTGTACTTTTGGACCCGATTGGACCCGGACCTACCGGGTCGGGTACCGGGTATTGGATTTCCAAAAAACCGAGTCCGGGTCCGGGTCCGGGTAGTGAAAAAACCGGGTATCCGGGTCTAGGACCCGGTCGGGTACCCGGACCCGTGTAACCCTACTTTACCCGGACTAAAAAACGCGAATTCAACACAGACTAAACATATAAAAGTTAAAATTTCAGTTTTGCTTTCTAAAAACCCTGAAGGTATAAAATTGTTTGTTGATGTTGAAGAACTTTATGCACAATGGAAAAAATTTTTTGAAATAGACAATATAAAAATGGGAATACATTTGTTAAAAAATGGGGAAGAAACTACGAATAATTGGATGAAAATGTTAGAAAATATTACAAATCAAAATGACAACGTAAGAAAACAAAAATATAATTATAATAACAAAATATTACACTAATTATCTGTGTTGTGTTTACATAATTAATTATTAATTAATCTGAATCTAATTAATTAAGGCTTATGGTTGCCCCAAGAAAAGCAAAAAGCCCGAGGAATTAGCAGCCATTGACAAAGCGAACCAAGTGGAAGGTAGACATAACCATATTAAGCAAATATTCAAACAGATTTTGAATGAATTTATAAAAAAAACGATTTTTACAGAAGAGATGATAATGAATTTCTTTGAATATTTTAAATTGGAAAATAATCAAAGGGAAAGTGCCGACAATGAAAAAGAGTGCCACTCAATTGAAATGGACACATTGGCATGGCATTTGAAATACCAGATCAAATCACTCAAAGGCACTTCCAATTGGAAGAAAATTGAACAAATTTTCAGCGACAAAAACAGAGAAATTAAATTGTGTCGAATTTACACTCACTTTGAATACGTCACTAAACGTGAGAAGGGCATTCTCTACGCAGGATTTGCCGATGTTTGTTATTTTTAATTAATAGCTTTAAAAGATGAATTAACTGTTTTTTAATCGGTTTTCTCCCAATACTTAGGAGCAAATGCTTTCCGCCCAAAATGATGAGCAATTTTTTGAGTGGCTAAACCGTAAGTGCTCCACTGATGACCGGCTTTTCGTTGCCAATGCCATTCACACGGTCTGCTCCAATCGTTTGCAAGTGCGAGAAGCCAATTTCATGGCATTTCGCCATTTGCTGCTGAGTTCACAGCAATTCCGTGCCTATTTCTGCAAATTGGCCAACTCATCACAAAATAATTACGTGGAAAACAAAATTTATGACGCCGAAATTTGGTGCGACGATGGGTGGACGAAAGTGTGCTTTGAAGTGCAAAAGATTGGCGAAGTGAAGGAGAAAATATTAGCACTAATCGGCGACGAGAAAATGCTTTTGTTGGAGGCGCAATTTCCGGAAGTGTTGAAAATTGGTGGGCATTTGAAAATGAATGCAAATAATTTGTGGCTTTTCTTAGATGCCATAATGCTCCAAACACAGCCATTTCTCTACAAAAACATTTTGGCACACAAATCGCACACCGACGAAGCCAAATTTTGGTCGGCTCGGCTTGGCATTGCGCATTTGGTGCAAATGGTCAACGCAATGCTTTCCAATTTTGGGCTTTCAGTCTCTTTCGAATTCGAAATTAAGTATGGGTTCACCGTAAAAAGTCGCGACATTTTCTGCGAGGCATTCAAACATTTGACACAACAAAAATTCCGCGGAGGGATTGGACGGACTTTGTGCGCATTGGTCCAATTCAAAAATTACGCGCAAACATTTTACGAAGTGTTTTCGGCGGCAAACGATCGCTTGAACTTAGAAGCAATTGCCAAATGGAGGCCAAAATGTGCAGAGAATGAGGAGCAGGACAAGGCTTATCAGGTGGGCACTAAATATAATGTCATAATTTGTTAATGCTACATTTTTTAATGGGAACGAATTTAGCAAATGACCAAAAGCCTTGCTACACAAAACGGAACAATGCTCAAAAATTTAATCATAGGCAATGATGAATTTAAAAAGTTTGTACAAAATACGCGGGGTGCGCGAGCACGAATTGAAAAATTGCTGGTCAGCGCAGAGGAGCACCAAAAATTTTTGGAATTTTGTGGTGAAAGAATTCGAAATGAAAAAGGTATTTAAGCGCACAAATTGCTGATTGGCTTATACCCCACATTTGCGCCTCGGATTTTACGTTCCCAGCAGATCCCAAAGAATTATTTTAACAGAAAGTCATTTGATTCTACATATTATCTCAATACCTTGGCTTGCTCAGTGCCTGTCAAAATGGAATTTCAGTTTAAAATAATTCAATTTTTGTCCCAGTGGGCTTATAAATAATTTTTTGCCAAATAAATCACAAACATTCGAAAGCGAAAGCTGCCTTTTATAAGCATAAAAGCATCAGGAAATAATTAAAAGAAAGAATGGATTTTTTATCTGTTAAAAATTCCGATTATTTAAAATAATATGTGTTAAAACCCCTTCAAAATAAAATAACAAAAGCCCAATGTTTGAGAGACAAAAAAATTAAATTATTTTAAAATGGAATTCCATTTCTGCTGGGGTGCAAAAGTCCCGGCTCAAATGTCTGAACACACCAGTAACTAATTGATCAGAATTTTTTTTTATCACTATGCAAAAAATCCTTTGTTTTCCTCCTCTTCAAAAATGTTTCATTATAATGTATTTTTGAACATATTTTTTGTGAATCGCTTCATTATCCAAAAGAGCACTAACTTTTCTCCACTAATTATCTTCTCTCTAATTGATGGCTCTGCGATTTTTAAAAAACATTCTTTTGTTGCTCGCGTTTAAAAGTATAATAATTAATTATTGCATTTTCAGTATTCACTGATCAATGGCTTATGGAATTGTATTTGGAATTCTTGAACAAATTTGCAATAATGGACACAGAAAGACAAATGAGATACTTTTTGTCGTTGTCCTATTCAGTTTGGGTGCGTTGGATGGACCGCCAAATTGACCCAAAAAATGCGAACCTTCCGATTGGACTGAGACAAATTTATGAGCAAATTTGGAAGAATCAACGCATACAGTATGAACAAATTGCGTACGATAAAATATTTGACGTAAATTCGGACGAATTGGTTTTTGAATTTGCACTGATTTTGAAGGTATTTGAGCCGCTGAAAAAATTTGTTGAAACGAAACGAAACGAAAAAAATTTGAGAAAATTTGGCATTGAAATAACAAAACGAAATAATGACAAAAACTCACCACAAAAGCAGCACAAAGAGCACATTGAGAAAAGTGAGAAACTGTTGGAGCAATGGGAAGCAATTTGGACAAATGCGAAGCAAAACATTCGAATTTGGAAGACGACGGAATGCCAAACGACGGAATGCCACACAACCCAATGCCAAGAGGAAAAACTCAAAATGGCACGACCAACTGAATGGCTACAAACATTACATTTTGACACATTGATGGATTTTCTGGAGAACAAAGCGATGCAAAGCCAATTAAAAAATGGTATTTCATTAATAAAAAGAAAAAAAAGATTTTCGGATTTATAAAACGACGAAAATAAAATATTAAATTTAAATTCTAATTTTTTTTGTGTCAATTAAACAAAGGTTTGAAAAAGCGACGAGAAATTCTTAAAAAATGGCTTATGCAATTTATGGGCAAAGAAATGGTTGAAAAAATTCAATTGGCAATTCAATTAAATAATGAACAAATTGGAGAAATGAGAAAAAAACAAAAAGAGAAAAAAGAAATTAGTGAAGAAAAACAGAAAATTTATGAAGAAAATTTGGGAAATTTAGAAAAGGAATTGGCGGAAGAAGAAGAAAAGGAGCAAAAGAAAAAGGAAGAGAAAATGGCAAAAGAAAAAGAGCAAAAGAAAAAGGAGAAAGAGAAAATGGCAAAAGAAAAAGAGCAAAAGGAAAAGAAAATGGCAAAAGAAAAAGAGCAAAAGAAAAAGGAGAAAGAGAAAATGGCAAAAGAAAAAGAGCAAAAGGAAAAGGAGAAAGAGAAAATGGCAAAAGAAAGAGAGCAAAAGGAAAAGGAGAAAGTGGCAAAAGAAAAAGAGCAAAAGGAGAAAATGAAAATAAAACCGCAAAAAAGAAAAGCAAAAAAGGAAGAGGAGGAAAAGCAAAAAGAAAACGAAAAAAGCAGCGAAGTGACGAAAAGCAGCGGCAATTTGGGAAAATCGGCAGAAACAATTGGGAAAGAAAAGGGGGGAAAAAAGAAAGGGATGCCAATTCCATCGAAATTGGGGTACGAAGAGAAGGGCGACGAATTGGAAGATGGCATGGCAAACATTGGCTTAAAAGGTAAAACAAACCGAAAATGGGGGGGGTAATTTAATTATTAATTAGTAGGCAATTAAAAGCAAACAAAAACCTAATGACAAATAATTTTGTTTACAAAATATTAAAAAGAATGGGGGGGGGAATTAAGCTTTAAAAAGACAACAAAATTTAAGATTTTTTGCAAGAGAATTATTTAATGACAAAATACGACGAATTCTTAGAGGAGCCAAATGAATTACAAAGGAAAATCCTCGACATTGGCATTTATTTTTACGAAATTTCAAATAGAATTTCTGCCGCCGAAGGAATAAAAAAGGCTATTTTTATGTTTAATAAAGACGAAATTGAATTCAATTATAATAGGGAGAACGAATTTAATAATTTAAAGCAAAAATGGGAAGAAATATTGCAAAAAAATGCAATTAAAACAACGAAATTGAACAGGATTGAGTACCAAAATATGAAAAATAATTTACAAAAATTATTGAAAGAAATTATTTTGGCAACGGAAGGAATTGAAAGTGCCAAAATAGCTGAGATAAAAACGGACAAAACAGAGGAGAAAACAGAATTTAAAAACACAAAATTTCAAATGCATCGAAATAATTTGGCAAATGCAATAATAACACGAAACGAAATGGGAAAAAGTGGCCAAATTTGGGCCAAATGGGACGACGAAAGACGAAATAATGCGCTGATTTTGTTGTTTGAGAAGGACACACAAAAAAGGACGACCTGTTCAAATTTGGTCGCCCAATTCGGCACACATTTGGAGGGATGGCGGAAAATGAGGGAACAGCAGCGAATTGGTGGGAATTAATTAATCAAATCAATTAATTGATTCATTAGTGATTAGACATTAAAATTAAATTAAATTTAGACCAAATTTCGATAAATGAGCATGTGAATTACACAAACAGCAAAATGAATTGCTCTATTGGAGGGACTGAACAAATAAAAATGACCAATTCACATTCATTTATGCTACCACAATTAAACCAGCAAATATTTTTTAATGATAACAATGATGAAGAGCATTTAAAAGAGGCATATGAAAATGTATTTAAAAAATTTATGAATAAAATCATTTAGTTGGAACGAATTCTCAGTGAAGAGCATTTCGTGCTGACAATGGACCCAACCAAAGCATTGAATGAGCTAAAAGCAGTTGTGTCCAATTGGGTACGATATAAATCATTTTCATTAGAAAACAATTAACAAATTAATTAAATCATTTAGAAAACAATTAAAAATTAAATAATTTCATTAAGTCGCGAGGAGAGGCAAAGCTTTTGGAGATCGGCTCCTTAATGTTGGGCACAAACACAGCAACTTCGGACGTGGACATAATTTACATTGTGCCACAAAAGACAACCAAATCGGAGGCAGTGGACAAATTCTTTGGCACTTTTCAATGCGATTTGTCACAGCGAAAGTGCGAGGACAATTCGCTGTATTGCCTTCTTTGTCTGGTCAATTAATTTAATTTTAAATTCATTTTTTATAAATTAATTATTGGAAATTCAATTTTATTTCGCAGAATGAAAAGGTCGAATTTCTGCAAAAACTTTCCAAGGCGTACATTCCGTTGATAAAAATACACTTTTTGGGCTTCGATTTCGACATTTTGTTCGTCTCCGTCCCGACAATTAATGCGCTGCCGGCGGGGGAACCGATGGCACAAAACGAAGTGATGGAATTAATACGGAAATTGGCCAACCAAACGGAGCCGGACGAGAAAATGATCAAATCATTGGCCGGTTAATGCGAAAATGTGAAATTAACGCCAAAAAATAATCATTTTTAAAGGGCACATAACAAATGACCACATAAAGCGATTGTTGGGCAAGAAAATGCTGAAGAAATTCAGAAAACTTGTTGTTATTTTGAAATTTTGGGCAAAAAGTAAGTGCAATTTTATGAATAAAATTGTGTGAATTTGGCAAAGAATGATAATTAATTTTGTCTCATTGTGCCAAACTCAATGCTTTCTTTCTTCAGGCAATTTCATTTACGGCACTCCGTTTGGCTTTTTCAACGGAATTTCTTTGTCCGTAATGGCCGCGAAAGTGTCGCTGCTTTATCCCAATTGTTCAGTGCCCTTTTTATTGAACAGATTCTTTCTGACCTTCGCCACTTGGTGCGTAAATATTTAATTTAAATAAAAAAATTGAATTATTATTTTAAAATATTTCCCAGGGAATTGGCCAATTCCTTTGCGATTGGTCGAATATTTGCCGAATGAATTCCAAAAGTTTTCGTGGACCCCAAAGGACGAAGAGAATAAAAGGAATTCAACGCTTTTGATGCCCATCATAACGCCAGGCAAATGAGAAGTTTAACGAACATAATTTAATAGTGATTTATTGTTTTGTTTTTTAATGGGGATGGATTTTTATTATTTTGGTTTTCAATTTTTAAGGGTTTCGCTAAGAAAATATAAATTTAAAATAGGAATTGTTCTGATGTGACTTCATTTAATAATGAAATCTTCCAAATGAATTGATTTGTAAATTTGCAAGCATATGTGTTTTGAAATTTGCAGGTTGTTTGGAGCAAAATGGGATGTTTCATATGAATGAGTCAACATTCAAAATTGTACAAAAGTCGATGAGAGAAGGTGTTTTTTTGCTTTTGCTTTTGTATTTGTTGAAAAAACAGATCATTGGATTTTCAGCTTTTATAAAATTGCGTCAAATTCAATTGCCAAATGAAAATAATTGGTCCCAATTGTTTGCACCTTCAAAATTCACTAAAAAGGCAATTAATTCACTAATGATTCCTTATTTCATTTTTTGGGTATTTAGTACAAACATTACGCCGCCATTTGTTGCGTTGTCGGCAATTTAATTCATTTGGCACAATTTTGTGACTTTGTTGAGCGCAAAATTCGGTTTCAATTATTGCATTTCGACACTGTGACTGATGGAGTCAATTTCACGCATATTATGACGGAAAATGACGGGGAATTTAAGTGCCCAAATTCAATTTTAGTGCCGGTCCTTGAACAAAATCGGTATTTATTTTTTATTTGTGTATTATTTAATATTTATTTATTTTTCCGATGGAATTTTTCACTGCACAAAGCGTGGCTGGTGGGAATAGAAATGGAACAGAAAACAGCAGAACAGAAACAAAATTTACCATCAGAAAAAGAGGAGGGACAAAGGGACCGAATGATAAGCCATTTAAATTTAAAATTTAATGAGCAATTTAATGAAAAAATTGTGCAAAAGTATTTCGAAACTTTGAAAGGATGCTTTCAACGGGTTTCGCTGGTTTCGAAATATGTCGATGAGAAGGAATTGGAAAATCAGTGATCTATTCAAATTTGGTGATTCTTTTTTTGATTAAATGTGCTTTTTTGGAATACCAATTGCAATAATAATTCATTTATTGTCAAAATAAATGGTGATGCATTTTGCAAAAATTAATTATTTAAAAACAATAAGAAAATAATTAAGCACAAAAAAGTATGCATATAACTTAATCAATTCAATTCCTATGATGTAAGCTAAACTGTCCATAATGAATTAAATAAATCATTTGAGTATTTTCAAGAGAAAATTCGGCGTGAAAAGTTTACTATTTTGAATTTTATCAAAAAGTAAAAACAGCAGAAGGACTATTTTGGCCAATTCCTGTTTCCTACCTAAATTTGAACAAAAAATCATTAATCGAAAAATTCAAATTTTTAATTTTTGTTTAAGTTCGGGTTCGGGATTAGGAATTGGTCAAAATAGATATTAGATCCGTGATCAGCGACCACTAAGACCCCGTAGAACAAATTTTCACGGTTTTCTATCACAAAAAAAAAGTACAAAAAGTGCAAAATATTCATAAAGAAACACTTTTGCATTCATTCTCCGAAAATTTCCGCTAGACAAACAGAAAATGCTTTGAAATGAAAATTGTTTTATATGTTTTACTAGCATATTAAGTCAAGTAGTTTTTTGGTTGTATTTCTAACTTTTCACTAGAGACCGGGCGGGATCGAGATCCCGCGGATTTTCTCGGGTGGATTATAATTCTTGAAGCCGACCTCCGTCCGTACCGAGCCTTTTTTTAATTCATCGGAATTGACCAGAACTTTATTTCCCTTTTTTTATTGAATTCTTGCTACATTCTAATACAAAAAATAAATTTAAAAAAAATTTTTGTCATTTAATAATTTATTTAGTCCCGGCGCATCCCCCCCCCTTTACAATTTCTTCATTCTAATTAATATTTCTCAATCGAATTCTCCCCACGATCAATTAATTATAAAATAAATAAGCATTTAATAAACCTTTGCACCAAACTTTGAAAATTCAGAGTTTAAGCAAAGAATCCCGATAATCCTTCGTGATTAAAACAAAAGTTGGAGTTTTAAATTACACAGTCATTAACTCAAAATATTATTACGGAGATTACTCGTCAACAGGTGCATTTTCAAAAAATTAATGATTAATTTCAACAGAGAAATATTATTAATAACAATGTGATGGTTTGGGAGGAAATGACAGCCCATTTTGACTTTGGCATTTAAATTAATAATTTAAAATGCGTTTAATTCCACAAAAGCGAGGGCAATGACATGCGCTGCGATTTCGCTGCCGAACATTCCGCACATTATGGCCAAAAGGAGCAGAACGGCACCGACCACCGGCGACTGGGCCATGCGCTTCTTTCGTCGCTTTGTCCTCAACGGACTTTCTCCGGCACTTTTAGAAGGCGTTTTCGGCTCCAATTCATTCACATTCGGCAGTCTCTTCATTAGCAAACTGATCATTTCGCTGGGCAAAAGTGGCGCTGCTTTTTTAGACAGAAATTCAATTAGCGCCCTTTTGCCTCTCCCCAGGGGCAATTCCTTGGAAAAGGCATTCAAATCGGTGCCAAATTTGAGCAACGTTTCTTTATTGTTGGCATTTTGTGAATTCTGGGTTTGTTCCTCTTTCTTTTTCGACCACTCGATTAATTTGGGAACAAAATTTGCCATTTTTTGAATTATTTCGGAATAAAATCCAACCAAATTCCCAAATTGGTCTGTTTGTCCATAGTTTTGGTAGCAAATTCTGGTGGCAATTTCATAAAGCTGAACAACTCCGTCGGGATATTCTGCGCTTTCATTAGACACGCGATTATTTAGCACCACAGAACACCCATTCTTCAAAGCCCACGCAAACAAAGAGCTAAAAATAAATTAATTTAGGGTATTATTTGTTAATATAATCTTGTAGAATTTGTTTATTTATCCGGGTTAAAAGATTATGCAAATGGTGAATTTTTGAGCATTTTTGGGAAATTATTGGATTTTCTACCTCCCCCCTAAACGCTAAAAATAAATATTTATTATCCGAATGCATAAAACAAAAAGTTTTTTTTAACCCAAAGTCGAGAGTTTAATAAATGTCATATGTCTCACTTGATATTGTCCCCGCTATCAAGAATATCTAAAACAAATTAATTTATTATTATTTAATAATTAAAATTCCTTTTTTTCACCTTTCAGTTCGGAAAGGGAACTCCCGCTTGTTGAGTAATAATCATTAGGGTTGTAATTATAATACACTAATTGTTCACTTTCGGCAAAAGAAACGACCAAATCAAATGTTAAGGAGAATGTTAGCATAAATAAAGCGATTAAAAACATTTTTTGATGACTTTTTTTGAGAAAGAAATGAAATGAAATTTATGAAAATTATACACTGCCTGATTATTTAAGTAACCATTATTGGTCGCTATTAAATTAATCAATTGGCATATTAAAATTGGATAATTAATATTGATAAGCTTTTGCTTACGTCTATGGGAGGAAATGTACATAAATTATAAATAATATTCACAAATTTTGATGACGTAAATGCTGCAGTTTATGCGCAATGCAAAATTATGATGCAATAAAAATCTATGACAATGTGTTGGCATTAATGTTGCGCATATTATAGCAAAAACATTGAGAAAATTGCTGACGAAATTTTTCAAAAAATCTTCTTTCAATTATCGTTTTTGAGAATCTCAACCTTGAGAAAAGTTTCGGGTTTTTCAAAGCGCAGTCTATCGAGTCTTGGATTTCAGTTTTTTTCTCGAGTTTAGTCCATTAAAACTCTCACAAAGGACTTACAGACCTTTGCAGACGGACTATTCGGATAATTTTGAAATGATTTTTTTTAATTCTTGAGGCATCCTCTACCCTCTGGGAAAGAAAAGGCGGGGATCGGGAAGGAAATTCCCCAATAAAATTTGTCGGGAATGGCTGGAGAAAATTTAAAAATATCGGTCGAAAAAGAAAGATTATAGAATTTTTTAAATAATAAGAAAAAACCTCAGAAACGTTTGGCAAAAATTTCTTTAAAAATAAACAATCTATCGACGTGCCGACCCGTCTTTCTTCAAGCAAATCTTGAAAAAAGCATCCCAACAAAAATTGTTAATACCTTTACAAATAATTCTTTAAATTTAAAAAAAATTGGAGACCTCAAAAAGGGACTTCCGTTTCTACCCCTGAGAGATTATTACAAAAAAAAAACAAAAATAATAATAATAACAACAAATTATTATAGTGAAGTGAATTTTTAAGCATTGCCATAAATCAATAGACAGCACTGGTAAATGGAAAATATTGCATTATTATAATAATATAATTAAAAAAAATATTTAAATTATAAAAAGATGAATTTTATTAGAGGTTAGGGTAAGATTTATTATCGAATTTTGTTTTTTCTCTTGAAACCTAAAATTTAATGTTAATTTTTTACTTTACACAAATTCTTAATAATAAAAAATACGATAAAAAAAACACATCCATAATTAATACCTTAAGAAGGGATCAGCCGAATTTTAATAATTAAATCAGCCTAATTTTAAATGGGTTTTTCTCTATTTTTAATTAATTTTCTACTCATAAACTTTTTAATTTTTAGGCACCGATGAATAAAATGAGCAAAAATATCTCAACAATGTTATTATTTTCTCTACTATTAGCAAACCGAATATTTCTTGTTACAAGCGGTGATTAGTGAAAATTAATAAATAAAATAATTCATTTAATCTAATTTCAAGCCTAAAATGGGAAAATATTCATTTTCTAAATTTAATATTAATCTTTCTTTTCAGTCAATGATTTGACAGAAGCAATTGGTTCCATGAAGGAGAAATTGTTCACCATTTATCAAAAATATGACACTGACTTTACGCCGAATATTCCTTCAATTCTTGAAACGGAACGCCAAGAATTTTTTAACAGTTTAAACGGACTTACAAACAAACAGTTCCAACTGCTGGAAAGGCTGGAAAAAAAATGGATCAAATTGGAAAAAATCTTTTTAATTGACTCGTCTGAAAAAAATTCCCAATTAATTGACCAAATGGACAGTGAAAAACGGGAGGAACTGAGAAAATTCGAAGAAACGCCCGAAAACATGGCCAAATTAATGAAAGTGTTGTCCAAAATAAACCGGTCAAAATTTGAGCAGCTCATTTTCGTTTTGTTTAACGCACTGAAAGGGACGGAACGCGTGGAATATGGCAAACATTTTGAGAAGCAAACCAAAGGTTAGTTGGCCAACGGTTGCCAATTTGCAAGCCCGGAAAACGGTGGCGAGCTTTTCTCTTTTGTTGAAAATCTGTCATTGAAAAAAAAAGTCTCGGTCAAATTTCTGACTGAAAAATAATATGGGTTTATATAATTTTGGTAACGAGGCCAGGTTTTTTCGTCTTATGACATAAAAGGACCAAAAAATGAAGAAATAGGGGGGGGGGGTGAAAATGGCAAAATAGTGGTTCAAAGTCAAAAAGCATGTTTGCTTTAAATAAATGATTGGAACAAAACAATTTTTGAATTAATGAGAATGAATTTTGAATTTCGAATGGAATACAAAAGCCAAAATAGGTCAAAAAACGGGGACGAAACCCCAAATAGAGGCAAATCTGAGGGGCGAAAATTCCAAATAGGGGTTTCTAGGAGAGAATAGGTGCGATGAATCGAAGGATTCTAAAATATGTTTTCGTGCATCTCTCATAGAAATAAATCTACAAATGGAAACCGGACTCTAATAAAACTACGGTTGTTGAAAGGCGCGCTGAATATACGAACGGAAACTTGTGAATAATTTCAGACTCAAAAAAAAATTAAAATTAAAAATGAATGGAAGATTGGGAACATTGTCAGGCGTTTCTTCCAATTTCAAATAAAATGTGCTAATGCTCTTACGAAAAAATAGAAAAACGATTTTTCGCTGCTACGTATATTCTTTGCTCATTATTACACTGTGTTTTGTTAAATTTTAGAACTCAAAATTGGTAATTTCAATATAATTAGTAGGGTTATCAGTTGTATGCACTAAAAAATGCCAAATATGCACTAAAATATCCATTAAAAACTGCCAAAAATGGCTTTTAACCCTCAAAAAAATGCCAATAAATGTGTAAAAATCCAGAATTGACTTTAAAACACCAAAACAATGGCTAAGGAGCCTTTTTAGACAATTGCAAATTTTGATTTTCAAAAATTTATATATGCAATTTAAATTTCCAAAAATAGCCAAAATATGGACTAAAAATGCAAAAATGGCAAAATATGCATTTATTCTCGAAAACCCCAAAAATATGCATTTAACTGCACTAAAAACCTTCACCAAATCAAAAATTTTAACGTAGTAATATTATTTTTGAGCCCCTTTCTTCATAGCATATGAGCAGAAAAAATTTATAACCTTAATAATTAGTCATAAAAATAAATGAAAACATTTTTAAAAAATGAAAAATTTTATGCCGTTTTTAAATTTTTTTAAGTGGCTTATTTTTGTTCTCTGTCTACGGGAATATTGACTAGGCACAATTCTATTTGTTTTTTCTAATTTTTTTTGGAAATTTTTTTAAAATTTTTTCCTGAACAAATTTCTCTACTCATATTGCGCATTTAATTTAGACATCTTTATTTTAAATTAATTGAATTTCTTTTAAAAGTGATCCGCTTGTATAGCATTTATATGAAATATGCGAAAGAGAAAGTGGACCATTTAATGGAAAGGGACAAAATGAATTGGAAAGAAATCGGAAAATATGACAAAAAATTTGGCAAATTTTTGGAGTTAATTGTGACAAAACTTTCAAGTGAATCCAAAGAAAAATTGGGAGAATTTGTCGCTGAATTGGTGAGCAGCTGCAAAATCAACACTTCCTACAGACAAAAGGCGGGCTCAGTGCTTTTCGATTACAAAAGTCACTACAAAAATGAGATGCTTAAGAAAATTCCGTCAGTTTTTTCGGGCAAAAAACCCATCGAAAATTTTGTGAAAGAATTGTCGGATATTTTCACAGAATATTCGAATTCGTTTATGGAAAATTGGATATCTTTTGAGAAATTTGGAAGCAAAAATTTTGACCGTTACCGCGCTTTTGTATGGAAGCAAATCACAGAAAAAAGCAAAAGATCTGAGGAACGAATTGAAATGGACAAATTTGTTGGCAAATTGTTCGAACGAAGGCAATTCTTTGAGTTGGAAAAATACGACGCGAACTTTGAAAAACTTTTTGCCATTGTGAGAAGAATTAAAGCGCGCGAGAGCAAAGTCATGCGAATTTTCATAGAAATCCCCGAAATAAAAGTGACAAATTTCAGAAAGTTTTTATTCCGAAAATTATTGGCGGAAATCGAAGCAATGGAAACGAATTTTATCAATGAATGAATGAATTTGACAGCACAACTCCGAATTGAAAAACCCCAAGTCAAATCGATGGCATTTCAATATTATGTCTTTTTTTTTTATTAAGTGTCCGAAATAAAATAATTTTTTCAAAT